>CM066163.1:96420357-97620357 GCA_033629205.1 Lithocarpus polystachyus | reverse complement strand
TTTTCTTGCTAAAGTGGGTGTTCAAAGTACTTTGAGCATATTATTTCTTGATGTGTAGTCCTTCATTCCACACATGTCAAAGTAATTTAGATATTCATTTATTAAGTGGTAAAAATTACAGTAGTTTTAGTAATTTCCCATTTTTTACATGTGATAATTAATGCTTGTTTAGAACCTTAATTATGACTTATTACCAATTTTTAAACAAATTAACAATTTAAGCCCTATTGATAGATTTGCTAATTTACAATTGCATGGAAATAAACTAAAACAGTAAACAATCCTAAAATTCATATTTTTGACAAACAATGTGATGCTAGAAAGAAAACCCTAATTAGGCAAAAATTCTCCTAGCCTAGTTAGTAATAAATCCACTAGTGAAAATAGTTGCACATTTCAACTCACAAAACCCTCCAAGCTAATGACTACGTATTCAAGCCTTCCAAGCTCTTGTTAGCAACCAACTTCGTCAAGTCATTTCTCCTCACTAGTTCACCGGATTCCGCAAGTTGAGCCGCCAACTGCAAGCCACCATCCCTTCTTGGATTTGTGGGATTGCTCTATGATTTCCAACACCAATCACTCAACCAAAGATCACTCAAAGGTAATATGGAGTGTTTGGATAATCTCCTCTCAAAGTTATGTGAATTTGGAGATGGTGAAGGACAGAGGCTACAAGGATTTTCTCTCTAAGGGAATGGGTAGCCCTCTCTCTCTTTTTCATCTCAGAAATAGGGTGTAAAAACGTAGGTTTTATAAGACTACAAAAAGGGTAATTGTATAAGAACAGAAGAGAAATAAAACCAACTAATTTTTCTAAAGTGGAAAATTCACTCGACCTAATTCCAAGTGGAACTCTCTATTTGAATATTTTTCACTTTGTTCACAATCCACCTAACACCATAATTTTGCTTGAGCGAAATTCCGAAACAAGTATACCAATATTAGCTCCCGAACCCCTTGTCTCCAATGTAAATACAACTCAAAATGAATAGAATATATGGAAATATGCTAATACAATTAAATCATTTGGCACAGAGTTTCGTTATTACAAAATGCACTAACAGTTGTTTAGTGTTCTTATAAATTATTGATGTACTTTATACGCCAAAATCTAAATTACTCGTTTTTTGGATGGGACAAATTACACCCTTGAATTTGGGTGAATTGTCATTTTTATCATTGAAGTTTAATTTATCATTTTAATCTTTAATTTTTTTTTTATTCTTGTCAAATTGGTCATTCTACCCATTGCGTCTACAAAATTGATGTTAAGTCTAGTAAAAAGACATCATATCATATATGTGAAAAGTGTCAATTTTATAAAAGGCAATGGACAAAATTACCAATTTTACAAAAATTTTAAAAATCAAGAATTAAAATGATAAAAATTAAACTTTAGGATTGATATTGATATTGATATTTCTCCAAAACTTAAAGGATGTTATTTAGATTTTAACCTACCCTGTGTGTGATGAGTCCAGATAATTGTTGTCAATCATTAAAAAATAACAGGTAACCCTTTAAAGTAGGCACCAAAAAATACGAATTACACTTTTTTCTTTAAGCAAATTCCTTGTATCATCTTTTTCCTAACTTAATCATTGGAGAATCTTTAGCCAACGCTACACCAGTGTTTGAATATAAGCCATTTAGGTTTTATCGTAGGATCACAGTTAGTCCATACAGATAAACAAAAGGCTAATTGGCCATTTTTTGCATATATATACTTGAAATTTATTAGGAGAAAACTTCACGCTGTATGTAGAATTTTAGAATAGACAGTATATTATTCACACAAAATGGCTTATATTATTCACCAATCATTTGAGATTTTCCTTCATAACAAATTTAGTGGGATTGGAGAAGGGAGAAACTAAATTTTGGGGGGTACTGTCAATCCCACAAAATTCCAATCATTTGGATTTGTTTTAGTTATTGGTGGTAAGTCACCCATCTTAAATTTAAAGAGACGTCAACCAAAATAAAAAAATTAGTTTTGAATTGAATTTGTTCTTGTGTATATATTTTCTTTTATCTCTCTTCTCTTACTCTCTTCAGTCTCTTGTTTACTATCTTAAGCCAAAGCTAGATGAATTGGCTTGGAAAACCTCTTTATGTGAATGTATGGGTGGGCCAAAATGTTGAAAAAACTATCATCTATTACACATATATAATTAGGGTAAATTATACTAACCTTTCTTAAGGTTTCACGAACTAACACTTTGCTCTAAATGTTTTTAAAAATGACACTCTCATCATCTAGGTTTCTATAAATGCAAAGGACAAATTCATACTCTCTAGCATCATTACTTCTCTAACAAAATATTCTAGTTTTTAAAGTAATACTTTGAGAGGTTATGAACTTATTTGTTACATTTATACAAACCTCTTCTAAAAAGAAATTTATACAAACCTTAAGGGGTTGAGTGTCATTTTCTCGTTTGGGAGAAGTGTCATTTCGTGGATTAAGATGAAACTAGGTAGAATGATTGGAAGCCCAAATAATTAATTATAAAGAAACTATCAATTTGTCATATAAAAATTATAAGAATTAATATTTGTTTTTCTCTTGTCCGTCCAAAAATTATGACCTCCCCTTAGGAAAAAGAAATTTTAGATACCTTCAATTCATATATTCAGAAGTTAAGAGCATTCAAAGAAGAAAAAATCATCAGCAAAATGAGAATAAAGCTACAAATATATTATAAAGATAGTATAAATAGCTAATTTACATAATTATCTTGTTCATTTTTTAATAATTCACAACATTTTACACTCTTACATAAAATGGTGATTTCTATTTAAAAGGCACTATGTTGAAAAGTCCAAAAGAAAAATTAAAGAAAAATCCTTCTTATGTTTAGTTTTACTCACGTACTTTTTCTAAGTAAATAGATACATATTGTCATATAACTGTGTCAATAGTCTTGTAATTCAGTGACATTATTAGATTTTGTAATATGGAAAACTTTGGGTTCAAATCTTCTCCTCCACTTGTGTTTGTGTGTGTGCGCGCGCGCGCTTAGAATCTTACTTACAATTTCTACCATTTTTCAAATTAAAAAAATGAATCATAATCAAGTTACACTTGTTAAAACTAGTTCATAAAATTTTATGGACTTGTATTTTTAAAATTTCATCATTTGATTACATGTTATCTTTTTTTTTTTTTTTACATGTATGTCAAATTTTATGTATATTTTATTTATTATCCAAACTATAAACTCATGTTTTTTGCATAATTTTAAAGTTTAAGAAACTTGAAATTTTATTAAGAAACTTGACATTTAAACATTATATAGGTGAGATAGTTATTAATTTCTGATCATTTTAATATTTTGTCAACATGGTTGGTATTTTAAAACAATATAATCCAATATGATTTGTTAAAAAAAAACATAATAAAAAATTATCAAATAATATAGCATTGATAAAAATTACATAATATGGAACATGAAGCTAACTTTAAACATATAAAAATTTTATTCTGTTTTTTTTTTTTTTTTCTTTCTTTCTTTCTTTCTTTCTTAAAATTTTTTTTCTGATTTGGTCCGTTAAAAATGGAAGGAAAGAACCCAAGGTGGACATACCCAGCCCACTTTAGTAATGGGCCTTTTCCAGAATCAAAAAACCAGCTTCCAGCCCAGAGGTCCAGTGAATCTGCAGAAGTCCAAAAATGCCCTCACATTTTTTTCTAAATCACAAGAACAGCCTTTTCTTTTTTCATCCGCTACAGCCAGAGTTGTCCGACTCCACACAAATAAAAATCTGACTCAAAAATATGCTCTGTTAAAGCTCGCTTCTAAAATCTAGCCAAAAGGTGCCCTTCTTTTTTATCGTTTAATATTTCTTTCTTTCTTTTTCATTTCGGTTTATCCCAAAAAAAAAAAAAAAAAATCGTTGCATTTTGTTTTGTTATGTTTTGTGATATGTTGAATTTTTGTGCATTTGGATACTGGGTATGAATGTATGATACTATGATGTCCTGGTGAGTGTGTGTTGGTGCTGGGTTTGTTGTGTTGGTGTGTTTTTATCTAAAGTTTGTTGATTTTGCACATACCCTTTTGGCTTTAGCTGATTTTAGTTCATATTAATGGTGTCTTGGTTTAGTTGGTGTACGGTTTTAGGAATTGGGGTTGTGGGTTTTGAGCATAAGCAGAAACTGGAGCTGAACTTGGCTGTGTAACGTATGTGTCTGTGAAAGTAACTACAAGAACCAATTTTTATCTCCTCTTGCAAAGAGGTTTTAGAATCAACTTGGTTCTCATTGTAAAAGAGCCTCCTTTTTGGCTTGTTGTCAATGCCATTAGTTTAAAATGTCCAGAATGGTTTCTCCAAAAAAAGAAATGTCCATGTATAGCTCCTTTTGTGGCATTGTTTTGAATTCAACTGTGTAAATTTGAGAAACAAAGCCTAAGGACTGCTTCTAGTTCCTGAATAGAGACTGAGAATAAGTAATCAATAGTGACTGAGATACAAAAAAATATTTAACTGTCTGAATAATTGTCTTTTCCAAATGTCTTTCATTGTCCTTGTTGGCAAAATAGACTGGTTTTGATCCTCTATTTCAAAATAGTAGGGCTAACATGCTATTCATGATTGTATGCTGTGGTTGCAATGTAATGACATATTTTGATACTCTAACTTAACAAACAACAACTTTCTAGATTGGACTTTATGATTCTTTTAAAAGTTTATAAGTACCTTTTGTGATTTTCAAAATATTATTAAGTATATGCACAGGTTCCTCAATTCTTTCTTTGTAATCTTTTTTGAGGTTCAATTATGAAACTTAGGAATTAAAACTTAGAAAAATGAAACTATGGTGTGTGTATAAAAGTTACTAGTTAATAAAATATTAGAGGTAATATATAACCAATGGAGAAAATATGACCATTTGAAATGTGATGGTTGGAAAAATAATAATGAAAGAATGAAGAAAGACTATTCAAATGGAATTGAGTAAAAATAGAGAATTTGATGCAGGTGTATGTGAAATGTGGGTTAGCTAAAATAGTTTTTTTTTTTTTTTTTTTTTGCAAGAATAGCTAAAGATATATTGAGATTGATGTGAATTCTCAAGCTGTACTCTTTCAAAGCTTGTTTAGAAAGTTTCTGAGCAGACGTTTTATCTTGGTCTTAAGGATGGACTGTGGCTCTCTAAACTTTACACATAGCGCAATGGTCTTGTTGTGTGGTAAAGGAAAGTTTTTAACACCCAAAGTGGGGCCATTAAATGCTTCCTTCCAAAAGAATGCAGAACACCTGAGGCTTAGCCGACATCTGGGTCTTGGTTCACTTGATTCTTTCCAGGTATGCCTTGTTGAGAATTCACAGCTCAGTTTGTTGGTTGTGTAATGCACTTGATTGGAAAACATTGATGAAAGCTCTTGATATTTTATTTGGGAAAATTATGGAGTACTAGCCATCTAGCTTTAAGCCAATTTCAACGCATGCAAGGTTCTAGGGACCCTCTATTTTTACAGCTGTATTTCTGTACTTGTACACTCAGGCATTGCTTATTAGTCAGTTATTGCTGTTTTTTGTTCTTGTAAGTGTACGTATGTCAAACTTCCAATTACAATTAGGGTGTTTGGCAAACGCACAAGACCAATTCAGTCTGGTTTTGAACCAATAAAAAAAATTAGTTCGAGTTCAAGTCAATGAGTTCCAGGAATCAGCCTCTGCCAAAAAAAAAAAAAAAAAAGGTGGGTGGGAAGGCAAGGATGCCTACCAATCACCTCTCCAAGACCCGCAAAAGTGGAAGCTTTGTGCACTAGATAAAACATTTTTTTTCCTTTTAAGTCAACGAGTTCTAGTGCAAACAACACCAAACTCACCTATAAAAGAAAATTAATTTAATCTTGAAATAGTTTCAGTTTATATGTAGTTTTTATAAACCATGTGATAGCTGTGTTTTATTCTTTTTATATAAACATTTAAGCACCAAGATTGAATGCAAGCATGACAAATTGATAACCAGTTCCATATTTTATAAAATTTGACAAACAAACAAACAAACAAAAAAAAAACTAATAACCAATTATAATATTCTTGGCTAGCCAATTTTATGGTCTTCCAAACCCCCAAATAAGTTGCCCACAGTCATGTATTCCAGTGCTTATACTTATCAAAAAAAAATGTATTCCAGTGCTTATAAAAGACTAGATAAAAGAAGGAAAAAGTAAATAAAAAAGGAAAAGACCTGAATTAAATGAACTATTGTTTTGCGTGAACTTCCTAGTAATGGCCTTGAACAGTAGCCCCAGCCACAGCTTGTACAATATGCAGTATCGTGCTATTGCTTCAAGTTATAACATATTTAGGGTCTACTGTAATAATCACTGTGATTTTCTGTTGAAGCTTTTTACACAATCAATTCTGATTGTTAGCTTATTTCTTGACAAGCCAAAATCAAGAATTAAGTGTCTCCAATTTCTGTGTTGCAGCTTGAAAATGTAGCCTGCGCGAAACTCTCTTTTGTTCCTATATAACTGTAACTCTTAAGGAACTTCCCATCTAATGTTTATGCTTCATGAATCTACTTTTATTCTTTTGCAGCATGGTAGCATTAAAATTAAACTCCAATGGAAGTATAGAAGTCCATCACTGAACTTGTGTCGATCATATCCATTGGTCATCAGGAGTGAACTTCCTCAAAATGCTGATTTTCCACGCTACTATTCAAAGAAGGAAAAAAAGCCATTTCCAGTACCCATTGTGGAGCTGAGGCGGGCTGCTAGGGAGAGGGTCAAGAAGATGAAAGGCCAGCCTAAACGACCTGCTCCACCACCAAAGAATGGCCTACTTGTCAAGAGGCTCATACCAGTTGCTTATGATGTGTTTAATGCAAGGATTACACTGATTAACAATCTCAAGAAACTCTTAAAGGTGGTTCGTGTGCATGCTTGCAGGTAATTCAATTCCTCTGCTAATATTTGACTCATGGAATGGAAAAAAATAAAATCAGCTTATGTTAAGCACTGTGACAGAAATTTATTTGGTTATCCAAATCAATTTGTTAAACTGACCTGTTGCATGTGTCTCATGAGATATATCTATACTGCATGATGAATGCAGACATGTTGACTCAACAGCATATTGAAAAATATTTCAATTAGCTGATGTCCATGTGACAAAAATTTAGCTCTCTTTACTGGGTTGAATTTCAATTTTCTTTCATTGTATGTGATTTCTTTAGATTTGCTTCTTTTTTTCTTTTTTCTTTTTTTAATGTTTGCCCAGTGGCATCTTTCTCTCCTTGAACAAATATTAGATGACTGTTATCTAAGACAAAAGATATCGCTTGTCAAAAAATTGCTTGGAACTTAAACTGGGATTGTTTTAGGCTAAATTTGAGTTTGTTACTTTTTTCACTTTGATCCATCTAGTTTCAAGTTTAGCAGTGTCAACTTTGCTTGAAACTTAAATTGATTCTTCTTCGTTTTTTCCTATTCTTTTTAAAGCTAAAATAGGCATTGATTCCTGTAAATTTGAGTTTGTTATCAATATGGTCCGCGTAGTTCTAATTCCAGCAGCGTTAACTTCAAAGTTTTGGCTGAATTGATGTCTTGCCTTCCTGGTAAAGAACAATCATCATGAAACTGATGTCATAGTTTCAAATCCTATATTATCTAAAAAGTACTCTTAAAAATAATTGAAGTTTTGGATTATTTTCAATTTAGTCCTTCTGTCTATCTCTGCTAATCATAGGAACATTAAATTTTATGTGATGTTGCAGGTGAGCATAAAAAGGTCATTTCAAAACTTTAATTTAGAGGAAAAATAAAATAGATGAGAAAATAAATCAAATGAATCAAATAGAAAATATGAGAGGGATTTTTTTGGAAATCTTGTTGCAAACCTTGCAATCCTCTTCTCTTCATTGTGTTATTTTTTTTGATAAATAACGTAAGAATATTATTAATAATAAAAAAATTACCAAGCCAAGTACATTGGGGATGTACTGTGGGGGTACAAATCAAGAAACAAAATAGCAACGGTCCAGAAAAATAGAAAAGGAAGAACAAGAAAAGTGAGAAAAAACCACTCCATTCAAAGAGAGTGTGTAAGAAAAAAGACTTGATCTCCAGCAAAGAGCGTTCGCAACCCTCAAAGCTTCTAGCATTCCTTTCATGCCAAATGCACCATATCAAACAATGAGGCACAAGCTTCCAAACATCAATATGACGATGTCACGCAAATTTTCCTTGCCAAGCCTCAAACAACTCACGAACAGTATGAGGCATAACTCATTGAATACCAAACAAGCAGAAAACCAAAGACCACAACTCCCAAGCTATGGAGCAATGAAGTAGAAGATGATCCACCGACTCCCCACACCGCTTACACATATAACACCAATCAAGCACTATCACTCGTCTTTTACGAAGGTTGTCTGTTGTTAAGATCTTACCTAAGAAAGCAGACCAAGAAAAGAAAGCTACCCTTAGAGGAACCTTCGATTGCCATATCATTTTCCATGGAAGGTAGCAAGATTAGGAGGGTAGAAGGAACTATAAAAACCTCTAACCTCAAAACCTCTATTCCTTGCAGGCTTCCAACAAACCTTATCTGGGCCAAACCCCCGCACTGACGAAGAATAGACCAACCCGATAAACCGGTCAAAGGCTTCTTCTTCCCAATCTTGTAGTGGACGACAAAATTGCACATTCCAGCGAAACCTCCCAGCAAACCAACCCATAACTTCAGCCACCGAAGAATCCTTTGACCTACTAAGACTGTAAAGCTCCGGAAATGCCTCTTGGAGAGTACAATCCCCACACCACACATGCTTTCAAAATTTCACTCTAGTATCATCCCCCACATCATAAACAAGGAATTTAGAGAAGGTCAACCAGCCACTTCTAATGTACCTCCACAAGCTGACCCCATAAGGACTCGTCACCTTCTTCGTACACCAACCACCCCAAATGTTCCCATATTTTGCCTCTATAACCCTCCTCCATAAAGCATCAGTCTCCATGCCATACCTCCACAGCCATTTACCTAGTAAGGCAGAATTAAAATTTCCCAACCGTCTTATACCCAACCCCCCAACCTGCAAAGGCCTACAAACCTTGGCCCAATTAACCAAATGAAGTTTAGGTTCACCACCAATCCCATTCCACAAAAAATCTCTCTGTAATTTCTCCATACGCTTAGCCACCATACCCAGTAAAGGAAGAAGGGAAAGAAAGTACGTAGGTAACGACGAGAGTGAGCTTTTAATGAGAGTCACCTTACCCCCTTTAGATAAATACAATCTCTTCCAACCTGCTAATCTTCTCTCCATTCTCTCAAGGATAGGATTCCAAACAGATAAATCCTTAAATTTTGCACCTAAAGGGAGGCCCAAATATTTCAAGGGCAGAGCAGACTGCCCACACCCCAGCAGAGCCACCAAAACCTCCATATTGGGTACCCCACCAACAGGTACCAACTCAGATTTCCCCAAATTGATACGAAGTCCTGAAACCTCCTCAAATCTGGCAAGAATTGCCCTCAAGTTAGCAATCTGAGAAGGTTCAGCATCACAAAAAATCAAAGTATCATCTGCAAATAGAAGGTGAGACACCATCACTGATGGACCAGTCGTACTACCCACAGAAAAGCCTGAGAATTGCCCAGTGAGGGCAGCCACATCCAACATACGACTTAAGGCCTCAATCACAATATCAAACAATAGAGTAGATAAAGGATCCCCCTACCGAAGCCCCCTAGAGCTTCCAAAGAAATTAGTTGAGCTGCCATTGATTAGAATGGAAAACTTAACAGTAGAGATGCAATACTTTATCCATTTTCTCCATTTCTCTGAGAAGCCACAACGCTGCAGCATATACATTAAAAAATCCCAACTCACATGATCATACGCCTTCTCCAGATCCAACTTGCACAGCACACCCGGAACTCCTGACTTCGATCTACTATCAATACATTCAGAAGCAATCAAAACCGAATCCAAAATCTGTCTGCCCTTCACAAAAGTATTTTGAGAATCCGAAATAAGCCCATGCGCCACCCTACGAAGCCGATTAGCCAACACCTTAGAAATAATCTTATAAATCCCACCAACTAAGCTGATAGGCCGAAAATCCTTGACCTCCACAGCATCCACTTTCTTAGGAATAAGAGCAAGGAACGAAGCATTAAGACTCTTCTCAAACACTGCCTGAGTATGGAAATTGTGGAATACCGCTATAATTTCTGTTTTCAAAACACCCCAACAAGGCTGGAAAAATGCCATGGAAAAACCATTCGGGCCAGGAGCCTTATCATCATTACAATCATGGATCACTCCAAACACCTCTTCTTCCTCAAAAGGTCTATCTAGCCAACTTGCATCTTCCACCAAAATGCTAGAAAACTCCACATCGTCTAGGACAGGTCTGTGAGCCACCACCTCAGAATAAAGCTGCCTATAGAACTAAGAGATATAGCCTCCTATAGCAGCCGGGTCCGAAAACAAAACCCCATCCACCATTAGCCTATCAATAGAATTGACCCTCCTATGAGAGTTAGCTTACGGTGGAAAAATTTAGTATTCCTGTCTCCTTCCCTAACACAGAGAACTCTAGATTTCTGCCTCCAACATATTTCTTCCAACAGAGTAGCTTTTTCTAACTCATCACGAATTCTTCCCATATCCACCCTTTCCTCCGCTGATAATCCCCGACTCTCCTCTATATTCTCTAGAACACTAAGGTCCTTCCACAACTTTTTAATCTGAACTTCAACATGACCAAACACCTCCACATTCCATCTTTTCAAATCATTTTTAAGAAGCTTTAATTTATTGGCCAAAGTAAAGCTCGGAGCACCGTGAACCTGGTAGGAATCCCACCAAGACCGAACCCTATCCACAAAACCATCATCCTTCAGCCACATATTCTCAAATCTAAATGGCATACTCCCTCTCTGAAAAGAGCCACCCTCAAGGACAATTGGGAAATGATCCGAGCATATCCTAGACAGCCGTCCTTGTGAAACTGTTGGAAACTTATCCGCCCAATCTGCAGAGAACAAGAATCTGTCTAGCCTAGCCTTTGAAGCAACTTCTCTATCATTTGACCAAGTATAAGTACCCCCTTGCAATGGCAGATCAAGTAGACCCTGTTCCGAAATAAGTTTGAAAACTCCCACATAGCAGTAGTAATAGAATTAGACCCCAATCGTTCGGAAGGGAACCTTACTACATTAAAGTCACCACCCACAAACCATGGGACACTCCACCAGCTATTTAAGCCACAGAGTTCTTCCCATAATAACCTCCTATCTCGTATGAAATTGGGACCATATGCACCAGTAAACGCCCAAACAAACTGATCTACACACTTGTAAACTTACAAGAAACCGAAAATCTCCCCACTGCTTCCTCCATTTTGTTCACCACCCGAGTGTCCCACATCACTAACACCCCACCGGAAGCTCCACAGGATCCTAAGTAAGACCAGTTAACATGTTGGCCACCCCACAAGCTACGAATCACTGCTCTATTAATCAGCCCCATTTTGGTTCCTTGAAGACAAATCACATCTGGCCCCATTTCCTAATCAAATTTCTCATCCTGAGCCTTTTATCCTGCTCATTCAACCCTCTAACATTCCAAGAAATAATCTTCACATTCATTGATAAGGCACAACAGCCCATTCAGAACTTGCACTCCTTGCTTTATTTGGATCATACTCAACATTCAAGGAAGACAACAAATTCTTCAACTCCCGCTGACCTTTCTGGCCTGACTTGACCAATTTCTTCTGATCACCCACCACAAGTTTCTGTTTCTCTTTCTTTCTGGCCTCTATGGCTAATAACAATCCTGTAATCTGCTCCTCAAAACCTTCCAACGAAGTGCCCACAAATTTCTTGAAAGCCTTGATCCTATTAGTCACCCATTGTGATAACTGACAATTATCCACACTCTCCTTACACCCAATATCCTTCGCATGACTAGACCCCATCTCCAACGGACCTTCCGTGGCCAAAGGTACCACAGTTAAAGGCTCATCACATCTCTCACAGGATCTCAACCGTTCATCAACTTCCCACATCTCACTCACTAACCCAGAGACCACCAACGAAGACTCTGCTAGCCTCTCACCCTCATCCACCCAACTAACCTACTGCCCTTCATTAGTGAAAGAAGCAGTACCTGGTACACATTCTCCCTCCAAACTTAAGCTGACTGACATACAATCTGGAGATCAAAACAATGACAATGGGAGCACTAATTGTCTGCCATCACGCAATTGCAATATCCAATCTTTGGAATTACTCCAAGACTTATCCACGTCTCCAACCAACTCCCTAATAGTAGGGCCAGGTAGAGGAACTCCCTCATAGTCAGTCATAAGTTGTAGTGACCGAACCTTCCGAACCCACAAAATCCTCTTCCATCTTCCGTTGCCATCTGAGAAGTCACTGACACTAGCGTCTAGGCCTGTTCAAGGAAACACCGGCACCAACGAAACCGGTCTGACCGCACTGCCCCGCCCCGCTTAGGGCTCTGCCGAAGGTTTCCGGCACGGTGGTCGGCGGTAGATCTTCAGTGCCGACGTTGGACCGGTGCGGCCATCGGCGCCGAGATGTACACACCGACGAAGATCGAACCGACCCGAGCATGGTTTATATTTATGTTAATATATATAAGAATTAAGAAGAAGAAGAAGCTTCAGCAGAAAAGAAGAAGAAGAAGAGAAGAAGAAGAAGAAGAAGAGGCTTCAGCAAAAAAAAGAAGAAGAAGGAGAGGCCTAGCGTTCTAAGAAGAGGCCTAGCGTTAAAAAAAAATTTTGAATTCTTATTGTACAGGACTACAGGCTAACGTCCTTATCAAAAAAAAAATTTTTAATTAAAAGAAAGAAAGTTAACGTGTGTCAGTTGTTGTCTGATATTTTTGAGTGGTCTTGTCTCACTACTCACTAGTATCTTCCACTTGCATCTTTTGAAAAGAAAACTACTAAAAAAATAAAAAGAAATGTTGTACCTGTATGGCCGTATGGGGACTTAGAGTGGGCTACAGTCATGCCACTTCATTTTTTGAGAAATAAAAAAATAAAAAAAATGCCGCATGATCTCAACCACTTACATTTTGATTCTTATTACTGTGCAAGATATTTTTCTTTCTCTTTTGATCTCAGCCATCTTTTCTCTTGAGTTGTTTTCAACGCATATTTCTCTCTTGACTCTCATTTCATTTCTCCTCTTCACTTTCTAAACTTTTGCTCCTCTCTCTCAAGTCACACACTCTCGCCTCTCAGACTCAGAAGTCAGATTTTCTAAACTTCTGCTCCTCTCTCTCAAGTCTCACACTCTCGCCTCTCAGACTTAGAAGTCAGAACTCAGATTTTTGGGTTTGATTTTGGTTTTAGATCTATCTTTTTTTCTGTGTGTGATAGACAGGTGGACACCGACCATCGCGCCGCTTAAAACCGCCACCGATGTTGTCGGAGAACCGTTCATCAGGCGCGGCGGCGGCTCGAGTTTTTAGAAAACCGAATATTCTGGTGCGGTGCAGAAACGACCACAAAAACCGGCCGCACCGCACCGTGTACAGCCCTATAGCGTCGACACCATCGGATCACTACAGGTTGGTACCAGTTCACTGGCTACCGAGATCACCCCCATTGGCTTGGCTGCCATGGTGGGGGGCTGAGACTGATCACTCCAACCACCACAACCATCGACACCCATCACTCCCGGGGCAGTATTAGAGAAATTCACGGCCGAGGACCCCATCGGTATCAACATCGACCCATTCAAGTCACCCATCGCCGATATTAAGTTGTGGGATGTGTGGGCCACCACTTCTGGTCTCATCGGGACGGTGGGTGTCACCGCTTGTCCTATCGGCACGGTGGGAGGCATCTCTGATCTTATTGGCATGGTGGTTGTTGGAGCGACTCGGGTCTGGCTTCGTTGACCACCTTCACTTGCTTTAATTTCACTCCTACCTGAGCTCGTCTTAGCTACACAATTCTGATAGGAAGTATCCAGCACCTTTGGGCTATTAATAAACACTCACCAGCCTCAAAGTTGCATGGGCTTGACAAGCCCAGGCCCAACGTAGACTTCAACTTTCCCTGAAGACCCACTGCTTTCCTCAAAACATCGTGGGCTTCCTGATTGCATGGATCCAGCCCCATTGATTGTTTCTGAACATCTTTCTTCTCCTTTATAACCCAATTGCCAGCCTGTTTACCATCCTTGACTCTATCCCAGGAGACCCGCCTCTTTCCAAACTCATTCACAAACACAATCAAACCTCTCCCTAACCAACGTGACCTCCTATTATCACGCAACTTTCCAAATTCAACAATATTTGAATTCGAAATAAACTTCAATGGAATGCTGCATTTATTTCCTTCCGGAATTTCCTTCTCTATGATATTCTTACTATTAATAACACCCTCACCACCCTCACCACCTCCCACGGCTGCCTGGGGAAAACTTCCCGCCTGAGTTTCATAAACTACTACCAGTGTGCAAGAATTGTCCCTTGAAGGTTCCAAATTAATATTCTTCACTACACTATCCTTTGCCTTTTCTTTAATAAAAGGCTGCTGACCAGACTCCAAACCTTGCCTGCACTGGAGCTTTGACAGCTTCCACATAGGGCCTGGCATCACGGTATTTTGGCCCCTGCTTATACTTGTACGGTACAAAGGCCAAACCACCCAACGCATATTTGGAAGGTTCCAAAATTCTTCTTAATTCAATCCCAAAGGTTCTCCATCCTTGGTGTGAATTACCAGCAAGAATAATGATGGTGCTCCGCAACCCCCCTACTTTAAGCTCTGTCATAGAAAGATACTGTCCAAACGAGTTGGACCCCGGTTGCAAAGTGTACGCAGTATCACCATCCCTGAACATGAAAAATTGCTTAGGATTAACCCCCACCACGGTGTGTTCCAGACTCCGCATCATCCAACATGCTGCACTCTTACCCAAAAAAATCGATTGCATGTAATATTTTCCCCGATTGGTATGTTCTCTTTGTTTTTGTTGCAAGTGTTGCTTCTGTTGGCTCAGCAGACTTGAATTTGACCTTTGGCTTCCTCACCAGTGTTAGGGACTATAGATGCAAGTGCAACTCAAATTCACTTCTACTAATTGAATCCATCCTAACCCATAAACTATTATTCCTCCAAGAACAAGTCTCAACCTGATAATCGAAGTTCCCAAAAAAAACCTTGGAGGCAACTTTTGTTGACTAAGCTGCAAGTAACACAAATTATCCTTATGATGGCATAGAATCAATGCGGTTAGAATTATGGTTAAGATTAAATGTATCATTTTCTAACAACTTAAGCTTTTGGGACAATCAATTATTTAATATAATATCAGGACAGAAGATCTTGAGTTCGATCTCTATCTCCACTCTAATTCCCATTTAAAATATTAAAAATTCCACGTGTTGGGCCTCACTTATTAAGGGGGAGTTTAGGCCTATAGTTGAGGGGGGGGTGTTAGAATTATAGTTAAATGATTAAATTTACCATTTCCTAACAGCTTAATTTTTTAGGACAATCGGCAATTAAACAAATAATATTCTAGTCGGATGAAATGGATCCTGATAGAGCTGGAACTTCATGACCAAAGCATGCAACTGCTTTGTTTTTGAGGGATTGGCAAATCTTCTAGAGTTCAAGGTGAAGCAAATGGTATAGGAAGAAATTTTAAACTAAATTGATGTTTTCCGATTTCAACACCAGCAGTTGTTTACATGGTGAATAGATTGGGTGGATTACTACCAGAAACAATCCTTGGCTACATTGTTTTGCTGTGGCATTGGTGACTCTGTTGTGGACATGCTGCCTGAACCTAAGCCCCCTCCCAACTCCCTTTTTTTTCTGTTTTTTCACATATTGAGAGAGAGAGAGAGAGAAGAAGAAGAAGAAGAAAACTATCAAAATAGTTTCATTCAGGCATAATTTACACGACCATTTGCCTATGATTAACAGGGATAGACGAAGAGTACCAAATTAACCAATACTCGAAACTATGAAGTTGAAATTGACATTTTGAAACTATAAGAATTAAATTGACAGCAAATCCAAATTTAGAGGGACCAAAATATATTCAAACCTTTTTCTTTAATAAAATTCATTCAACCTGTTTTGTGACTTTTTTGTGCAATGCAAATGCAGCTGCTGTAATGAAATTCACGTGGGACCTGTTGGACATCCATTCAGATCTTGTAGAGGTCCAAATGCTGGCTTCCGCAAGGGTCTTCATGTGTGGACAACTGCAACTGTTGACGACATAGTCTTGGAAGTAGAAGCCTACCACCTCTATGATCGCCTTGGAAAGCGTATTCCTCATCAGGAGAGATTCTCAATTCCTCGGATTCCAGCCGTAGTTGAGCTCTGCATCCAAGCTGGTGTCAATATTCCTGAATTTCCAACAAAACGGAGAAGAAAGCCAATCATCCGCACTGGGAGAAAGGAATTCATTGATGCAGATGAAAGTGAACTACCAGATCCTGTCCCCGAAGTTCCTGAGACACCATTATTAACAGAAATACCTGATTCAGAGATAGTAGCCCCATCTGATGAAGTCAACATTGCTTGGCTTGCTGAGGAAACACTACAAGCATGGGAAAAGATGAGGGGAGGAGCCAGCAGGTTGATGAAGAAGTACCTGGTAAGGGTTTGTGGGTATTGCCCAGAGGTACATGTTGGTCCTAGTGGGCACAAGGCACAGAACTGTGGGGCTCACAAGCACCAGCAGCGGAATGGGCAGCATGGTTGGCAGGCGGCAGTGCTAAATGACTTGATACCACCAAGATATGTGTGGCATGTTCCTGATGTAAATGGACCACCATTGCAACGAGAGCTGAGGAACTTCTATGGTCAAGCACCTGCTGTAGTCGAAATATGCACACAAGCTGGCGCCATTGTGCCAGATGAGTACAAATCAACAATGAGGTTGGATGTGGGGATCCCCTCGGATCTTAGAGAAGCTGAACTGGTAGTTTAAGGTGATTTTGTTTCTTTCTTCAGTTTCTTTTTGGCCCCTACACCTCCTCTTTCAAATACAATATAGTGTATGTTGAATATTGAGATTGAATACGGTGTGGAAACCTGGAAAGCTCAATCTGATGGTGGTCAGCAATAAGAACTGTCACACAATTGCCTTTCATCAGGACAGGGAGATTCTGCGATTACAGAGTTACTCTGATCATGCCACTGAGATTGTGTTAATATTTGGAATATCCGAAAAGGCCTGGACCCATGAATAACTATTACGGCTGCATCAGCAGCAGCTTCGAGACGACTGCATTTGCAAAGATATTGGTGTTCACCATATCAATGCAGATTAATCACAGTTGCCACTTGTTTCTACAGAACAATGGGGACACAGAATTGCAACAGCAAGAAGATGAGTATAGCATAGGCTTGATACCAAAATTGTTATAAAACAGATTGTAACATATTTACTATATATGTAGAATGATCATTCTTAATCTGCTATCTTACCATTAATAGTAGCCAAGGTTTTGTATATCCTTAAAATGTGGTCACGATAGCAATCGTCTGATTATTGACGTAGTGTTTGCACCAAAATTATTATCAGACAAATTGTAGATAGATTTTGATCTTCTATTTTATTATGCTTAATTGGATGACCGTTCTAACTCTTTCTCAAATAAAAATAAATAAATAATAGATTTTTTTAATAATAAATAAATTTTGAATTATAAATAATAGATTTTGATCTTCTATTTTGCCCATTGTAAAATAGCGTTTGTAATTAAATCTACACACAGTGATTCTATCGCTGTATGGAAAAAGTTAAAAGGAAACAAATTTTTTTTATTTTTTTGAAGTGAACGAAACACTTGGCACCTTATGACCTTAACAAGGTGTGATATGATCAAAAGTGTCCAGTTGGGGACAATATTTTACACAACTTGGCTATAAAAGTTTTGTTTCGATTAGAGCAAAAATCGCTTTAATTGTGAATCAACCCTAATATATATATAAGGTTTACAAATTAATTGATAATGAATATGATTGATAAATTTCAACAATAAAATTAACTAATTAATTTTTTGTTATATTGGAGATATATTAGTTTGTGAAGGTTCATGTAATAAAATTTGTAAGACAAAGCTTCCCTCTTTTGGATAAGAGCATAAGATGAGACACAGGACTAACACGTGTCAATATCGTGTCCCCTCCCACCTCTCAAATCCACTAGAGAGCCAAATTCAAATTTGTAGTCTCCTGAACATGAGTGATTTTAAGACCACAAGCTTTTTTTTTTTTTTTTTATCACAACTCTAACGTTGTAGATTGTAAGTAGTTTATTTATCACTTAAACATGAATCTACAATTTGTTTTAACCGATCACACTCTATCACATCATAGATATGAAAAAAAAAATTGCATAATAGTTTGTGTTACCAGATTTTTTTTTCCCCTAACATCACTCCTAAAATTATTGAAGTTGTGGAAGTCAACCACCACCACATGTCAAACTAAGAACTCTTCAAACTCTACACGATCCAAATGTCCATCAAAGATAAACTTTCACTTCCTATTTCTTTCACCACCCTCATGTCCCCTTCTCTCTCCACCTAAAACTTTCACGACCACGTAAAAAACACACAAACACAGTTTCACAGAAAGAGAGACACAACATAGAGGAAGAGTAAAAGAGAAAATAAAGCTATAGACATAGAAGGCCTTAGCAGGAGCAGAAGAAGTGA
Organism: Lithocarpus polystachyus; assembly: GCA_033629205.1. Taxonomy (NCBI): domain Eukaryota; kingdom Viridiplantae; phylum Streptophyta; class Magnoliopsida; order Fagales; family Fagaceae; genus Lithocarpus; species Lithocarpus polystachyus. Next base: position 97,601,642 of record CM066163.1, on the reverse strand, counting down.
AAGCAATGGCAGACCAGGGAATGAAGCAGCCATCGCCAGGGCAGCATTCCACTGAGGTACTTCACCAGCGCAGTAAACTGCCCTTCCGTCCTATGAGCATGGTCATTGGTGGCTTTGCCATCACTGCCACTCTTGGATACATTGTCTTATACTCCAAGAAGAAGCCTGAAGCCTCTGCACTTGATGTTGCCAAAGTTACCACTGGAATTTCCCATCCAGAGATCACCCGCCCACGCCGCTAGATATCATTGCCAACTTGATTAATGCCTCAATTAATTTCTAGACATCTTACTTTTTTTTTTTTCTTGTGATTGCTATCATCTTTGCTTTCTTTTTTCTTGTTTATGTTTTAAGATGTATGATTTTCTTTTATTTTCTTTCATTGTATTGACTTAAGATGCAGTGCAAATAAAATATCCATTGCATATTATACTATAAGTCTCATAAATTATATCAGAATTTTTCTTATTTAAATTGAGTTCAGGGTTCCAAATTTTGAATTGAAGAAATGTCTATAGTATGTGAACTTGATCAAATTCAGAAAAAGCATTATGGGCAAGACATCAAATGGTTTTTCCCACATTGGTAATCCATAACATAACGACATGACATGAGATCGAGCTTGTCATTTATGGTTAGATCTTGGAAATACATGTGTAAATTATGCAAGTTAATATGTTGAATTCAAACAACTTTTTTTAAAAAATTATTATCTGTAAAGGGATTATAATTTTTATTGAAAAATATATCGTATGGCTCTTCTTCCAGCCATTGTCCACAAGTGATTTTTTTTTTTTTTTCCGATATGCAAAGAGATAGATATTTATTGAAAAATATGCATTACAAATACAATTATTGATGTGGCGTGATTGGTGAATAATAAAAGTAATGTCAATGATAGGTTAAAATAAAAATGATTTTACTTTAATTATAACTTATCATCTTCGCAAATTATGAGAGAATGTTAGTGAAAAATTTTATATCTCCAGCATTGCTTATTATATTTCAGGTGAGCCTTGCTAGCTTGGATTGTGGGCAACATTGTTGTTCCTTCCTACACGTATATAATTAGATATCAGCTTCTAAAGCTCTTCCTAATTGGTTGTTATTAACAAGGTGGGAGTCCAAAAATAAAAACAAAAAACCCACCGGAGAATTGTGGAAACTCTCTCTAATTGGTTGTTATAAATTAGGTGCGACTCCAAAAATGTCACATTGGAGCATTCTTGACGTTAAGGGTGTGTTTGGTAGAGTAGATTTTATAGAGGATGGAAAAAATATTTTGGAGAATGTTTGGCTGGGAGAAGGAGAGAGGAAAATATCGGTGGAGGCTAAGTGTTTTCTCACCGAATCCACCAAAAAGTTTTCTCTCCAAAATGAGGAGAAAATTGAGTAGAGAAGTTTGATAGGTAAATGACAAAAATGTCCATGTGCACTTGCACATAAGCTTCGTCCAATATGTTGCTTCTTCTTTTCTCCTTGGTCAGGACTTTCCCTCTTCCTTCTTTTCTTTTACTTTTTCTTTTTTCTTTTTTCTTTTTTTCTTGTGTGTGTGTGTGTTTTTTTTTTTTTTTAGCCGTGATTTTTTTCTAGAAGTAATTTTTATTTTTTAATAAATTTGGGTGATTGCATTATTTTTGTCACTTTTTTTGTTTTAATTGGGTATCATTTTTTAACAAATGTATATAAGTAAATTTATAAAAACTCACTTTTTTCATCCCTCTACTTTTCCACTCCCAACCAAACAAAAAAGAGGAAAATTAAAATCTTTTATATCCTCTCACTTTTCTACTCTCTCACCATTTTCTATCCTCCCCTCCCACCATTTTTTATCCTCCCACTTTTCTACCCCTCCAACCAAACAAATCCTAAGTAAGCTCCCCTTAATTGGTCATTATCAACAAGGTGTGAGTTCAAAAAGGCCCTTAAAAATCATACTAAGATCATTTTTTTTATATAGAGAAGTTTGAATTAAATATGATTTTATTCCATCGTCTTATCATGTTTGTCAAACCCTGGAATATATATATGCATAATTACACCTAATAAAATAGATGATAGTATTTACTACATTATAATTTCTTGTATTCCTTAAATTATTAATTCATTTTTCTATGTAATTCTTTGGTACAATGTACCAATTGCGTTCTAAGTTTAATTCACAATAGTTGGTTTGTGATAAAAGCAGTGCTAATGGTGAACTCAATAGAGATGATACTTTCCATTTCACTAGAAAGTTACACACAAAAGTTGGTTTACAATAAAAATGGTAAAATTTATTCAAAATCAAGAAATTTATTCATTTTAAATGGAGAGCATCATTTTCAAACATGAATATGGAAGCAATGTTACACTAATCACCTTAAAAATTTATAAAAAAAAGTTGGAAGCAATATTAAACCAATCACAACCATCACCTTAATAATTTGTTAAAATAAATAAATATATGCATATATATATATATATATGACAAAACTTAGGGACAGTACCTTAAGTGTTATTCTTTAAATTTTCATTTTAAGATTTAGTCATGTAGCTACTTAATTAAAAAATACACTTTCATCTCATGAAAAAAAATCCACATAACAGAATCTTAAGAGAGGAACCTAAGGAACAGCACCTAAGTACCCCACACACACACACATATATATTAACAATAACTTGGTAAAAAAAATAGGGAACAAATTGGTATTATAGTTAAGAATTAAAATATAATAAAAATTTGAAAAAAGTTTTTGTATCAACTGCAAATAGGATAGAATGGCCCATACGGTCTCGAACCTGCGACCTCCGCGTTATTAGCACGACGCTCTAACCAGCTGAGCTAATAGGCCAGTTGTTCCTCAATGCATAAAGTATGTCATTTTCTCTATTCAGTTCCTGAGCCGTATCTATCACTCTTCGAAACAGCATTCGGATCTAACTCTGCAAAGTTAATCCATTCATCTGCTTCATCATCGGTCTTGATTTATCTTTCTCAAAAGTTTATCATATTCCCAAATTGCCCTTTGAAATGGCAGCAATTTACAGCCTCTACATCATCAACAAATCAGGTGGCTTGATTTTCTACAAGGTAAATGTTTATGTATTTTTGTATATAATTTTCAGTTTGTTTCCCGAGAAAGTTTCATTTTTTTTTTTTTTTTTTGGTTTTATATACACAAACATTTACCTTATAGAAAACTGAAAATGTGGAGATGATAGAAAACTGAATGGGGTTGTATATGCTATGTTTGGTGGCTGAGAAAATGTGGGAAAAACAAAACAAGCCAAATGGAATTTGGGGACCGAGAAAGACTTGGCCTTTTCACTTGTAGGAGTTTGCAACTCGAAATCAAACCGATGGGTATGTGGTACTTTTTTTTTTCCGATTTACCATGGAAAAAAGCAGTGTGTTAGTGATTTGAATATTGGAAATGTTTAGCTTTCTCTTTTTGGAAAAAAAAAAAAAATAGGAACTTTGGATCATGGGTCTGATGAATGAGTGGCTATTTATTTCCTTTCCCGGATAAATTCCGATTTTCCAATAGAATTACACTTGTAAAGAGTTACACTAGTTGTAGATTGATCCTTTTTATATATGTCAAGGCATAATAAGCCTCGTGGAGTATCTGTATCTCTTTCTCAATCTTATATTAGTTTCTTGATCATTGTACTTTTAAAGCTTTAGATGTGATAAACATCTAGCATAAATCCAGTGTACTTGGTGTTCTTTATTTTTCTAATAAAACTTGTTACTTGTGTGTGTGTGTGTGTGTGTGTGTGTGTGAAGGTATAAAAATATACAAAATCTTTCTATTTTTCCCCCCCCCTTTTTTTTCCTGGGGCATAATAGGATTCTGGATCGGTAGTACTAATGGATATTTCCTGGAAAAGAGTGGATATTGTTAATTGGAAATAGGGCTTGTCTGATGAAATCTGTGTGTGTGTGTTTGACAATTAGGATTATGGGTCTGCTGGAAGGATGGACACAAATGATAGCTTGCGGGTTGCGAGTTTATGGCACTCGATGCATGCAATCTCTCAGCAGTTATCGCCAGTTGCAGGTTGTTCGGGCATTGAGCTTCTCGAAGCCGATACATTTGATCTCCATTGCTTCCAATCACTCACTGGTACATTTCGATATTAACTTATCACCCCTGAACATGTGAAAAAGAATTATGACTTGGATACAACAAGCTAAGCATAGTTATTGTTAATCTGTATGTTGTTAATCTAATAAGCCTCAACCGATTGTTGCATATCAGTGTTATGTTTTTGTTACTCATACAATTTTGCATTAAGCATAGCAATTTTAAGGTTGTACCCATCCCTTGGGGCCACAACTTTACTGATCTAAACAAAAAAAGGTTGTAATTTTGAGAGTGTCAAGATATGAAAAATATTTTATAATTGTGCATATAAGAGCTAAAAGAACTTATTTGTACCTAGATGTTGCATATCTGGTAAGCCTCCATGGATGCGGACTGGTATGTTTTGACATTGATAGTCATGAATTTATGTCAAGCATTGCAGCCATTTTTATGATTATAACGAAAAGAAACTAAATTGTATAGAGAAATTTATGCTCTGACATGCTAGAATATAAAGATTTTAGTTAGCAACCTTTATATTGCAAGTTGATATCAAATATTTATGAAAATATGGTGACTCTTTGTTTATTTATCCCATGGTCTGTGAAATCAGTTCATTGTGGATCTCCTTTCAAGTATTGAGGGAAAATTGGAGTGTTGATGATATTTTAGAACAAGGGAGATTTGAGCTTCCAACTGTTTACTTTTTCACTAATGAGATCACCTCTTATGATGTCGGTGGATTAAGAGCCACTTTTGAGCATGATAAAACTTTTATGGCTTGTTTGAAAGTTTAGAGAGGGGAGAGAGTAGAGGGGAGAGAGTAGAGGGGAGTAGAAGGAAGGAGAGTAGTGGGGAGGAGAATAGAGGAGAATGATTCCCCTCTACATTGTTTGGATGTTTTTAAAATTAGGGAGGAGAAAATGTGGAATTAGCTCTTTAGAAAGGGTAATTTTGTTAATTTAGAAAGGGTAAATTAGGAAATTCATTTGGCCAATAACTTATCTATTCTACTCTCCCTCCAAATCTCTCCAATTTAGAGGAATTAAAAATGAGGGGTTAGAGGGAGTTGAAACCCCTCCAAACCCCTCCAAATCCCTCTCCCTCCTTCCTTAAAAAACTTCCAAACAAGGTAATTGAATTACTCTCCCTCTTTCTACTCTACTCCCCCTCCTTTTTTTTAACTCCCAAACAGGCTATTAGGAGTTGCTCTTACACAAAAAAGGATAGATAGCACTAAGACCCTCTTATCTTCTTCTTTTTCCCAGCTAATTTGGTATGGTAACTCTGTACCAAATAGGTCCCTTCTGTCAATGTTCTGTCCTTTCTCTAACGAAGAGAATATGTGGGTCTCACATATGCCTGATCTTTTGGCTCCAAATCATGAAAAAAGGCAGGAAACTTTTTTTTTTTTGATAAATAACGTAAAAATATTATTGATAAAAAAAAGATTGCCAAACCGAGTACATTGGGGATGTACTATGGGGGCACAAATCAAGAAACAAAAGAACAACGGTCAAGAAAAATCGAAAAAGAAGAACAAGAAAAGTGAGAAAAAACAACACTCCATTCAAAGAGAGTGTGTAGGAAGAAAGACTTAATCTCCAGCAAAGAACGTTCACAACCCTCAAAGAAACCATCCCAAATGCCAAAATTAGATCTGCTGTGAAGGAAAAAAACAAAATCGCATGAATCACATGTGAAGCAATGAAGAATGGGCAGAGGATGAATAAAAAAGTGAAGAATTGAATGAAGCTAGACCCATGGAGTATACAGTTAAACTTAAAACAGGTATACAATTCCATGCCGCCTTTAAAAAAAAAAAAAAACACCTTGTTCTAAAATTTGAATAAATAGCATGTTTCTTCACTATTTGCAGGGTTAAACAAACTCAAACACCTTATTTCTTTCCTTCTTATCGTTAGCAATCTCTTCCACACTTTACTCTAATCCATCCAGAATTCCCACATATAGCTGTACAAGAAACAAAAAACAAAAACAAAACCCAAACAAATTCTGGAGGTTCCACAGCTCCTAACCTAGATATGTTGACAATTTTGATTCACAGACCTGAAATCTTGAGGGTTCCTCACAATCATGGATTACCAAAAAAAAAAAATTCAAAGGGTCAAAGCCTCTCAGACAATGTGAGCGTTATTCTAAAAACCAAAAAGCATTCTTGTACGAGGAAGAAGGAAGAGGTGTCAGTACAGTCTTCAAAGCTGTCAGTGATTTCCCACTAACCAAACAGATAATAAAAGTTCATTTGTTTAAAAATTAAAAAAAGATTGAGAAAATAGAGAACGTGCCTTGAGAATGGGATTCAAAAAAGAGCTGGTGACAATTTCACTAGCAATAATTTCAATGAAGATCTAGCTTCATTCGTTTCTTCACTCTTTCTTCATTCTTCATTTCTTCACTTTTGTTTCATGAGGTTTTTTTTCTTCATGGCAGACCTGATTTTTGCATTTTGGATGGTTTTCTCTGTGCTCCCCCCAGGCCCTTTTTCACAATTTGGCACCAAAAGACTAGGCACACATAGGACCCATGCGTTCCCCAAATGGATGGAGTGTTGACATTGTTAAGACACTGGGTGTGCTGGCTTAGTAGTGTGTATGTGGTGCCTAACAGCTGGCTTGGTAGTGTGTGGATGTGAGGTGCCTAATAGCTGGATGAGTAGAGTGTGTGTGTGTCATGCCTAACAGGGGTACGTGTACTAGTGCTTTACCAAGGCATGTGCAGCTAAGTGATTAGTTAGTGAGAGTTAGTTAGGGAGCTGTTAGAGATAGTTACAGTTAGTTACATTGGGGTAATTACGGAAATTGCAAGGAGTTGTAATTGTATATAAGACCCATTCTTGGGAATAAGAAAGAAGGCTTGGAATTACTCAATTTCTCTCTTTCCTTGTTCTGACTCTGTTTGGAGGTGGTCCCCTCGAAGTGACCAATCTTTCTTCTTCTCCATCCCTTAATTCTTTCTATTACCTCTTTCCCTAGTTCAGCTCTTAATAGACATAAGGGGCCTATTTGATAAAGTATCAAAGTTGACTGTACAAAATTGGCCGAAAAGAGAGAGAAGAGGGTGTGAGTGCAACAACATGAAAGTTCGGGGGTCTTAGTGCAATTTTCCATATCAAAGAGAGCTCTTTTACCCCATGCTCTACTTCATAGTGAACTGTTGTTATGTGATTATGTCTACAATTTTGTTTGTTCTATTACCATTTGTTAACAGGGTAGGATGCATGATATGAGGTCCACTTCATAACTTCTAAATTTTAATTTTGGTCAAATTTTGATTGTTATAGCATTCATAAATTTTTTACTGTAACAACCTATTAGTTAGATATTATCCGTATAATTTGAAATTGACCAATAATAATATTTACTTTATTAAAGATTTGTCCTCTGCTGCAATGCTGGTATGTTTTGCTCTTGCATTTATATGGGGCTCTTGTGTCTGCTATGTGAGCTTCACGATATTAAGTTGAAATGCTCTTTCATGAGTATAGGAGTATGATTGGGTTTTACTACAATGTACTATACACTTTGGAAGTGAAATTTAACCTGAGTTTCTCTTAAATAATGAGCATGTATTTGATGTTCTCTCTGGAATTTTTTGACTTTAAAAGAATAATTGCTTCTTTGGCAGGGACAAAGTTCTTTGTGGTCTGTGAGCCTAGGACACAGCAGATGGAAGCTCTCTTGAAAGTCATCTATGAATTGTACACAGATTATGTGTTGAAGAATCCCTTCTATGAGATAGAGATGCCAATACGGTGTGAGCTTTTTGATTTCAACCTTTCGCAGACAGTTCAGAAGGATTCTGTCGCCTTGCTGGGCCGATGATATTCTCTACAACTCGGATCTGATTTGATTTTCTTTTGATAAGTTACCTTTGAATGCATATTTTCAGAGCAATCTTATCTTCTAGTTTGTGTAAGATAATTACTATATATATGATTTGTGTCACACTCTGATGTTAATTTATGCAAATTACTAAGCATTTGTGGGATGACATATTCAATAATGGAGAGATTTTCTTTGTATTGGAGTATGCAAAAATCATATTGTTAAAATTGATTAAACTTGTGGACTCTGCGTAAGTTTGGATAGCAACACGTTTGCGATTGTGCTGGCAGCTGCGTTTTTTGTATGGGTCCTGTGCATTGTTCACAGGACCTACAAGTACGGATTTCAGTAAATTTTTCTTTAAAACTATGTCCCACGGCACTATTTACACATTTAAAAATTATTTTGCTACAGTGTTTTCAATTTTCAGCAAACAAACCCTCGGTGTCATGGCCTAGCTCAGTATTGACTGTGCTCTATTGATAAAACTCAAACCTATGCACATTAGAGAAAAATAGAAAGAGAGACAACATATCAAAGAGGAAGTGTAAAAGAGATAAAAGCTATAGACAATGACCAAAATGTGGGGGGAGATAACAACTTGGGCAGCACAATGAGAATGATGTCAATTTTGTTATGTTAATTACCTATTTTTATCATCATTATTTAACGTGGAATTTTTATCATCATTATTTGTTTTATTGAAAAATAATCTCTTAACTTACTATAAGATAGAGTTATTTTTCAAAAAAAAAATTAGTAGAAAATAATTTCTAAAAATAAATCATACTTTTTATGTTGACTAAAGTCTCTAATGGTTGTATAAAAAATTTGGGGTTCAATTTTTGTCTATACCAAAATCTGATTGGTGTTTTAGTTTAATGATAAAAAGTTATCATTAGAAACAAACATCGTAGATTGAAACTCAAAAAAAAATTTTCCTTTTAACTTATTTTTTCTGATCCTATCAAACACTAAAAAATAAAAATAAAAATTACCTTTACACAAATTTTTTCACTGAATCAAACAGAGCGTTAATTCATTCGACACAAAACGCCAACATGGCAAGTGGCCTAGCAGTAATGGACTTGAGTCAACAAGACTTCGGTCTTAGGTTTGAGTGTTCCCCAAATTTTCATTGTTTTATTTTCACCCAAATTTTTTTGTTCACTGTTTAATATTAATAGATTCAATTTGTTTTTTTTTTTTTTAATTATTAAAAAAAAAAAAAAAACAGGCGGTGCTTTGGAGAAGAAGACACAGTAGACAGTAATCCTAGCCAGTCCCACGCAAACTCCAACTCCAACTCGCTAACACACCCAAACACAAGAAGCAGAGAATTTTCTGATTCACAAACACACGCAAGAAGATAAGGAACTTTGCAATCACAATTCAGCTCCGCTTTTTTTGTTATACTACATCGTTTTCTCAACTGAGACACAGAGAAAGATTTTTTTTTTTTTTTTTTTTTTCTATCTATGGAAGTCGTTTCCCACTCTTCCACTACAATACGACACCGTTTTGGTACGCTCCTTTTCTCTCTCTCTCTCTCTCTCTCTCTCACACACACACTTTGTGTGTAACTGAACTGAATTGCTCTCTCTCTCGTTCTTGTTGCTTCAAATTTCAGGTTACAAGGATTCGAGGTTTTCCACTGCTTCATCTTTATTTCCGGTAATTTTACGCTTTACCTTTAGCCTATGTTTGCTTGCTCAGAAAAAAAAGAGAATATTAGGATGAGAGTGAAATTGTCAGTGTTAGCGGAAGTTTGACTGTTTTGGATTTGTTCATTTTCTCACTAACCAAGCATAATATTAGGTTTTCTTGATAGGAAATAAGCTTTCCAATTGTTAGTTGCTTTAATATGAATCGCTTTTTAGTTAGTTACTTATCAAAGAAAAAAAATTATTGAAATGCTTTTTTAGAGATTTTGATTAATTGAGAAGTTCTGTTCTAAAATTAGATTTCTTGATGAGATCTTGAAGTCATTGATTGATGTTGAAGGGTCGAGGTAATGAAAAAGATTGGATCTTGAATATGTTTTGATGGCTGTTTGGTGTTAAAACAGTGAATGGAACAAGAAACAAAGAATGGTAGACACTACCCTCTTAAAAATAAACTGCTAGATATCAATGTTGTTGAATATAATAAAGCCTTTATATGGTAGGCTATTACTAAACCGTTTCATAGAAGGTAGAACTGAAATTGGGGGAAGAAACGCTTGAAGCATTGTAGGATGTGAGACGACTATTTTAGACCTTAAACTGTTGTTTTTCATATTTTTGTTTGAGTGGATGTCAGTGTCAGGATTACTTTCTTTTTCTTTTTTTGATAATCTTCTGTTAACATTAAACAAGGGAAACGTGAGGATAGTCTACCTTACAAGCAGAGAAAAGTTCTGCAGGCAGATTATCATTATTGAAATAAAAAGACATGTTGGAGCGTATAGCAAGCTTTGCTGCTGTATGAGCCACAGAGTTGCATACCCGCTTAACCCATCGAAAACTAAAACGAAGACAAGAATCAGAGATACTAATAATATTACAAATGATGTTACTTATGGACCAATCAGATGCGAGGTCTCTAGAAATTAAGGGCTCAAAACAAACTTTAGATTTACCCTCAAAAATGACATAGCTCCATTGCTTGCTAGCAGCAATCTGAACCGCCCATAAGAGTGCAGTAGCTTCAGCTTGGAGAGGGGAGCACTTTTCATGCAATTTAGCCCAAACCTTCATAACCTTACCATCAGAGTCTCTAGCTATGACAGCTAAGGCACTGACTGAATCCGAGACTGCTGCGTCAATATTGATCTTGTTCGAGCCTCGAGGGTGAGGTTCCCATGTCAAGTGGGATAAGCTTGTTAGTTTACTGTTCTCAGCTGCCATCAAGGATTGAAACTCCAAAGATTTGGCTTGAATTTGCCTGCTAGCCTTCAGAATATTGATATTACCTCTGTTATGCAATTTATGATATCTCAGGCTCCAAATCTCACGAATGCCATGGTAAGAGAAATTGACCATTGAGTTACAGAGGGGTTTGCTGTCTTAGGTGGGTTCAAAACCAACATGATCATGTCCTCACATGTGGTGAGATTAGCTTCATTTGTTTTAAAACCCAGCAGGTAGAATGCCAAAGTGCTCGGGCTACTGGACAGGTCACAAACAAATGGCAGCTTGATTCAAAATCACTGCCACAGAGAACACAGCTTGGATCACTGACGGTAACTCTGGACATCGGGTTCTCTCTAGTGGGCAGAGCATCAACACCTACTCTCCATAATAGCATTTTAATTCTCTCAGGAGCCTTGAACTTCCACAGCTTTCCCCATGGGACTTCGGGATGGTTATTGTTATTGGATTGGTTGGTGCAAGTGCGATAGGCAGATTTAACCGAAAAGGCTCCCTTGGAAGTAGGTAACCAGATTAGTTTGTCAGCTCTCGAATTGAAGGGAATTGGGAGTGAGAGGATTGCTTGGGCTGAGGTAGGCTCAAACAATTCTTTTACCAGGCTTGCTCTCCAACTTCGAGATTCGCAATCAATAAGCTGTGAAACCGTCAAAGGCGAGGGAGCATAAATATCTATCCTTGGTTTGGGGACGAAGTTGTGGATCCAGGGGACCCACGGATCCTTCCATATATTGATTGAGACTCCATCACCAATGAGATAACAAGCTCCTTTTAGTATGATCTCTTTGGCACCTTCAATGGCTTTGCAGACTGGAGATACGTATTTAGGAGGATCTCTGTGTAGCCAATCATGATTGACTTTATATTTTGCTCTTAGAATTCTCATGCAAAGACTTTCTCTCCTTGATGCTACCATCCAAGCTAATTTTGCCAGGAGGGCTTTGTTGCTTGGCTTTTTTAAAACCAAGGCCTCCCTTGCACTTAGGTTGACAAAGCTTGTCCCAAGCTTTTCAAGCAACAAATTTACCATCCAAAGTCTTAGGTTTCCACCAGAATTGTCTTGCTAAAGCATCAAGCTTGTCACATATTTTGGTGGGGATGTTGAAAGAAGACATGGCATAGGTAGGCATGGCTTGTGCAACTGACTTGATTGATCATTTTGATTTTAGAGTTTAATTGTGCGTGCGTCTATAGTACACATCGTCTTCTTTAATAAAATTTGTTATCCAAAAAAAAAAACATTTATCTAGTGACTTTGAGAAATGGAAAATTTTCCTCTGCCTTTGATGCTATTGTTATTTTCTGTGAAATTTGTTTTATGATTTTGTTGCTTTTGATCCTTCTTTCAGCAATCGTACACTTACAAAGGACTCAATCCCCATTGCTTTCCACATAAACGGGCAATTTTGAGAAATTCAACTAACTGTGAGTAATGTATCTCTATCATACAAGCACACTATAAATATGCTTTGTGCCTAAATAAATGATTAATGACTTGCGGCATTTTTTAATTGTTTAAGATTTATGTTGAAAGTTTACTATTGGTGATGTGGCCGATTCTCCATCTCTTTCTTAACCACCTGGATCATGAAATTAGTTCTTGGACTAGAAATCAGTGATATTATCAAAAATTTCCCTTGATATGGTTGAGTGGCTTAAAAGGACCCGCATAGCTGACCTCAGTTAGTCGGGGTTAAGGATTAATTGAGTTGAGTGATATTAAAAATTACAGTAATGGGTTGTAGAAATAATGACGTGTGGTTTTATGTTCTCATTCTTATGCTGTGTGATCATATAACAAGAATATATATTTAATTTCATATGGATGCACTTCCAAGAACTGCCATTTAAGAAAATGTAGCCCCAAGCCCACAATTGTCCTTCCTATTTGTTCCCCATACAAACTACTCTACTTTGTCACCTGAACAGCAGATTAAAATGTCCACTTTGTTACTTATCCTCGTTAGCTGATTCCCTGCTTTCTGTGCTTTTGCGGGTGGTGCAAATAATCAATGTTGGTCCCAATCCTTGCCAAAAAATGTCTTGAAATTTTCTTTTGTTTTTTATTTTTGTTTTTTTGGCTTTAAGTATGACCACATAAAAAGTTGTTGCTCAAATTATTCATATATCTTCATGATTTTATAGACAATGTATCAAACTGTTTTTATTCCTTCTTTTAGTTGATCCCTTATCTAGTGGCCATAATCTTTTAAACTTTTTGACTGTGCTCTTTTTCTTTAACAGCTGCTCAAAGTAGGTATTCATGTGTTCCAAGGAAGGATAGCAGTGTATCGTGGAACTATTTTAAGCCAAAAGAAGAGTTGAATAGAACTTATTCTAATAATAAAGTCTGCAATCAAAATAGATTATCCAGATACATAGTTGTAAGATCTGAACTTGCTGAAACTGGGTACCCTGATGCCAGCTACTCATTATCAGGTTTTTCTTTTCCGCCTTTTTCAGACACTCCATCTTTATATTCAAGCTTATAGCCTAATCCGTTTCCTTTTAAAATCTCTGAAGTGCAGAACATAAGTTGAGCTCAAAAGTTAGAGGAATATGTTTTTATGTTGTCACTGCTTTAACTGCCATCTTTCTGTTTCTGCTGATGCTGGTGGTACATCCATTTGTACTCTTGTTTGATCGATACCAAAGAAAAGCTCAGCATTTCATTGCCAAAATTTGGGCAACTTTAACTGTCACTCCATTTATAAAAATTAAGTATGAGGGATTGGAGAATCTGCCTCCTCCTGATATTCCTGCTGTATATGTTTCCAACCACCAGAGCTTTTTAGACATCTATACTCTTCTCACTCTTGGAAGGAGCTTTAAGTTCATTAGCAAGACTTCAATATTCCTTTATCCCATTATTGGGTGGGCCATGTTTTTGTTGGGTGTCATCCCTTTGAAGCGCATGGACAGCAGAAGCCAGTTGGTAGTTCCTTTACTCTTTCACATTGTTTCTCATTGCAGTTGTCTTCATTTGGCATGTCTAGGTTAGATGGAAATGTACCACAACTGTTTTATCTTTTTTTTTTTTTTTTTCATCTGGGTAAACTTAGTCTTGCTCTGAAACTATAGATTTGAATTTTGGGATTTTTCTCATATAGGACTGCCTTAAGCGATGCATGGATCTTACAAAGAAGGGGGCCTCTGTATTTTTCTTCCCTGAGGGAACAAGGAGTAAAGATGGAAAATTGGGTACTTTCAAGGTGAGTTCACATCAGGAATCTTTTGGGACTGATTTGATATGGTCATTTAGGGAAACGAGAACCGGAAACTCACCTGCAGTGTCTAGTTGCTGAGGATCATGAACAAAAACAAAGAAAAAAAATTGATTCTTTCATTTTCTCTACAACCAAAATAGAGGATAGGTTAGAGTCCTATCATATTTGTAACGCATGTGTACTTTGACATGCTTTAGTTCTTTTTCTTGCTGCATATAAAAAAGTCACCCCCATGGCGGTTCAAAGTTGAAGTGAACAATCTCTAGATAATTTCAATTTATGCAGTAATTATTTCCTATTTGGCTCCAGTTTGCTCTTCCTCGCTCAATTTGCATTACTTTCAATTTTTTTTTATGAAAACTATGATTGAGGGGAGATTCAGGAGTTCTATTAGAACCCTATTGTTTTCTCTGAAATTTTTTTTTTTTTTTTTTTTTCTTTTTGATGGTGATATGTAGAAAGGTGCATTCAGTGTTGCGGCAAAAACCAAAGTGCCAGTAGTACCTATTACCCTTAAGGGAACTGGCAAAATAATGCCTGCAGGAATGGAGGGCATCTTAAATTTAGGTTCTGTGGAAGTTGTTATTCATAAGCCTATAGAAGGAAGTGATCCAGAAGAACTATGCAATAAGGCTAGAAAAACAATTGCAGATGAGCTCAATCACCAATGACAAGATATCTGCAACAAGTTCTGTTTGATGTACACGGCATGATACTTAATCCTTTAATGTGGATTGAAGAAATTTATAGTGGAAGGTATAAATCACTTGTCCTTGCTTCTTTTTTTCATTTTTTCCAAGTCACCGTGTCAGTATGCGAAAAGTAAGGCGACTTTAATTGCCAATTAATATGATTGTCGCACTCTGGGTTGCAATCTGTTATCTTGTACATATTTAGACTTATAGCTTTCTTTTGTAAAGACTTCTGTAATCAAACTGTGAGCATTGAACTTTTCATCTCTTACCAAAACAAACATTTTCTCAGCTTTATAGATTGGTCCCTCTTGTTTCCTGAAGTTTACTTCCCAATCAATGCATAATTCTTTTAATATAGGTGCTCAATATGTTCCTTGATTCTTGTAATTTTTGTACTTGGATTGTTGACCCCTTGTACGCTCCCTGTGTACTAGGGTGTCCATTTTTTGATATCAATAAAACTTATTAGTTATCAAAAAAAAAAAATATATATATATATATATATATATATAGGTACTCAATATGGGTGATGCTGTTTCTCATTTTTGCAAGCTGTGTAATTCTGAAGCAGCGTCATTTGACTCTAGTTTGAACTGCTTGTGGCTGTAACTTGTAATAGCTCTTAGCTTTGCCTGTCAATTAAGGCATTTTGAGTTAGTTTTGGGAGATGTTTGATACAATTGTTGAGCTCATAACAGGGGATTTTTCTGTAATATTAGTTCAGGAATTTTGAGGTGGTTTTCAGAGCTATCAGATATATTTCTTGAAGGTTGGGTGGTCTTCCTGCAGTGTCATTGGCTACAGTCTGCAATCGCCTATGTAATGACTTTCATTACATGTTCAGTCACATCCACTCACTAAATTGGTAGACAGGCCATATATCACTAACAAATTTGTCGTCGTGCCTGAACTGTACTAGGCATTGTTTTTCACGTAGTGAATGATTATCTCAATAGAATTACAGATGCCTGTACATTTTGCCTTTCTGGCCCCATTCTGTGCGCTTGCTGATAGTCCATTTTGACTCTATAACTTATTGCATACTTCTCGTCATGTTGCTGAGGACACATTATTTAACAATTCTGTTTTCCAAGTAAAGATATACAAATTTTTAAAACTATCCTCAACTAGTAAATAAAAAAAGTATTGACTTTTTAATTAATATAAAAGATATGATAAAAAAAAGATCGATTTTTTATTCCAAAGAGTATTATATTTTGACATCAACATGATATAGAAACAAAAAATTTCATAACTTGATTGATGGAGTAATTGAGAATGATTGAATGAAAGGTCATGTGGAGGATGAAGAACATGTGAATGTGATTATTCAAAGATAAGAAAGAATCTTTCATTTTCAGTTCAGACGATGCAAGATGTGGAAAAAAAGGAGAAGGTAGAAATGTATGTGTTGTGAACACAAGTTGTGCACCAAATATGGAATATGGATAGGATATCCATCTCGGGGAGGATGGATTGGACAGCTCACAGCTGGGAGATGGGATCTGGCAAACCATGTCTTGTGTGTGTCACGGACCTCACGGTTGTCTTCCTTTATATCTCTAATAATAAAAATAATAAAAACTAAAAAGGTAAAGTACTATTTTAGTCTTTAAATTTTATCAAAATTTTATTTTTCATCTCTATATTTTAAAAAGTTAGTTTTTCACCACTCAATTATTGAAAATTTCTTTTTCTTTTTTTTTTTGTCTATAAACTATTAAAAATATTTTACTTTATATTTTTAAACTTTATCAAAAGTTTAATTTTCATCCTAAAACTATTAAAAAAAATGTTCTCTTATCATCATTTTTTTTCTTTGAACTATTAAAAAAATTACGAATTTTAAGAGAAAAGAGAACTTTTTTTTTTTTAGTTTTGAAATGAAAAAAAAAATTTTAGTAAAGTTTAAAAATTAAAATAGTATTTTACCTATATATATATATATATATATATATATGAACAATGAAATCAAGTGAAATAATGAACAAGTCACTAATTCAATTTCAACTTTCAACCCGTTGACCTGGTCAATTTTCTTCCTGAACAGAACTTAAGTTTAAATACTTCAGTTTTCTTCGTTGATCTGTGTGTGTGTGTGTGTTTGTTCATGATCAATTGATTGGTTATGGGTCCAAACTAAAGTCACGAAATAAACTGACATATTTATTTTGACTCCATAATGTCATAGGTTGCAACTCTTTAAATAAAACATTATAGGAATGAGAGAAGGAAAAAAAAAAAAAAAAAAAAAACAATGCTTTCATTTTATGATTACTAGTTTGTAACTTCATACATATGCATAAATACACTTAAAAATATAAAATAAGATACAAATATAATTCCTATATATATAATTAAAATACTATTAATAGTCATTTTTATATTTTGTTAACTTTTTTAAAAAAATTGTAAAGATATTATTAGGTATAAAATGTAAATTTTTCATATTTATTTATTATTATTATTGTGAAGTACTTTTTTTTTTACGATTCAGTTATTCTAGTCTCTTTAATTTTTGTACTTAATAACTCATTTGAATGAATATTTATGATGTGGTCTCACATTTGATTCTAAAATTAAGAAATAAAAATCTTTGGAAATAAATAATTTATGAAACATAGCGCAAAATTGGAATTCTAATTTGAAATTCTAATTTGAGTTTCTCTCAGTTTCACCTATTATATATATATATATATTATCAGTTTTTTTTAATATTTAGATACATATTTAGACATAAATTAATAAATAAAAACTAAATCAAATCATTTATTTAAAGAAAATCAAACATAATGCATATATAGAAAGAAGTCAACAAAAAAAAAAAAAAAAAAAACTTCCGTTTTCTTAATTTTATAAGCAAATCGATGCCTCTAAATTTAAAAGAAATTATAAAAGGATCATTTAGACTTAACAGTGTCATGTGAGTAATTTAGAAGAGAAAATTTTACCATTTGCTTTTACCGACATCAACCAATAATATTATCAATTAAAAATCAAAAGGTAAAATACTATTTTAGTCTTTAAATTTTAT
Source organism: Lithocarpus polystachyus (assembly GCA_033629205.1). Classification (NCBI taxonomy): domain Eukaryota; kingdom Viridiplantae; phylum Streptophyta; class Magnoliopsida; order Fagales; family Fagaceae; genus Lithocarpus; species Lithocarpus polystachyus. The sequence goes on along the minus strand of CM066163.1, from coordinate 97,583,856 downwards.
CAAAATTTTATTTTTCATCTCTATATTTTAAAAAGTTAGTTTTTCACCACTCAATTATTGAAAATTTCTTTTTTTTGTCTATAAACTATTAAAAATATTTTACTCTATATTTTTAAACTTTATCAAAAGTTTAATTTTCATCCTAAAACTATTAAAAAAAATGTTGTTTGATCATCATTTTTTTTTCTTTAAACTATTAAAAAAAATTACAAATTTTAAGAGAAAAGAGAACTTTTTTTTTTTTTTAAGTTTTGAAATGAAAAACAAATTCTTAGTAAAGTTTAAAAATTAAAGTAGTATTTTACCTATATATATATATATATGAACAATGAAATCAAGTGAAATAATGAATAAGTCACAAATTCAATTTCAACTTTCAACCCGTTGACTTCTAGTACAAATAAAAGACTTGGTTTGCATACAAAGTAATATTAGGCTTGAGCCTATGCTAATGGGTTAATATATCTCTAACACCCCTTCTCAAACTCAAGATGGAAGCTTGATGAAACTTTGAGATTTGATAAGGTTGGGAATATCCCTTGAATGAAGTTTGGCTTTGTGATGATGGTTGAGGAAGGCAATGGTCTTACAGTGTTGATACAACTTCTAATAGTAGCATAACTATACTAGAGAGTTTTGACGGCAACAATAAGAAGCCAAAGAAGATAAACGCAGCAAAGAAATATCGAAGAAGGCAAAGATTGCTTTTAAACACACTGTAAGGACAGAAAACCATGGCCATAGGAAGGTGGCTCTAATACCATGTTAAATATTAGCTATGATATACATTACATGTTGAATATGTTTGAATAGATGCGGAAGAGAAAAGCATAAAATAGGAACACAAGAACACGAGGGTTACATGGTTCAGCCTTACGGCCTATATCTATGGAGAAACCTCTTAAGTGCTACATCTTTATTACATAAGAGTGTAGTACAAAACTAATATTACAATGAACCATAACATGAGTGTATATAGTAGAATAAACCTTAAATTAATAGACTTCTAGTACAAGTAAAAGACTTGGCTTGCACACAAAGTAGTATTAGGTTTCGGCCTATGCTAATAGGCTAATATATCTCTAACATTTTTGAACATTTATTATGCTTAAGCTTGACTCGTTTAATAGTTGAGCCTATTCTTGGATTTAAACGTGACTTGTTTTCTAAACAAATGAGCATAAATAAGTAAATTTCAAACCAAGCTCAAGCTATTTATAAACCATTAGGTTTGTTTACTACCTTAATTGTGAGTCAAATCAACAACTTACCATTCTAGATTGTCCGTTTGGGAGGAAGGAATGGAAAGGAACAAAAAGAATATTTTTAGAATATTATTCTCTCCTCTTGTTTGGGAGTTTTAACGGAGGGAATGGAAGGTTCATTCTCTTGTTTGGGAGTTTAAGTGGGAGGGAATGGAATGGTTAGGAGGGAATGATCATTCCTCCATTTTCCTTCAAAATCTCAAATTTTTGTTCCCCTCCAAATTGAAAGGAATGAGAGGGAATGAATTTAGGTTTAATGAAATTTTTGTTAAAATCCCTAAAATACCCCTTTAATATCAGTCCTTTTTTTCACATTCAGCCGTAAAAAAATATATCTCTCATTCTGCAAAGTGAAGCTGCTGCCGCTCCCTTCCGTCTGCTGCAATTTTCGGTTTTTGGTCAAACAAGTACGTCTGTCTCTTTCTTTTTCTTTTTATTTTCGGTTGTTTGCTAGTCTTTTTTTTATTTTTTATTTTTTTATGAACTGTTTGCTAGTCATTGAGTCATATAGTGTTTTTGTACACCTAAAAATCAAACAAAAACTAGCATTCTGTACACCTCAAAATGAAAAGAAAAGATGGAGCTCTCAATCAAAATACAAATTCAAATCACAATTGATGGAGCTCTCAATCAAAATACAAACTCAAATCACAATTTTAAAACTAATCAAATTAGAACTAAAAAAAAAAAGAGAAAAAAAAAAAAGAACAAAGCTGAACCATCTGAGCCTCAGTGGGAGGAGGACATGCAGTGGTGCTTCTTGAATGCTCTAGAGTAAGAAAAGAAAAAAGAAAAGTGAAGATTGAAGATAGAGACGAAGTGCTAAAGAAGAAAATGAGAAGAAAAGAAAAAAGAAAAGTGAAGTTAAGAGGATAAGCTCAGACGAAGTGCTAACATAAAAAGAGAAAAAGAAAAGCGAAGATGGAGATAAGGGAAAGGTGTGGAGGAGATGTCTACGATTGCTTGTGTACACGTTTAGACAAAATATAGGTGTGTGTTTAAGAAAAAAACAAGACTAAAAAAATGGAATTGCTATTCTTAAAAAACAAAGAGTAACAAAACACAGGTGTGTACACGTTTAAAATGAGAATTAAAATGAGAAGAAAGTAAAATGAAAAATATTTTAATTAAAATAATAGTACTTTAGGGAACATTGCTTGTCAGCATCTTACTTTGGGCTGAAATGTTTCCCTGCTGATTCATCAAAAATGGATGAACTATTCTTCTCTTTTAAGTTAAATGCTACACGGAAATTATTAGCTAATTTTCTATCATAATTATGATGTTTAGTACTTTTTCTATAATATTTATGTCTTTTCTACAGCAGGGTTATAGTGCTTGGGACTAGTGTTGTACTTATTTTTATCACAGTAATGCATAATATGAAATTATTGTGGGACAGTGTTACAGTTTATCTCTCAAAGACATTAATGTACGTGTACTTCGAGAGATAATGTTATTATTTAACACTTTGAATCCCAAACAAAATTAATGTTTATAATTTAACAGTTTTAGTTTTAGATTAGTTGTAACACATTCATACTTAATTAGACTAATAAAGTAACTATTTTTTTAGAACATGTACCCATAATTTTCTAAGTTGGACTAATAACATAACTATTTTTTTACTTAGATGGATTTGAATGATGAGGTACATAAGACCATAATTTTTTCAGACTTTATGCGGAAACTGGCATTGGTTCATGCTGCATGCTGTTATTTGTGTTACATTATCCATCAAAGGCAACGACTAAAAAGAAGACGCGTTTCCCACATTCCTACACAATCAACCATAGAAAGACAAAAAATTCGTGATGAACTAATGTCTCGACTTAGTAATAGTAAAAAATGCTATGATGTAATACGCATGGGCCCGCAAGCTTTTCAAGGTTTGTGTGACATTTTGCGGAGAGATGGTGATCTTCAAGACACACAGCGTGCCACGGTTGAAGAGCAAGCTGGCAAGTTTCTTCACATGCTAGCACATAATCAAATGACTCGTACAATGTCCTTTTTTTGTCGTTCCAGTGAGACCATTAGTCGCCATTTTCATAACGTGTTAAGATCAATAATTATGTTAGAGGATCAATTCCTTCGACAACCTGATGGAACCCAAGTGCCACTTGAAATACTACAAAGTAGTAGGTTCTACCCATATTTTAAGGTAAATATATCATGCGTATAATTTATATTTGATAGTAGTTTAGTACAAATATATTTTAAGGTAAATGTTTTTGAGAGATAATGTTAATCTCAGGATTGTATTGGGGCACTTGATGGAACACATGTTCGTGTCAAAGTGTCTAATGAGGATGCACCAAGATATCGGGGTAGGAAGGGTTACACAACACAAAATGTGTTGGCAGCATGCTCATTTGATTTAAAATTCACATACGTATTACTAGGTTGAGAAGGAACTGCTTCAGATTCAAGAATAATAAAGAGTGCTTTAACTAGAAACGATAACTTGAAAATCCCACAAGGTAAATTTAATTCAAATATGTATTAGGGTGTATTTTTTATAATTAAAAAATTTGTAGTATATAATTAATGGTTGTTATTGTTTATTAGGTAAATATTATCTTGTTGATGCGGGATACATGAATAGAAGTCGTCTGATTGCACCTTATAAGGGAGTGCGTTATCATTTAAAAGAGTACTCTGTTTGTCCCCCTGAAAATGCTAAAGAATTGTTTAATTTGCGACATGCGTCATTGCGCACTGCTATTGAAAGAGCATTTGGTGTACTTAAAAAGAAATTTCCTATCATAGCAAGTACTACAGAGCCTAATTATTGTGTTGACACACAAAATGAAATCATTTTAGCATGTTGCATACTTCACAATTATTTAATGGGTGTCGATCCTGATAAAAGTCTTATTGCTGAAGTTGATGAAGAGGTTTTGCATTCTCATCATGAACGTGTGGCCCCCTACTCCAAGAGAAGATGATGAGGATGCTAGGCAAGGAGATATTATAAGAGATTCTATAGCATCAGCCATGTGGCAAAACTATGTCCAAATGTGATAGCTTTTGGGTTTATTGTTGTCATGTCGTTTAAGACTATACTATGTTTCAATTACTTAGACCTATATGTTATGCAAATTTCTCTTTTCATTTTGATATTACTCTCTATCTTTTGATAATTAATATTAATATTTACACAATATTTTATATGTTTTTTTTTGTCCTATTAATTATAGCATGGGTAAGATATCAAAGAAGAATGGTGGAGATCCAAGCAAAGAAGTACAATGGAGTAGTGTTATGGATGATGCTTTAGTGGATACTTTTTTACATCAGGTGATCATAGGTGGTAGAGTTAATGGAACTTTTACCTCTATGGCATATGATGACATAGTGAAAGAGTTGGTTGAAAAATTTGACATGGAGATAAACAAGGATAAGGTGAAAAATCGACAGAAGACACTAAAGAAGAATTTTCATGAATGCTATGACATATTTAAAGATGGATTGAGTGGTTTTGGATGGAATGATTCTTTAAATATGTGGACAGCTGAACCAGAAGTTTGGGAGCCACTCATAGCGGTAAATGACTATTTTTTCTGAGTTTAATTTTGTATTACATAATTATATCTGTTATTTAACCATTTGTTTTGGTTTGTAACAGTCTAAACCTACAGCCAAGAAGTGGATGGCAACACCTATACCCAACTACTCTAAGATGGCACAACTTTGGGCTAAAGATAGAGCAAATGGTGATCATGCTGAAACTGCAAAGGAGAAACATGCTAGGTATGCTGTATCGACCACTATTGATGAGATTGATAATTTGATATCTCAAAATGAAGTTTCTTTGGAGAACTTTGAAGTGGAAGATGATCAGAGGTCACCAGAAATTAATGTTGCACGTTCTCGAGTGTCATCACAAGATGCAATGTTTTCTAAAAGTAAGAAAAGACGACTGGCAGAAGATGATGAACTCGGGAATGTAATTTCCCAGTCATTTGATAATGTATCAAAGGCAATTGATAGGGCGACTGAGGTTATGGCAAAGTGTTTTTCAAAGTCATATGGAGCAGAAGTTCACGCAGCTTTGGGTGTATTGGACTTAGATCCAATATCAAAGACTGAGGCCTATATATTTTTGATGGAAAATCCAACATATAAGGAGATGTTCTTTGGTTGCCCAGATCATGAGCGCAAATGTGTCTTGTTGACACTGATGTCTAGGCCTAAAAATTAAAAAATTGTAGGAATTTTTAGCCAACCTTAGTTTTGGAATGGATTATGTTATTTTGTTTTGTTTTGGCAAGACTCATTACTGGAGTTTTTTTTTTTTTAAGATATTTATTTGCATTTTTAGACAATATTTATTTTGTTGAGAATAAATATGTGATGCGTGAATTGCTTTACAACATAGAAAAATACATAACTTGTTTTTTAGCTACAATAAAATTTTCTTTTGTTTTTTATATTCTTTAAAATGAGGGGTATAATAGTAATGTTATTATAAAATGATTCCATTCCATTCCTTCCAATGTCACTTCCAAACGGTGTTACTTACTTTCCATTCCTTTATTTTATAACATCCAAACAAGATTTTTAAATTCCATTCCATTCCATTCCTTTCCCTACTAAATCCATTCCATTTCATTCAATTCCATTCCATTCCTTTAATGATCATTCCATTCCATTTCATTCCCTTATAAACTCCCAAACGGAGTGCAAGAGTAATAGCATTTGCATTAGCATTGGGGGTGTAAAACCCCCCAAGTTACTATTTTATAATCAAATTCATTAAAAACTCACTTCATTGGGGTATGTAGTTGTAAAAATTTATGCCACCTTGCAACCGTAAGTACCATATTTGCAACCAATGTAGCTTGGTGGTAAACTTAAACATTATTATTTTAAGTAGTGTGTGGGTTTGGTAGAGAGAGAGAAAGACAAAAAGGTAGAGAGATGGAAGAGTTGTATTATTTTTTATATTATTTGTTGGTATAATTTATATTATTTTAATGAGTTGTACGTAAAAATAAAAATTAGAATATTAGGTGAATTGTAAAATGAGATAGTGAAATAAATGAAGTAATGTTTGGGAATGTGTTTTTTTTTTTACATCCTCCATTGTTTTAGCGCTTAAAACCAAAGTTTTTTTCCCAAAAGTAAGACAAGACAATATATTTGCATCCAGGTCCCCCGCTTTTCAAGCAAAAAGTCACGGATGGTATTTTTTCTTGTTCAAAAGTCCTTGAAAAATTCTATTACAAAGGTTTCTAAAAAGTGTGGCTTTTGTGTGTTTTATTTTATAGTACCCGATCAACAAGTCTTTAAGTGGGGCTGATCTTTTCAAACACATTTTTTTAATAATCATTTTCTTTGGTAAGCAGAATAGACCATTATATATAAAGCTTGAGAAAATCCCGAAAACAAATAAAATCAAAGGGAATAACCATAAGATAGATTTTTAGAATACAATTTTCATACATAAGTCCTTTACATGTTAAAAACCCATCTTTCATTTTTTTTTAAAGTTAAATTACTAATTAGATTCTCTTATTATTAAATAAATTTCAATTTAATTGTTCAACTATTAATGTTGCCTAATTTAGCTCCTCAGCTTTCAAAATTAAGTAAATTTTACCTTCTCTCTTTTTTAAATTATAACAAAATTAGTTGATTTGATAAAAGAAGCACATGTTAAAAGATTATTATGAAAATGTAAAGAATTCACAATCAAATCAGTTTCAACTATTAACTCAATTTAAATTTATATGAAGAATAACTCATAGATAATATCTATTAAAGTTTGAAAGACGAAGTACTAAGTTGATATATATTGATAATTTAATAATTACAATAATAAGGAGGGAGAATTTGTAGTCTGAATGTCTAGGTTGGAAATGCTAAGAAGTGTCAACTGTTAATTGAGTTACGAGGCTTTTAGTAATACACTGATAGTTGAATAATTTCCTTTTAATAATTCAATAATTAGGGATGGATGAATTTAAACCATATACATTTAAGTTAAAGATACCAATAAAACTACAAAATTCCTAATAGTTGGGAAAGAGAAGATCAGATTTGAACAACTACTTCTCTGGTATATTGTTTCAGATCGATTCGAACTTTGCTTTGGAACACAATTTTCACAGATTAACCAATAATACGATACGGAATCTATAATACTAGAGAAGACCAGATTTGAACTTAGACATCTCCGTTAGAAACCGAAAAAAAAAAAAAAATCATTGAAGTACAAGAATTTTCAAACAGTCCAAGTAATTCAATTCTGACTTCCACACAGACTTGGTCAAAAAAATTTGCAAACATCTGAGTGTTAAACAAAAAAAGGTCAAAATGGGTCTATAACCCTAACCCGAACCCGAAGCCACTTCAGATAATACAGCTCAGGCAGACACCAGGCCACACACAGCGGGCACACGTAGGGGCAGTTATAGTAATTTCACATATTTTCCTACAAAATCCTTAAAAGTACAGTACACTTTTCAAGAATCTTTCTTTCTACACTATTTTTGTATTCTTATTTTTTGTCTTTGTTTTTGGTAAAATATATTTCCCACTTGTCTGTCTTTCTCTCTGTTTGTCAGCCAAACTTTCTTGGTTTTTCACCTCAGCCTCAGCAGACATGAGCTAAGCAATATCCTCTACAGATTCTCAGTATGTTCTCTTTTATATATTTATATATATATATATGTCTGTGTGTGTATGCATGTGTTGATTTAAATATATATATATAGATATATAAAGTTTTTGTGAAGGGAAAGTTGTTTCGGTTTTTGATTTTAGTTAGATTGGATTTTTGAGCTATTTTTTGGAATCTGGAGGTATGAACGGGTTTGCTGTTAAGTTTAAATTCGTGTTTCTTTTAAAAAAAATGTGAATATATGAAATTTAGTGGTCAACGGTGGAGATGGAAGATTTGGAGTATTGGGTTTTGCTTTTTAAGGATTGTGGAGGCAAAAGAATAAGGCTCTTGCGAGTGTTTTAGTTTTAGATTTAGTTACATGGAGGACTTTTGGATACTCGAGGAAATGAGGAAATTTGTGTTTGGATTTGTTGGAAATGATTTAAGCTAATGTTAAGATTTTGACTTTAAGTTGATAAGGCAGTTGAAGAGGATGCAATTTTGGAATTTGAATTGGAGGGCATCTCTTGAACAATAATGGGAGTTAGTAAAAATGGTTTTGGGCTTTAGATGAGTGCACTACTACAAATAGTAAATCCATCTGAGGGTTTGAGGTATAGGTGTCACTCTGATGGACAATTGGAAGTTTGGAACTACTTCTTGATGATGTGAAGCGCCACCAAATGCAAAAATTTGGAATGGAAAAAATGAGGAGAATATCCATCATAACCATTTGGTGAAACAAAGAGTGCTGAGGTGATAGATAGAAAGGTTTTTGCTGACAAGTGAGATTGACCAAGGCTGATTGAGGTGTGTTTGATGATTCTTTTTCTCATTAGTCTTGCAGCTTATTTTAATTGTTTTTAGTTAACCCGTCATTAATAAATGACTTTTTTATTAAAATTTGATAGGTATGCTTCTTATTGCAATGAGAGAATTTAGAACTATCATGAGTAATTTCTAGTAGTACTGCAGTCTTGTACAGACAACATCTGATCCTTGTTTATCCAGGTCACAAATTGTCAAATATCTTAAGCATGTTTAGGTAGTGTCCTTGTTGATGGACTAGGTCTGTGGGAACAAAGTTAGTCATATAAAGTAAATCTCTTGTAGAACTTGTTTTGCATAATTAATGGATTGCCTCCAGTGGTCTTAATCTGTGCCCGTAAGATTTCCATAATCAAGGGATTATTGGCTAGAAGATAGAGGTAGAAGTATGAATATTTTATCAACTTCATAGGAAAACTAACTTTGTTGGAAATGAAAAGTTTTGTTCTATTGGATGAGGAGAATGATTTGAAGGAAGGGATGTTCATTTTTAAGAGAATCTTTATACAGTCACGGTATGTAGCTCCTTCATTTATTTATTGTTTTAGGGTTATTAGAGAGGCCAGTTGGAGAGAAGAAGTGTTTAGGGGCACTTATACATCTCATTACAAATATATCATCTGGTCTAGACAGGTTTGCCATTCGTTTCATTAAAATTGCTAGCGAGTGGTGAAGAATGTTGTCACATAGGTTTTTTTTTTTTTTTTGGGGAAAATTTTGATTGCTGCCTTTGCTGCTCATGTTGAAGAAAGTGGTGCTTTGTACATATAAGATATTGGTCCATTATCTTGGTGGGAAATGTGTCAAACTTTTGATTAATATGCTGGCTAGTTGGTTGAGAAGGATGGTGTGGTAAGCTGGTGTCTTAAAATGCCTTGTTGAGGAACAAATTTATTACAAATAAGTATACAGATAGCAAGATTCATCTGAGACTGTAGATATAATTTGTAAATTGGACAGAAAGCGTGTGATCATGTTAATTGGGACTATTTAATTAAGATGCTTAGACAAGTTTTGGTTTGGTTAAAAATAGAGGAACTGGGTTTTGGCTATTTTACTAGCTTGGTAGTTGACTCCTTTTAATGGCAATGTGTAATAACTAGTATCATGTTTGTGATTTATGTAACTTGATGCTTTTAGTTGATATGGCACTTTATCAATCACAGAGGGAGCATGGACTTTTGAGAAAACTATACACACACAGGATTTTTTTTTTTTTATAAGCACACACACAGGATTCTTGAGTGCAAGGTTGGACCTTGACATACTTCTAGTGTCATGTTCCCTTGTTTGCTTGGTGTTGACCTTGTGAGGTTGCCCAAGCACCTAGGTTGATTTGATTAATTTGACTCCAATTGGTTTGCATTTTATTTCTTTGGTTGCAGGTGATTTTATGTATTCAGTTGTTAAGAATGATGGACTGCGGTTACAAGTCACAATACATGGGTGGCCAACGAGAGAAGTTTGTAAGGTACACAAAAATAGTTGTTTGCACTATCATGGTTCTGAATTTATGAAGGAGAATAAAGTTAAACAGTTTATATGTTTATATACTTGTACTTGTTGGTCTGGTGTTTGTGTGTGTGTGTGTGTGTGTGTATTTTTTTTGGGGTGGGGGGGCGGGGGGCATATAAACTGCATATGACAGTATAGCAATCACACGTGGCTTTAAAGGGCAGTTTCACGTTTAATGGCTGTTTTACATGAATATGAGTTGCTTAGTCATCTAGAGCCCCCAGAATCTGATAATATGAGAGCGAAGTCTGAGTTCATTTGACAAACTATGTGAACAATTACCCAATTTTCATGGTTCATGGGATGAAGGGAAAGCTTTATGTTTTGATGTAGTTTAAAACTTCAAAATTTTTTTTTTTCATTTCTATACTTTTCAATTTCAAAAAAATAAAAAAGTAAGAATGTTGACCAAGACCATTTTCAGTTTCATTATGCAACTTTGATAGTCACAAAATATATATATATATATATATATGTAGATTTGATTGGTAAGTTACACACTCATTCATTGAGTTGTAAACCCACGGCCTCACCCTCCATCCCATTATTATGGGAGAAGGAAGTGCCAGTTGAGCTATAGCTCATTGGCTTCACTTTCACTATTTTAGATGTACTGCACTGAAAAGGTCTTAGATATTTCTTGAGCCATGCAACAGATTGTAATTGATGTCAAAAGTAGTGTTATTGTCCTATCCTCCAACACTACCCTTCTCTACCTTCCTCTATTTATCATGATGAAAATTTAAGGCTGATGCTAGTTGTGTATGAACTTAATTTTTTACTGCTACAATAAAGCATCTTATTTGCATGGCGGTGCTATTTATTTATTTTCTAGGTTGGATGACTTGGATTCTAGAATATCATCATCTTCTGATACTGGCTTGAATAAATGTGGATTTAATGTTGAGGGATTTAGCCGCACAGCTCATGCAAGAGATGGAACATCTAGATCTTTTAAGAGGGGAATGAAAAAAGGATCTGAAGGACTTAAATCAATTGGTCGATCACTTAGATTTGGGGTTTCTCGGGCAGTGTTTCCAGAAGATCTTAAAGCTTCAGAGAAGAAGATATTTGATCCTCAAGACAAATTCCTCCTCTTGTGGAATAGACTTTCTGTTGTATCATGTATTTTGGCAGTGTCTGTGGACCCTCTCTTTTATTATCTTCCAGTCATTAATCAAACATCAGTTTGCATTGGTTTAGATCGAAGGTTAGCAATCACAGTGACTACATTGCGGACGATTGTTGATGCTTTTTATCTCATTCACATGGCTCTCCAATTCCGAATTGCTTATATTGCCCCATCATCTCGGGTTTTTGGACGAGGTGAACTTGTGATAGACCCTGCAAAAATAGCCAGGCGATATTTGCGGCGGTATTTCATCGTTGATTTTCTTTCTGTGCTACCCCTACCACAGGTTAAAATGTTTATACTGCTCTTAATCCATTTCTTAATTAACTGGGCTGCCTGCTTCCACCTCATTAATATACTTCTGTCTCTTAACTTTGTGCTCATTTTGCATCTCTGTTTTATATGCTGTTGACATCTTACAATTGCTATGCCATAGATATGAAAAACAGTTGTACTGACTATTGTTTCTTTATGATCTCCATGTCAATTGTTGAAAACAGAATGATTTTTATATGGAAATCTTTGCTTTTGCCTTGTAAAATCTTGTTTAAATCTTTTTCTTTTTTTAAAGCGTGCTACAATGGTTGAGTTTTGCATTTGTATTCGGCTTATTTTCTAGTTAGGCATCTAACATGGTATCACTTATTAGAGCCTTTGTTCGTTTGTTCTTCAACTCCACCACTAGGTCCTTTTGTCATTGTTTCAGACTCAGTTGAGCCCATTTATCTGTCTTCTGCTTCATTCTGTTTTGTTGGGCCAGCGGGTGTCAAAGGTGTTTAGAGAACCCATATCGGTTGGGTATCTTATTTTATAATGGTTCACTACTAGTTGGGCCTTTCCACTTAATGGGTTAAACTTTTGGGTTGGGCAGTCTCTCAAACATATGGAGATTCTCATTTTAAGCATTAAATATAAAGTGGTAAAATGCATATTTACGATTTGCTACCTTAGTATTTGCAAAAATAGATATTTGTAGTCCTGTGTGTTGGCATTGTAATACCCCACTTGCAGATTTTCTGGAGTTAATGGAACATCTAAACTAAATTTTTGTTATCATTTCTTGAAATTGTGCAGATTGTGGTTTGGAGATTTCTTCAGAGTTCAGATGGTCCAGATGCACTGGCTACAAAACAGGCCTTGTTTTTCATTGTCTTGCTTCAATATTTTCCCAGATTTCTTCGAATCTTACCTTTAACTTCGGAACTGAAAAGGACAGCAGGTGTTTTTGCTGAAACTGCTTGGGCAGGTGCTGCATATTACTTGCTATTATACATGCTCGCTAGTCATGTAAGTCCTATTCGGTTTGGTAGCGTTTTATCATAGTTGGAGTTCACTGTTATGTTCTGTCTTGGTCACTATATGGATACTACTTTTCTTGTTATTCTAGGTTTCTTGTGCATAAACTATTCCTTAAACCTTGTTTTAGCATTTTTTTTTATAAGTACTACTCCCTCCGTTTCAATTTGTCTGTTCTATTTAAAAAATCTAACTTGTTAAAGGTACATTTTTTATTGTCTTGTCTGCAGAATAAAAATGTATAAAATTTCAAAAATACCCTTAAATAAATTTATCAAAAATGATTTTGGAAATAAAGTGGGGCATAACAAGAACATTAGTAAATTAATGGTTTTTAATTTTAGAAACAGGACAATATTTTGGGATATTCCAAAATAGAATAAAGGACAAACAAATTGGGACGGAGGGAGTAATATTTATTCAAATGAATCAACAAGTACACAAGAAGTATATTAGCTGAACATGGTACAAGAGATCTAAAATTACAATGAATGATATAAACAAATAAATTTGAAAAAGACTTATAAAAAAAAAAAATTGAAAATAGAACTCAGTGAAGCTACCATCCACTTGAGCAAGGTCTTCAAAAAATTGGCTTTTAATTCTAAAGTTGTCTGCTCACATTCTTCAAAGCTCCTCACATTTCTTTTCCTCCAAATGCACCACATCAAATAGTGAGGAGTGGCTTTCCATTTATTCCAGCTTCGATGACATCCAAAACTACCTTTGCTAACAAGCTAGAAGATCAACAACATTTCAAGGCATCACCTACTCCACTCCAAAAAGAGCAAAAACCAAATCCAATAAATCTCTAGCAATAGGACAATGTAACAATAAATGGTCTACAGTCTCCTCATCCCTCTTGCGCGTACAACACCAGCTCAACAAAATAATGTTAAGCTTCCTCAGGTTTTCTTTTGTGAGGATATTCCCCAAAGCAGCAACCCAAAGGAAAAACGCCACCTCACTAGGGACAACTAGTTTCCAAATTCTCTTCCAAGGGAAACTGTCAGGACCAAGAGAGCTAAAACTCTATAATAAAATTGAACCTCAAGATCTCTCTAATTCAAAGGCTCCCAGCAGCACAGCTCATCTACTCCAGCCCCCTCCATGCAGAATACAGTAGATCTAAAATCACTGGGATTCCAATTCCCAATCTTGAATTGCACAATTAAAATTCAACTCCCAATGAATCAACCCATTTCTAGATTGTGCTCAGTGTTGAAGTATGGCTGTTTGTTAAGTAAGGAACCAATGTGCTTGGTGACCAACAATACTTTCATCGACATTCATCATACTTCACTCCTCTATTCTAATGTGGCCATGGGCCTTATTTATAACACGTGCCCCATCCCTTCTTACTCGTTCGAATTCAGATCAATTTATTTATCAGAAAAAAAGAACCAAGAAAGGTACAACAATCAAGGAAATCCAACAAACGAGAAAGAATGACCACTTAATGTAGCCATCCAAGCGTACAGAGTTTGTGAAAAACTGGGCTTCATGCCCACTATAGATTGTTCCAAGCCTTTGAATGTCCGGTTGTTCCACTCCTTCCAAATAACCCACATGGTACAAGGAGGGATGGCATTCCAAATATCAAACAGTGCCTAGCATACTGCACCTTCCAACTTGCCAGCAGCTCTACCACCCTTTTAGGCATAACCCACTGCACCCCAAACAAGCAAAATATGAAAGAACATAGTTCTCTAGCCATACAACAATGTAACAATAGGTGATCAACATACTCTTCACCTTGCTTGCACATACAACACCAATCCACAATGAGAATCCTCCATCTTCTTAAATTATCAATAGTAAGAATCTTCCCTAAGGCTGCAGTCCAAAAGAAAGAAGCCACTTTGGTAGGAACTTTAACCTTCCAAATACTCTTCCCAGGAAATGGAGTTTCCATCCCTACGTGCAGTGCTGTATAATTAGATTTTACCTCGAAAAGCTTACCTCTTGTTGGCACCCCGCAAATAGTATGATGCAGGACAAATTAGGGATTTGTCTACTTTTAGTTGTGGTGGATTTAGGGTAGGAAAGAAGAAGCATTAGAGAGAAGCTAGGGCTGTTTAGGGGCCATGTGAACAATACTGTGAACAGTAACCCTAGAAAGAAAGAAGAGAAAATAAAGAAAAGAGAGAGAGAGAAAGAAACAACAAAGGCCAATGTGCCTATTGCTCAAAACACTCAATTTTATCAATCAACTCATTCTACTCCTTTAATACATTGAGCACCCTATATATATAAAGACTAGTACTAGTAGTATTAGGATTCCTAGCGGTACAAAGACTACTATATTTAACCCTAATAAATTAAACCAAATCCTATACATAATGACCCATAATTAAATAAGACTCATTAATAAAACCTATGGCCTATAACTATGGCCCATACCCAACAATTGTAAAATTACTAAAATACCCTTGACTTAAGAATAACCAAATAAAATATTAAAACTTAATTAACTACCATGGACGCATATTCTTGGGCTCTGCCTTATCCTTAGGCTTCCAAAGAGTATCCTTTCTTTAACCATGTTATGATTCCGCCATCATGGTATCCTCTACATCCCTTCTTAATTTTGTTGAGTAAATCAACTGGAAAAATTCTTCCGACAGTCCCAACTCCCAATCACGTAGAGCCCTGTAAAATGTAACATCCCACTGAATCTGAGTTCAGTGTTGATTTTATAGAGAAGGAAATGATGCATTTTCTAATTATTGGATGAATCTTTGCAGATAGTTGGGGCATTCTGGTACCTGTTGGCTGTAGATCGCAATGACACATGCTGGCGGCAGTCTTGTTCTGATGATGGCAATTGCAAAAGTTCCTTGTCTTGCCGCAACCCACTCCCAACATCGAATCCCTGGGGGACTATTCTTAATTCAAATTGTTCAACAGATGAAACTGCAACATTTAATTATGGAATCTATAAAAATGCTTTGTCATCTGGAGTTGTTTCATCCATGAAGTTTGTCTCCAAGTACTGTTACTGTTTATGGTGGGGGCTACAGAATTTAAGGTATATTAATTTTTCTTTATTCGATCTAGGTGCTGCTTCATAAACAGTAAGAGTTTATTTATTTAGACTGGAGTGTAGTTTCAGTTTGGACTTGTAAATTGTTTAGTAATATATTTTATGTTTTATCTTTTTGTTGGTTTATCTTATTTGACTTTGATTGAGCATATTCATTTGAACGTGTCTGTTTGTTAAACCCCTTAAAAAATCATTGGATTATAAGCGCATGTGCTTCCCTCTAGATGACATTTGTTCCTTCTATAACAACCTTCCCCTCTAGATGTAATAATATTTCATTATTATCATAGAAAAATAAAAAACTTAAATACTATTATTAAAAAAATTTCAATAAAATTAAATTAAAAAAAAAAAAACAAACAAAGAACAAACAACAAACAAAAGGCAATAAATTTTGATAGGTAGATGGTGGGAGAGGGGGGTTCAAACCAAAGACATGGGATACCACAAAGCATGTCATTATCACTGGGCTAGTACTTGAACCCCAAAAAACAAAAGGCAATAATAGTTCCACATAAAATATATGTGCGGCATAAAACCCATGAAACAAACAACCATTGGTCTTATTTATTTGCTAGGTAATGTATATAAACTAGAAGAGGCCAAATTTGGTTTATATAGGGTATTCTACATCCTGTTAGACAATCCATGCAAAGGTTATACAAAGTTTATGTAGTTATAACTTAATAAGTGTTATGAGTAGTATACATTTGAGGGGCCAATTGCTTACAATGTGTTAGAAACATTCATAAATAATGTGTTACTTAACAAAAAAAAAACATTCTTAAATAATTTGTTTTATTATGATAATAATTTTTAACCCTTCACACTTCCCAAATCTAAACATAATATAAGAGCCACACCACTCATCAGCGTTAACTCAGACACTCCATATTGCCAGAAAGCACAACCACAACCTTTTATCACTGATTGTGACTCCAGTGACCACGATTCACTCACTAAACAAGTTGGTTGGGTCCAACAACTGATTCTGTTGTCACCGCAAGACTAAAACAATGTCACATGGCTGAGATTTACTCACAGTTCTAGTTAGCTGCATTCGGAAACTAATGCAGGCGTCTAATGCATTAAATGGATGATGATGACATGGCATGAGGGAGTGACATGGCACAAGGCCAGCTAAGCCTAAGGGTTAAATTTCATATGTGCCATGTGATTATTGCAGCTAAATCCTTGTGTGCCAAGTTTGCTATAATATTTGAAAATTGGAGGGAAATTATTTAGTGGCAGATATGAAATTATTGCAGCTAAATCCTCATGTGCCAAGTTTGCATATGCTAGATTTTAGGAAGTTGTAAGAAAAAGAAGCCATTTGCTTTATTAAGTCTAGCATGTGATTAACATGTTACAATTGTATTCAAGCATGCTTGAATACAATTTTCCTAAAAAATCACTCTAAAAAAATCCAGTATATATAAAACTAAAATCACAAAATTTGAATCCATCAGATCCAAACATGCCACAACCGAATCAAATATGTGTGTGAAAAACTAAATTCTTAAGAAATATATGTATTTGGAAGAGAAGAGAGAGACGGTAAGATTAGTACCTTGCTTGTGACCAGCACCTTTCTTGATGGTGTGGCACTGAGTGCACTTGGCCTTGAAAATCATCTCTTTGACCTTTGGAATTGCAAGGTGGTGCTTGCTCAAACGAAGTCATTTTATAGCCTTAGAGTTAGTTATAGAGGATGACATCATCTATAACTAACTCATATTTATCACATGGTTGAATACATGTGTAACATATTAATCACGTGCTAGATTTAATAAAGCATATGGCTTTTACTTCTTACAACTTCCTAAAATCCAAACTAATTTTTCCTCCAATTTTCAAAGAGAGAGAGTCTAGGGGCACAACAAAATCTCACAACATTTTCACAACTCTCTTGTTTTGAGTTGTGGTGGGTCCTAGTATAATTTTTTATTTCATTTCATTTTATTTTGACCTATGGTGAATTGGCAACTAGCTTGTTTTGAAAATGTTGTGAAATTTTGTTGTGCCCATAGAAGAACTCATTTTCAAATACTACAACAAACTTGGCACGTGGATTTAGCTACAATGATCATATGGCATATATGAAATTCAGCCCTTAGGCTTATTTAGCATTGTGCTATGCCACTCCTTTACACAATGTCATCATGCCACGTCAGCATCATTCATGTAATGCATTTGACTCCTGCATCAGCAACACAAGTCGGTGGTTTTTCCCAGTTGGAAAGCCTATTCTCTCTATTGCCATTTCACCCAGTAGAGTTTTCCAACTTTGAGACACTGAAACTCCATCTGAAGGTGCCAATCTAACTTGTTATGGTTTAATTGATGTGCTGACCCCTGATCTGCAGTTGTCTCAGGCTGCTTCTGTTGATTTTTTTTTTTTTAATTGTGCTGATTCTCCCTTCTTATTCTGCTCAACTAGTGGGCAAGCGAGTCTGGTGAATAGGCCTTGTAAATATGTGGGAGAAATGTTATGGTCACTGATTGGTTGGATTATTTTAATGGTGTTGAGTTTGTCCACTTATGTTAGGTGGCTTAGTTTCTACTTTCTAGTATTCTTCATGGGTCCTTGAGCTTATTTGTGTTTGTTCTAGTTAGTTTCTTGATCAGAGGGTTTTTGTGGACTCAAATAGTGTTTGACCTAATTATTTGTTGCCTCCTGACATGCCCACTATTACATCCATCTGCCTCAATGGAAGTAATTATACAGAGCGAGACCGAGTTGTTGAAATTTTCATTTTCGGCAGAAAAAAAAAAATCACAGTTGTTGAAGTTCCAAATATGCTGATTGGGGGGTTGAGAATGTACAAATTAGAAATTGTCTGCATAACGGTATGGACTAAAATAAGTGGTAGCCTCTTTTTTGGCCAACTGCAATACTTGTGTGGCAACAGACTCAAGACTTTGGTGTAAATCATTTTAGACGTATGTATGACCTTCATCAGCATTACTTCTCCCTGGTTCTCAATATCTTTCCGTGAAGGATTGTTATGCAAAATTTAAAGGTATTTGTGAAGAACTCAATATTTACCAGTATTTATGACCTTCATGCAAAATTGCATGCACGTAGCCTGTTTTCTCTTTGGTTGCCGCCAACCTTTGATGCAGTGAAGTCACAGATTTTGGGAAGGACCCACAACACACCCCCCCCCCCCCCCCCCCCCCAAATGAGTGAAGTCTTTGATGTCGACTTAGGCAGTCCTCCTTATTTGATTCTGGTATAGTTACACCAACTCCTAGCAATAATTCTGCCTTTGTCATGTCCATGGTGTGGTCAATTTTTTGGAGATTGAGGCTGTGGATTCGTGAACCGGGGTTTTGGGGGGGGGGGGGGGGGGGTGGTTGGGGAGGCTATGGTAGAGGACGTGATCTTTGAAAATTTTCTTACTATCATGGTGAAAAAACATATATCTTCAAAACTTTGTGGATTTTCCTTACTAACAAATGTTGTCTGATCTATTCAACGTGTTAACATATTCTAACTTGAGTTCAGGAACTGAACAGCTTGTGTGGCTGTTGAACAATTTTTCCATAAATATGTTTGATTTAGACCTTGCCTTTAAGATTCTGAAAGTCAACTTATCACCTTAATTTCATCACTTAGTCAATAATGTTACTTTAGTTCCCTCATCCACTGATTTTATGTCAATAAACTATAATTTACTTTAAAAAGTAATAATGATAATTAAATTTCAACACTTTAACTACATTTTCCTTGTTTTTTTCAACAGTACACTTGGCCAGGGACTTCAAACCAGCACCTATCCTGGAGAGGTTATATTTTCCATAGCACTTGCAATATCTGGTCTCATCCTCTTTGCACTTCTGATTGGTAACATGCAGGTAAACTTGGAACCCTTTTTTTTAAAGAACTTATGTATACAAAATGATAGAATCATTTCTTTGCCTTGAAGACTACTGAAGTTTCTGGTAGTGATGCATTTTTGCACCCATGAATTTAGTCAAGTTGTAGATCCTTGCTTATCAAATGCTCATTGGGAACTTTTGTTTATTAAGAGATGAACATAAGATATGAACTGGACGGATAGAATTGAGTTTGGAAGTTAAAAGTGTAGCTAACCCCGTGTCAATCTTATAATCTTCCTTAACCAAGTTCTGCTGATTGCTTCTTCTAAAAAAAAAAAAAAAATTGTTCTGCTGACTGCTGCCCTTGTTATCTTGTTTTCTTAAAACATATCATTCAAAAGGCAAGAGAGAGGTAAGGGAAAAGGGCAGAATTTCTTTGTATCATGGATGTGTGTCTCTTTTCAAATTTCACTAAATGCATATATATTGTTGAAATCTTACCACAATGGAAAATTAAACTATCATACATTAATTATATAATAAAAATTGCATCCTACACGTGGTTGCAGCAAATGGACACCCTCTCCTTTATTTTTTGTTCTTCTGTGTACATAAAATTATTAGCACAGTTTACTTAAAATTAAATTCTATTATCAAAGTTTCAAGGAATTGAAAATACTATTCTGATTAAAACTTAATTACTAAATGTTTCAAGAGCTTTATTATTATTTTTAAATTATTTTAATAATATATTAATTATTTTTGGTTTTGATAAAATCTTGGTCCTACATTCCATGTAACATTAATTAATTTTTGTTCTTTTTTTTTAGTATCTATTTTATTCTTCAATTTCAATTATGTCACTAAAGTATTTTGCTAGTTTACATTATTTTTTATCAGTCCTTGCATCACAACGGCATAGTGTTACTAGTAATATGAAAAGCAGAATATTTAACTTTGGGTATTTTTGCTATTGTGACAGACCTATCTTCAGTCACTAACTATTCGGCTTGAGGAGATGAGAGTTAAAAGGCGCGATTCAGAACAGTGGATGCATCATCGCTTACTCCCACCGGACCTAAGAGAGCGGGTTAGACGTTATGATCAGTACAAGTGGTTGGAAACACGTGGAGTAGACGAACAGAATTTAGTTGAGACTCTACCAAAGGATCTTAGGAGAGATATCAAGCGGCACCTCTGTCTTGCTTTAGTGAGGAGGGTAAATTTTTTATCCCTTTTTGGCATCTTTGTATCCTTTCAACGGTGAGGATACTTATTTGCAGATCCTTAAATGAAGCATTGTGACAATTTTATTGTAAAACAACCATACCAAAAATTTTGGAACCAAATTTCTTGGCATTTCATTTTTTCTTGCATCAAGCTAATAATTCCTCAGTAAATTCATAAATGTCAAATGAATCATCGAATGATGTAGGCTTCTTTATTTGTCCTAATGTGCATTGCTTTTTACCAATTTATTCTTAATTCTTTCCCAGTTAATTCATGACCCTAAGTAATTGAACAAGGGGTTTCTTGAGTTGACTTGTCTATTTGAATGTTGTCTGAATAACAAACTGTTCTTAGGTTTGTTATTAAGGAGGGATATATTGTGTTCTTGAGAAGTTGGTGTCTGTCTTTGTTGTCACTCTATGGGACTCTGCTCTTTGCCTTTTCTTATCCAACTGCCCTCTTCATAATTGGTGCTGTGGCATCTGACTTTGTGAATGTCATTAATTGTTTTGCTGGTAATCATAGGTTCCTCTATTCGACAATATGGATGAGAGATTGCTTGATGCCATTTGTGAGCGACTGAAACCATGTTTATTCACAGAGAGTACTTACATAGTCCGGGAAGGAGATCCAGTTGATCAGATGCTTTTTATCATACGTGGTCGCCTCGAGAGTGTAACCACAGATGGTGGGAGGAGTGGGTTTTTCAACCGCAGTTTTCTTCAAGAAGGTGATTTCTGCGGGGAGGAGCTTCTGACCTGGGCACTGGATCCCAAATCGGGAGCTAACCTCCCATCTTCTACTCGGACAGTGAAGGCTATAACTGAAGTTGAGGCTTTTGCCCTAATAGCTGAAGAGTTGAAATTTGTGGCAAGTCAATTTAGACGCCTTCACAGTAGACAGGTTCAACACACCTTCCGTTTCTACTCACAGCAGTGGAGAACTTGGGCTGCATGCTTTATCCAAGCAGCATGGCGCAGATATCACAAGAGGAAGAATGCAGAGCTTCGGCGCAAAGAAGAAGAAGAAGCAGAAGCGTCAGAAGGAAGCCACAGCAGTGTTGGTGGAGGTTCATTTAGTATTGGTGCCACTTTCTTAGCTTCAAGGTTTGCAGCAAATGCTCTTCGTGGTGTTCACCGAAATCGGAATGCAAGGACAGCTAGGGAATTGGTGAAACTGCAGAAGCCTTCAGAGCCTGATTTTACTGCTGATGATGCAGACTGACGTTGTGATGTAAAATAATTCGTTTGATATGCTGATGACTGATTTTTTTTTTTTTTTTTTTTTGCGATAATACTCTGCCTAAAAAACAATGTATAATACAACTTGAAATAGTGCTTGTAAGTTTGAGGGAAGAAAATGTAAAAGATTGTATGCTTGTGTTGCTACTTGCTTATTTTCCATCATACCTTTAAGCTTGCTAGTGCCACACATCATGAAGTCTTGTGGTTGGTTACATTTCCTATACATTGTTGCATAAATAATTAACTTTTAAAATAAATATATTTCACGTTTAAAATAAATTATAAAGCAGAAAAATAAAAGAAGAAAAAAATTACATTGTAATATTTAGGGAGGGTTTCAAATTAAATCCTATTGTTTTAGAAGGTGCATATTAAACCCTATGTATTAGGGGATTTTCAAATTAATCCTAATGTCATTAGTTACAATTTAAATTAAAACTTAATATGTTTCAATTCAAACCCTCTCTTCTCTCTTTCTTTGTCACTAATCGCACGAGCATAGGGTTTGAATTGAACGAATTAAAAGGTTTAGGGTTTAATTTGTGACTTATAAAACTATAGAATCTAATTTGAAACCCCCCATAAAGCATTAAAGTGGAATTTCTCTCAAATAAATTAAAATTACTTAAGTAAATAAAACTATAAAAGGAAAGGAAGCAGGCCAGGGTGAACAACAAAATGAGAGAAGATTGTGTTAACTCGGCAAATCATGTCCCAAAAATAGATGATGTTAAGTTACCAACAAGTTTTGGGAGGACATAAGATCAATAAGTAGCATGTCCTGATATTCGAGTTCGTATGACATATATACATACTAAAATTGTTCAGTTTGTTCACAAATTATGCCATAATTAACTGATTAGCGTTGAAATATCATGACCATGAGCCCTAGAATTTCAAGGGAGATGGAGAAGACGGAATTGTTGTTGAAAAGTCATTTCCAAGATATTTACTTTAAATTGCCTATTTGTTGTTGGTGTCCCTATGAATTTTGGGGTCCTCAGTGATAGTTTGAGACAATGCGATCCTTTGTCTCTTTAATTTGTGTTGGCAATGAAGGTGTTTTCAGAGTCTTAAGGTCTTCAAGTTCCATCCTAAGTACTGCCCCAGTTTGAAGTTAAAACATGTGTGTTTTGCTATAACTTAATGGTATTCACAACTGCCAATATGCCTTCAATTTAGCTAGTTAAAAAGGCGAGTTCATTTTGCTTATACAGTTTCAATTGAATAACCTGTCACTGTCAGCTACACCGCCCGTGTCATCTGTATCTTCTCGCCTCTTCGCTTAGCTAAAAGTTGCAATACATAATCTTTGACTGATCCACCTCGAACAAAGAGGGTCAAAAGTATTTTTTACTATAGAAATAAATATATTAGTGTAGAGAGAAGATTAGATATACTACTAAACTACACAGATTTGAGGACAATTATAGCACAGGGCACCATAAATTGATCTTCCATCTTATTGTATTATCAAGGCATAAATTGATTAGTTTTAAGAAATTCGGCTACAACAAACAGATAACAACTGGCAGTTGATACAAGAATCTGTTTTTCATTTCTAAAGTAGGCCATTTGGGCAAACGTTTAATACAGAACAAGAAGACAATGAGAACAAAGAATTAGAAACAAAAGGAAAAGGGGGAAGAGGGAAAGGGAGAAACTAAGAACTGCCAAAGAACCTGTATAGAGAGACTAAACAATAATAACAATTTCTATGATTTTAAAATTCAAAACTGAACCCGAATGGTAGGTCCAGAAGGGTTCACCATGTTTCTCATCCCAAGTGGTAATTCTGTGCGCTTCCTCAGGTGGTACCAAACAGCCACATTCCTCACTTCGCAAAAATTAACTAATCAATCTTCACTGATGAGTAGATAAGCCTTGTGAACCAGAAGCATGCATAGAAACCAATTGTACCAGTCAGCACGAAAAATGCGTACGAGGCAATCAGCATGTAGCCAAAGTACAACATCCCAGACACCGGCTTTGTGATCTCAAGCTTTGTAAAGAAGTAGAAGGCAGCATAGAGGAAAAGATAGACTGCAGAGGAACCCGAAGTCAAATATGACCTCCACCACCAGAGGTAGTCCTCACTGCACAGCTGGAAGTAGCAAAGTACAATTGTAATCTCGGCACATGTGACAATAAGGATGAGGAAGACAATGAAGAGGAACCCAAATATGTAATAGAACTGTTGCAACCATATTGAGGTGAGGATGAAAAAGAGCTCGATAAAGACGGCACCAAAGGGGAGTATGCCTCCAATTAAGATAGAGAATACTGGGTTCATGTACCAAGCCTGTTCAGGGATCTGCCTAGGGATCTTATTGGTTTTCACAGGATCCTCAATTGCAGGCTTCCTAAAACCCACATAACTACCCACAAAAACAAGGGGAACTGAGATGCCAAACCACAAGAAAACCAGAGCAAACATGGTTCCAAATGGCACTGCCCCAGAGGACCTCTGCCCCCAAATTACAGCATTCAGGATGAAGAAAATCACAAAGACAGTTGCAGGAAACAAGAAAGCTGTTTTGAGAGCAATTTTCTTCCATTCTGCCCCCTTGAACATCTTATAGAGGCGGGCTGCAAAATATCCAGCAAACAGTCCCATAAAGACCCAGAGTAAAAGCATGGCCGTCATCAATCCACCTCGGTTTGAGGGAGAGAGGAATCCAAGGACAGCAAACATCATAGTGACAACAATCATCCCAAAAAACTGAACTCCTGTCCCGGCATAAACACATAGTAAATCTGGGTTTGATGGAGGCCTGAACACATCCCCATGCACCAGTTTCCACCCTGTCTCTTCTTGGGCTTCTTCCTGAGTCTCTAACTGGTTGTACTTGGAGATGTCCCGGTAAAGCGTCCGCAACATGATCATAGCCACCATGCCCGAGAGGAAAAGAACAATCATCAAAGAATTAACAATTGAGAACCAGTGAATTTGATCATCAGCCATCAGAAGATAGGTATCCCACCGAGATGCCCATTTCACATCACTCTCCTGCAGGGTTTAACGAAGGGCAAGATAATCAAAAAGAGAATATCATAATAAACCCAATGGCAAACAGCAAAGTTCTTCCTTTACTAAGAGGTATGGTCACTGACCTCAAAGTTAACATCATACGTAAATATAATTTCCTTCTTATTTTCAACCTCTTGAGGAGTTTCGGAGTTGGTAACCAAGGTTTTTGCATGAGGATCACAAGTTTTTAAACGGGTCTTTTCATTCCATTGACCATCATATACATGCCTGACACTGTACTTAGAAAAATTATAAAATATCATTATTATACAGGCAAAAAATATTATCGAAGAGAGAAATTAGCAGAAATTGATAAACAGATGATATGGAGAGGAATCATAATCTTACCTGAATGGTCTGACCTCAAATCCGACAATCCTTGATAATTCTGTCACTGGATCTTTATGAATCTTGACTGTAAAGGTTAAGTGATTGTGGATAAAATGTTTTTCTTCCTTGCTCTGCAAATAATTATATTAAAGAGTAAAAAATAAAAATTGCTTGGATGACTACATTGCTAAAAGTTTTAGCTTACTAGTTAAAACAAATGGTAATTGCTCCACTTCTTACCCCTGCATACTGTCCTCTCAGACCCACATGGAAGCCATGTTGATACACAATAGAATTTTCCTGATCAGGCCTTCTTATAGGGACAACCAAAGGAAGATTATCCAAAATCCTTGACATATGGAACAAAGGTAACCAAAAAAATTTTCATAAAGTTAGCTGGTTATTCAAATAAGATTATAATTCACATTCAAAATCCTCTACATTACTGCCTTACATGTTCACCCGATACTCATCATCTATCTTTTCCTTGAACGCCTTTGCAGTTTTTGCATTGAGAGTTACTCGACATAAAACATTGCACATCTGTGGTTCTCTCATTTTAAACTGCAACAAACAAAAGTGATCAGCAGCTCAATAGCCAAACATATTGACTAAACAAGAGGAAAAATAATTCATCCAAAAAATCTAACTGACCACATAAGGAGAGTTTTCAATACGATCACCACGAAGAACCTCCCCAAGATTTTCGGCACTGTCAACTATCTTCTCTGGAGGACAATATGGGAGGGAATAGTATGAGTAAGGAAGCTGAGTTTTTGTAGAGGTCAATTTGTTCACTTTCACCTTCAACTCATCCCCCTGCAGCCAATGTAAAATAAGATTTTAAACGTCAAAACGATCTCAATTTATCCAAAATTGGTTTTAGCATCACAGCAGAGGAATGTGGTTACATCAATTGGCAAACATCCAAAGCATGAGATAACATATGGGAGGATTTCATTATCATCATATAACCACTAAAACAGGTAGATTTCTACCAACACAGGAGTACTAGGTAACCAGAGTAAAAAAAGGTTTATACTTTCTAATATCATTGGATAAAAAAAGCCCATGCCAGCATATGCAACATACTTTTTTCTTTCTATAAAAGTATACACATGAGCATTCAAACTCAATGAAATATATCTAAACTTAGATCGTATTCATATAACAGGTTTGTTGGCAAGCATGCTCAATCTACACATCTTATGGAACCCGCTTAGAAAAAACTTTGGAAGTCAATAAAATCCAACATACCAAAAAACATAGATCCCAAGAGTCGGGATCATTTGTTCGTAAGCTGCTTAATCTACAGATTTGAGACAAACTCCCCATATGTCCACATATCTCGTAGATACAGCGAAGAATGCAAGTATCCAGGGAATTCAATAGCTCCAAGAAAACAAATTTCTAATACATAAGTCTTCAAAAGTAACAGATCTTATAGATCTAGATTTCAAGAATCGATGATCATCGGGCAACAACTCCCCAGGCTAAATTCTAAATCCCTAAAACACGCAATTTCATATTGGTCAAAAATGTTTCTAATTCAACCACTGTTTAGAATTTCCTTCCACACACACATACAAAGTTCAAACTTTTTATCAAATCCTATAGGAAAAGATATATATATTTATAGATTAACATGTAAGCTAAGTTTATAGCAAAAGAAAACGCAGCGATTCACGATAATTACACATAGAAAATCCAGAAAATTTAATCAACTAAACAACATCGATCCCAACGATTTTCACCTAAATATAGAAATGAATCAAGTTGACACAGATCCATACAAAAATGGATCCAAGATCTAAGCCGAAACCCTAAGAAAACCGAGAGAGAGAGAGAGAGAGAGAGAATGATCATATACCAATTGGAAATCTTGGGGAGCGACGCCGGGGAGGTAGAAGCAGCGAGCGACATCGACATGATCGAAGAAGAAAAGCAAGAGACACAGAGAGATCCATCGTCTCCGTTGTTGTTGTTGAAAAGCGAGAGCTCTTCTCGCCATGGCCGTTTCTCTAAAGATCTAGATCCACCAAGATTTGCCCTAACCTCCTCTCTCTCTCTCTCTCTCTCTCTCTCTCAACTGGTTTCTGTGAGTGTATGTGAGAGTTTGTTTATTCTTTGTTTCTTTATTTGATAGTGTATTTATTAATATAGCGCGAGATCGGAGAAGAACGAGATATTATAGAAATCTTTCTTCTTTTTCTGGGGGGAGTTTACGATGTACCAATCAGAAGCTTCTTTAACCGTCCGATCTTTGTTTTTTCACCGTGATGTGCGGTCCACATTGGACCAATTGAAATCTACTCCATTAGTCAACGTTTTTTATTGGTTTCCACTTCCTTAATTATCCTTAATTATTATTAATTTATTGGGAATTCATTTTCTTTTCTGTTCTTTTATTGACACACACTTTTATTGCAGCTTTCACATCATTTATATGAGTTATTGAATTACATCACTTACACACTGTATACCAGAGCCCATTAAAATTAAAAACTTAAAAATAAAAAAATATACCACTCAAAGCTTATAAAAGCTCTTTCTATAAATAAAAAAAAAAAGAAAAAGAAAGAGCTTAATAAAAGTTAAAAGGTCCTAGACTTTTTTTTTTTGGCTTGCATTTGAAAATATTTATATAAAAAAAAAAAACTAATACCACGTCCTATTTTATAAGTTTTTTTATCACAATTATGATGTAACAAAGTATAAATGATAAAAAAAAAAATTATGAATTCATATATAAATGATAGACAACTATTTACCCGTGTTAAAATTATGACAAAAAAAATTGTGATATAGATTAGAACTTATGCCAAGCTTCTCTCTCTATGTGTGTTAAATACTTGGTGTTTGGTATATACACTTAAAAAATGAAAACATACGTGTGAAAATATGTGTGAAAATACGTGTAGGTAAAAAAAACGTGTAAAAATACGTGTAATGTTGTTTAAAAACTAAAAACATATATTTGAATGGATGTACCAAACGAGATATATATTCTCAAAAAAAAAAAAAAAAAAACTTAAGCCAAGTTTATTAGTTTTTTTTTTTTCTTTAATGAGCCAACATGATTTGCTTTAGAGTTGGGACTGAGCTAAGGTAATTTATTATAGAATGATGAATACAAATTAAGATTTGAGTAATTAATCAGATCGTATCTCTCTGGAACTAAAAAAAACAGAGTGTACTTGCCAAACAAAAAAAACGTCGGTGGAGAAATCTGCATTTATTTATTGTTGTCTCCTACTCAAAGAGTGGGACAAAAAGTTGAAGAGTTCGGAATCTTGCCTAGGTAAATGAAAGCATTGTTAAAAAAAATTTAAAATAAATCTCTAGATCTAAGCCTATGATTGCATATTAAAGTCTTGACCAAAGTAAACTTATGATGCCATAAAATTTAATGTTATTTTTTTTTAAGTCTTTTATGTTTCAAAATTTTAACTTTGGTCAGTCATATTTGACTCCATGTTCATATTTGCCATTTAGTTTCAAATTTTTTTATTTATATTTGATTCTTTTTTCTTTTTTTTTTTCTTTTTTGAAATTTTAAGTTTCAAATTTTTTATTTTGATCTTTCAGTTTAGATTTTATGGAAAATAAACTTTTGAAACATAAAGTAACACATAGAAAACTAAATCAAATATGAAGGACCAAACTGAAAATATTGAAATATAAATGGCCAATATTAAAATGAATCAAACATAAAACATCAAAGTGAAAAATTTGAAAGATAAAGGACCAAAATGAAACAGCCCCAAACTTTATATGAAATATTTATTTAAAATTTAAACTTAAATAAGAAACATATATTACAATAATGGCATGGAAAAATGTGAGTTTTCAAAAAAATAAAATAAAATTGAGTGTGAATATAGAAAGTCAACAAAAGTTAGAATTTTTTATTTTATATCAGATTATCGGGATAAACTTTCGATTTTATATTAGGGGCAAGACTTACATACAATACTTAAATGTTATTTTTTAGGTTCACATCTTAAATTTCTGTCATGTGATTTTTTTTTTCTCATGAGATAGAAGTGTATTTTTTAGTTGAGAGGTCATAGGGTAAAATTTAAAGAGAATAACCTAAGGAATAACATCTAAGATATTGTACATAAATTTTGTCATTATATTAGATATAGATATAAATATAGATGGGTGTAGATTAATAAATAATTAGTGTTAAAAAAATATTTCATAAAGAATTAAAACATTGTAAAAACTAAAAAACGGATGTACACTGCAATTTCCAGTTGGACTACTGGGTTGAGTCAAAATAGAAAACACTTTTTTAGATCATTAAATGGTCCGTTTGAATTGAAGGAGAGCAGAGTAAAGTAGAGCAAATTTGGCTTAAAATTAGCATATTTTTAGTCAACTCTACTTTACTCCCCTCTACTCCCCCTCATTTCTCCCTCAATTCAAACAACCCTAAGTTTTATTTAATTTTATACTATTTCTATTCTTTGGCATAGTTCCATAATTCCATTAAAATTAAAAAATCTCTTCTTCTTTTTTTTTGGTAATAGGAATCTAATAATAATAATAATAATAATAATAATAATAATAATAATAATAATAATAATAATAATAATAAGTGAAACTGAGAGAAACTCAAACTAGAATTCCAAATTAGAGTTTTAATTTTGCGCCATGTGTCCTAAATTATTTATTCTTAAAGAATTTTATTTCTTAATTTTAGAATCAAATGTAGGACCACATCATAAATATTCATTAAAATGAGTTATTAAGTACAAAAATCAAAGAGTCTAGAATAAATGAATTGTAAAAAAAAATGCTTCATAATAATAAATAAATAATCATGGAAAATCTACATTTTATACCTAATAATATCCATACAAATTTTTTTAAAGAGTTAAAAAAAATATAAAAATGACTATCAATAGTATTTAAATTATATATATAGAAATTATATCATGTATCTTATTGTATATCTTTAAGTGTATCTATGCATATGCATGGGGTTACAAATTAGTTTATATATAATAATAGGTGAAACTGAGAGAAACTCAAACTAGAATTCTAAATTAGAGTTTCAATTTTGCGTCATGTGTTCTAAATTATTTATTCTTAAAGAGTTTTATTTCTTAATTTTAGAAGCAAATGTGAGACCACATCATAAATATTCATCCAAATGAATTATTAAGTAGAAAATTCAAAGAGTCTAGAATAAATAAATAGTAAAAAAAAAAAAGTGCTCCACAATAATAAATAAATAAACATGGACAATTTACATTTTATGCCTAATAATATCCTTACAAATTTTTTTAAAGAGTTAACAAAATATAAAAATGACTATCAATAGTATTTAAATTATATATATAAGAATTATATTATGCATTTTATTGTATATTTTTAATTGTATCTATGCATATGTATGGAGTTACAAACTAGTTTATATATAAAGCAAACTAGTTTCTTTTCTTTTCTTTTTTTGATTATAGGGATTTATGTTTTTGTCGCCTTTGTTTTTTGAAACCCTCCTTGATGATTAATTTGTAGCCTCCATCTTAATAATGTAAAACTAGATTTTCATGTTACATCATGGATCAATTAATCACAACCTTCTTAGTACATTTGATCTTGTTGAGCTAAATTGGTTTTTGGATTTTTATGCACTAAAATACATAGAAACTAGATAGCAGAAAGAGACTGCATTGAAACCCCATGTCCTAATTCCAGGGCCGGCTGAAGCTATAGGCCATTTAGGCCACCGCCTAAGGCCCCCACTTGCAAAAGGGCCCCAACTAGTAATAATATATATTATATAATATTACTTTCTCATCTAAAAAAAAAAAAGTAGTCCGTTTCCGGTTTCCGGTTTCTCACGCTGAAATGAAATGAAGACTAATGCCATCACCAAATCTTTGGCTTGTAAAAGAAAAGATTACAAAAGGCCCATTTCTCGTCTGAAAAAAAAAAAAAAAAAAAAAAGGCCCGTTTCTCAATCTTGCAGAAGAAAATATTACAAAAGGCAGGAAAAAAAAAAAAAAAAAAAAAGAGAAGCTCATTTCTCACGCTGAAGTGACATGAAGGAAAGGCTATTCTATCACAAAATCTTTAGCTTGTAGAAAAAAAGATTACAAGAGGCAGAAAAAAAAAAAAAAAAAGAAGGCCCGTTTCTCACACTGAAGTGACATGAAGGGAAGGCTAATCCATCACCTAATCTTTAGCTTGCAGAGGAAAAGATTACAAAAGGCAGAGAGAAGAGACAAATAAGAAAAGGCAAAAAAAAAAAAAAAGAGAAGAAAAACAACACCCACTCTGTGACTCTCCATCTTCATTCTAAAAAAAAAAACTCTTTTTAGTAAACTTACTCAGTTACTCATCAATTAGTGTTGGCAATAGACTTGGTGTGTCCACCGATCTTCATTTTAGGTTCGTTTTTTGGTTTCTCTTCCTCTGCTTCTTTCGTCTTTCTTCTGCTGGAGTGCTGGCTGTGCTGGGATTTTTTTCTTTCTTTTTTGCTTTAGTTTAGTTGTTCTTGTACTCTCTCTTTACTGGCATTGCTTTACTTTTTTTTTTTTTTTTTCCTTTAGATTATTCTAGAATGCTATGGAATGGTCCGAATGGACCCACTTAATTTGTTTGTTTGTGTTTTTTTTTTTGTAATATATTAAAGAATTTAGATTTAGTGGATGTGGATGGAATCATGGAAGTTAAAGTAGTGAATTGATAGTCCTACACGTTTTTGATCCAATGATCCCAAAGCTACACGTTTTTGTTGTTCTTTTTTTTTTTTTTTTTTTTATTAAAAGAAATCAGATGGAGCCATGGTGATGGAGGGATAGTGGGCCTGTGGGTGGATTTAAGGGTCTTAGTCTTAGTGGATTAGCTATCAAGTTGAGTCCTGGGCTGGTCTTACTTTTTAGTGGATTAGGATCCAAATCCAATCAACCAATTTTGTTGAGTCCTATACATTTTGCTATAAAAAAAAAGGTTTATTGCTACATAAAAAAAAGAGCATTGATAACAAAATTATAAATTTAGAATAATTTACTTTGTATTAATATTAATTTTAATTTATTTGTGCAGGTTTAAAGTGTAAAGTGATCATATTAAGTAAAGCTGCAATTGTGCTTTTGATAAACCAGGTTCTATTGTTTTATACATTAAATTTATATTATTCTAGTTAAATTGTAATTTCTTTTTTATTATAGATTGTGTTTCATTTATTCATAAATATTTTTTAATTACAAATGTCTACTAGAAAATATCCATCTGGATATGAAAAACTAAAAAAAAAAAGACAACGAGAAGAACTAATTGAATCTCAAAAAGGAGCTATGGACAAATTTATTACTAGTAAAAAACAAAATCTTGCAGAAAATTTGAGTGAGGGTTTCATAAATGAACAAGAAATTCATCAAAAAGAGTTAGAAGATAATGAAAATATACAACAAAATGATAATAACGAAGGTGATCATGATAATGTTCAAACATGTAATGTCACCATTCTTGATAATGAAGCTCAAAATAATTTGGAGGAGAGTGAAAATATTAATCATCAACCTAATTATATTCCTACAAATATTTTTGATCCAAGTCAATGGAAAACTATTGATATAAAATTAAGAGATTTGTTAGTAGAAAATGGTCCAATAAGAGTTGATGATCTAAACTTTCCTATAGATAAGAACTCTAGACATTTTTCTACTACGCATTATATTCGAAAATTACCAAATGGGGAGAAACATGATAGAAAATGGTTAGTGTATTCGAAAGACCTAGATAAAGTATTTTGTTTTTGTTGCAAGTTGTTTAATTCAAAATCTAATACAAATCAACTAGCTAATGGAGGAACTAAAGATTGGAAAAATATTAGTTCTATTCTTAAAAATCATGAAACAACCAATGAGCATATTACTAATATGAATACTTGGATTGATTTAGAACTAAGATTATTGAAGAATAAAACAATTGATAAAAATGTCCAAGAACAAATTAAGAAAGAGAAAGATCATTGGAAAAAAGTGTTATTAAGAATAATAGCGGTGGTAAAAAATCTTGGTAAAAATAATTTGGCATTCCGAGGAAAAAACGAAAAGATCTATGAAGAAAATAACGGAAATTTTTTAAGTATTATTGAAATGATTGCAGAATTTGATCCAGTAATGCAAGAACATGTTCGACGTATTCAACATGGTGCAATCCATAATCATTATCTTGGACATAATATACAAAATGAAGTGATACAATTATTAGCAAATGAAATTAAAAGTAAAATTATAAAAAAGATTAAAGAAACAAAATACTTTTCAATTATACTTGATTGTACCCCCGATGTAAGTCATCAAGAACAAATGACTCTCATACTAAGATGTGTGGATATTTCAAAAAGTCCGATAAAAATAGATGAACATTTTGTGGAATTTTTAAAGGTAGATGATACTTCTGGAAAAGGTCTTTTCAATGAAATTATAAATACAATAAAAAATCTTGAACTTGATATTAATGATGTACGTGGACAAGGATATGATAATGGGTCTAATATGAAAGGGAAAAAACAAGGGGTACAAAAAAGAATTCTTGATATAAATCCTAAAGCATTTTACACACCATGTGGTTGTCATAATCTCAACCTTGTCCTATGTGATATGGCTAATTCTTGTCCTAAAGCTATATCTTTTTTTGGAGTAGTACAACGTATATACACACTATTTTCTTCTTCCACAAAGCGATGGAAAATTTTACAAAATAATGTGACAGGTTTAACTCTTAAGCCATTGTCACAAACACGTTGGGAAAGTCGAATTGAAAGTGTGAAAGCAATAAAATTTCAAGTTCTAGAAATAAGAGATGCTTTGTTACAATTGGCAAAAACAAGTGAAGATCCCAAAACAAAAAGTGAAGCTGATTGTTTAGCAACATATGAGATTGAAAGTTTTGAGTTTTTGCTAGCTATGACTATTTGGTATGACATATTATTTGCTGTTAACTCTGTTAGTAAAAATTTACAATCGAAAGACATGCATATTGATGTTGCTATAGATCAATTAAAAGGTCTCATGTCTTTTTTAAAAAAATATAGAGAAGATGGATTTACATCTGCTATGAATTCATCTAAAGAAATTGCAACCAAAATGGAAATAGAGTCTATATTTCGTGAAAAACGTATAATTCGTAGGAAGAAACAGTTTGATGAGAATGTCAATGATGAGACAACACAATCCGCTGAAGAATATTTTAGAATTAATTATTTTTTATATATAGTAGATCAAGCTATTTCTTCAATTGAAAGTAGGTTTGAACAATTTCAAATATATGAAAATATTTTTGATTTTTGATTTAATTTTGAAAAACTAAAATCACTAGATGATGATAGTTCGAAAAAAAATTGTCTTAATCTTGAATGTTTTCTCACACATGAAACTTATTCCGATATTGATGGCTTAGATTTATATTCAGAACTAAAAGTTTTAAAAGAAGTTTTGCAAATAAATGATAACTCTCCAATTAATGTACTAAATTATATAAAGAGGCTAGAATCTTTTCCAAATGCATGTATTGCTTTTAGAATATTACTAACTATACCTGTTACAGTTGCCTCCGCAGAAAGAAGTTTTTCAAAATTAAAATTAATAAAATCCTATTTAAGATCAACTATGTCACAAGAAAGATTAAGTGGATTAGCTATATTATCAATTGAAAAGGAAATGTTAGCGGAACTTGAATGCAAAAATTTAATTAGTAATTTTGTCTCTCAAAAAGCAAGAAAAATAAATTTTAATTAAAAAAATATATGAATTTATAATTAAATATAATAAAAGGCCCCGTTTAAAGCTTTCGCCTAGGGCCCCCAAATTCATTGAGCCGGCCCTGCCTAATTCCATGCTACCCAAACGTGGTACGAATGAAGTAACCAAAAAAAAAAAAAAATCCAAATTCAATGTCGTTGTAAGTTGTAACATACCTTACATGTGTTATATATCACTTTCAGTCTTTCATATCAGTCTCAAAGCTTTAAAAAAAGTAATTATTAAAATAAATAAATAAAAAGCTATAAAAAGTAGTAAAATTTAAGGTAATTGTGGAATAAGTACCCCCTCTACTTCTATCTCTAATAAAATTTAGAAAGGTGTGGGATTAGTTGTCTTGTCCTATATCCTTTTCAGAAAGAAATATTTAAGAGGCCCCTTTAAACATGTGAATTTAAACCATTCTTTTTTTGAGAAACACACATACACTTATTTCATCCCCCTTTTAAACCACTCTTTTGAGAATAACATTCTTAATTTCTTATACCATATTTGGTATATTAAAAAGCATAAAACAGTGAGATGCAACACCGTGAGAGAGTGACCACTCAGCAGAAAATAGCAAGGTTTCAGAAAGAAATATTTAAGAGGCCCCTTTAAACATGTGAATATAAATCATTCTTTTTTTGAGAAACACACACACTTATTTCATCCCCCTTTTAAACCATTCTTTTGAGAATAACATTCTTAATTTCTTATACCATATTTGGTATATTAAAAAGCATAAAACAGTGAGATGCAACACTGTGAGAGAGTGACCACTCAGCAGAAAATAGCAAGGTTGTAGAGGGACCTCCAAAATGTTATCAATGCAACTACCTAATATAGGCACTAAGCACCAACAAAATTATGATTTGTTTTTTATTGCCTATTTTAATTTTTTAATTTATTTATTTTTTCTCTTTTTTGTTTGGTGGGTTTTTATGTCATTAAATAAAGAGGTGTACAGCAATAATAATTTGTTTATTTATTATACAAAGTTTCCCTTTTGCCTTTTCTGGGTAGCGGTGGCGTAGTGGGCTACACACTAATGTATTATGTACAGGAAGTGTGAAATTTATTATAGTTGCTTTGTAATAAAGGGTTCAGTGCAAACTGAAGTCCTACGCAAAGGCCAACATTGACCTGAACTTGCTTAAGCAGGAATATTGATTATTTAATTTTAGAGAAATGCTCCGTTTTCACAACAAATTTTAAGTGATAAATTATTACGGGATAAGAAAATAGTTTCAGTAGTAGATTCAAATTAAAAACTTGTAACAACCGGTTATCTATGATTTGTTCTGAAAGTATTGTTCAAGTGTTGTGAAAGAAATATTGTGGACATAGCACTTCTCTTAATTTCAAGAGTCAATTATTGGCCAATTAGATTTTATTTTAAATCCTATTAGCTAATTATGTTATTAATATTTTATTCGAGTTCTTAGAATTAAAGGTTATTTTTATAGAGATGGGTTCAAGTTACACCTGGTGTAATTTTAAGTAACTTTAAAAAGTTACACCTGGTGTAACTCTAAAAAGTTACACATTTTCTAAACCATAGGATTTGAGTAAATCCAACGGTAAAAAAAAAAAATACTAATTAATGCTGATATTCTGATTAAGATCTCATTTATTATCTTTTATTTATGACATTTCATACTTATCTTTAAACCTAAAAAAAATGCATATGTTTCTCTCACTCTCTCTCCTCCATCGCTCTTCCACCTCCACGGCCTGGACATTATCATGTCTTCTTCTGTCCAAAAATAGTACGATCTAATATCTTTCGTGTCCAGCCCATCTATCCTCATACTGAATTTTTTTTTTCTTTCCCATTCTTGAGGCCAGACAAGTTGTTATGAGGAGCGTACAAAAGCAAAAATTTATCAAAATCCACAGAATAAAACAATTAAAAAAATCCAGACCAAAAGATGACTCCAAGAACATCCACAAAACCAAGGAAAAACCAAATGCTTTCCTGTACTCAAGCCTTTAAGGATCTATAAAAGGGTTGGCCGAAACTTATTTCATCACCTAAAAATAATTGTTTTCAAATTAAACTTAGGCTCCATTCATTTGGGGTGAAAACAGGGAGGATGGAAAACAAAGAGAGGAAAATAAGGTGGTGTAGGGGTCGAAGGTCCAATTCCAGATAATGGGCCGTGGGCCTGTCCGAGGAGACATTTCTGTCCGAGGACAATAAATCATGAGAAAGGTACATAGTTTAACTCCTCGCTGAGGCATGGCTAGTCTGAAGATGGAGAGGAGTGGTCCAAGGAGTATTACCTCTTCGGATGATCAAAGGGACGGCCAAGATGAATGCTCCAACGTTTACTCTGATATTTCAAGGGATTCTCCTGGTACGTGCAAGCAAGTAAAACAGGTGGAAGTAATGAGATATTATGTAAAAAGCTGCTACAACCGCATTTATTATCCTGCAGCTAACCCTTTGGGCTCATTAATGGGGAAAGAATGTCTGAGCAGTGACTCTCAACTTTTACAGCTGCTGTGTAAGGACTTTAAGGGAGGGTTAGTGGGATAAATATCAAGAAAAAGTCACCAAACGGGCAAGGAAAGATAACGGGCAAAGAAACTGGATTATAAATAGAGCCGGGGGCAAAGAAAGATGGTATTTGAGGATCTGGAGAAAAATAGGAGAGGCAACTAACAGAGAGAGAGAGAGAGAAAGAGAATGTTATAGATACTCAAAACACTGTAAAAACACTTCTCCTCGGATTAAGCCGAGGACAACTTTATATAACATCAGCACTTTGTTATCGTTGATTTGCTTACAGCCATACTTGGACCAACAATAATCTCACTTCAAGCCCAACTTATTGAGCCCACTCTCTACAAAATTCATTGCAAGGCTGCTATTTATGTATTGGGCCTAAGTTCATCTCACTTGTAGGCCCACTCTACAAAAATTGTGTCCTTACAATTGGCGCCGTCTGTGGAAAATTAATTGGGGCGTTGGTGAGTTGAGGTTTGAACCATGGTTGGATCAGGTCCTAACAGAGCGGAGTCTGATGGTTCACAACAGCTTGATCATTTTGTACACCTTGAACGAGAAAGGGACTGTAAGGAGAGTGTGCACACCATCCATACCGAGAGGAGTCGACTTCGGGGGGAGAATAATGTGTCCCACAAAGACACTACCAGGAAGATGCAACGTAAGATTGATCACTTGAAGGAGAAGCTGCGCCTAGCGCGAAGGAGGCGTAGTCCGTCCAGCAGTTCGTCCATCACTGATAACTCTTCTGGTGATGATGAGGATGGTGATTATAGCAAAATTTTCAGACCCGGACCGTTCATTGAACTGTAAAAGGGAGAGGTTCAAGGTTTTTGAGGTCGAACCGGGGTTGAATCGTGATGACATCATAATTAATTTAATAATTATTTAAATATAAATAAATATATTAAATTTGTAAATATTAGCAAAATTTACTAAAAATATCTTTAAAATTGAAACAAAATACATAAAATAGTACATTATAAGGTTAATAAAAAATAGTACAACATAAATAAGCATAAAAATAAATTTTTATAATAATCCTTTAAGAGAAATCATTTCAATTAACTAAAAATGACTTTTAAAATAAATTCATAAATTGCATAGGTATTATTCTTAAATAAAAAGTTAATTTAGTAATATTTAATATGTTGAGAAAGATGACATAGAAGTTTAGAAACTATAAATCATGTAAATTTAATATAAATTTAATAATATTGCATATTAACTCCCAAGAGGAGCACTCGGTCTGTTGGTCAAGGCTTCAGTCTTACTTTCAAGGTGCGAGAGCTCAAGTTCAACCCCTTTGAATAGCAGGTTGAGGAAGAGCTTGTTGAAGCGGCCACTTAACAGGAGGAAGGTCCTTCTTGGACAGGAACCCTGGCCGAGAAATGTCGATTCTGTGGATTCTTTTGTCTCCCGATCGAATTGCGTTCCCAACTTCCTGGAAGTTGTCCAATAGAGGGATAAAATCCAATATTAAGTGAATGGAACGCAGCTGACCGTCAGTATGCACAAATACCTCGGATCTTAGCAGCTTGTTCAAGCCTGCTACGTTCACAAGGCTGAGTTTGGGAGCAACAAACTTTCTATCTGCAATGACAGCCGAGAAACACATGATCAATTATATAATCAAGTTATATCAAAATCAAATGATTGAGCAACAAAATAAGATGAAGCCTAGAGTGTAAATCCTATGTTAACTCTATCTAGTCCTAAGGCATCCCACCTGGCTCCCCCTCCTTGGTCGGACAGTGATGACCGTCATGCCACGCCCCAGAGACGATGACGTAGTCGTCCTTCATGCCTTTGTTGGACTTGGGAAGACACGACACCATTTTTATGATAGGGGACCTGAATTTTAGATAGTACCCCCCATCGACCAGAGAGTGATATTCGTACATATGCACGACGTCATGTCAGGTGAGTTGCAAGCCCATCATTTGATTGAGGGCGTCTACGTAACCCAAAACCCTAAATAGGTTGGGAGCGCATTGGTATGGGCATAACCTATAGTTCCTAAGGTATTCTCGGGTAACCGTGCCGATGGGAATGGTCATTCCTCCCTCTAAAAAAGTGATCACAGGAATAACCACTTCACGGGCTCTCCTATCAGTCAAAATATTTTCCGGTGAGCAGTACCGGAGGCTTACTCCCTCGGGTATATTGTATTTTGCCTTAAAAAGTTCTATAGCGAAAAGCAAATCGACGAGGTTCCTAAATCTACCCATCTAGTTATGTGAGAGAATACAAAGAAGACTTCCTAAAAGGAGGTAAGACAGAAACAAATTGGTCAAGATGCTCAGCCGAGAAGAAAAGAACTAAGAAAGCAAACACATACAAGAGTGATTGGATTTTTGGTCTCAGTAACTTCTCATAAACCTAGAGTTCTTAGTAAAAAAAAAAAAGAGGGGGCTTTAAGGATTGTTAGAGCAAGAGAGCTTCTGAAGGATGGAGTATTCGAGATCTCTGGAAAGCTTAAGAGTTTGTGAAATAAAAAAAAATAATAACAATAATAACTCCCTCACAGCGTCTTATATAAGGAGTGGAAGTTAGTGGGAGTTATCCCACTCAAAATTTCAGGGGGAAATA
This sequence comes from Lithocarpus polystachyus, assembly GCA_033629205.1. NCBI lineage: Eukaryota > Viridiplantae > Streptophyta > Magnoliopsida > Fagales > Fagaceae > Lithocarpus > Lithocarpus polystachyus. The sequence continues at coordinate 97,543,627 of CM066163.1, read as the reverse complement.
GCAGCCGTACGATTAAACATCGCACCATTGATAAGGGGGACAAGACGGCGCTTGGAGCAATAAATGGCTCTTTGTGATTTTCGAAGCGTCAGCAATAATTATGAGACACGCGAGATGGCGTATCCACAAGAATAAACTGAAAATTGGGTAGACTTGGCTTCTAAAAAAATCAAAATCCCACCATTCTCCTCGGATAAAGGAGAAAACCGGAATTTTGAGGGGCTATTGTAGGGGTCGTAGGCCCAATTCCAGATAATGGGCCGTGGGCCTGTCCGAAGAGATACGTCTGTCCGAGGACAATAAATGATGAGAAAAGTACATAGTTTAACTCCTCGCTGAGGCATGGCTAGTCTGAAGACGGAGAGGAGTGGTCTGAGGAGTATAACCTCTTCGGATGATCAAAAGGACGGCCAAGATGAACGCTCCAACGTTTACTCTGATATCTCAGGAGATTCTCCTAGTACGTGCAAGCAAGTAAAACAAGTGGAAGTAATGAGATATTATGTAAAAAGCTGCTGCCACCATATTTATTATCCTGCAGCTAACCCTATGACTGCATAAATGGGGAAATGATGTCTGAACAGTGACTCTCAACCTTTACAGCTGCCGTATAAAGACTTTAAGGGAGAGTTAATGAGACAAGTATCAAGAAAAAGTCACCAAACGGGCACGTGAGAGAAACTGGCTTATAAATAGAGCCGGGGGCAAAGAAAGATGGTATTGGAGGATCCGGAGAAAAATAGGAGAGGCAACTAACAGAGAGAGAGAGAAAGAGAATGTTATAGATACTCAAAACACTGTAAAAACACTTCTCCTCGGATTGAGCCGAGGACAACTTTATATAACATCAGCACTTTGTTTTCCATACTTGGACCAACAATAATCTCACTTCGAGCCTAGCTTATTGAGCCCACTCTCTACAAAATTCATTGCAAGGGTGCTGTTCATGTATTGGGCCTAAGTTCATCTCACTTGTAGGCCCACTCTACAAAAATTGTGTCCTTACAGGTGGAAAATATTGTTTTCTGCTGTTCGTTTGGGGAAGGAAAATAGGAAGGAGAGAAAACCCAAGAGAAAGTTTTCTCTCCGAGCCCACATTTTTTTTCCTTCCAAATCGAAAAGAAAATCTGGAGAGAAAAGTTCTATAGTAGCACTTTTACAAAAATACCCTATTCTCACCTATTTTTTTTTTCAATGTTCTCTACTCTTTTTACATTTTTTTTTCTTTTTCATTTTTTTAACGTGACTTGAACGTTCTTCTGTTTGTTTGTTTGTTTTTTTTTTTTTTTTTTTTCAAAACTTGACCTGAAGGTCCTGAACATTCTTTTTTTTTTTTTTTTTCAAAACTTGACTTGAACGTTCTCTTTTTTTTTTTTTTTTTTTTTTTTTTTTTTTTTTTTTTATCTAAAAGTTCTTTTTTTTTAATGTGACCTAATCTAATTTTTACATTATAATAATAAAAATAATAATATAAATTTATATATATGATGTAATAAATTTTATATTATTTAATGAGTACAAATAAATCTACTTTTTACCTATTATTATGTAACAAGGGTATAATAGTCAATTTATATAAATTACATTTTCCATCCTTCCCTTTTTCTTTCCAACCAAACAAAAGAGTTCTCCACCCTCTCACTTTTCTACCTCTCCAACCGAACACACAAGAGGAAAAACTAAATATTTTTCATCCTCCCACTTTTCCACTCCTCTAACCGAATGGACCCTTAATCTATGTCACGCTGGTCCCAGCGTTGTTGTTATCAGCTTCACAGCTTGCCTTCATTTCTATCTTGTAAATTTTTTTTGAAGGAGAGGAACTAAATCATGTACGTATTAATACAGCATAGTCTTGTGGCAAATAAGTAATCTGGTCTTAAACGCTGGTGTTTAAAATGTGATCCCCAATAAGATCTAATGTAACATTTTCCCCATTTGAGACTTGGAAAGATTTTACAGATTTTAATTCGCATATATCACTTTTCCTTCTTCAACTCAGCTTTCCAAAATTTCAACTGCATCTTTGAGGGATTTGAGTGATGGAGGAGAAAGAGAGGGCAGAGAAAAACGTGAATTATGGAGGAGAGAGAGAGAGAGAGAGAGAGAGAGAAACATAGACCTTTTTTTTGGTTTAGAGATAGGTATGGAAAGTAATAAATAAGTGATAATTAATGAGATTCTAATCAGAATATTATCATTAATAAGTGTCTTTTTTAACCGTTAGATCTACTTAAATCCAATAATTTAGAAAATGTGTAACTCTTTAGAGTTACACCAGGTGTAACTTGAACCTATTTATAATTTAATAATCAAACTTTGACCCAAATTAATTGTGATTTGAGTTTGGTTTTAGTAATCTATTACATAAATATGCTATTATAATACTTCTAATAGATATAACTTTTTGGTAATAAAAACTCCATTGAAAAAATTTTCAATGACTTAGAACTCACTCCAAAGTCCAGACAACTTAAATGCTAATTGTTAAGTTGAAATCTCGGTTAATGTTGATTCGAAGCAAACCTATGTATTGATTTCTAGGTAAATTTTGTTTTTGATTTAGGACTTCCAAATCATTTTTTTCTCACAAATTTCTTTGGGAATTTTACTCGGCTCCATTCAATACTATAACTCCATGATAGATATCAACTTATTGAGCAACCACAAGTTAATTTTGTTCTTTTTCTTTGCATTGTTTTATGGTGCATGCTAACGAGTACCCTTAGAGTATTAGTTAACAATCTGTTTTAAGAAAATTTTGACACAATTTTTATGAGAAATAAAAAAAACTGTCAAAACATTAATTTTTTTTTCCATAAAAACTTCATTTAAATGGATTATTAACCAATGTCCTAAGGACGAGAAAGTATATCATGTTTCGGTAATACCAACTCAACATCTGTTTTGGTATTTCCTACCCAATAAATGAGTGACACCTGTTTTAAAAACCACATCAAATTACTTCAATAAATGATTAATTTATCTTCCTGATAGTTGTTAGTGGTTTTTTGAAACAAGTGTCATTTATTTATTGGGTAAAAAATACCAAAACAGATGTTGAGTTGATATTACTGAAATATGATATACTTTCTCTCTAAGGACAATTGTTAGCATTTATTGAAAGCTAATATTGTTCCTAATCAAAAGCAAAAAGTCATAGAATTATGTACACATTGGGAGCAAAAACTTTGTTTTTACAGCCCAAGTTTTATTTTCCTCTTATTGTCCCTTTGAAAAGTCAGTCTGATTGCCTAAATTTATGGACATTCTCTGACTCTTCATGTCCTTTTTTTATTTCTCCTATGAAGAAATTCTTGATTGTCGCTTAGTTTTGGATTTTAGGAAAATCAAAAGCCTTTGCCATCTGTCTAAGATTCATTAGTCTTTCTAGTTTTCCCCTCTTTTTTGTTTGTTTGTCTTTCCTTCTGTTGGGAGTTATTTTGCATAAGATTGAAGATTTACATTAGTTATGTGAGCCTGCTCAACCACTGCACTTCAAAATCTAAAACCTGGGTAATTCTAAAATATTCTTGCTTAATTTCCCGTCGGAGAGAGAGAGAGAGAGAGAGAGAGAGAGAGAGAGAGAGAGAGAGAGAGAGAGAGAGAGAGAGAGAGAGAGCGAGCGAGAGAATTTATAATTTAAAAAAAATAGAGTAGTTTACCAAACACTTAGGAAGAAAGCATTAATTACAAGTGAATTGAATTCCCTCCAATGTTTCTTATGGATATGGAGACAAAATACATAACTTCAAGACAATCAAGGTAAAATCATATCAACAACTGTTCTCAAAGTGCCTCAGGAGTACACAATCATTCAAAACGTGCTCCAAATGGCTATCAAATCTTGGCAACAATAAACTATATCCTTAATAATCCAAGTAGAAAAGGTTAGGATGGGGTTCAAAACAATAGCATTCTAATTTTCCTCTCAAGTGGGTGGTTCTCGAGCAGGTGATTCAAGTGTGGGTGGTTCTCGAGCTGGTGGTTCAAGCGTGGGTGGCTCTCGAGTGGGTGGTTCAAGTGTGGGTGGCTCTCGTGTGGGTGGTTCAAGCGCTCTCACGGTACGAGGAAGCATAAATTCAGCAAATATGGGATAGTGAGAAGAAGGATAATATCCATCAATGTTATCACTCACTACTTCACATGAAACAGGAATAAGAGATCTACCTCTGAAAAGAATCCAATCTATATGTAAATCCTGGGTTTGGCGATCCCAGCAAAGGCATAGAGCTCTGAAAATCAACTTGAGGTATTCAAGAGCTCCCTGTTTGTCACCTGATAGTACCAGATGCTATTGAATTATGTCATTTGCTATAATATGATCATAGAGAAGTATAGAATTAGCAAACTTGTTACCTTTGAATCCATGGTAAGTGCGTATTAGAGAAACATTTTTCCTCACACGAGCATTGGGCCATACATCCCTCATGTCCCCCACAACACCATGCTCCCTGAAAGCCAGTACGAGAAAAGCCATCAATAATCTAGTTTGTCCCCTAACAAGAAAAAGAGTATCACAATCATTCTGCACTAAATTGCAGAGAGCGCATGTAAGGTAACAACTATTAATCTCAAATGGAAATCCAAACTATCTATCAAATGAATGTTAATCAGGAGGGAAAAGGTGATAGCCGGGGGTAATTTTAAATCTTTTTCCTTTTTCGCAAGTATGGACCGTTACTAACTTATCATGAAAGAGACAGATGGCTTTCTATATATATATTCTATAAAAGACAGGATTACACCATTCATTACCATCATACACTATAAAAAAGGCCTTCCCTCCATGTGCTAAGTTAAAACATCTCCAATAGCAAGATAAATGTCAGAACGAAGGTGATGGAGCTTTGATCCTAAGCCAGAAAAGAACCAAGAGTGGCCTTTTTACTAAAAGAATGTCAAATTGGAGAAGGATCGTACCAATCCTCCAAAATAAAATGTCTTGAACACGGGAATACAGAATTTTATTCATAATCTTCTTTATTTTATTTTGGGGTGGGGGGGGGGGGGGGGGGAGAGGTACCATTTGAGACAGAACTCATTGGCAAAAACGAAACAATTTATTTGGTAACAATATTCATGTCACAGGCCAATGGTATTCTAAAAATGGAAGAAGTAAGATAATGAACCTTTTCCTAAACTATTTTCCATGACCTCCATTTTTAAATTACTCCATATTCATAGTTTAATAATTAAGAGCAAAGATCCAAAACTCAAAACATGAGTATGAACTATAAATGTGGATAAAATCCAATAAGCATGAAATAGGTTAGGACAATAAAAGAGCCGGATATCCATGTTTAGGGTACCTTGATCTCCCAAGAAGAAAACGCCCTGTAGTTGATTCCTTTTGTGTGTTGAATCCTCCGCAGTATACAACTGGTAAGCTAGGAGGTAGGGATGCAATGTGCTGCCATGTGAGTAAAGCACTTCGTCTACGGGCACGAGGGCTTAACTCATCCATGTTTGTATTGACTATCTGAAAAGAAAACCCTGGTGGCTCAACTCCTTTCAATTGGAATGTGTGGACATCTTGTCAAAGAAACAACCAATACAAAGCTCTTGGTTGAAAAAATAAAAACATCAAGCAAAAGGCAGTTTAATCTACATAAGAGTCAAAGTATAAGGATATTGCCCATGTTGCGATACATGGAACCACAGAACCCCATGACATGCTTCCAGGGACAGAAGGTGACTCTGACAACCAGAAAGTTCCACCTTCTACCAGCTCTACCTTCAGTTAATAAAAGAAGGAAGTAACACCAATCTTTTCTGAAGAAGCATAATTAGAAAGCTATGCCAGATTGGAAAAGGTAATCAATATTGTACCTTCTCCTTGTCATAGAAGATGGTGCAATGTTCATCCGAAGTGTCTTGTGATCCTTTCCTTGATACTCCAAATTGATCATAACCTAGATAAAATGAAAGAAAGAAGAGTCCAATCACTAACAAAATTTCCAGGTTTCGTATGATAATAGTAGGGAAAGATTGGGGATTACATGAAAATTAGATTGATTCTAATTAACTACATTTGGATCCCAGCAAACTATTCTTCCAACCACTGAAAAATATAAAAGTCATTACGTAATTAAAAAAAATAATAATGTTGTCATTTTATTATCTGTCCTGTATGCATCCATGTTAAGAAGTTACTAAACAAGAAGGGAATGGACCAATTAAAAATAAACATCGTAATCCATATAATGAAAGAAAGAAAAAACACCACTTAAACTGCAATCTTTCCTGAAGAACTAGAAAGACGTATGAATTTCAGGCCTAAATGAGCCAGTTATTAGAAAAAACAGCACTTGAATCACACAATACTACTCTACTGAAGTACCGAATCTATTGCAAGGTGCGTGCACAATCCACATCTATAGAGATTATGTTTTGGGTTTATGATGTTAAATAAGAAGTGAAAACATTCACCAAAAAAAAGGGAATGAAAAAGAAGTGAATAAAACTGTGCATGTCATAACTCATAAGAGAAGAATACAGCATTGCTCATAAAAATATATACCACCCTAAATGAGAAGACTACTCTTTTTGCCCTAAAACACTATGGTTTAATCTCTCCTAAGTACCTAAGGATCTACTCATATATGATTCTCTGTGGTCATGGAATTATCATTCTTCTTGAAAACTATTTCTCTTATCAGTTGCCAAAAAGGTGTAGATAAAATGACACTTCCTTCCGCTGTAAGAGCAAAGAGGAGGGTGAGGTTGACAGTTCAAAATGTGTATGTGTAACTTACCAATCAAAAATTTTTTTGCATTGTTAGTTAAATTCTAGGCTAGGCATAGACCTAATAGAGTTGAGCTACGAAGCTTTGGACGATGCCACAAATAAAAAATGCTCAGCCATTTTATTCAGGAAGTCCACCCTATCTCCAGAGGAAAATTCATGTCTTGCCACTTCAAGCATAAAAGGCATTCAATGATTAAATTCCCTTTACATATTATTCATTGTGGTTTTTCCTTTTCCTTATATTTCAATATTCTTTGTCAGATGAGCGTCACTTATACTAGAAATTCAAATTGTACAGGTAAGATAATGATTCTTATCTGAACATTTAAAATTAAAAAAAAAAAAAAAGAGATGGTGGTGCTTCATTTAACAACAATAAGGAATGGGACAAACCATAGTTGGAAAATTTTTATTTACTCTATTTTTCTTTTGTTGCATAAGGCAGTTCCGCACAACAGATTCTGTTTTGGGATTGATATATGATATCAGCATATTTACAAGTTTCTGGAGTATAATTCATTAAATGCAACAAGCCCCAAAAATGATAAATGCTCCTCATATGACAATTGTACAATATGCATGACTACACACATTTCACACCAACAGGCTCCAATTTAAACACATAGCTCGGACCCCTTTTTTTTTATTATTGGAAAGTTAAACACGTGCCAATGGGTTCTAAACCTACAACCTCACCCTTCACTCATTCTTATGGGAGAAGAAAGTGCCATTTGAGCTAGAGCTTATTGGCTTGACATCCTTCCTATCAGAATGAAAAGAGTTATACCTAGACAGGACTGGGACTCAGACGGGATCTATCTCCAGGGGTAGCTATAACCTAAACCAAAGGAATATCTTCTTTAAGCTCAAAGTATCAAACCCTTTTACATGCATAGTTTATGATATGCATGTAAGATTGTCCATCCTACATTAAAACCTCGTGTGAACTTTGAATCAAAACCAGTGAGATCAATGCAATCGGATCATCTTAGATACTAGACTATTGGAAACCACGCAGAAATGCCTTATATTCAGTGTTCAACATGAATCTATACCGATTTCAATAGCACATTAATGTATCTGATTCAATGAAGGAAGAATTACATCTAGCAAATCTCTTCAAAATCACATGTTTTGAATCATGTCACACTCACTTGAACTTTGAACGCCTAATAAAAGTATAGAGTCTGTCTATATTTTTTAACTGTTTAAATTTAACTTTTTTATTAAATAAGCTAAGTTCATAAGCGTTACAATAATAACTCTGAGGGGTTAAGGGGAAAAAAAAGTTACCTGGTAAGCACTGATGAAGATAATCCAATTGAGATTTCACTCCTGAACCCAGATAAAAGAATAAAAAATTACATGAGATAGGAGAAAGAAAAGCCAAATCATTAATATCACAATGAAAGTATATTTAGCTTAACCATATGAAGCAAAACAAGTACCCCAAGACTAAATTGCTATAACCCAATCCAATTCATAGGTCCTTCAAATAGAGTATGACAAGTCAAGTAAGAAGTATGAAGTAAGAACCCTGAACCCTACTGCCCAAAACACCATTCACCCAAACCTTTTTTCACTGGTATTCAAAAAACAGTAAAACTCTAACTACAATGTGAAAGATCAAAATCCCGCCTCCAAAACACAAATCAAAGAAAACCCAGATCAACCATTTCAACCAAATCACAAGCACACCCCAACATATGCACATAAAAAGATACATATAATATAGAAGTGTACATTGAGAGGAAAAAGGACCTTGTTGGGTACAGAGAATCACAGGGGAGTAGCTGGTGATGACACTGATACATAAATCCCTCCTCTTCTCCCATGAATTAGGACCGTCTGGTGGTTGATCTTCATGAAGATTAAAGGTCATCACAGCCAAAGGTACACTCATTTTTACCCAAATCTCTCACACACACTCTCTCTCTCTTTCTCTCTCCTTTCTTTTTCTGCTACATGATTATTGCTCAGATAAAATGTTCAACAAAGCTTAAAGTGAATAACTTTACGTATATTCTTTTCTTGTGGCCTTCTAATGGAAGATTCACTGACGTACAGTTCGATTTTGAAGCTGTGTGTAAAATGTAAATGAACAAAGAGGGAACAGCAAAAAGAACTCAAAACTCAATCATGTGTCTGAACCGAGAGAGTTGGGTTAGACCCAGATTTACTGGGGTTTTGACCATGCACGTACGAGGTCATATAAATCAACTCCCACGTGTGTCACGAATTTAACATACATATATTTTCTCATTTTTGGATTTCTCAAATTTTTTTTAGTTTAAAAATGCTATTAAAGGATAATTCGGTAAAAATGCAATTCTAACTCCTACTAAAAAATTGCGTAAAAAATAGAATCACTCACCTATTAATTTTCAAATTACTTTATCTACTTATAAATTAAATTCTCAAAATAAAAATTATATATATAAAATAAAAATACTATTTTTTTTTGCTAAAAAAAAAAAACCTCATCAAACGTGCTTTGCGAATGATGAGGCTAGTAATGATAATGCTTTTTCTTTTTCTTTTTGAAAGAATGATGATAATCTTTCTTAATTACATCTAAATCCACTAAACGAAAATGATTTTGTCATTTAAGATTCCTTTAGTTGTGACTAAAACCACACCATCACTTCAACACCAAACTATCTAACTTGTCTTCTTTTGATCAAAGGTGGAAGATTCGTTGAAAATCAAATAGTTTGCTTTCATTGTCTCTTTTTTTTATATATGTGTTTTCTTTGACTACGTTGAAATACATAATTCATGTCAATACAAGACAAGATTAAATCTTGTTAACGTACGCAACCACATACCAAACATGTACTAGAATATTATGAAAAGTCAAGATACTATACACCAAATTACCAATCTTGCTAAGTGTTGTATTATGGTAAAAAACCATATATGGTTCAAAAATTATTTTTCCTTGTGATTTTGATTTTGATTTTTGACAACTGTCTTTGTGATTTTGTTGGAAGAATGAACAATTTTAAATAGGCTTGTAGTATGATGAGTCACCTGTCCTCTCATTTCTCCTATGTTCAACCCACCTCCCCAAAAATCAGGAAAAAAAAAATCAAGGATTATTCATGAGCATTATATTTAAATTTTAACACTATGTTTGAGAGCTTATAAAAGAATGGATTTTTTTTTTTTTTGAGAAGAAGACTGAAATAAATATGATTGAACTGTTTGTACATTTTTTTTTTATGAACATTTGTCATGTTTTACTATAATATAAATAAATAAATGGAAATGAATTAAATATTCTCTCTTATTTGGATTTTTGAAAATAAATATTTTTGATGGAAAATAACTTTATTTGGGAGTTTAATGAAAGTAAATCTTTCAATAATAACATTATTATTATGTATTTTCTATATGAAAAAATGGATATTTTTGAGACTTTAGATAAAATTTTATTAAAATATATTTTATTTCCTTCCCATTCCTTTTAATTTTGAAGTGATTAAAAAAGGTGAGTGTGTGAGTGAAACAATGAAACTATTAAAATGACAAAAGACGTATGAGAGAGAGAGAGAGAGAGAGAGAGAGAGAGAGATTATTTATTATAATAATAACCAATAACATTAAGAAAAGGAAAGGCGTGGAATGAAAATGAATCTTTTAATATTAACACAACAATTATGTATTTTCTTTAATAAAAATAGGGATATATCCATTTAGAAAAAGAATGGATACTATGGAAACTAGACATTAAAATATACGCAATTCTCTCCGATTCTTTCTAATTTTGAAGATATTAAAAAATGAGTTTGAGAGAGAAATGATGGAACTATTAAAATGAGAAAAGACATATATTCTAGAGAGAAAGATTGTCCACTTTCAAGAAACATGTAATCATTATTCCCATACGCAAAAATTGTTTTTAATTTATCTTCATGAGGATGTATTTCTCTAAACAAGATGTTTTAAACAGGATATTAACATTAGAATCCATCCCACATCACATGTCAAAGAATTCAAAGGAGCAAATTCAAATGAGTAACGCTCTCTTCTCATCAGACAAAAAAAAAAAAAAAAAAAAAAAACTCTCTTCTCAAAAAAAAAAAAAAAAAAAAAGTAATGCTCAAAACACACTTCTTTTTATCAAGTTGAAATTTAAATAATATCACTTTCATATAAATCTAATTAACACTACTTTTATTAACATCCAATCACTTCACACCATTCCAATTTTTGGTCTCTAGACTTATTGAATTCTAATTCAAATATACTTGCACCGTCACTACATTGAGAGACCTTACAAACAAGTAAATGATTCGTGTGCCCCAAGAGAGTGGACTAATTATGATGAGTAAACAAATTTGACATATTTTCTATTTTTATTGTTTGCTAGTTAAACTCAACTTATTTTTGAAATATTAATTATTGTTACACACGTTAAGATATACATTGATGAAAACATTTAAGTTGAAATCATGTTTTCAAAACACGATTTCGATTATAATTGTGAATATCACGTTTTACAATTTCACAATTATAATTAAAATCATATTTTCAAAACATGATTTTAGTTATCACCACAGTATAACTCAACATCAATAAAAGTAAGCCATCTAAGAGCAATTGTATCAGTCTGTGCAAAAATTCTGTTTATTTTACACAAAAAAACTTACTTTTTTTATTTTACACTATTACTTTTACAAAATACCTACATCAATTTATCTATTATACACATATTTTTATTAAAATAATATTTTTCCTCACTTTTTTTATTATTTCCTACCTACCCCCACCTAACCCTTCTTTAACCCTTCTTTTTCCTCGTACACGGATACACCCCTTCTTCTTCATCTTTATCTCTGCCTCTCTTTCTTCTCCTTCTCTTTTTTTTTTTTTTTTTTTTTTTTTTTTTTTGAGAATATGTTTCTTTCCTCTTCTCCATCAACCCATCACAAGTCAACCGCCTTCTTTTTTCTCTGAATACCACCCCTTCTTCTTCACACCATCCTTACCAAGCTCCACATCTTCTTCACCGGCCAATCCACGAACTAAGCTCCACAACTTTGTCATCGGCCGATCCAACCTCCCAGGTATTTTTCTCGACTCAGATCACTTCTTCACTAACCGATCCAACCTCCCGGGTCTTTTTCTCGACCCAGATCCTTTTTCACCGTCTGATCCGACCTCCCAGATCTTTGTCTATGTGGGTTTGTTTGTGTGTGGGTGTGTTCCTATGTTAATTTGTCTATGTGGATGTGTTTGTGTGCATCTGAGGGGAAATAAGATGAGAAGACTGAGGTCGTTGTGAACGGAGAAGAGAGAGAAAAAATGGTGCGAACATAAAAATAATAAAATAATAAATACACATGCTACAATAACCATACATATATGCACGATTACTCTCGCAATTGTGTATTTATACACAAATTTACACCCACTGATATGAGTGATTTTTTACTCAAATTGTATAAAAATAGTTAGTTTTTTCATTTTGCACAATTATGCACAAACTGATGTAATTGCTCTAATAAAATAATATAACATAAACTTAAAAAGTTATGTCACAAAATTAATTTTGGTATTAGGCCACTTGCTTTTATTGACTTGGGAGTATCTAATAATTACTTACGTGAAATAAAGCCAAATCTTATCTAGCCAAACCTTATTAAAGCCTTCCCAACCAACTCCCATTTACACAAAGAACACACCACCAATTTGACAAGAAAGCACGTTTTGTGACAGGTATACCAAGTTAACAATGTAACAAGCCAGTAAGTGAATGCCATATGATTGAATACTCTGGTCAAAGTTGATCCGATCAACCTCTCACATAGTATTAACTTATTGGCTTGTTATATGAGAAATATGGCATGCCTCTCTTACACGAGATACTTTCTCGAAATTGAGACCAGAAGAAAATAGATAAACCAAAAAATCATAAGGACTAGAAGACCCCCCCCTTTTTTTTTTTAAGAAAGGACTGAGAGACATTTAAAAACACCAATTCAGTTGAAATTCTAGTTTTAAGTTTCTATAACAAGCTCAAACAAGACCATGCCTTCCACTCATGACTACTTAACTCCTCCAACATATTTATTCATATGATTAGAAACTCCACCAGGGATGCTCTGTGACATTGTTCCTCCTCTCCTCCCTTGATGTCTATGAGATCCCAACAGAATGCTTCAATCTTTATCTAAGAAGAGTTCTTCAAAACCCACTCGACCAAAGTAGAAATGCCAAATCCTGTTGCAGCGCGTTTCTTATCATTCCAAACTGGGCCTGCTAAATCAATATGCATCCATTGAACCTTCTCATCAACAAACTGCAAAAGCACAACTCAAAGTTTCAGAAATCCATAGCAACTACAATTGAAGAGGACTTTACTTAGAAGCGAGTCAAAATAAGCGCAGCAACTAACTCTGCTGCCCCAATCACCCAATACTCCACCCCTTACCTCTACCTCCCTCCCTTTCCTCCAAGGTTTATAAAAATTAAAAATAAAAACACTACAAATATTAAAGAGAGGCGAAAATTCAGATAGAGAAGAAAGAGACCCTGAAAAGCATGGATTACAATCAAAACAAGTCACTGAACAACTCATATCAAGCAAAAAAAAAAAAATGTTCCGATCATATACCTGTTTCAAGAAGAGAGCAGCAGTAATAGCACCACCTGGACGACCGCCAGTGTTGACCATATCAGCAACTCCTGATTTCATCGACTCCCAATAACTTTCTTCCAAAGGCAACCTCCAAAGTTTCTCCCCGCTGGCCTCTGAAGCTGCAATTACCTCCTTGGCCAAGTCATCACTGGGTGTAAAGATACCTAAAAGAAAAAGAACAAAGGTTTGCCATCAACAAAATTACTGGTATTCGGGAGTTTAGCAGATATGTGAAAGACTGTGAATGCGGCAAGGAAAATCCACTAATCAATAGGCTTGAACAAATTGCAAACATAAAATGTTTTCACCCCATTCCATGAATACCACACAGGACTGCCAGTGTACTAACTATTTCTTAAAAATTACAGCTAACTAAATTTCAAAAACGTGCCTTTCTTCCCCTTGATTTCTCTCTTACACCACTACATGCATAACCCTAACCTGCACTCAACTCGTCCTTGATCTTTACTGATTTGTATACAATACAATTTTGTATGGTTCTCAGAACTCAAATCCCAGCAGGATATAAAACTCAAATAAACAGTTCAACACCACAATATGTAGATACCTGCAATTGAGGGCCCAAGAGCAACTACACAAGCCCCAGTTAAAGTTGCCAAGTCAACTATCTGTAGAACAATTAATAAATGTGAGCACAGATTCTAAACTCATATAAACATCTTTAAAAGATTGAAACTCTTTCAAGGAAAAAAAAAAAAAAGTTAAAAGAACAAGGTGAAGCATCACAGTATGTCCTCTATTTCAGGACCCAATTCCCCAACAGCAGATATACTTTAATTTGAATTTTAAAGGGTTATATAAGTAACATAACTGACTCTAGATTACATAAACACTGTGAATGTGTTATGAAGCACAGCATATCTATGGCCAATATCATTCAGAAGTTTGAATCTCAATCTCATTTTCTACAATAACAATTAGAGGAAAGTGAACCACTGCTTCTAGCCCTTTGAAATCAAATGAGGACATCTCACTACTGATCAAACAGCAAACAAATAGGAGTTCAAATATTTTGTGCTAACTTTATATTGAGAGAGAGAGAGAGAGAGAGAGAGAGAGAGAGGAAGAAGAAGAATATATATATATATATATCAGGATCCATTATAATTTTTAAAAATATCAAAGATACATAGACATGGCCCTTCATTTAAGTATTACCTTCTCAACACCTTGGTTACAAGCATATACCAAAGCATCCGCCAATGTAAGTCTGCCCTCAGCATCGGTGTTATTAACCTGCAGTAGAGATTGAATGACAAAAAAAAAATCTCAGTTTATAGATATAGATGCAGAACCTCAGCAATTAAACCACTAATGGTCCCCTTGAGGGGGAACAAAAACCAATAATATTCCAAAAAACGGCTAACTTTGTTTGATACCAAATGTATGGTGTAAACAGCAAAAATACGACCCTAATCGAAATGCATATATTTATGTAAGACGCAATGGGGATGTTGAGAAAAGATATATTTTATATCCCAAAGGGGCTATATAACAGACCAGACAGTTCAATGAATATCTATATATACTGAACAGTTCATGCTGTTATCATTATTGTTGTTCAAACAAAAAAGAATTCATCTCAAGTATTCCATTGAAAATCAAGCCTCCTATGCTCATTACATCATAGTAATTCAACAAAGAACTAGATCTGTCCAACATAATTCAATAATTGGAAATTTAACAATCTCTTGAAGCGAGTTTTGAATCATATATAATATAAAAAGAACTGGAAACTAATCTGCCAGTCCATATGCAGTCTGTAATTGCATTTTACATTGGAAAACCAAATACAATATGGCAATACAAGATAAGTTTCAAAGGGAAGGAAGGCTGGCATGTAACCAATGACCAGACCCAACCTAAATGTAATTTTATTTTATGCATACTATTATGCTCCAAATATCTTTATGGTGCATTTCAGAAAACTATATAATGCATTGAAATCATTTTAATATTATGTAGTGGTGGGTTTGGACACTCTTAAATATTGAACTGCAGTCATGTTTTATATACAAATTCATCACCATGAATGAGGCTATTATAGAAAATGATAACTATTGTCAACTCCAACAGTGAAAATTAGGATAAAGGAAATTCAAGAAATCCCAAAACTGGCTTTAAAACGTCAAATATTACAAGTGAATTTTCTTATTGGTTCCCATAAGCTATGAAAAATATAAGAAAAGACAATGGAGCCATCCAATTTAAATTGAACATCCAAACACATACCCTCATAAATTTTCATAATTTTTTATTGAGTTCAGGCTCCTGCGATTGTAGACCCAATTCAGTTTAACCCAGGTCGACTATTACATTTGCTACCCAACAAGGGCATAAATGCACTGAACTAAAAACACAAGCATCTAACTGAAAATATTTCACTAGGATCCACCAGAAGAATGAATGAAGGACTTGAAGCTGAAGTTTATCTTTGAAAAAAAAAAAAAAAAAAAAAAAAAAATTTATAACATCGTTTAAGACACCTTGGGTATATTTTAAAATACATCTTAATATGACACAATCCTACAGGTCAATGAAAACTCTTACTACTATTGCATGAACTCTTCACAAACCAAAGAATCCGCACCTCAATGGTCTTTCCATTTGATGCTGTTAAAATATCTCCAGGTCTCATGCCGGTTCCACTTATCATGTTCTCACAAGCTGCCACAATGAAATGAACCTGCATATACAAGACACTTTTACTCAAACAGAAGGAATATATTACAGGATTCAACTGCTCAACGTAGGAGTACAAAATGATCAATCAAGGTAATTTTCATTGCACCACATAAGAACAAAAAAAATCAAATTGCTGACCTCTACTCCGGAAGGTTTAATTTGACCAATAGCTTTTGCTGCACCTAGAACTGCTGCTGAACCCCCCATATCAAATTTCATGAGCTCAATGGAACAGCCTGGTCCTGTCTTGATGTTGTAGCCACCACTAATAAGATAAAAAGATAAATTTCAATAATTCATGTAAACTGAGAGCCAGCAACAATAAAAATACAACACACAGAAAAAAAAAAATATCTTTCCCTAAGCAAATCCCACATCCATCACCATTAGGAAAGCATTGCAATAAAAAAAGAATAAATATAAAATTGTCCTTGTAATTGACATGTACATAGCAATAAGAGAAAGGAGTGGCTCACTAGTTGGTAGGTGATGCCCAAGACACATCAACAATTTAATAAATCATATAACTCAATTTCAATCTTAATGTAGGCATCAGACATTGAACATCCCAAAAAATATAGGCAATGAATTCCCATTCTTTGCTCTTTGATCAAGTGATAACTGAACTAGTAAAAACTTCTTGGTAGTGAAAACATATATGCACCTGTCAAAGGTCAACCCCTTTCCAACTAATGCCAACTTAACTTTGGCAGGTCCACCTGGAGGTTTGTAACACAAATGTATGAAGTGAGGAGGATTTGCAGAGGCTGCAGCTACGCCCAGATATGACCCCATCTTCAATTCTTTGCATTGCTCAGCATTTAAAATTTTAGCAGAAAAAACATCACTGTACAAGGAGGCAATCTTTGAAGCCTCTTCTGCGAGTACCGCTGAAGTATAAAAGTCATTGCATACAATTAATACCAAAAATGTTCAGGTAATAAACACCAACAGATAAAACAAAATACTAGCAGACAAAATAAAACTTTTAACATCGTACCTATTAATGTGTCACACGTATAAGATAATCAATAACTGCCTAACATATTACTGTAGGATATAGGAATGAGGACCAAGAGGAAAGAGCCTTGTAGCTCAATGGCATAACCTATTCTCTTTATTAAGAGAACCAAGGTTCAAATCCCCCCTCCTCCATTGTACTATAAAATTATATATTAAAAAAAAAGGAATAAGGGATTATTCAAAAATGCAAGTCATACGAACCAGGTGTGAGTACATTGGCAGGCGAATTCACAAGCTCTCGTCCAAAAATTACTGCAGAAGAAACATCTTCTGCAAACTTGAGCTTCTTTTCCAGTTCAGGTCCAGTTCCAAGACCAAGAATATCCAAAGACTTTAGAGCTGGTTTCTTTGACTCTGATTTATATCTATTGTCTTCATATAACCCCAGCACAGTTCCTAGGACAATTCAATCATTCGACCATGTTTAGCCAAATTTTACCACATATATGTCAACAAGAAAATTATGAATTAGAACTCCTTAGACCTTAAAATAAGTACCAGATGCTATTGCCGTAGCTGAGTTAAGCTTTGATTCAGCAGAGAGCCCCTCAGAAGAGGCCAGCACAATAGCAACATCACTTGCTTGAGTAGACTTTGCTGCTGCTGCAACGGCCTCACCAAGACCCCGAAAAGCAGCTGGAGTTGAAGCAGACTGTCCAAGCCCAATCAAGCCAACCCTTTTCGAGCCAAGACCTGGAAGCCTAAGAACTGTCGATTGGCCAGCCTTTCCAGTAAAGTCCTCCTCAGAAGAGGCTTCAGCCAACAAACCACCCAACTGAGAGTCCAACTTCTTCAAAATTGAATTATGAAACTTTGAGTTCTCATCCTTTGCCAAGTCTTTCTCAGTGACACCCACTGCAAGTATGTCCCCCTTCCATTCCGTCACATCAATATCTTTCGCAGCAAAAGAGATCTTACAGGAGTGTTCACAAACACGCAGAAAAAACGGCGTTCAGTATTCAGAAAAAAACTGTATTCACAAAATCAATATCCTAATATTCAATCAAATGTTATGTCCACGATGAATTTATCACATAAATAACTGTGTTCAGTATTCAGATACAGAAAAAACCAATTCTTTATACCATCTGTCTCATCAAGTTCAATCAGATTATTCAATAACTGCGATTCCTTCACACATATCGAAGAAAAAATAATGCGTATATAAGGATATATATAAAACCCCATTAACAAAGATAAAGTCTTTATGGTTATCAATCAGATAATTCAAAAAATGTGACTCTATAACGCATAGCAAAGAAATAATAATTTGGATAGAAAGATATAGACATAACCCCATTAACAAAGATCAAATCTTTATGAACATATTAACCATAAAATCCATCAAAATTGTTAAAAACATGAAGCGCAAACAGTGAAAAGTCTAGTGGACTCAAAGAGAGAAACCCATCAACCATAATCACAAATGTCCACAAAGGCACAAACTTTAGCCAAGAAACTCAATCCAAAAGCCAAAATATTAAACAAAATGAAAAACTAATAATGGGTTTTCAAAGAGAGAGAGAGAGAGAGACCTTAGGGGCTTCGATGCCAGCAGGGTAAGTGAGGCCGAGATTGGCCTGAGCGAGAGTGTGAGCCATGAGTCTACCTTTGCGAGAGCAAAAGGGTGTAACAGCTAAAGAAAATCGAAGAAATGGTGAAGAAGACCTTAGTTTAGTGAAAAGTATGGAGGTAGAAGGAGAAGAATATCGAGAAGACGAAGCTACAAGTGTGGAGGCTACGGATACAACAATGGCAGCCATTTTTGGGTGTGTGAGCCTCTATCTATTTATCATGAACCCTCAAAGGAATCAGAGACCTGTCACTGTGACTCGGTGCGGTGGGCCGAATATGCTGCGTAAGTTGCGTTGACGTAACCAACAAGAATAAAACACCTGCCAAATGAGGTGTCTCCTGCACGTGTTCCTTGGAAATAGCAGGGTACACAGATGTTGGTGTGAGTAGGGAAGGGAATTTCTGCCCGACCCGCAGCTACCCAGTCCGACTCGAATTTAATAGACCGAATTTTATCTGGTCCGATAAAGAATAGAATCGGATTTGAGTTTTTTTTTTTTTTTAACTCGAATCGGGTTCGAGTCGGGTCTGGATTTTTACAAAAACCCGCCCCGAACCCGAACCTGACCCAACTTGACCTGACCCGACCCGATTATATATAATTACTAAAATACCCTCTATATATATATATATATATATATATATTGTTATAAACCCTAAATTTCTACTCCTCACTTCATTTCAGCTCACAGCAGCCCGCCTCTCATCTCCACTCTTTAGCTCACACAATCTCACTCACTCACTCTCACTCACACACTCACAAATCACATCGGAGAAAGCAGCCAACCAGCAAGAGGAAGGCCTGTGAATAAATCAAGTGCTATTCTTGAAGTCTCAAAGCTGAGCAGTAGCATCGGAGCTAGCTTGGCGACTGGCGAGCTCGAGCTTCATCATTATCTGAGTCAAGCGAGAGCGTCTTTCTTCTTCTCGAATGACGTAGCTTATGCGCGCTAGCCCCTCTATGTCTTTGTTTCGTGCTAATGCCCTTTTGTTTGCCCTGTGTGCTCTGCGCGTTCTAGCTAGCAAGCAAGCATAGCAAAACAGCACGAGTCTTTCGCGCTAATGCCATCAGTTGTTGAATAGGATTGGCTTGTTTGATCTGATTTTGTAGGGTCTATATGTTAAATCTTGTTTTTACTTTTGATGTGGGAAAATTTTGTAATGGAAAAAAAGGGTTACCGATCTATTCAGATTTAGATTTTCTTGAGTGTCCCCTACTGTTTGGTTGCTGAGAAAATCAGCATCAGGTAAACATTTTTTTTTTTTTTGATTGGGCAACGGAATGGGCCTGAAGTGGTATGGCCCAACGGGGCCTGTGGGGCCAGACGGGGCAGGTCTATACTCCGGGAAAAAAATTCGATTAATAATCGGACTGGGTCCAGGTCGAGGGGTCCTAGCCCGTGGGTCGGGTCCAGGTATTAAAAAACCTGGCTCGAACCCAACCCATTGCCATTCCTAGCTGTGAGGGCATTGATTTAAAAATTTTTTATCGAAAAAAAGAAGTTGACAATTTTTTATATATTTTTAAAAATAGTTTATCAACAAATATTTTATGAGTATCAGTTAAATGGACCCATATATCATTTATGTGATAAGGACAGTGCCGACTTTAGGGTTTTTTTTTTTTTTTTTTTTTTTATAAAGGCTAAATGAGAAGAATTTTACGACCTATGAGGATTCCTGTAAGGTTAAGAGCCCAAAATTATATATTGGGCCTTGGGCCTTGGCCGAGAACGTGAATGGTCTGAAGATGAGCAAATAATGATGAATGGTTCACACTCAAAACTTAATGATCATGACACGAATGGGAAAGAGGTCCGAGAAGGAATATCCCCTCGGACATGGTAGATGCAGCTTAAATATGCATTCTAGCAACCAAGGAGACCAGCCAAGAAGCTCCTGTGACAGGGACATGCATCACAAACGTACAAGAAGAGGGAAACCCCAAAAAATATCGGGAGGAAAGCTGCTACCACCGCATTGAATACACTGCAGTCACTTTTTTGGCCTCATTTATGTGGAGAAAACCCCTGAACAGTGCCGCCTTGGCTACCGTGACTCACATAAAGCTGAAGAGGGTGTCTGATGAGACAGATACTCAAGTAGGGGCTCAAATGACCGATAAGTGTAGGATCAATATGGTCCAAAGGGGGATATATAATGAGGGGGATCAACAAGCAGAAGAAGGAAGGAAAAACCACGCTCATACAATATACTTAAAATTTGAGCTCCTTGGATCGTGCCGAGAATAATCCTTAGATTTCTAGTTGACTAACGCATAGTTTGACCATCCCATAAACCAACTCTATCCATTATTTAACTCATTATGGCTTAGTTCTTTAACCCACTCTCTAAAAAATTATTGTTCTGGGCTCGTTGGGCCAACATCCATATATTTTGGGCTTGGATCACAAACGTGGCCCTACAATTGGCGCTGTCTATGGGAAGTACTTGTGTGATAGTGAGTGTAATGGCTAATGATGGTGGGATCAGGTCCACACTAGGCAGAGTCTGCAGGTTCCCAACGACAAGGTGATTTTCTTAATCTTGAGCGTGAAAGGGATCGGGAGGGTAGTGTACATACTACGCATACAGGTAAAAGCCAATGTCAGATGGGAACTCACATCTCTCGAAGGCTAAATAATGAAAAGGCCATGCAACTGAAGATTGACAACTTAGAAAAGAAGCTGCATCGCGCATGGCGAAAATGAACTTCTTCCAGCTTTGACAATTCCTCTTGGGACGAAGAGGACGTTGATCATAGGTAAGGGTCAGGGACTCCGTCGAGCAAGCCTTCAGCCTACGGTGAAGAGCACCATCATAGATGTAGGCACAGAAGCCCGCCTCGTAAAGGCCTAGGAAATGACGCCATGAGCAAGGTGTTGAACCAGATCTCTAGATCACCTTTCACGCATAAGTTTGAAGGGGCAAAACTTCCCCGGCGATTTCATCAACCCACATTCACCATTTACAATGGTTGAGCGGACCCTGTAGAGCATGTGAGCCATTTCAACTAGAGGATGGCCGTCCATTCCAAGGACGAGGCTTTAATGTGCAAGGTTTTCCCATCCAGTTTGGGACCTGTGGCGATGAGATTGTTCGATGGCCTGAGGGCAAATTCCATAAACTCCTTCAAGGAGCTTACCCGAGCATTTGGCTCTCGTTTTGTCATGAGTAGCAGAGTTCTACGACCTTTGGATTTGCTACTATCCTTATCCATGCGAGAGGAGGAAACCCTGAAAACGTACTCGGATAGATACTGGGAGATATTCAACGAGATAGACGGAGACTTCGATGATGTGGCCATCAGTACCTTTAAGGTTGGCCTCCCGTCCGAGCACGGCTTGTGGAAATCTCTGACTGGCAAGCCTGTTACCAGTGTACGCCAACTTATGGACCGGATTGATAAGTACAAAAGGGTTGAGGAAGACCAGCAACAAGGGAGACGAAAGGCTAATGTTATCCCCCAAGAGAGGAGGGATTTCAGGTTGGACAGACATAATAATAATCGACCTCGAAGAGACTTTGTCGGGCAATCAATGCCTGCCTACACTCAAGTGGTTAATGCTGTGTTCCAAGAGCCAGTGCATCAGGTTCTCAAAAAGATCAAGAACGAGCCGTTCTTCAAATGGCCAACTAAGATGGCAGGTAACCCTGTGAGGCGCAAACAGAGCCTTTATTGCCATTATCACCAGGACCTAGGACACACTACTGAGGATTGCAGGAATTTGTCGGACCATTTGGACCAACTAGTCTGAAAGGGAAAACTCAAGCAGCTTTTGCATCATTCCAGTGGTTAGGGGGGCCAGGCAAATTCAGAGCACCAAAGAGATAATTCTTGAAGGCCTCCCATAGGAATGATAAATGTTATCTTTGCTGCTCTAGGGAGGACCGACTCATATCCTTCAAGAGTCATGTCTGTGGCTCGGCTACTTGCCGAGGATTCTAATGCTGAGTCGAAGAGGGCCAGGGCTGATATTCAGCAAGTGCTGGGCTTTTCGGACGAGGATAAGATTGGAACTATACAACCCCACGATGAAGCTTTGGTGATCACGCTTAGGATTGGGGGATACGACGTGAAAAAGGTGATGGGGGATCTGGGTAGCGACGTTGAGATTATGTACCCTGACCTATACAAGGGCCTGCAGTTGAAACCCGAGGACTTGACAGCCTTCGATTTCCCCTTTGTAAGCTTTGATGGGAAGATTGTTATTCCAAAGGGTCTAATCAGATTACCTGTATAGACCAGTTCCGAAGTCGTGGAGGTGGATTTCATAGTGGTGGATGCTTATTCCCCCTATATAACCATTTTAGCTAGACCTTGGCGTCATACCTTGGGAGCCGTCTCTTCGACTATGCACTAGAAGGTGAAGTATCCATCGAAGGGTCAAGTTAAAGAGATTATTGGGAGTTAGACCACGGCTAGGCAGTGCCTAATGGCTGCCATCTTGCATCAGCCTGGGGCTGAACCCTCAACCTCGACTCAAAAGGGCTTATAGCAGTTAAAGGCTCTGGGGTCACCTATCAAGGAATCAGGCGCGGAGGCGAAATGTGATGATTTAAAAATGATTGTTATTGGTGATGACCTGAAGAAATTCTTTCGGATTGGAGCTCAGTTGCCTCCTCTAGAGAAGGAAGAACTGATAGAGTTCCTTAGGTGGAACGTTGATGTGTTTGCGTGGAACGCCTACGAAGCCCCGGGGGTGGATTCGAGTTTCATCTGCCATCATTTGAACGCTAATTCATCTATCACTCCCAAAAGGCAACCACCTTGGCGATCATCTAAGACTTACGCTAATGTCGTCAGAGATGAGGTAAAAAAGCTTAAGCAGGCAGGGGCTGTCAAAGAGGTTTTCTACCCCGAGTGGCTGGCCAATACTGTGATGGTAACAAAGAAGAGTGGGAAGTGATGAGTGTGTGTGGATTTCACAGACCTAAATAGGGCTTGTCCGAAGGATCCCTTTCCCATGCCTTGGATAGACCAGCTTGTGGATGCGACTGCAAGCCACCCATGGATGATTTTTTTAGACGCCTTTCAGGGATTTCACCAAATACCTCTGGCCTTGGACGATCAAGAGAAGACAGCTTTCATTACTCCCATTGGAAACTATCATTACAAAGTGATGCCCTTTGGATTGAAAAATGCAAGATCTACCTATCAGAGGATGATGACCAAAATGTTCGAGCCATAGTTGGGCAAGAGTATCGAGGTCTACATAGATGACATGATGGTGAAGAGCAGGGTTGTGTCCGAGCACATCAAAGACCTCGGAGACATTTTTAAAATTCTTAGGAAGCACAGGCTGCGCCTTAATGCTTCCAAATGCACCTTTGGTGTGGGTTCGAGCAAGTTTTTGGGCTACTTGGTCACTCATGGTGGAATTGAGGTCAACCCTGACCAGATTAAAGTAATTAACAACACGCAGCCACCTTGAAATCCCAAAGAAGTCTAAAAACTGACAGGGATGATCGCTGTCTTGAACCGGTTCATCTCTCGATCAGCGGACAGATGCATACCTTTCTTCCTGTTGGTGAATAAATGGAAAGGATTTGAGTGGATTGAGGAGTGTGCCTTGGCCTTCCAATGACTTAAGGAATACCTTTGTCGACCACCAATCATGTCCTATCCAAAGATGGATGAGATTCTGTTCGCCTACATTGCTGTGGCCCTTATGCTGTGAGTTTGGTATTGAAACAGGAGGACAACGGCGTACAAAGGCCAATTTATTATGTGAGCAAGTCACTATATGAGGCCGAGATCTGCTACCTGCCACTGGAGAAAGCCATCTTGGCAGTAGTACATGCTACACGTAAACTTCCCCATTATTTCCAGGCATATACGGTTGTAGTTTTGACTCAGCTCCCACTCAAGGCTCTACTCCGAAGTGCTAACCATACAAGAAGAATTGTTAAATGGAGTACGATCCTGGAGGCTTTTGATGTCAAGTACACGCCTCGTACTTCTATAAAGGGCCAAGTCCTCGCGGATCTGGTGGCCGAATTTGCTGAATCCCCGTTAGAAGAAGTGGCGAAGACACAACACATGGATGAAAAATCAGTTGGTGCAATCTCTTTGCAAGAGTCTTTATTCTGGAAGGTGCATGTTAAAGGTGCAGCGAATCAAAGGGGCTCTAGAATAGGGTTGGTCCTAGTTTCTCCCGAAAAAATGACCATTGAGAAGTCACTAAAATTGGGTTTCTCAGCTACGAATAACGAGGCTGAATATGAGGCACTGTTGGAAGGGACGTTCATGGTTCGAAGAATGGGCGGGAAGGTAATACGGATGTTCTCGGATTCTAGATTGGTCGTGGGTCAAGTGAAGGAGGATTTAGAAGTAAAAGATGTGAGAATGCAGGGTTATTTAAGTCAGGCTAAGCGTTTACAGTCAGAATTTGAATCTTTCAGCCTACTACACATCCCTAGAAGTGGAAACACACATGCTAATTCACTGGCCACCCTTGCAACTTCCTCGGCACAGGGCCTACCTCGGGTCGTCCTTGTAGAGGACTTGTCCAAACCCACAGATGAGAAGAGAAATGTGATCCAAGTTCACTAAGCTAGAGTGAGGCCTAGCTGAATGGACCCCATGGTACTATTCTTGAAAGAGGACACCCTACCCGAGAAGAAATCAGAAACGGACAAGGTATGGAGAAAAGCTTCCCGGTTCTGGTTGTTCGAGGACCAAAAGTTGTATAAGCGCTCTTTTCTGGACCATACTTGCTATGCGTACACCTCGAGGCAACAAAATTACTCCTTGAGGAACTACATGAAAGGATTTGTGGCAGCCACACTGGAGGTAGGTCTTTGGCACACAGAGTCATCACTCAAGGCTATTGGTGGCTAAACATGCAAAGGGAGGCACAAGAGTATGTAAAGAAGTACGATCAGTGTCAAAGGTTTGCGCTAAGCATACACCAACTGGAAAGAGTTCTTAATCCTCTGTTCAGCCCATGGCCATTCGCTCAGTGGGGCTTAGACATTGTGGGCCCTTTCCCCAAAGTGGCAGGAAACAAGAGATACCTACTAGTCGGCACTAACTACTTCACTAAGTGGGTTGAAGTTAAATCTTTGACAAATATCAGGGACGTCGATGGTAAGAAATTTATTTGGAAAAATATTATCACGTGATTTGGGGTCCCTTATACACTTATCTCGGACAATGGCCTTCAGTTCGACAGTAAAGCTATGGGGCGCGTGAAACGGTACTCCCACATGTGCAGATCAAAGAATCAAGTGGAATTAACCCTTAAAAAATTCAAAACCCCATTTTTCTCCTCGGATGAGAGGAAAAAACCAGAGTTTTGAGGGGCTATTGTAGGATTAAGAGCCCAAAATTATATATTGGGCCTTGGTCGAGAACGTGAATGGTCCGAGGACGAGCGAATAGTGATGAATGGTTCACACTTGAAACTTAATGATCGTGACACGAATGGGAAAGAGGTCCGAGAAGGAATATCCCTTCGGATGTGGTAGATGCAACTTAAATATGCATTCCAGCAACCAAAGAGACTTGCCAAGAAGCTCCTGTGATAGGGACATGCATCATAAACGTAAAAGAAGAGGGAAACAACAAAAAATATCAGGAGGAAAGCTGCTACCACCGCATTGAATGCACTGCAACCACTTTTCTGGCCGCATTTATGTGGAGAAAACCTCTGAACAATGCCGCCTTGGCTACCGTGACTCACATAAAGTTGAAGAGGGTGTCTAATGGAACAGATACTCAAGTAGGGGCTCAAATGACTGACAAGTATAGGATCAAGATGGTCCAAAGGGAGATATATAATGAGGGGGATCAACAAGCAGAAGGGGGAAGAAAAAACCACGCTCATACAATATACTTAAAATTTGAGCTCCTCGGATTGTGCCGAGAACAATCCTTAGATTTCTAGTTGACTAATGCACAGTTTGACCATCCCATAAACCAACTCTATCTGTTGTTTAACTCATTATGGCCTAGTTCTTTAATCCACTCTCTAAAAATTTCTTGTTCTGGGCTCGTTGGGCCAACATCCATATATTTTGGGCTTGGATCGCAAACGTGGCCCCACAATTCCTTTTTACAAATTTGTCCATAGTACATACTAAAAATAAAATAAAAGATGAGAAGTGTTACGTTTTGCCCGTCATTAATAGGGAGTAACAATCTACCATTTAGAATTTGTTATAAAAATGTTGTGAATATAGCATTTTTCATAAAAAATAAATTGTAAGTTCAATTGGCATATTGTTTCTTAATACAATGAACATACCAATTATTGTTGCTAAGATTAAATCTTAGAAATCATCTATTGTTTCTAAATACAATAAAGATATTACTTAGTGTTGTTAATTGAATTGCAAGCGAAATCTAAATAAAATCAAATTTTATCTATTAGTTTATTTCAAATTTGTTAAGATATGGGCTTTTTCCTGAGGTTTAAGATGAGCAAATTTATACTTTTGTTGTTGTGCTTGCTTTTTTTTCCCTCAAATTTCAGATCAAATTGGTTTGTTATTAGGCTTTTTCTTGTGTTTAAAAATACCAAGATATTGTTAAGAGAATCATATTCAAGCTTATTTTAGCTGGTTTTTAAAAAAATTAGGTTTAAAGTGTTCAAATTTTTTATTTTAGGATGGTCAAATCAAGGGGTTCAAATACATTTCTTAGCGCCACCCCTAGACAAGAAAATGAGACTACAATTTTTACTACATAAAACTTGAAACTTTTTATGATTCAACTAGCTTATAAATGAATGTTGAAATTGGTTTTTTTAGTAATTAATGATAAATCGGTTTGTAAGCTAGATTTTGTATTTAGAGTAACATGAACTTTGTTCTCAAAAAAGGAGTAACATGAACCTTCTAATAATAACCGTAAGTTATTTGTTTTTAGTATCCACGAGACCACACCATTAGTCATATGTATCATCCCTCATGCATATGCATTAAATTTTAGAGTAAATTCCATTAACATATAATGAGAATTTGACTAATGCCAACAATGTTCAAAACTTTTCAAAATTTACCAATTTGTTCCCTATTGTCAACTTAGTCCCTAAACACTATTAAACCAGTTAATCATTTTTCTCAACTATCTTAAGGACTAAGTTGGCTTTAAGAACTAAATTAGTCAATTTTGAAAAAATCTTTGACCCGATTGGCATTAACCTAAACCTCAGAGTATGTTAATAGAATTTATCCTAGATTTTATAAAGTATTCTAACGAATGCTTCTAGAGGCTAGAACATTAGTCAAGAAGAATGAAACAAATTCCATCTATTCATTATTAAAAAAAAAAAAAAATCCATCTATATTGAGAAACTAGAAAAGTAGCAAAAGTTAATAAAAAGTTTGAATATCTAAAAAAAGCGGCATTAAAAATTCCACCTCAACAGTTGCCGGTAATTAAAAATGGGATTCAACCCTTTTCTAAATTATAAAACAAATCCATTTTAAGGGCAAAACATCTTTTTTATTCCCTTAAGGATAAATCATATATATCATATCTCATATGTATAGAATAATTATTGTTGCCATGGAAAGTGTAAGTAGAGTAAACTTTATTCTACTTTTTTTTTTTTGTTAATAATTTGAATCCGTGCTTTATTTAACTTTGTTAAAGCACTTGCTCCCATAGTATAAATGAGCTTAAGGGTGCACTTGTTTTGGCTGAAAAGGGTTTCAGGAAATTGTTTTACATTCTTGACTGTGTTTAGGTACACATGAAAATTCGGTCAAACTGAAAATATATTTCAGTTGACCGTAAATTAAGTCCTTAGAGCTGGAAATTATTTTACACATTGATTTTACCTTCAAACAATTTTCACTCTCCTCACAGACTCACACCAAGCCAAAGGAACTAGGGAGAGAGCTACCCAAGGTCAAGCCCGTGTCCACCGCCGATCAAACCCGTGCTCACCTGCCTTCTCTCGCCGGACTCACACCCAGAGAAAGAAAGAAAAAAGACTCATCCCTCAAGCCGAGCAAGGAAAGGGTACTCTGGCGATCCACCCTTTATCCTCACCAACCCATCCCTTGTCCTCGTCCGTCGATCCATCCTTCGTTCTCAGGGTACTCTACCGACCCACCTCCATCGACCCATCCCTCATCCTCACCGACCCACCTCCGCCGACCCATCTACCTCCATTCTTTTCCCTCAAGACCCACCTCCTTTCTTTTCCCTCAAGATCTGGGATTTTATGGGTTCATATAGTGTGTTTTTTATTTTGTTTACATGATTTGGTTGAGGTAGTAACAATAATTTGTTCTTGGTTGCAATTGATTTGTTTTTGCTAGGATTTGCTTGTATTAGGTATGCGTTTGGATATCACTTATTTTGCTGAAAATTGTAAACTGAAAAGAATAAAAAATATTTTTCTTTACTGTTCATATTACTGTTTAGCACTATTCATTGGCCTATTTTCACTGTTCATGGCCAATGAATAGTGCATGATGCGCTGAGCTGAAGGAAAAAAAAAAGAAAAAAAAGAAAACGTAAACGTGGGAAGCGCAAATGCGCTTTCCAAACGGAGCTCTAGGTAATGTTTTTGACAATTTTATGGAAAATGTTTTACATGCAAAACCAAACACTGAAAATACTTTTTCAAGTGTATTTTACAGAAACACAACCAAACAGAAAAAAATATTTTCCATTCTGTTGGTTGAAAATATTTTACACTCGAAAAACATTTTACATCTTGCCAAACACAACCTAAGTTCACTTGTCACCTACAACTAGAGGAAAAGAGCTTTAGATTCCTCGTTGGATTTGGTAGCAATGTGTTATCAAAGCAAAAAATGAACAAATAAAAGTGAACAAATGGTACCCAAAATAGGTTTAGACGCATAACCTTACTCACTTATATATAATAATTAATCTTACTTAGGATTTCTTTTTTGTTGCTAAATCCTTCGTGTTGTGGCATGAAATGAAACAAAATATTTACTTTTCGTATGTCTGATACAGAAACCTTTAATTTTTAAGGTGTAGATGTGTAATATTTGTTTTTTGTTATTGATGGTGCCAAAAAATTAGTAGTTGAGCTCCTCATCTTTGTAGATGGACGAAGTTGGGTTGATTACCTGCAATAAGAATTGAAATGAAATGGAGCACACCGATGTGGTGTTTGCCAAAAACACTCCAATGTTTAAGTCAGAAAAAGAAAAGGTTTTTAGAGAGAAATTGACTTGGAGTGGTTTTTGGGTGAATTTTTACATGTACCTTTGGATTCTGTTGTTCCTTTCTTTTATAACTGTTCATCACCTTAATGGACAATGAATCTCTGTATTTATGTTCAGCGGCTAGTGCGTTACTAAATTGGTGGTTTGATGTGCACAATTTATTTGTTACCGTTGCTTCGTCCATTACTCTTTATCATCAATGTGTGTAATAAATGTGTAACGCTTGCTTGGATCATCATTAAGGAGAATGATGGTTCTAGTTTATTTTTTGACTCATTAGTTATCATGACAAAGCTATATAATTTTTATGGATATATATTTTGGCAAAGAAAATATCCTACAATAGTCAATCGAGTGTTGGAATGATACCCAGAAAGATATTCATATAAAGTACATACAAGTGTGTGCACAGTTATTTTATTACCACCCGTAAGATATATCAACCAAAAGTCTTGTAATTCAAATATCATTTCTTGATGTTTTGAATAAGATGTTGATGGTTCAAATCATTTCTCTCTATTATAATGATTAAATTGAAAAAAATATGGCATTTTGAAATGATATGTAAACCACAACTAATATAAACTTGAATCTTCCATTTAAAGGTTAGGATTTGTTTTAAATAAATCCAAGGTCTAAAATGTGTCATCTTATTTGGAAGCTTAATATATATATATATATATATATATTTTATGTGAACACAATAGCAAAAACCGTGGTTAAACATACTATTTAGATGAGTTGACACATTTTAGGCCTTATATTTATGAAAAAGCTTAGGGACGTAACTTATGTGTCATATTTTTTGCCACAATTCATATGGTGGATTATGTTAACAAGGTCATTTGCATATGATAGTTCATTATTTACACAATTTTAATAAGTTATGGCAAAGTGTATGACTTCGATACAAGTGCAGATATATGGACAATTCCTAATCCTTATCCATAGTACGCTTTTCAAAGAGACGCTGGTGCTAGATGCTGCACATTATGCACACTTCACAATCATTCACTAATTCAGTAATTTTCACATCATAGAGTCCATAGAGCAGTGCTATAGTTCATTATTTACACAATTTTAATTAAGTTATGGCAAAGTGTGCAACTTCGATACAAGTGCAAATATATGGACAATTCCTAATCCTTATCCATGGTACGCTTTTCAAGAGATGCTGGATATTGCACATTATGCACACTTCACAATCATTCACTAATTCAGTAATTCTCACGTCATAGAGTCCATAGAGCAGTGCTATAGTTCATTATTTACACGATTTTAATAAGTTATGGCAAAGTGTGCAACTTTGATACAAGTGCAAATATATGGGCAATTCCTAATCCTTGTCCATGGTATGCTTTTCAAGAGACGCTGGTGCTAGATGCTGCACATTATGCACACTTCACAATCATTCACTAATTCAGTAATTCTCACATCATAGAGTCCATAGAGTAGTGCTATAAATCTTTCTTTTTAAAGATAAAAGCCATCCAATAAAAGATTTCACTATAATTCACTTATTACAAGTTTTATTATTAGATCAAAGCCACCCAAGGTAACTTCATAGTGCGTAGTGCTTACAAGGTGGCCCTTTCTTCCACATCTGGTCCTGTCCCTGAAACCTCAAATACACAGAATTGTAAGTCATTCTGCAAATCTCTATGGGGTCTCAATGTTCCAAATAAAATTAAGAATTTTGCTTCACGTGCGAGCCATAATATTCTTCCTACAAAAGTGAACCTTTGTCACTAGAAAGTTATTGATAGTTCAATATGTGAGGCTTGCGGCTTGGAAGCTAAGAGCAGTGGCCACCTATTTTGGCATTGTGCCAAAACTCGAGATATTTGGTCTTTGTCTGCTCTTCCTCTTGACATGCACGGTGTACACTTCCATGAATTCATTGATCTCTTGTGGCATCTTAGGTTTGTGCAATACGTGGGCAATGATGTACTAGAACTGATTATAACTATCGCTTGGTGTATTTGGTATAACAGGAATCAAGTTTGACTTGGGAAACTAACTCAATCGGCTGGTATGATTATCAATGAAGCAAAAGAGGTAATTGAAGAATTTTAGGTAGCAAATTTAACACCATCAAAGCCAATAGTGAAGGAAGCAGATTTATGGATCAATCCAAACCCTCCCTGGTACAAAGTTAATACTGATGGAGCTGTCTTTGCACAACAACAAGCCTCAGGTGTGGGAGCTGTAATCCGAGACAATGAAGGTAGAGTTGTAGCTGCATTAAGCGAGAAGTTGCATTACCCCTTAGGACCACTGGAAGCCGAAGCCAAAACTCTTGAGGAAGCTGTTGACTTTGCTTGGGATGTTGGTATTCGAGATGCCCATTTTGAAAGCGACTCACTTCTACTATCTGATTCTATTCAGGGTTTGAGTTGCCCACCTGTGGCCATCTCTAATATTGTTTTTGGGATTTGCCATAGGTTACAAGCTTTTCGTTCTGTGCAAGTTTCCCATGTTAGACGGGAAGGTAATAAACCTGCACATATTTTAGCTCAATATGGCAAAGGGTTAGATAGTTTTGTAGCTTGGGTAGAGTAAGATCCAATTATTATTGAGTCGGCTTTGACTCAAGATGTATTGAATTTATCTTCATCTTAATAAAGTTACTAGTTTTTTCATCAAAAAAAAAAAAAGTTTGGTATTCTTTAAATAAATTTTTAATTACTTCATGTTTGTTATTTTCTACCAACTTAACGATTGAGCTTTTATGTATTAATTAACTATATATTAATAATATATATTTTCTACAAAACTTTCTCCTACATTGTTTGAGTTAAGGATTCATAAATATAGTATCTTAACTATACCTTTGGGGCCAATATGTATACTTGTAGTGTTCTTCTTGGGCATATGCATGAAACATGTTAATAGTTTCTTACTCAATCCATCATTCGCTTTCATGAATTTGTAGACTCCGTCACCTAGAGGTATATATTAGAATATCGTTTTATAATATTTATACAAGTACAAGACGTATGATGTGATCGATATCTTGGAGTTTGTTTGGATATTGCTTATTACTGAAAACTTATTGCTGAAAACACTGTAACAAAATAATTTTTAAATTATGAATAGTGCCCGTGGGACCCAATTTGGATGTTACATTTGCTTTATTAAAAAACTTGTGGGTCTCATGAACAGTGCACGGAACCCAGGTTTGCACGCAAACAGTAGACGCATTTGCTATCCAAACTCACACTTAACATGCGTCAACTCGCATACATGTAATAGTCATGTGCAACATATGTGACCACCACGAGCAGAAATCTCCACTTTTCCAATATTTTTTAGTCAATTTTGTCGTTTCCTATTTAAATCCCCATTTTTCCTATTTTGGCATAATTTGTTAAGGGTATTGATAGTTATGTAACTTGGAATTAGATAGAGGAGAGATTCTCCAACCAGCGGTCAGGCCTAATATCAAATGCATCAATCGCAGCAGAAGCTATAGGTTCTATCATTCATCACCCTTATATATATATATATATTGGTTTTAAAGAAACTGATAGTAGTGTATATTCAAAATGGTCTAACTCTTTAATACAAGTACAGACTTTAAACTTTTTTAACTCACTCTTTTGAGAATACTAAGTGGAGAGGGTAAAATTTATGGATCTTATTTTGGGTTGACCGGTAGAAATGTATATACCTGATGTGGACGGATCTATAGTGGACGGATATGATGTAGACGGGTTCAAGGTACACGCGTCATCTCTTGTAAATGGAAATGACTTGCGTCTCACGCATAGTTGAGGTATGTAGAATCCCAATGGAAATAGAATCCAAATATAAGGAGAATTCTATTATATTCGCCCAATCAATGACAAGTCCTATATGAAAAAGACTTCTTTTACAAGTAAAGAAGGTCGGTTTTACACTACTATAAAAACTCCAAAGGCTTTCGCAAGAAAAAGGTACGCATACTATTCCCTAACTCTAGCATTCTACGGTTGTGAGCATCTTCTAACTTAACTTTCGGAGGGTCCTTGGCCGGTACCACACCGGTACCCTTTTAAGGTATTTCTTGCTTTGTGTTTTGCAGGTTGCATCGAGTGCGGATGAAAGAACCTTGTAGCTTACTGATGATATTTTAAGCATCATCAGTTGGCGCCATCTGTGGGGAGCGCAAGGAAAAGTCATTACTTTGAGCTTTCTGGACAAAAAGTTGCATGGTACTCACACGCTCGATGGCTACCACGACGAACGATCAAGGAGAAACGCACACCACAGCTCTTGAGAGGCAAGTTCAAATCCTCGCAGCAGTGGTAGAACGCCTCACAAAACGTAACCATGACCTAGAAGAGCAATTGCGCTAGAAAGACGCAACACTCAACACTCAAGAGGAAGAGCAGGAGGCCAGCAGCGCCAAAAGGAGAAACCAGCAGGGGCCGGAAGGGAGCAACGCCCAAAGCAGGCCCGAACAGCAGGACACGAAGCGACCATCAACTGCAGACCAAGTCCCGACTAGTGTAGTCGCGGAGATGCAGATGATGAAGGAGCGCATGGATTTTATGATGAACGCTCTCAAAGGACGGGTATCTAACGACCTGGACGACCTAGTTCATCGGACGGATTCACCATTCACAGTGTCCGTCAACTCGTACCCTCTCCCTCCAAAGTTCTGCATGCCTCAGATCGAAAGCTATGACAGATCCAAAGACCCGTTGGATCATCCAAAGACCTTCAAGAAGCTGATGCATCTACAAGGAGTAGCGGATGAAATAATGTGTAGGGCCTTTCCAACGACATTAAGAGGATCAGCAAGGGTTTAGTTCAGCAGGTTGACGCTGGGCTCTATCAGTACTTTCAAAGAGCTAAGTGCCCAATATACTTCACATTTCATCGGAGGGCACAGGTCCAAGAAGTCCACCGCATGCTTGATGAACATTAAACAGCGAGAGGACGAAATGCTAAGGTCATACATCGCCCGCTTTAATAAGGAAGCTCTTTCAATAGATGAAGCGGACGATAAGATACTAGTAGTTGCATTCACGAACGGACTAAGGAAGGGTAAATTTATGTTCTCCCTATATAAGAATGACCCAAAAACCATGTCCGATGTACTTTATAAGGCAACCAAATACATGAACGCAGAGGATGCACTCTTGGCCCGAGAAGAAAAACTCTCCAGAAAGAGAGAAAGGCAAGACGAAGTACATCAAGACAGGGGACGGAAGAGCGCAAGGATGGGAGACAAAAGAGAAGAAAGGTGCTCTAAACCTCCAGCTGGGAGGTTTACAAACTTCACTTCGCTTACAACCCCAATAGACCAAGTCTTGATGCAGATTAAAGACGAGGGGGCCCTTACTTTTCCAGGCAAGCTGAAAGGAGATCCCAATAAAAGGCCTCGAGACAAATACTGCCACTTTCACAAAGACCACGGCTATGACACAGTGAATTGCTATAACTTGAAGTAACAGATAGAAGCACTCATAAGGCAAGGAAAGTTACAAAAGTTTGTTAGCAGGGAAAGAACAGACCCGCCACAAGAACAGATTCCCCGACAAGAAAATGAGCGCCCAAGACCGCCCATAGGGAATATAAGAATGATTGTAGGGGGCACAGCGACCTCCGGCTCGTCAAAAAAGGCTCAAAAAACCTACCTCAGAACGGTCCAGAACATCCATCTAACAAGCTTCGTTCCCAAGAAAGAGCAAGACGAAACACCCATCATCGGATTCTTGAAGAACGACGCTCGACGTCTCCACCATCCACATGACGACGCACTCGTCGTTAACATACAAATGGGAGATTACAACATGCATCGGATCCTGATCGAAAACGGAAGCTCCGCTGATATCCTTTACTACCTGGCTTTCCAACAGATGATGATTGATAAAGAGCGGCTGGTCCCAACAAATGCTCCCTTTGTCGGTTCGGAGGAACCAAGGTATACCCCCTCGGCACGGTTACTTTACCCGTTACGATTGGTGATTACCCCCAGCAAACTACAAAAGACGTCACGTTCCTCGTGGTCGACTGCTCTTCTGCGTACAATGCCATAATTGGACGTCCCACTCTTAATTAATGGAAGGCCGTAACTTCGACCTGCCATCTAATGATCAAATTTCCTACTGTGTATGGAATAGGGGAACTACGGGGGACCAGGTTGCCGCGCGAGAATGTTACGTGACGATGATGGAAATGGATGACTAGATGCAGACAATAAGCATCGAAGAACAACGGACGGTGGCAGAACCAGTTGAAAAGCTTAGGGAAATACCCTTAGACGACTCCTTGCCGGAGAGAACGACCCGAATTGGCACCCTTGCCAGTCCAGCGACCTTGCAAGTACTCCAAATGTTTCTTAAGGAAAATTGGGACATTTTTGCATAGAGCCATGAAGATATGCCCGAGATTGACCCCTCCGTTATGGTTCACAGGTTGAATGTATCTCCTGCCTTTCCACCAGTTCGCCAAAAGAAGCGTGTTTTCGCGCGAGAGAGAGACCAAGTTATAGCGGTGGAAGTCCGCAAGTTACAGGAAACAAACTTTATTAGAGAAGTCTACTACCCCGATTGGCTGGCAAACGTAGTAATGGTTAGGAAAGCCTACGGGAAATGGAGGATGTGTGTAGACTTCACGGATCTGAATAAAGCTTGTCCCAAAGATAGCTAAACTCTCCCAAGGATTGACACCCTAGTCGATTCAGCAGCCCGACATCAGTTGCTAAGTTTCATGGATGCCTTTTCTGGATACAACCAGATCAAGATGGACGAGGCGGGTCAGAAAAAGACCTCATTCATTACAAGTCAAGGCCTCTTCTGTTACAAGGTGATGCCATTCGGCCTTAAGAATGCTGGCGCGACATACCAGAGGCTTATGAATAAGATGTTCGCAAAACAGATTGGAAGAAACGTCCAGGTGTACGTAGACGATATGCTGGTGAAAAGCTGAAAGGGGGACGACCACTTGGACGACCTCAAAGAAACTTTCGACACCCTTCGATTGTACAACATGAAGCTCAATCTAAGTAAATGCGCATTTGGGGTGACAGCAGCAAAGTTCTTGGGGTTCATGGTGTCCTAACGGGGGATCGAAGCCAACCCAGATAAGGTCCGCGCAGTATTGGAGATGACACCCTCTAAAAATGTGAAAGAAATATAAAGCTTCAACAGCAAGGTTGCTGCGTTGAGGAAATCCTTTGAGTGGATGGCCGAATGTCAGCAGGCGTTCGATGATCTGAAAACCTATCTTTCTTACCCACCACTGCTGAGCCCAACCAAAGAAGGAGAAGAATTATTTTTATACTTAGTCATGCCACCGGCTACAGTCAGCGTAGCCTTAATCCGAGAGGAAGACAAAATTCAGAAGCCCGTATACTATACCAGCCAAGCATTCCGTGGCGCAGAAGAAAGATACCCGCTGATGGAAAAGCTCGCCTTTGCCTTGATCACAGCCGCTCGCAGACTTAAACCCTACTTTCAGGCTCACACAATAGTCGTCTTGACGGATAAGCCACTAAAACGAGCCTTGAGCAATCCTGAAGCCGCCGGAAGGATGGCATTGTGGGCAATTGAGTTAAGCGAGTTTGACATACAGTACCGCCCGCGTACAGCCATGAAGGGACAAATAGTCATCGACTTCATTGCGGAGTTTACTAGTCTAGAGGACTAGGAGGCAGAAAAGCAACCTCCATGGAATGTCTATACGGACGACTCGTCCAATAAGCAAGCAGGCGGAGCGAGCATCGTACTTTGATCTCTAGAAGGCGACGAAGTGGAGTGTATGGTTCGCCTTAATTTCCCTACGACGAATAATGAAGCGGAGTATGAAGCTTTGGTCGCAGGATTGGATCTCGCAAAAGCAGCAGGTGCCACCAATGCAGTTATCCACTGTGATTCTCAGATCGTCACCAATCAGGTGACTGGCGAGTACGAATGCAGGGGGCACAAAGATGAAGATGTATCTAGACCAGCCGAGAAGGAAGATGAAAGACTTACAAGCCCAGATTATGCAGATCCCGAGAAGGAAAAATGAGTAGGCCGATCACCTAGCAAAAGTCGCATCGGCAGACCACATGATCATCCCCGATAAGGTACTTTCCTTTGTTCAACTTTCACATGCTATTGATAATATCAACGTACAAGACTTAGGTTCTGAAAGTAACTAGACCACGCCAACAGTCGCTTACTTGAAGGAAGGCATGCTACCTAACGCCAAAGAAGCCGCTAGGAAGCTGAAGTTCCAGGCGGCGCGGTTCACACTGATCAATGGTATCCTATACAAAAGAGGATTTTCACGCCCGTACTTAAGATGCCTAAGCCCCGAGGAAGCAGATTACGTCACGAGAGAAGTACATGAAGGGGTATGCGGGAACCATTCAAGGTCGCGGTCCTTAATTCACAAGCTAATCCGAGCTGGATACTACTGGCCTACCATGCAAAAGGACACCCAAGTATACGTCAGGACTTGCGACAAATGCCAAAGATTTGGTAATTCTATAAGACAACCAACGGAGGAGCTCACACCAATGACGGCCCCATGGCCATTCGCCCAATGGGGTTTAGAAATAATGGGCCATTTCCCCACTGCAGCCAGGCAGTTGAAGTTCCTAGTTGTCGGCATTGACTACTTCACCAAGTGGGTAGAAGCAGAAGCACTGACTACGATCATAGAAACAAATGTGCAGAACTTTGTATGAAAGAATATCATTTGCAGGTACGGCATACCTAGAGTTCTGGTCTCGGACAACAGGAAGCAGTTCGACAATAACTCTTTCAGAAACTTTTGTTCAGAACTTGGGATCAAGAACCATTATTCATCCCCCGCACACCCTCAAGCTAATGGCAAAGTTGAAGTCACGAACCGATCCTTGCTAAAGATTATCAAAACTCGGCTCGAGGGGGCAAAGAGTATATGGCCAGAGGAGCTTCCTAGCGTACTATGGGCATACAGAACGACGACAAGAACACCTACGGGCAAAACACCGTTCCAGTTGGCATATGGAAGTGAAGCAGTCATCCCAGCAGAGATCAGACTCACCAGTTATAGGGTGAATAACTACGACGAAGGAAAAAACGACGAGGTTATTCGTCTCCAACTCGACCTAATAGATGAAGTCAAGGCAACAGCTAAACAAAGGCTTGTAAGATATCAGGATCTCATGGCCAAATACTACAACTCTAAGATCAAACTCAGCGACTTCAAGGTCGGGGACCTCGTTTTAGGAAAGGTGATGGGTAATACTAGAGATCCTACTCAAGGTAAGCTTGGTCCAAATTGGGAAGGCCCCTACAGAGTTACCTCATGGGAAAGAAAAGACACCAACCACCTAGAGACCCTAGACGGACAAAGATTGCTTCACCCGTGGAACACTGAGCACTTCAAGAAGTACTACCAGTAGAAGAGAAAGCAGAGAACGATGCTCCATAATCTTTTTTTCCTAGTCTTTTCTTAGTTTTTTCTTCAATCGTCATTTAAGGTTTATTTAATTTTTTGCTACAATAGTTTTTAAGCCCAAGAGGCAAGATTTCTACTTATGCATGAGGAGTTTATTCAGACATATATTTTTCTACTTTGATTACAATGCCTTTATAATGGACGGAACTAGTTGCGACGCCCATAGAATATGCAAATCAATGTCCATATAAATATGGACGGTTACATCCCAAGAGGGTGTAAAAATTACTAAGTCCTTAAGAGGACGGTTACATTCCAAGAGGGTGTAAAAATTACTAAGTCCTTAAGAGGACGGATATATCCCAAGAGGGTGTAAAAATTACTAAGTACTTAAGAGGACAGATACGTCTCAAAAACTAGTCCTTAAGAGGATGGATGCATTCCAAAAAGGTGTAAAAATATTAAGTCCTTAAGAGGACGGATACATCCCTTGAGGATGGAAATATTATTAAGTCTTTAAGAGGACGGATACGTCCCATGAGGTGTAAGAATTAATATCCTTAAGAGGACGGATACATCCCACGAGGCTGTAAACATTAAAAAGTCCTTAAGAGGACGGATACATCCCTTGAGGTTAGAAATATTATTAAGTACCTACGAGGACGGATACATAAAGAATGCATAACGGGTACAACTAAAAGAACGGGCTCAAATACCGTCTAAAACATATAAGGACGGATTCCAAATGAAGTTCAGTTAAAACAATAAACTAATAGATGAATATAAATTTCAGAGAAAGTTTAAAAGAGTACAATCAAAGTACTTGAATAAAAATGCTACCAAGGGCAAATTGTTCATGACGGATATATAAATATGACGAAGTGAATGTTTGACAAGGTGAATGGATGCGCTCTGATCGCTTGATTTCTGTGTAAGGTAAGAAATGAGGAAGAAAAAGTAGGTTTATATAGTAAGAACGGCACGAAAGACGAAGGGACACTTCGTTCCTAACAAATAGCCACTGGATAGATGACACGCGTCCTGTAGCATTAATCACCTGGTATTAATTACCCCATAAACAGTATGTTAGGCCAGATCCGTTTAAGCCGTCACTCCTTAGATCCGTCCCCTTTGAAGTCACGGATCCATGGAGTGAGGAGGCAGCTGGAGAGGGTAAAATTTACGGATCTTATTTTGGGTTGACGGGTAGAAATGTATATACCTGATGTGGACGGATCCATAGTGGATGGATATGATGTAGACGGGTTTAAGGTACACGCGTCATCTCTTTTAAATGGAAATGACTTGCGTCTCACGCATAGTTGAGGTATGTAGAATCCCAATGGAAATAGAATCCAAATATAAGGAGAATTCTATTATATTCGCCCAATCAATGACAAGTCCTATATGGAAAAGGCTTCTTTTACAAGTAAAGAAGGTCGGTTCTACATTACTATAAAAACCTCAAAGGTTCTCGCAAGAAAAGGTATGCATACTATTCCCCAACTCTGGCACTCTAGGGTTGTGAGCATCTTCTAACTTAACCTTCGGAGGGTCCTTGGCCGGTACCACACCAGTACCCTTTTAAGATATTTCTTGCTTTGTGTTTTGCAGGTTGCATCGAGTGCGGACGAGAGAACCTTGTAGCTTACTGACGATATTTTGAGCATCATCACTAAGTATTTTAACACACACACATGAGAAGAGGGGATGTCTTAAAGAAACTGACAGTTGCGTATATCTAAAAGGGTCTAACTCACACTCATTTTCTGATGTGGGATTAACCCACTATTTTTTTTTTTTGAGAATACTAAGTATTTTAACACACACACACGGGGAGAGGGGAAAAGGTATTAAAGAAACTGACAGGAGAATCCTAATATGATTGAGTCTACTTTAGCTTAAGATGGATTATTTTTATTTATTTTTTAATTAAAGTTGCTATCTTTTTATAAAAAATAAAACTATACATTATCAAAAAGTATATAATTGTTAAAGAGAGCACTGAAACTCAAAAGACAAGTTTGAAAATAGAAGAGGAAGACACATAACGGCTACTTGTGTCTAACGGTCTTTTTACCAAAATGATGTTGTGTCATTTAAAGTGTGTTTGCCTTGATATGGAAATGGCGTCGCTTAAGTTAATGAAGAATGGTGTCGTTTATAACTGCATCTTCTTTAGTAGTGTTGATTCCAGAAGTGCTCTGTCTCTACTTCTTAGTGTGCATAATACTTTTGGTCATGATCTTCAGTGAACAGTTAAGACTTAAGCTTCAATGAATAACTATCATCCAGGCTGTCATTCCTTATTTTATGAAGCAAAGCTTGCAAGGTGGTTATTATTCTGTTAGAGCAGTTTAACCTCTAAAAGGTTTTATTGTACTGTGATTAAGCTATATAAACAAACTTGTAGTAATGTAATCTTTAAGCTTGATGAAATAGAATTCCTCACTTTTTAGTTTCTTCAAAAATCTCTCTCTTGCTCTCACCCTCCTTTATGTTATTTGTTAATCTGCCATTGTTAACCAACCTTCAAGCTTCAAAATCTTTCATGGTATCGAGCCCATGATCCATGGCTTCAACAACACCAACAGATACTGCTCAATCCACACACACAACTCTTACTCCTCCATCCTCAACCCAATCATCACTACTTTTACTCTCCAACATGTCCAACCTCATGTCAATTAAACTTAATTACACCAACTACATTCTATAAAAAGCATCAATTGCTCACTATACTAGAGGCTTATTCCCTAGTTGAACACATTGATGGCACAGTACCAAAACCATCACCTTTTGTTCTTGATGCAATAGGAAATGCAACTTCAGTGGTTAATCTCGAATTTCAGTCTTGGAAGATCAGGGATAAGACACTTCTTTCCTTGATAAACTCTACTCTTACTCCATAAGTCTTTTCACTTGTCGTTGGTATTACTAGCTCAAGAGAAGTTTGGAACACTCTAGAACAGAGGTTCACTTCCATATCAAGAGCTAATATCTTGAATCTTAAGCTGGAACTTCAAGGTATCAAGAAAGGGAATGAATCTGTGAATTCATTTCTGCAGAAGATAAAAGTTGCTCGTGACAAACTCCTAGATGTGGGAGTGATTGTTGACAATGAAGAGTTGATTTTTATTGTGCTCAGAGGGCTTCCTAGAGAATTTTCACATTTCTGCACTGCAATTCGAACTAGGAGTGATCCTATCTCATATAAGCAACTTGCCATTATGCTATAGAGTGAAGAACAAGCTATAACTGACCACTTGGATTCAGTCTCTCACTCCCTTGCCATGTTTGCTTCTATTAGCAAAGCTAATGACACTTCACAAAATCAGACATAAAATCAAGGATCTGGAAGAGGAAGGGGAAAAAACAACTCCAATAGAGGAAGAGGAGGAGGTAGGTACAACAATTTTGGTGGACAGTAACATTTCTCACCACAGCAGCATTTCTTATCACAAGTACCTCCAAATTTCTCCCCTCAGAACTTTTCTCCTTAAAATTCCTCTTAGGGCTTCAACCATGAAGGTCAAACTTGTCAGATTTGTGGGAAATCTGGACATCTAACTCTAGATTGCTACCGTAGGATGAATTTTGCTTATCAAGGCAAAAATCCTCCCACAAAGCTTGCTGCTATGGCAAGTGCATCTAGTGCTGCTATTATCAATAATCAAGATCCTTGACTTGCTGATTCAGGCACATTAGATCATCTTACTGCTAATCTCAACAACCTCTCCATCCAACCTCAGTATAAAGGACCTGAATAAGTCACTGTGGGAAATAGTCAGTCTTTGCCCGTCAATCATATATGTAATGCAACCTTACACACCAAATATCATAATTTCATTCTTAGAAGTGTTCTTCATGTACTAAGAATTGCAATGACTTTAGTATCAGTCCATAAATTCTGCTTGCATAATAATTGCTCTTGCTATTTTGATGCAAATGAAATTAAAATCCAAAATATTCCTACGGGAAGACTCCTTTATAAGGGCTTAAGTGAAAATGGGGTCTACCTTATCTACTCCAAGAACTTCATCAGTTCAACACCTCAATTCAGTTCTGAATCATCTTCACTACAGAATCATTCTTAAGCTGTTTCTCATTTTCCTATTGTTTTTCACGTAAATAAGGAAAATAAATGGTTGCTATGGCATTATAGGTTGGATCATCCCAATAATAAAATTCTTGATGTAGCTTTATCTTCTTTGAATATCTTTTGCTGATCAAACGGTGGTAATGGACTTGTTCATTGTAAACATTGTTTGAGTGGTAAAATGCATCAATTTTCCTTTCCCGCTCCTGATTTTCAAGCTTCAAAACCTCTTGAATTGGTGCACTCTGATGTTTGGGGTCCAGCTCCTGTTACTTCTACTAATGATTTTCAATATTATGCTCTATTTGTTAATCAGTATTCCAAATTCACTTGGCTTTACTTGCTTAAACACGA
This sequence comes from Lithocarpus polystachyus, assembly GCA_033629205.1. Lineage (NCBI taxonomy): Eukaryota > Viridiplantae > Streptophyta > Magnoliopsida > Fagales > Fagaceae > Lithocarpus > Lithocarpus polystachyus. The sequence goes on along the minus strand of CM066163.1, from coordinate 97,499,944 downwards.
ATCTGTTGTTCTTGATATCTTTAAGTTTTTTAAAGCAACTGTTGAGAATCAACTTGATTTCAAAATCAAAGTTTTAAGAACTAGTAATGGTGGTGAATACACTTCCAATGCCTTTAAACATTTTTGCTCTTTACATGGCATTGTTCACCAATTTTCCTGTCCTCACACACCCCAACAAAATGGAGTGGCAGAGAGGAAGCATAGGCACATCATTGAGTGTGCACTCACTACGCTTTCTCACTCTTAATTACCACCTTCCTACTGGTTATATGTTGTCTCCACAACAGTTCATGTCATCAATAGGCTTCCTACTCCTATTCTTAGGAATTTAACTTTTTGGGAAGTCTTGTTCCAGTCTAAACTTGATATTACTCACCTCAGGTCTTTTGGTTGTATTTGTTTTCCCTTATTAAAGTCCTATAACTCCCACAAACTTTTGCCTTATACCACACCTTGTGTCTTTCTTGGTTATCCTGCCCACACAAAAGGTTACATTTATCAAGATCCCATTACCTCTCGGATTTATATTTCCAGACATGTCCATTTTAATGAGCATGAGTTCTTTCCTCCTCAGTCTTTAACTCCTAGTCCAGTCATTACATCCTCTACACAGTTACCCACTCAATGTCCTGTCATTTTTCCTTGTACATCCTTTGATTCCCAGTCACATACTCCCATCCCATTACATCACAATCTGCTCTTGACTAGTCTAATCATACTCCCATACCTACTCTTACACCCTATTCAACACACTCTTCTTCTGTTCCCATTGATTAGTCCTTATCAAGTCCTACTCCTATCTTTATACCTCCTGCCATTCCCACAGCTGATCCACAGGTTCCTATTACTGTCAATGCTCATCCTATGATCACTAGGTCCAAGGATGGGATTTACAAGCCTAAAGCTCTCATTGCCAAGACTACTATTGTACCATCTACCTCCAGCTCCACAAATTCAGCTATTGATATGTGTGTTGAACCTAATACCATCACTTCTGGAAAGCAGTGCTCTATGTCCAAGAAATAATGTTCTCCTTCTAAGCTTGATTACATTACTACAGAACCACCATCTTATAGGATTGCTGCACAATATCCTCAATGGTGTTCTGCAATGGATGATGAATTTGCTGCTCTCCAAAGGCAAGGTACCTGGGTCTTGGTTCCACCTTCTCCATCTCAAAATGTGGTTGGTTGCAAATGGGTATTTAGGCTCAAACATAACAGTGATGGGACTATCAATAGATATAAAGCCAGGGTAGTTGCAAAGGGATTTCATCAACAATATGAAGTTGATTTTAAGGAGACTTTAAGTCCAGTTATTAAGCCTCCAATAGTGAGAATTATTCTCCCTCTTGCTGTTTAGTTCAATTGGCCTCTCAGACAGCTTGATGTCAGTAATGCATTTCTTCATGGCTTTCTGAGGGAGGAAGTTTATATGGTTCGGCCACCTGGTTATATAGGCCCAGTTCATCCTAATTATGTTTGCAAGCTTATCAAATCTCTCTATGGTCTTAAGCAAGCCCCTGGAGCTTGGTTTGAGAGATTTTCCACACAATTGCTACATATGGGATTTCAAGCCTCTCTTTCAGATTCTTCCTTGTTCATTCTCAGACATGGTAAATTGGTGGCATACCTTCTTATGTATGTTGATGATATAGTCATGACTAGTAACAATCCTCAATTCTTATCTTTATTGATTGCACAGCTCAATGCAGCATTTGAGCTTAAGGATTTAGGCCCTCTTCATTACTTTCTTGGACTTCAAATAATCAGGACTTTTAAACGGTTATTTTTATCTTAGACCAAGTATACTTAGGACTTACTTCTCAAACTTAACATGCACAATTCCAAACCAGCTAGGACACCTTATGCTACCAATTCCAGATTGGTACCTACTGAGGGGTCCATGCTTTCTAACCCTCATGAGTATAGGCGTTTAGTTGGTTCTCTTCACTATTTGACCTTCATAAGGCCTGATCTCAATTTTGCAGTGCAATAGGTGTGTCAATTTATGTCTACTCCTACTGATGTTCACTTAATTGCTGCTAAGAGAATCTTGAGATATGTTCATGGCATATTGCATTATGGTGTCTTTCTTCAACCAGGGCTTTCTTCCCTTAAGCCTTTTCTGATTCAGACTAGGTAGGGGATCCTTTTGACAGGCACTCCATCATTGTCTTCATGGTCTATCTTGGTTATAATCCTATCACATGGAGTGCCAAGAAGCAAGACATAGTCTCTCGATCCTCCACTGAGTCTGAGTATAGAGCTTTGGCCACCACTGCTGCTAAGCTTTCCTGGCTTTGTCAAGTTTTGAAAGACCTTAGTATTTTTCTTCCTTTCCCACCTAAGCTTTGGTGTGACAACGTTTTTGCCCTTGCCATTGCTTCCAATCCCGTTTTTCATGCTCGCACCAAATATGTAGAGGTTGACTACCACTTTGTTCGAGAGAGGGTGCTACACAAGGATCTTCAAGTCAAGTATATTGCCACGGGTGACCAGCTTGCTGATATCTTTACGAAGAGCTTATCTACTTCTCGTTTTATTTATCTCCGATCCAAAATCATGGTGTCCATTGACCCCATGGTTTTGAGGGGGGATGTTAAAGAGAGCACTAAAACTCTAAAGACAAGTTTGAAAATAGAAAAGGAAGACACATAACGGCTCTTGTGTCTAATGGTCTTTTTACCAAAACGATGTCATGTCATTTAAAGTGTGTTTGCCTTGATATGGAAATGGTGTTGCTTAAGTTAATGAAGAACGATGTCGTTTATATCTGCGTCTTCTTTAGTAATGTTGATTCCAGAAGTGCTCTGTCTCTACTTCTTAGTGTGCACGATACTTTTGGTCATGATCTTCAGTGAACAGTTAAGACTCAAGCTTCAATGAGTAACTGTCATCCAGGCTGTCATTCCTTATTTTACGGAGCAAAAATCGCAAGGTGGTTATTATTCTGTTAGAGTAGTTTAGGCCCTATTTGGTTTTTTTTCCATCACTCATCACTTCTTACTCAATTTTCGCCACTCCTCACTCATCACTTAAAATACCCCAATTTCCACTACCCCGCCCGTTTAGACACTGTTTTCACTTCTTATCACTCAAATATTTCAACCTTTTTGTGGGACCTATACCTGATCACCAAGTCAGACCCTTCTGTTAGCCTCATAAAGCATCCCACTAAGCCATTATATGTACCTCTCAAAATAGTTGAAGTTGTTCAATTACTCAGGCACAGATATACACAGAGGTCTTAGACAGAAAACCAAAGAAGCAAAAAGAGAAAATCTTCAAATTTGAAGAAGTGGGTTTCAAAGAAAAATAGGAACAAAAGTAAAATGAAGTGGAAGAAGGAAGAGTGACCCAACGACGGCGCAACGCAACCCAGCAACGTGACCCAGTGGCGGCGCGACCTAGCAGTGGCTCTACCCAGCCGCGAGACCCAACGGTGTGACCCAGCCCTATGTCTTCTTGATTTTTTTTTATGGGTTTAAGATTGAGATGATGGTGCCGACGGTGGAAATGGAGAAGAAAAACAGCCCTGTGTCTTCTTGATTTTTTATGTAGTTGGGGTTGTGCTTGTTTCGGGTTGAAGTTTGTTTTGGAGATTGTTTGAATTGAAAAATTTGTAGGTATTGTTTGTGGGTATTGTTTGAATTGAAAAGGAAATAAAAGAAGAAAAAAGAAAAAGAAAAAGGAAGATGAAGAAGATTAGACCAGACCCAACGTGAAAGGGAAAAGAAAAGAAGAAGAAGAAGACCGGTGTGAAAGGAAAAAGAAAAAGAAGAAGAAGACCCAAACTCACAGAACCCAGTGAGAGGAAAAAAAAAAAAAGGTCAAAAGTTGCGGCTGACCTCTGACTAGTGGGTCCCTCAGTGTGTTTAATTACCAAAATGCTATTGGAAACTGAGTTTTGAAAACTGAAAACACGTAAAATGTGTTTTCAATTTCCATAACTCATCACTCAAAAATCAGAGAATTGAGTGACAGAAACAAAATCTGGAAACAAAAACCAAACAAACTTCTCAGCCGTGAGTCCCACCATTTTTGAGTTATGGGTGATGGAAACAAAGTTATGAGTTATGAAAATAGCAAATCCAACAGCCCCTTAACCTCTGGAAGGTTCTATTGTACTGTGATTAAGCTATATAAACAAACTTGTAGTAATGTAATCTTTAAGCTTGATGAAATAGAATTCCTCACTTTTCAGTTTCTTCAGAAATCTCTCTCTCTCACTCTCCTTTCTGTTATTTGTTAATCCGCCATTGTTAACCAATCTTCAAGCTTCAAAATCTTTCAATAATTGGGTACATCGTTATTCGTTATTGGAATTTATCTTTATATTGCAAATCTTGATATCGTGGTACTACTATGTGTGCATTCATTCTCACTATCTTGATCACCACTTTGGAAGATAGGGCCATCATTTCAAAGAGATATTTTGTTCACTTTAAGAAGGTGGTACTATTCTGACAAACCACATACCAATCGTGAGTTTCCGTCCAATTTTGTTCACAAAATTGACACATCCAATGGCTTCGTATAGTTTCCACTTTGAGTCATGCTTTGCACTCCTGCTTTCAAGGATCCATGGTTGATTTGACAAAAAAAGAAGGCTAATCAAGTCGTCGAAAAATTTGCCTTGTTTCATAAGGTGATCACCTTTTTCGAATCAAGCATGTACGGTTCTCGGCAACTTTACATACAAGACGAGAATTTCAATTAGGTTGTTTTGAAAGTTTTTACTGCAAAAATGGCACATTACCACTATTTAGCAAAAAAATTAATAATCTACTACTATTTTGAAAATGTGTAGGGATCTACCACATTTTTGAAACTTGAATTTGCGAAATTCAAGTTTGTTGTGAAACTCAAGTTCCAAAAACTTGAGTTCTTTGAAAAAATATACTTCAAATTTTTCGGAAAATTTTTCCGTGGTACGCGAGTACCATGGAAAACTCGATTTCGCCAAACTTAAGTACCCAAAAAGTGATAGATTCCTATATATTTCTGAAACAGTGGTAAATTGCAACATAGTTTGCAAAAAGGCTATTTGGCTATTTTCCCCAAGTTTTTACCTTTCAATTTGTGTAGACTTATTCGATGTCTTGTGTCAATCTCAAATTTGTACAAATGGTATATCATTGGAAAGATTAATTGCAGACTTTCAATTTATGAAAGTTATGGATGCGGGAACGTGACCACCTATGCGCATTTCAATTTTTTTATTATTGTTTTCATGAGTTTGATCCAATCTCTTCCAATATTTGTGCCCATGACCCTTTAATACAAAGATTGTCGCATAAACTTTCCAATGAGACCTAACCAGCTAACTCACAAATCTAATGTCATTTGACATAAATTTTGATCGAAGATAAACATTTTTTTTTTTTGATAATACAAATGATTTATTTATTAACTAAGGATCACTGTTACAAGTATTGTCCATTGAGCACTCGCGAGGAGTGCCTAGTTGCAAAATATCACACATATTTTACATAAACAAAATTTGGACATTTATTATATTCTCTAAGAGCATTCACACCCAGACTTGCAAATGTGATATGTTGGCATGTTTACCTCAAAAAACTCTCATTACCTGGACTTGTAAACCCAAAAAAATTTACAATTGTGCTACGATATCGTTGCAAATTTGCAACGATACTGTAGCAGAATTGCAAATGGATTGAATATATTTTATATTTGCCTCTTTCTCTCTCTTCATCAATCTTTAATCTCTTCTCTCTCTTGACATTCCAAGCTTCTCTCTCTCACATATCTCTCTTACAATGGTGGCTTTTTCTGGCGTGGGTCGTGGGTCCGACATGGGTCTGATGGCAGTGTGGTTTGGTGGTGGCGTGGCGTGGCGTGGAGGTTTTTCTAGATCGATGATCGACGTGGTTGATGGGTCTTTCTCTCACGGTGGTTGATGGGTTTGTTGATGGGTCTCTCACGGCGATCGGCGTGACGTGGAGGTTTGTTGATGGGTTGTTCGTGGAGGATCGTGACCAGTGGTTAATCTTTCCAACCCCAAACTCTCAGCCTCTCTCTTCGATCTAGTGCCAAAATTCCTCTAGGCGGTGCGATGCTCATGGACCAGTGGAGGTTGATCTCGCCATGGCTGTGGTGGTGAGTACTATATGCTGTGTTTGGTGGTGTTAAATCTTCTTGTGGTGGTGGGTCTTGCATTGGTGGGTATTTGTTGTGTTTGTGGGTAAAGATCAAGTGGGTTTGTGGTGGGTTAGTGGTGGAGATCGTGGCAGATTGGTGTTGGATTTCTTTGGAAGCGTGGGTTATTTTGGCGCGGGTCAGGTGGGTTGTGGTGTGAAGATTGCTATCCGGTGTGGTGGAAATCGGCATGGAGTTGTGTGTGTGGCTTTGTTGTTGGCTCCGATGGTGGCTTCATTAGTGGTTTTTTTTGGGTTTGCTAGTATATGGGGGGGGGGGGGGGGTTTAGTTTGGTTTGATTCGATGGTTTGATGGTTTTTTTTTTTTTTTTTAATGTGGTTTTGCTTTTGGTTTGATGGTCCGGTGGTAGTGCTGGGATATATGGGGGTGGTACTATGTTCACTGTGTTGTTATGGTTGTTTGATGATTGTTTGGTGGTGAGAGAGAAATAGTAAAAAAATAATAAAAAAGAATATTTAAATAAAGAAGCAAAAAATATAGAATTAAGAATGTTAGGAGTGTTGTAAAATGGTATGGTATAATAAAATAATTTGAAGATTTCATACGTGAATGCTTTAACATTGAGCTTTTGAACAAGTTGCATATCACACATATTCCATATTTTCTCCATATTTTATATTCTAATCTGATTTTGATATGTGGGGCACTTATTTTAAAGAGAGTTTAAAAATTTTATGCCATTGGTAAGCATTTTTTTAGTCGTATAATTAGACAACGATAATTATGTTATTATTTCATCATACATGCTTATTACGTATATGAATATGAATATTATTCAACTTCAAGCGAAACTGTATCATTGCAATGTATATATAGTTTGATTTAAAATGTTTTTTTAACAGTATAATCTTTAAATTTATTTCTAGATGAAAAATTAATTTGAATCCAACTCGTATAAAATCGTTGTTTTAAAAACTGGATTGAATTGACCGGTTCAAATGGATATTAAGTACCAGTCCAGTTCGATAAAATTCTTGAAAATTAATAAAAAACTGAGTTGAACCAGGAACTGGGCACAAATCGATTCTTTGATCATCTCGGTTTTTAAAACCATGTATAAAACGTAAATGTATATTAAAAAAAATAATAATAATAAAAAAAAAACCCAAAGGAACAAGTAGTGGATTTTACCAAAATGGAGGCCTAGATTTCGGGGGTGTTTGGTTTATGTTTTTAAACAACAATTTTCAATTTTTAAACAGTATTTTACGTATTCTAACACATTTTTTCACCCACACATATTTCAAAAAACAATAAACAACAATTTTCAATCTACCTCACCAATCACCCCCTTCTTTTCTCCCAAGCTTTCTTTCCACTATCTACAGATTCTACGCTACATTAGTACATAATATATTATATATACTCACATTCCTCGGCCTCCTCTCACTCACTACTCACTACAACTCAAACTCTCCGCTCAAAACTCAGGCGTTGATAAATACACCGTGCCGGTGACGGAAACACACGCCCATAACAATGGTGGCGACGAACGTGAAATCGGAAACGATGGCTCTGATGGACAAGAGGAGCGCCTTGGAGGCCGAGATGAACGCCATCATCGACCGCCTCTGCCAGCCCGGCGGCCCTGGCCTCTCCGGCAATCTCGTCGATTCCGAGGTCTCTTTCTTCTTTCTTCTTTATCTTTCGATTTTTGATTTTTGATTTTTTTTTTGAATTTGTGAGTTGTGAGCGATAATATGTAGTTGTGAAGGTGGTTTTGGAATTGTGTTTTCTGTGTAATTGGCAATGATATTTGGTTATTTAGGGTTTTTTTTTTTTGTTGTGTTTTGCGCTTTGTAGGGGTTTCCTCGCTCTGATATTGATATTCCAGTTGTGCGAGCTGAAAGGCATCGTCTTTCTGGTATGGTGGTTATTTTCGTTGTGTTTTAATTGAATTTGTGTATTGAGCTTGCGTTTAATTTAAGTTTTCTTAGTGTTAATGGTCTTAAGGGAGCTAATTTTAAAATTAAAAAAAAAAAAAAAAAAACTTGGGAGCTTAACATGTTGAATGAGAGTAACATTGTCATATAAGTACCTTAGCATGAATATATTTTGAATTTGTTAGTTTTAACTTTTTTGCATATCATGTGGTGAAACCTAATATGTGGCGAAACCTTCATGTTTGTGCAATGGAATGGATTTGTCAATGTGGATGTGTGAGTGCAATTATGTTTCAATATTCTTTTTTTTTTATTTTTTTATTGATAAGTAAGAAAGATGTATATTCAAAAAACTACTTAATGCAAATAAACACAAAGCATATCAAAGATTACAAAAAAAAGAGAAAAACAAAAACAGAGGAAAGAAGCTAATTGCAAAGAAATTGAGAGCTAAGGAACAAGGGGAAAGATTCACTAGATGTGAGTCTCCAAGCCCTAGACCAATAAAAAAGGGAACTAGTGTAAAAAGCCAGCAACTAGTCATTTGATCTATCTAAGTCCTCAAAAGTCTGCCAGTTGCGCTCCCTCTAAATACACCACATCAAACACAACGGAACTAAATTCCAAATGTTAGATGAATGCTTCCCCAACCAATTCCACCAACCAAAAAGGAAATTTGCAACCGATCTCGAGAGAACCCACGAAATCCCAAAAGTTCTAGACAAAACTCCACTAACGATGAGCCTTCCCATAATGTAGCAACAAATGATCTACTGTCTCCCCACAACAACGACACATGATGCACCAATAAAAAAAAAATCAAAACCCCTACTCCACAAATTATCACTCATGAGAATCCTATTCTAGGCGACTGTCCAAACAAAGAACGAGACATGCTAGGGTGCCTTAACCTTCCAAATACCTTTTCAAGGAAAAACAATGGAAGAAGAACCTCGCAGCTTTTGATAAAATGAGCGGATATTAAAATCCACATTCTTTGTCAACTTCCAACTCATACAATCACCATCATTTGCTGAAGGTAAATTGGCTGCCAAAAACCGAAAGAAATCATCCACCAACTCTGCCTCCCAATCATTAGGACCCCGAACAAAATGAACATCCCAACCTCTCTTGTTCCCCGCTCCTTGCCCTATCAGAGAAAAGACAAGGGGAGATTCAGTGCTAAAACAGTGACCAATATCTAGTGAACATCCCACCAACATGTGTAGATGTACTTTATTTTTCTGAGAAAATGTATGTGGAGAGAGCAACTACTATATATATATATAGTTTAGCTTATCCTTTTGGAAGCTAGGTGCACTAAGTTGCCTAAAATTTATATGTAGCTTTATATGTTCAGATTATGTAATTGAAGGGAATTAAAAAAAAAAAAAAAGATTTAAGGGCATGCTTATTATTGAACTGCCTGTAACAGACGTAGCAGCAGTACTATGGTGTTACATTACACCTTTATACCACTAATTTTTTGTTTTAATCATTTTTTATTTATTTCTATTTTCTTTCTATCTTTAGAGCTGCGGAATGACCACAAGGTGACAACAGAGAAAATAGATCAGAATATACAAATTCTGCATTCATCAAGGCTCGCTTCTAGATCATCACCCCTAAAAGAGTCAGGTAACTGGATGAAATAAGGGCTACTTTATGGTCTACCAGATTCATTAAGAGAAATATTGTAATATGATTTTTGAACTCATGTTACCTGGTGGAACTTCATTGATTGAAGATAAATATTTTTTATCAATTGGTCAACAATTTAGGCATATAAAAGGATTTTAGATGACACTTTTCCTAGATCAAAGATATGGAAAATTTGTGGCTTCTGCATGGATCTTGAGTAACCAATATGTTGTTCTGTAGTTTGTGCTGCTGATAAAACTTGTTACTATTGATACCTCCATTTAAATGATATGACAACATTGACATATCAATTTAAAAAAAAAAAAAATTGTAATGAGATGGATTTTTTTTGGTAGTTTAGATGCAAATTTTAAGTCTGATGGATGAGCTATTTATTGCCTGCAGTTTTGTTGTGGGGCTGATTTTGTTGTTGTTGTTTGCATTGTTCTTCCTGAATGTTGATTTGCGGTTGCCCCCCATATCAAAAACTGTTCGCGCGTGTGTGAGAGCATGACAGTATTGCCCCATTATTTTTCATTGCAGGAGATGTATAGTATAATTCCTCTGCATTACATATAACGTCATATCCAGAAAATACACATTTTTTTTCTTTATGTGCTTTAAAATGATGTCAAAATTGTTTTGAACGCTAACATGAAGAATTTTTTAGATTTAATAGAACATGGTGTGATTTGACTTGGATGTGAAGTGTATCTTACTTGATCAACATCTACAATACAAGAACCTATTTACTTCACTTCTAAAGACTGAAATACTGCAGGCATGTAACTTGATATGTTGTGTGACTGTTTAGCGGCTGAATTTACCTGTTAGTGAAGAAAGTTTCTGGTTCTGGCTTTCCAATTTTTAGTTTTAAATGTCCATTTATCATGAAATAACATATCTAGTTATTTCCCATTATTGTTGCCAGTGATGGATTTCTCGTTTATCTCAAATATGTCATTATTTCTATAATCTGTCAATTAAGTAATTGTTCGTCCTTTTAGGAATCAGAATTATTTTCATTTGAACAGTGAAGTCCTCTTAACTATTTTTTTTTGGATGTCTTGTCTTCATAAAACTGGGAGCTAAAAGTATAGATTCTATTTGAATAATTTCATATTGTACACAGCAAAGTGACTGCACCTTTTTGCCTTTAGTGCAAGGTAATCCTGAGGGGTCAAACAACCAAAACTCTCCAGTTGTGAGTGATGTTCCATCTGCATCCTCACACAATGTTGTTCCGAGGGATTCTTCAAGTGATATGGATGTTGATGTGATGGCCAGTATTCCCTTCGCAATGGTTGATGAAATAGCTGATGCATCACCAGCAGCAGAGGATGGTTTACAACTTGGAGATCAGATCGTCAAATTCGGAAATGTGGAAGCTGGTGAAAATTTGCTACAAAGGCTCGCTTCTGAAGCTCAGACAAATCAAGGTTGTGCAATACCTGTAGTAATTATGAGGCAAGGTGCACCGATCAACTTAACAGTGACACCCAGAACATGGCAAGGCAGGGGTCTACTTGGGTATGTCTGCCATCTCCTTTACCAATAATTTAAGTAAAAAATGCTGGTTATCATTTCTAAAAATGTTAATATCCCCTGAAAGAAACTACAAAGAAGAAAACCTTTTCCTCTAGAATGATTTTGGTGGTTTATTTAGCTTTAGGATACATTATTGTTGGAGTTATTCCTTTTGTTATAACTATGTGGCTACTCTTGCAGTTCCATATTATGGTGTGTCAAGTTCCTTTGTCTTTTATTTAATATATCAAATAATGCCAAAAGTCTTGTAATTCAATTGGTTGGCATCTCCAAATGTTTCCAACAGAGACATCAAGGGTTCAAATTCTCCTATCCCCAACAATCAAATTATCAAAAAATATGTAGAATAAATGTCTATAAGTTGATTATTATTGCAAAATCCTCCCCACTTTTTCTGACTAAAGTAATGTTTTTGGGAAGTTATCAACAATAGAAGGGAGAAAAGTAGTTTATTTGCTGGTGACAATTCTGCAAGCAATGGAACTCAATTTCCCTAGAAAAAAGTTAGCTTTTTTACTTGCTTGTTTGCTGGTGTGTCCAAGCAAAAATATGTTAAATAAGTGTTATGGCTAGCATCATAACTTTTGTTTCAACCGATATAAGATGCTCCCTTCTATTTCTTTCAAGGTTCGGGTGGTACCTGGTCTTTTTATTCCTTATTTTGTCAATAAATCTCTTACAGTTGGACTTCTATTTGTATTCAATTAACATATCTCTGAAGAAAGTAACTGAACTATCCATGCCACTTAGTGCACTTTTCTTCACTTCAAAGGCACTATTTTTTGGGACTGATTTCCAGCTCTTTTTGCAAATATTGCCTGTAAATTTTGCTTTTCTAAGTTGCTTATTTTCTTTTTATGGCCATCGTAGTCCTTAAATTTCTTTGTGCTGGTTATGCCATAAGTTGCTAGTATTGATATACATGATGCTCTATGAGTAAATGTGTCCCAGAACCAAAATACTCAAAATACAAAACATTAAACTTATGACCTTCCCAAAAAATTATAGAAGGATACCCAGTCAATTATACCTTATCCTCAGTCTGGTTGATGAGGGTTGAGATGTGAGATTCTTAGTTTTCTTTCATTTAATTCTGTCTTTTCAATAGCCAACTGAAGCATATAACCATGAACATCACTCTTAACTCTTGGGCTATGTTCAATGCTTGCAGATGCCATTTCCGGATCTTATAACTTCAATTCAATCACATCACATCACATGGAGGTGGAAGTGTAAAGTGGTTGGTTTTATTTAGTTTAGGACATTAAATTATGTGTTGTAGAAGATGATATATCAATATCAAGTACTCGATAACTGCCTTACCTATCCAAAAAGTACTCTACAATTCCCTTGAGTTTATTGCATCTGTGGTACTTTTATTTTCTTTAATGTTTTCTTGTTTGATATGATGGTTCTTTTTCTTTACCCTGTTAGTTTTTCCATGTTGATAAATGCATTGTTCGCCTTTCTTTCTCTGCCTTCATGATTCTGCTTTTAATTCATTGCATTGCCTATGGGGCAAGCCAATCAGCATCACTGCATCAGTAGAATCACTAGAAGTAAATCTAGGGCATAGATTTGCCTCAATAATGAATTTCTTGTTTCTATCGGTCAAAGAGTTTTCTTTCTCTACAATTAATCATGAAGAAGAAAAGCTTTAAAATAATAATATAGATAAAGGTTGTATACTAAACACATTGCGTAGCATATAAGCATTTAAAGCTTTAGACCCCTTCTTTCCATCGGAAATTTTTGTCTTTATTCCTGGAGTAAAAGTGGTTCTCACATCTATTGACTTAATTTATCAATCATCATTAGGAGTAAAAGTGGTTATCACCTTGGGGGAAAAAAATCATTTCTTAAAAACAATGACGAAGTTTCTTTGGAAAAGACTTTCGAAAATTCAATAGTAATTAAAATCAGTTTTTAGAATCCTAAAACGAGTCTAAAAATGCTGTTGTAAACTTGTAATAACTTGTAAACAAGCTGCCTATACTAAATAGGTAGTGTAGTCTTCCTGGTAAATACTACTAAATAGGTAGGTGGTGTAGTCTGTAACTTGTTTAATTAATAATTGCCTCGTTTTATTTTTATTTTTGTTTTTTATTATTGAGAATCAATAATTGCCTATCTAGAAAGTCCTTCAATGCCTCTAGAAAAATTTCTGTCTACCTTCCATGTTTTCTGTCTACAGCTCAACTCAAGTTATTCAAGTTTGCTAATTACCTGCTGACTGGGTTCCTTGATGCCTTTGTTTTCCTCCATCAATAATTGTCTTCACTGTTTTTTTCTTCTTCTTCTATTAATAATATGGGAAAATGTTGATGCACACAAGCTAATTCACACAGTTTTGGAGCATGTGTGCAAAACTGTGTGAATTAGAGTGTGTGTAATAACACTACTCTTATAAAATTGTGTTCACCGTTAGTCTTTAACAAATTTGTGTTTTATTATTCTTCAATCTACCATGGGTAATTTCTTTGTGCCGCAAGAATAACAATAGCACAACTAGTTGAAGGGAATTAACACGAAATTCCTAACCTGTGAGAAACAAAAATGGAGAAAACACATGATAAAGAAAGAAATATTTAGATGCACAAGATAATATTTACGTAGTTTGACAATTTGCTTACGTTCACTAAGTTATAAGAATTTCACTATTATCAGAGAAAAAATACAAAGTACGGCTGTACAGTTTTTCACTCTTTCAAAAAACAACAAAAAGAAGAACCATAATCATCAAAATAGTGGTTTTTATATCCTGTGCACAGATTCACAATAAGCTACAAAATGGGCCAAAAATTTTTCCACAAGCCTTCGCTCCATAGATTAAACCTTAGAAAATCTTCTATTAAAAACTACGCAACATTATTCGGGTCAGGTCGGATCGTCAATCGGATCAAATACAATTAAGCTCCACAAAACCCAACACTAGTGAATTTTGAGCAAATTATGAAACCAAAAACAAATCTCATAGCCACTGGACTCGTTTTCTTCTAAGAGGGGTCTTTGATATCCTTTTACACTATGCTTGGATGGAAGAGAGGAAATGAGAGAAAAATGAAATAATATTTGATTAGAACGTATAGAATTTCAGTATATTTCAACCACTTTTTCAGTTTCTTTCTAGTCTCCATTCCTCTTCCTCGTTACCAGGAATCCCGTGTACAATTCTGCACAGGGTACTATATATATGTCGGGGGGGAGTAGACAAACATTGTACAATGATACATGTTAATGTTGGCCCATCTATGTCCTATGATATTCATCGTGCTCGGATTCAGAACTAGTGATTTGCTTGAATTGAACAGTATATTGATAGTGATATAACTTGACCAAAAAAATATATAGTAAGGGTGAAAATAAAAACCTAATGATCCTCAATATCTACCGACTTTGACTCCATTGTCGACAACATAAAAGTGGGTGACTAGGTGAGTATAAACAAATGAAAAAAAAAAAAAAAATTGCTAAAGCAAAAATAACTGTGATTAATAATTTAGTACTTTTCCAGTTCTTCACTCCATTATGTGATAGTCCAATAGTTGCATGACAAGTGACAAACCTTGGTGCAGATTCAAGAATGAAACCTCTTTCACTCTCTCTTTTGCTAATTGACTCTAACGTGCGACAAAGGATATACCTTTCTTTGCTTTTGTTCCTTCACCACTTTGCTTTTCTTTTTTGAACTCTTTTTTTTTGTTTTGCCAAGCTGAACTTAAGCAGTCAATCAGATCAGAGTTCACATATTATTGAGGCAGCATCCCAAGGCTCCAAAATCTTGATGTGAAACCTCAAAGAAATGTTGGGCGAATCTGACTTATTTTTTTCTGAAGAAAAAAGCATGACGTAAAGATTTGAAGTAAAAAAACTATCATTGTACAATGTAAAAAAAAAAAAAAAAATGAAAATAGAGAGAGACATGAGGACAGCTAAAAATGACCTTTTCATATCATATTCTATTTCGGGAACGTATCCTTTTGGTTGTCCATTTTCAGCAAATGGTTTTTTAGATGATAATATACTGGTCCATTTTCAATAGGGATTAATTACACATTCTCTGTTCGCTAGAGTATACTCTGCAGTCTGGATTTTCCCATGGTTTTACGAGTGTGTTAAGTACTAGATTATCATCCCCTCTGTCATTAATGGAAAATGGCTACAATATTTTTTTTTTCCTTTTCAAACAGGATGCGTAAATCATAATATCTCACTTTGTAAAACACGGGGTATCGTCAATTCTTTCACCACTTGGCACTTGGGGTATATCCTTGGAAGGAGGGAGATAGAAGATAAGAAGAGGAGATTAGAGAGAAAACTTGCTGAAATATACTAAAATTATTATACTAACATTTTGGTCACCTACTCACCTTCCTTTTCTCCTCCTCTCTCTCCCCATCTTCCTTCATTCAAACACTTAATATTAGGATAGGTCAATACGTGTAATCCCTCCTCTTCTACACGTATCAAACAACTAGATAAAATCCTTGCGATGATGTACCAATATGGTCAGTGCTTTCTATTGACTAAGGCATTCTTTTTTTTTTTTTTTTTGTCTAATTTATTCTTTAAAGGAGAGTTGTTTGGGACACTGACAAACTAACCTCACGTTATATTTATTGTGCCTCACTCACTTTCAGTCACGTTAGTATTTAACTAGTAGAGATAATGCAAAATTCAGTTATGAAGTGGTTGAAACTCACTAATCACATTTATTATCACGTTTGTTATAGACTTGATGTACTCAAACTTATAGTACATTTAACATTTTCCTTATTGAGATTAAACATGCAATTCACGGAATGTGATTCGGCCAACCAAATGAGCCCATTTCCAGCAATCTAAAAAGCCTGATCTAAGGGTAGGATTCACGCCAAAATGAATGATGTATATCCTCTATAACATGGTAAGCACTTTCACAACTGATAGAGTACATATTGCCCAGAAAACTAAAGAAATCCGATTTTATGACTTTACCTTTAAAGTGTCTTTGGTCAAGTCCCGTCAAGTCTACCCAAGCTACTAACAAGGTGGTTATTTTCATGTCTTTTGGTACAATAGCAAGTGGTTCATCTGTCGGGATCTTATCCAGTTTATGCTATAATCTCTTCCTCGTGTGGTTGGTTCCATCTTTCATTCAATCATCACCCATTACACCTTACTCTTTGTTAAGGGCTTAGCAAAATAAGGTTAAGTACTAAACCATGACTTAATCCCTATGTGAGAGTCATTGTACTTTGTTAGTTTGTTTGGTAACAAATTCTATTAAATCTTCGAAAGTATTATAAAATAAAAGTCAAGCGCTCAAGAAAAAAAAAAAAAAAGGGAAAAAAAGGTTAAATTCTTAATTTAATCTTAAAATTATTGAGAAAAATAAGATTTAATCCTTCAATTATTAATGATTTAATCAAATATGCTCTATTTGTTTCAATAATAATTTTTAGAGGAGACAAAAAATGAAGTTGACTTAATTAAATAATTACTAAATAAGTGATGCCATAAAACATTAGTTTTTTTTTTTTTTTGAGAAATAAGATACTAGAAACTAGTTGAATTATAAGTATATTTTTAAAAACTGAATCGGACCGACCGGTTCAAATGACAACCAAAACCCTCAACATGTTTGATAAAAACCATAAAACCACTGATTATTTAATTATAAAAACCACTAATTCAACCAGTAAAAATAGAAATCAGACTATTTTTTAATTATTTGACTATTCATGTTTTTTAAAACCATGAATACAACTAACAAAACTCTTAGCTAATAGTAAATGAGTAACTAAATAGGTTTCAATTAGGTCAAAAATATTTTCAGACTAATTAATTAGGTTAATTGATAAAGTCTTTTAATATCTAATTAAAATAATAAAATTAGTAATAATTAAGCCTTAAAAAGAAAAAAGAAAAAAAGAAATCCAAGTTCAAAACGTACCTGACATAGCAGGTAAAACACTGTTTTCAGAACCAGCTCTCCCGGTGGCCCTCCAATAAACAAAGCCATCCCAATCTTCACTCTCTCTCTCTTAAACTCGTTCGCTCTTTCAACTCTCTCTCTCTAAAAACTCACAGAAATTTCCAATTTCCACTGTTATAGATCGAACCCACCAATTCTCTCAAGCAAGCAACTTACTTGAAACCCCACTTTCCCGCATTTTCTCTCCAACTTTCCCTTCCATTTTCTCGGGAAAAAGAAGAAGAAGATAACAAAGCGAAACCTGCACTGTGCACGCCAAAATGTGTCAGCTTTTTCTTTTCCATGTGAATGTGAGGAGCGCCTGAAAAAAAAAACGACGCAGTTTCAGAACGAACGAGGCTCTCGGTTTTCCCACAATGCGCAATGGAATCTTAGCCTTTCGAGGCTCTTCTTCGATTATAGCTCATTTTGAATATACATTATACAGCTTTTTTTAAAGCTCTATGTTTGTATAAAAACTCTAGCTTTGGTCAAAAAAGCTGAACTCATTTCCCTGATTTTGATGAAGTTCATGATTCTGTTTGTGAAATCCTAAGTGGGTCTTGTTTTTTCTAGGGTTTTGGGCTGATTTGAAATCTGGGTTTCATAAAAAAAAAAAAAAAAGTGTGGGTTTTGGTGGTTTCAGGTTTGTGGGTTTGAAGTTTTAGCTCTTTAGTTCAGTCATTTTGAGTGAAGCCTACTGTGAGTTTGTGAAATTTGAGGGTGAAAATTTGAGATCTGGAGTGAGAGCTTGAGGTGCAAAGTCAATGGATGTGTCTAGTGGAAGTGAAAAATTTTGTATGAGAACTTGTTCCTAGGGTTTCTGAACTGATTTGAGCCTCAAAATGGGGGTGTCAGCGGATTTTGTTGGTGGGTTTTGGATGATTTTGAAGGATGGTTTGGTAATCTTGAGGATTTGAAGAAACCCACAAGTTTGTACAATTGGGAAATTTGGGTGATCTTGAGGTCAAAAAGTTGGGATCTTTAGATTAAACCCAAAGGGGTTTTGCCAATGTCAGGAGCTCCAAGAGTGAGGTCTATGAATGTGGCTGATTCAGAGGCTAGGCCGGTGCTTGGTCCGGCTGGGAACAAGGCGGGGTCATTGAGTGCACGAAAACCTGGTTTGAAGCCATTGAGAAAGGTTGAGAAATCAACCGAGGATGCTACATTGACTGAAGATAAGAAAGCCCGGAAACTGTCTACGGTTACAACTTCCTCTCCTCAGTTGCATTCTGTCAATGTGCCTTCTGTGCTTCGACGACATGAACAGTTGTTGCATTCCAATTTGTCTTTAAATGCTTCGTGTTCATCTGATGCCTCTACGGATTCATTTCATAGTCGGGCATCTACTGGCAGGATGACTCGATCAAATAGTATGGGTACTAGGCGGAAGCCGTATGCTTCAAAGCCAAGAAGTGTTGCTTCTGATAGTGGTTTGGAGTCTCCACCTGATTGTCTGCAAACCAAGAAGAGGTGTGCGTGGGTGACACCAAATACTGGTATGTTTTTTCTTCTTGATTTTGGAGCAATTTATTGACTTCTACAAATAATTAAAGTTTTGTGGAATAAATATGTACCTTTTTGTTACATGTTTTTATTCATAAAATATTTTCTTCACTGTTAATTTTATGAAGAATAATAGAGATTTGTTGAATAGAGCTATGATAGTTAATATTAGTAGTGTCATAGGCTCATAACTTGTTCAGGAATTTTTACATTGAAATGATAATTTATACAAGGAAGTATTTGTGTTAAAGTATGTTATCACTTATCACTAGGAAAGCCGGATTTGGATTGCATTTGCTCAGTGATTGAATTGAAGTGAATAGGTTTGTAGCCGTCATTCTAAAGAACTGCAAACTGAACCAAGACATTTTTTCAACCTAGGAGTTTGATTGATGGAGGACATAGCCCTTGATAAAATTCAGTAGGAAATTTATTTAGCTAACTTAAGTAGTCAGATGTAAGGCTTTCTTAAAATGACTTTACTCTGTTCATGTTGAATTTGGTTCAGACAACATTTAGACATAGAATCGAGTTGTTCATTAACCCGTTTGTCTACTATGGTTTCATATCTAGGTTCTTGCAAAAACCTAGCTAAATGAGTACTTATAACATAAAACCCCTGCTTTCTACAACTGATAACTTAACATGATTGTATGTTTTTACTCTATGGAATATGTTCCCAGCCTAGTCTGTTAAGAATTTGAGCTTGTGATGTAATAATAGGTGATACAGCCCCAAATCATCTAATTATTCTTACTTCCTGCTTGTAGTTTAATTAAATTGGATCAATTTCCTTAAGGCTTTGTCTTTTGCATTTTGTGACAACTACGTAGGAGGTACTATGTTATGGAAAGTTGGATAATGAGCATAAATATGCTGTTTTTCTGATGTTGGAGGCAATTCTAGTGAAAGAACTACTTTGGAAACCAGCTGTTGGCTTTTCCTTGGATTTTGTGTTTTACAACTATGATTACTTTGAGTGAATTAAAACACCATGTCGCATGTTTATGTAGTCAGTCTTTTCTTCATTTAATGTGTTGCTCTTATTTGGTGCAAAAACTGGAGATATATAGCTCTAAGTGCATCCACGTCCACAATAAGTTGTCATTCTTTTCCCATTTAACTAGAAAAGATTATATTACCACCCAGAGAAATGGCCTAGTAGAGGTAGGTTTTGAGTTTGAACCTTTAAGGATGATGGTGGTTGGCTGCTCCCTCTCACCTTTTTATTCAGCAAAAAAAAAGCATGCATCAGTATGTTGTACTTGAAGTGAGATACATGTGTTACCAGTCACTAGCAGGCTGTGGATTGATTTGGAAAGCCAGTGCTCCGATGTTGCCTAGCTCTATGTGTTTGTTTTGATAAGTATTTTGCCTATCAATATGATTATGCTTCTTTTAGATCTTACATTCTGACAGAGTTTTATCTGTTGAAACCAGATCCATGTTACGCCGCTTTCCACGATGAAGAATGGGGAGTTCCAGTTCATGATGACAAGTATGGGATCTCAACATTGCTTGAATCCATATTGATTGAGACAGGAATCCTGTTTTGATATATAATTTATTTACCTGTGGTTTTTTAAATTCCCTTCACCTCATACAGGAAATTGTTTGAGCTGCTTGTTCTTTCTAGTGCTTTGGCTGAACTTCCATGGCCTACCATTTTAAGCAAAAGGCATATCTTTAGGTATTCCTCCTATGAATTTCCAATCTTATTTTCATCTATCACCTTATCCACCTCCGAACTATTTTCTATAAGATAACTTGGTCCCTCGAAGTCATGGTTTCATCCCTGCTACTTGGGCTTGACACTGTATCCTATTTTCTGACAATCTTCTTTCTGCAGGGAAGTATTTGCTGACTTCGATCCAGTCACTGTCTCAAAATTGAATGAAAAGAAAATATTAGCACCAGGAAGCACCGCAGGCTCCCTTTTATCAGAACTGAAGCTACGTTCTATCATTGAGAATGCACGTCAAATATCTAAGGTAGATTCTCATTTTGTTTTTGCATTTTAAAGATGCATGCACATAGGAGTCTTTTTTTTAATTATCACTTATTTCAAGATGCTTAGCACACACCGTTAGGGATGTCCAAGCAACCCAGAGACCCGGCCAAATCCGACTGGACCCGACCCGTCATGGGCCAAATTCGACACCTTCGGCGGTCGGTGACGGTTCCTATCCTCTGAAACCCGACTCCGGTTGGTCGAGTGGCGGGTTTTGGTCTCTAAAACCCGAGCCAACCGATCCGATTGACAAATGCTAAAAAAAAAATGCCAAAATTACCTAGATCCGGCGACTTTTTGGTGTTCCTTAGCTCCGATCCGGCCACCCTTGGTCTTCCTTCGCTCAGATCCGGTGGTATTTTCTCAGATTCACTCAAATCCGGCCAAGATCTACTCTCCTCCTTTGTCAGATTTGCTCAAATCCGGCGATATATGGTTAGATTTGACTCAGATCGGCAAAGATAGGCTCAGATCGGCGAAGATATTTGGTTAAATCCGGCTATTCTTAGTTAGATTAGGCTCCGATCTACTCGAATCTGGTGATATTCCGTCAGATCCAGCGCCTACAACTCAGATTGGCGAAGATAGAACTTCTCCTCCACCCGCCGTCGCTCATCATCAGACTCAATCGACCCAACTGTTCGCCCCCCTGAGCCCGGCTGACCCGACCTGTGGTGGTCGGCGGTTGGTTGCAGGTGTGTTTTTGTTCCACCCAATCTAAGCGGGTTGAGTTTGGGTTGAGGCCAAAACTGACCCGGACCAACCCGTGGACAGCCCTACACACCGTATTAAAAAGTTCATGTGACATATATACACTCGTGTATTTACCCAAAGTAAATTGGACAATTACAATTTTTTTTTTTTTTGACAAGTGATAGCTGCAAAATATATAGCTATCAAGAAGGTAGAAATAGAATTCAACCTAGTTGCTCAGTCTCTAGGAATTCCTAAGCATTATCGAAGAAAGAAGCCTACTTGGAGAAGCAAGTGCCTAAAAATTTGTTCAAATCGTGTCTCAGTTTAGAATCGGAAAACCTGGTATTGGCTAGTATATCTGTTTAGGTCAAGGACCATTCATGATCTCTCATCTTCGTATGATCAACCAAATGACAAATGATGGGCACTTAGTGAGCATTTGATCATGTTGGTTAGGTGAACAAAGTAGTTGAAATGTGGTCCTGATCTGTGTGCAATTTGTGTGACCCATATAAGACAAGCCTATATATTACGATTTAAACAGCCTGACATCATTATATTTTATTTCAAGAGTTACTCATGCACCTAATTATTCCTTGTTTTCTACGTGCCAGCTTTCTTAGTTGGCAAGACCCAAGTCATTTATCTACTTTGATAATTCCAGCCATTAACCACTAACCACTAACCTTTTTTACTGAAGTGCCATAATTGGTCATTCTTTGGTTGCTATAATTATCATTGCAACTAACTTTTTGCAGGTTTTGCTGATGCCAGGTCATAGACGAGTTTGGGTCATTTGACAAGTACATTTGGAGCTTTGTGAACCACAAACCTATAGTTAGCAGATTCCGATATTCTCGCCTAGTTCCGGCGAAAACTCCAAAAGCGGATGTGATAAGCAAAGACCTGGTGAGACGGGGATTCCGGTGTGTGAGCCCCACTGTCATCTACTCGTTCATGCAGGTAGCAGGATTAACAAATGACCATCTCATAGGTTGCTTCAGATTCCAGGAGTGTATAGCTGCAGCAGAAGGGAAGGAAGAGAATGGCATCAAGGATAAGACTGAAGAGACAAACCCCGATAATGTGATGGAATCAGAACTATCGATCGCTATTGAAGAAATGAATTTCTCTTCAGAATGATGAAAACCAAATGATCTCAGGTGGTGGCAGGTGGAGTTCCAGGCTCAATCATCACTTTGTTGACATATTCACAGCCACTCTTACATTGGGTAGTAATGGAATTGATGTTGTGTATAAAAATTTCATAAATTTGTAGTCATCATGGATTCCTAGATTGTAGATTACTAAAAGTGAATTAATTCAACTGGTGATTGTGCTGTCAATGGGGGGGAGCTTTGTGAAACTAGCCTTGAGAATTCGATGTACAATTTTTTGTACAGTTTAAATGGTTAGTAATTAGAATTTTCATTTTAAAACCAAATTACAGGAAATCAAGTTCGGGCAGAGAGAGGTGACACTGTTTGATGGTCCAGTGGGCTAACTTGAAATGTGGTGGACAGCTAAAAACTTACAATTGAGCAGTCAATTTTGCTTTTAATGTGTGACAATAATATGATAGTAGCCCGATGTTTCCCTGTCCCCTAGGAGGAGGGAGTACTTTCTTTAGATAAACATGTTTGTACTGATTTTGGTCCAAGATCACCAAGTAATGTGGGGTATTCCTGTTCCAGAATTGATTTGAGATGATGACTGTTGGATGCACCAGCTCTGTAACGATTTTCATTTTTCAGCCTCTAAATCACTGTTACATATTTATCCTATCGAAGAGGGATAAATTGAGATCTGATGGATATTCCGAGACTCAATAGTTGTCAGAATTGTATCGGATAATACATGAACAAATGGTTTAAATGGTTTAAAATAGGTTTCTTACAAAGGATTTGGGCTTTGACTTAAGCCCAAATGCTTTTCTGCTTGTTTTTAGGTAAAATTATTAGACTACTAGTTTAGCCCTATACAAATCTCTCTCTCTCTCGGAAAATGGGTTTTTCCTTGGGTGTCTGTTTGCATTGGGCGGAAACGCGTTTGCATTTCCAGCTTTTTTTTTTTTTAAGCCCGCATGTGTCACTGTTCATTGGCTATGAACAGTGATTTTAGGCCAATAAACAGTGATATTTACTGTAGCAAACAGTAAAAAAAAAATATATATATATATTTTTTTTTTTCAGTTTTCAGCAAAATAAGCGGTATCCAAATGCATACTAGGAGTTATATTTCTAATTCTAATTTGGTGTGCTCTCACGATTGTTGACAAGCAAGTGATGCACGTTAAATAATCAAACAGTTTCCGGCAGACGATATCAATCCTAATGAATAAGAGAATTCATACCATTTTTACGTTGCCATGGATTCAAATCATGTCATTTCTACCTATTACTCATCTTGTGAGCAATTCAATTTTTATGGATGCTTGAGAATTAATAAACCCGCCAACTAATTCTATTAGGACTAAAGAGATCCCTAGCTGAAACAGAAGAAATAAGAGGAAGAGGGCCTTGGAAAATATCCTTTAAAAAATCATTTATGTACAAGTTGAATGAAGCCAATGCCATCTAAACATTATAGCATCAAAACCGGAACAAGAGAACAGTGGCACCAATCCAGCATAAACTACCGACTGCACTTGTAATTTTCGATCCTTTAGAATTCTTAGAATTACTTCAGCGTAAAGTTCTGTTTTTTTTTTTTTTTTTTGATCAGCAGCGTAAAGTTCTTATAACCTTATCATGCACCATTTATCTAAGTGGTTTAGGTCTTTGTCACATTCTCAACAGCTTAACAGTGATTATAAACATTTATGAGGTAACAAAATTAATAACTTAAAACATGGAGTTACCTTAAGAACTTGAGAGGATGTTGATCCATTATACCTGTGAACTACCTTTGCTATTTTCATGTGAGAGCCATCAGAACCAGCTAACCTGGAATTGGCTTCAATGCTATCCCCTAACCAAATAAATAAGCTGAGATCCACCCAAACCCAATAAGAATAAATCCCAATTAAATATCAAGTATCTCCATCATAATACTAAAATGCTCTTCGAACGTGCGGGAATTAGCCTTGACAAGATTTGTTGGAAGCGAGCAAGGAATAGAGGTTTTGAAGAGGATTTTATCTTTCTTTTTACCCTTCTACACTTATTTCTTTTCCTTGGAGAATGGTGTGACAATTGAAGGTTCCTCCAAGTGTAGCTTTTTTTTCTTGGTTTACTTCCTTAGGTAAGATCTTAACAACAAATAACCTTCATAAAAGACATTCTTATTTTTTATTGGTGTTTTATGTGTAAGAGTTGTGGGGAGTCGGTGGATCATCTTCTTCTTCATTGCCCCGTAGCATATGATTTGTGGTCATTGGTGTTCTATTTGTTTGGCATTCACTGGATATGCCACAAAAGGTTATTGAGTTGTTTGAGTCTTGACAAGGTAAGTTTGGGCATCATTGCAATATAGACTTTTGTATCCTTGTGTTGAACATTCTATGCTAGAGATTAAGTCTTTTTTCTTGCAAACTCTCCTTGATTGGAGTGTAGCTTTTTCTCATTCTTCTTGTTTTTCCCTTCCTGTTCTACTTGATCATTGTAATTTTGGTTCTTGATTTTTGCCCCCACAATACATCCCCAACGTACTCGAATTGGCTACTTTTTTTAATAATATTTTACATTACCTATCAAAAATACTAAAATGCTCAGATAGAATCTTCTCTTATACTGACTTGACTAGAAACTTGGAGTAGCTGCATCATTCTCTTTTTTGGATTTATTTTAACTGAGGGAGATGTTAAACTAAGAAGCAAATCTCAACATTAAAGATCTTGCTAAAAAAGGGCCAATTACTTCTATATTGATACACTACTATTAAGCCTGTTCCAAACAAGGTGCATAAATACCAGATATACACAACTGTTTACTGAAAGACTACAGCAAAAAGTGGGGGCCAAAAAAAAAAAAAAAAAAAAAGAAAGCAAACTACAATAAGGAACGAAGAAAAGAAAAAGGAAACCAGACCTGCCAAATCAATAACTTATATAGTTACAGCTGCATGACCTTAAAAAGAGTTCGGTCAATCATCTTTTATTCCCTTGGGCCTTCCAGCAAAGGAGCATTCAGCAAGGCTTGATTTCAAATCCAATGCTAAGAAGCGTGCGAGCTGATTCAATTGCTTTCTCACCTCCAAGTTCCATGGCCTCACCAGTCAATTCTCCCTCTGTATCCACCGACCACTGGGTAGAAGACGCTTGGTTCTGTAAAGCGTCAGTTTTCTTAGATTGCAAATTGTTCATAGAAGCAGGAGCAGCAGCAGCTACAAGAGGAGCGCTTGGTGGGCCATGTCGCTTCTTTGGCACAGGCATGTCATGGTCATGTACCCCCTTATATGTTATAATCACGGCACTTGCATTATCTACGGCTGTCTCAATGTGCTTACGGACAGGACATCCAGCTGAAGTACATCTGTAGTAGTTTCTGTAAATATATTCAAGAAATTTATTAGAATAAAAGGAGGAGAAACACAGATTAATTTCAATTGGAAGGTAACAAATCTGGTGAAAAATTGGACTGGGAGGATTTGGAATTGGTTACATGCATTGGCTGCTTTGCACTTTGATCAGTGCAGCAACTTACTGAGAAAATCCCACCAAAAGGTGGTACATCTCACTCCATGATAGAAAACTCTTACTCCATGACAATCCAAACCATATTTCGCAAAGAACATTTAATTTGGGAAAGACAAAACATGAAGTATGCAAATCCAATGATGTAAAACTGCCGAACAGGAGGTTTTTGACAAAAATAATTCTTAGCCACATGCTGATTTTCTAAGTAATACAATGGTATTTGCATGGTATGATTTCCAATGGTCATCCTGTACTTTCTAAGTAATACAATGTGATATATATGTGTATATATATATATATATATATATATCACATTTCCCTAGTTAACATTCCCCTAGTTAATCTATTTTGGATCAAATGGTCTATCCTCCCTCATAAACATAGATTGGAGGCTACTTTCTGTATACTCAGGTGACATCCTTCTTCTTTTTAATCTATTTTTTTTACTTATGAGTATGGGAGCATTAGTTGTTTTACCTTGAAAAAAAATGGGAATTAATGGTTGAATGATAGATTTCTCAGTGTCTCATTCTATTGGACAATCCAAGAAACCTAATGACTATTTATTTATTAAACTTAAAAGCCACAACTTGCCAAGGACCTATGAAATTAGATTCAGTCCTACATATTGTTTCCAACAGAGGTTATATAAGAATGGGTTTTTTTACACCAGACTTAAATTCATAGCATGAGGCATACTGAAGACATACTTATTTCATTTGGGCAATGGGGCCTCATATCATTTGAGCAATTTCTAGCGAAGACAAAGGTATGAAATGACTTCGGTTATTTTAAATGGCATAAAAAAAAACAACAATCTTAAGGTTTAAGGAGAATGCAGTATGGGAGGGGATAACCAACTATTGGACATCAACATCTTTTTAGCTACATAGAACGCTGAATAATTCTTCTAACTGCTGCAATTTAATTGTAAAGTTACACTACACATATAAGCAGTAACATAACATTAAAGGATAGCAGTATCATGAGCATGGCCACTTCTAAAAATAAAGATTAACATGTTAAACAGTGGATTAGGCATGCACCTGGGGTGGCGATTTCCCTTCACCATTTTCTGTCCATACTTGCGCCATCTGTATCCATCACCTGAAATCCCCACATCTCCTGCTGCATGCACAACAAATTTAGGTTTCTTGCCGGGTTTTATTATAGAACCTGAATTCGCCAAGTTGCTTTTCTTCACTCTGGTTATCAAAAAGGAGGAAAGAACATTAAAATCAGGTATTACAAATCCTTCCCAGAAAAATACAAAATGGAAGCATCATAAATGAACCAAAATCCAATGAAACCAAATTCAAGGAATCCTTGCCTTCTTTTTGGCTCTGGTTCGTTGACATGCTCCTCCTTGATCTTAGTTTCACAATTCCCATTGGAGTCACTAGAGTTCTGTCGTTTTCTCTCAGAAATCAAGGGCGTTTCTTTTATAGTTTCTTTTGAAGCTGTGGGTGACTCTGATTTATTAAGCATTTGAATGGGATGCTCTGTAACACTATTTGCTACAACTAGCTCAGCAGACGATGCAAGCTTATTTTCCTTCGTACAGTTAAACTTCCGAGGTGGATCATGACTATGTTGGCTTTTATAAACAATCTCTATTACCCTACCTGAGTGATCAGAGCATTCAATTTTCTTTGCAGTACAGTCAGAAAAGGTGCATTTGTAATAGCTTCGAGAACCTTTAGGACTCTTCACTTGCTTCTGACCATATTTCCGCCAGTTGTAACCATCAGAAGATTGTGTCTTCACAACAGGAACACTTGACACAGGTTTCAAGTCAGAAGACACTTGCAGGTCTGATTTTGGTGTGCATTCATCATTGACCTTCACTGGTGAAAGTCTCTTTTCTAGTAGAGTTGGGCTTGGAAGAGATGAAATTGATTGTGTAACAGAAGTTGGTGATAGTTCAGATGGAGAAGTTGGACATACAGCCACCTGATACTGATTTTGTGTCTGAGCATCAACAAGCTGGGCTGTTGCACTTGCCAAAGCTTCCTGCGGGGACACCCCAACTTGATCCTGAGAAATATTTAGCAAAGAAAATTTAATGAAAAAAAGAAACAAATACATCTTAGACAAGATGCAATGAGAAGCACTTTCTTCATTTGTTGCAAATTTGCAATGCAAAGCTCAATCCTCAAAACTAAAGGTTTGAATAACAATAGCCACAGACCACAAAAGTAGAGTGCATGTGCAAACCACATATACCGCCCACAAAAGTGTACAAGTTCACAAATAATAGTAACACATCATACTTGGACCCTAAACTTTAATGGATTTTATAAATTCAAACTTTGATAGTTCCTTCTGTAGGACAAACCAAATGCAAAGCTCAATCCTCAAAACTACATCGTATTCACTTGCTTCATGCATGAAGTTTGGGGTGTTAAATCAGCATGATATGGATGGCTCTTCTACAAAGCCATAAGGCATGCAAAGAGATTCATTTGGAAAAAATCATGGCGAGAAGTAATCATTTCATTGAGATTAGTTGAGTGAATAATCAATTTTTCGAGCCATGGTATTTGCACCACAACTACACAGAAAAGGTGGTTTTTTTATTTATTATATTGGTGGTCTCTTTTTTATTTTTGGTGGACACTTTTAATAGGATCCAAAGACTGCAAATGGATGTCAACCCTTTGGCTAACTAGGACTTCTTCGTTATCTTAATACAGAATACCAGCTTTTATAGTTGGCTTCCATTGCTATTCTTTTTCTATATGAAATCTCCATTTTTATATATGGAAATCACATATTAAACATTCTCATGATTTTATTTTATTTCCTATTATTTTTTTATGAATAAGAAATTATTCAATCAAAAGAAAGTTGGAAACAGAACACATTACAAACAGGTTGTTGCAGATGGCATCCTTAGACGACAAGCTACTCTACAAGATTCAACTTGTGAAAACACTGTATGGAAGCTTCCAAATACAACACAAAGCTTTATTCTGAATTGTGTTATTAACTTTGGTCCTAGTAGCCAATCTGTTATAAACTGAATGCTTTAAATTCTTTCATTTTAGTTGTTTATTATCCAATTCAGCTCATTATCCAACAAAGTAGCCTATTAAATAGGCAGCTTCTCAATAGTTCCTTCCATAACCCTTTTGTCACTGAGCAATCAAAGTAAAGATGGCCTCTGGTTTCTAATTGAATTTTGCAAAAGACACGTATCATATAACCCCTATAACCCCATGTAGCCATCCTTTCTCTTGAAACCAACCTATCTTTGATATCCAGCCAATAAATGGAGGCATGTTTAGGAATGTGACGAGGAGACAAGATTCTTCAACCAACCAACAGTATTAGACTTCTCTTTAACAGTTTACCAAGTATTATATTTACCATATGCAGCCAGAAACCAGACAGCTTCATCTGCCACATTATCTATTTTTGCCAGCTTTGAATCTGAACCAAAGCATCTGACATTGCTTTTGGCCAAAACCAGCTTCCATTTTGTATTGCACCTGACAGCTTGGCATTCATATTGCTGCCAGCATAACATATAATTTGGTTTCCACATTTTAGGAATAATGGCACATCTTGGTGTCATTCATCATCCCACAAATAAATCATACCCCCTTGCCCACTTTAAACTTCAAAGATAGATCTTGCAGCATCTCTTAATCGGAATAGTTCAGTCCATCCCTATATACACTCCCTTGGAATAGGTATCACCTAAAAACATCTCCCATTGAGTGGCTAAGCATTGACCCAAGATACCCAAATGGAACCGCTTGGGCAAACACGTTGGATGCCCTATTCCAAGCTATCATCTTCCTCAACCCTCCTTGTTTAGGGACAGTTACCACTTCCCAAGCCATTCAAGCACAAATTGCTTTCTCAGCCTTACCAGTCCATAAGTGTGCATTCAACCTTTGTTCAACCAGTTAAAAATATTTCTTCTTGGCAAAATGAATAAACCTGAATGCTATACAAAACTGAATTGATTAGCTGCAATCTACCAGTCTACCTGCAAAAGGACAGTGTCCTTGCACTCTATGAATAAATTCTAGCAGTAATCTTGTCCGCCAATGGTTCACAATCATACATATTAAGCTTATTTGAAATAAGAGGGAATCCCAAGTATTTAAAAGGGGGCTTTTCTTTTATGAAAACTAACATAGCTAATATACACTCCCTTAACTCTTCAGAAACCCCCAGCAAAAATTACTTTCACTTTGTTGCTATATGTTGATAAATAAAAAAAAGAAGTCTATTTAAACTCCTCCAGTACCTACTTGATCGCTCTGGCAGGCTCCATCTGAGTGCCCCCAAATATGGTTAAATCATCAGCAGAACAGAGAAGCTGAACCCAAGGACATTTGGATGGAAGCCAAAACCCATGTTACTCCTCACAAAAAGCTGTATCATCCTTGTGAATACTCCATTGCTGCTACAAACAATATCCAACCAGACTCCCCATTATTTGCTACTGAAGCCTTAGGAGTTATAATAGATGTTTCAACCCAATTTATTAACTTTCTTGAGACCCAGATTGCTGCTGAAATACCAATGCTAAAATCCCAATCTACCAAATCATAGGCCTTCATCAAACCTATTTTAAGAGTGCATCTTGCTGCACCACCTTCTCTATGATAGTTCTTCACTAATTCTTGTGCAAGTAGAACATTATCTGCTATTCTTCTAGACTTGTACTATGCAAAAATGTTGTTTGCGTAAAGGAAAATGAATTCACTTCACACCCCTTAATCCTCTCAGCCAAAATCTTGGACATACAATTATAAAAGGTCTTAAGACATACTATAGATCTTAATTTATAGATCTGTCTTAATAGTTGTTTAAATAGAAAGAATTGATGGCTGATGCAGAAACCCGATTGATGCTGACTGATTTCATTGGTCTAGATTGTTGTTGATATGATGAAAATTTTATTTTATTTTGAGTATTTTATTAGATTTGATTGCTAATTATGAGTTAATTTTCCTTTCTTGTTTGATGTAATTTGGAACCCTATTTACATTTTATAGGCCCTAGAGAAAACATTATTGGTACATTGATATACAACAACTAAGACTTGGTCCCAAAATTTTTAGGGTAGGCTATGGATCCCTAATCAAGGTTGGCCACATTTATTCTTTTCTACTATTCCATTCTATCAAAAGTCATGTTCTCTATTACTTCCTTAATTGATGTCATTTTTTACTACTATTAATGATGTTTTTGGTCTTCCTCTCTTTTTTAATTCCCTCATCTTGAATCAACTCACTCTTTCTCACTGAGACCTTAATTACTTTTTGCTAAACATGACCAAACCATCTCAAGTGACTCTCCCTCATCTTTTTATCAACATGGGTCACTCCTATCTTTAAGCGAATTTCCTTGTTTTAAATCCTATCTTTCTATATATTGCACTTATCTATCTTAACATTCTCATTGTAACTAAGTTATGTTGTGTCTGTGATAAGTGTAATATATTTTGTTCATAACCAACTTGTGGAGCACACCTTGGGTACTTTATTAGGGCAGGCTCTTTGATAGTGACCTTTCGTTTAGTAAGGCTATGAAAGTCAGCTGGTCCCTAGCCCAGAAAAATAAAAAGGGTTGCGGTACATTGATGGCTGACATAAAATTAATGATACGTGGATTTGATGAATACAATTCTATTGATTCATGGCTTGGTGGTGATGCCAAGAAAATCTTGGTGCAGAAGCTTAGGGTTCAAGCAGCTCTAGGTTCTAGAGTTTTTTTTGTTTTTGTTTATTATGCACGTGCCCTTTTTGCAACTTTTTGCTGCATCAGTATTAGTATCAAAGCAAAGTTTGACTGTGAACTGAAACCCACCCCAAATTTCACTAGCCACTAGTCGTAAAATAGTTTTTAACCCAACCCCCACCAAAGCCTTCGATTGTTACCATCGACCTTGAAAACCAATCAAAAAACCACTGTCATCAACTCAACAACCCTCTCCAGCAGCCCTACTTGTCCATTGCAGGCCGCGACCACATAACCGACTTCCAACTTGAATCAACCAAGACTTATTCTTCCACCTACGAATCAACAACCAAGACTTATTTTTCCATCAAAGTGTCAACCAAGACTTACTCTTCCACCTTTGAATCAACAGCCACCATCAACCCCAATCCCGCCGATTGAAATATTGTACTGCCATCAAGTCAACCTCACTATTGCTGGCCAAGAATCACAGTATTGTCGACTTGAATGTAAACAATGCCACCATATTTCCACCACAAAGTCAACAACGAGAGATTTATAGAGTCAACACCTAAGCCCATTGACTTACTTGCTCCTTGATTGATTATGTGTGCAATGTAAACAAAAATCCTCTAAAATTAACAACCCATTTGTTTGAACTTGTGATCCAACCCAAATCAGGTTTGCATAACCCAACCCATAAATAAAAATAAAAATTAAAAAAAAAAGAAGGAAAAAGAAGAAGAAGAAGAGGTCGTACCCAGTGCACCAAGCTACCAAGGCTTAACCTCTTAACTTAAGCCAACCCATCTTAGGTCAAAATTTGCTTCCTCTCTTGTGGAATCAATTTACGATCAGAATATAAAACAGTTATAATACACCATTGACTTATAGCCTGATCTCATTAGTTGATATTTCAAGCTGATAACTTTGATTAGTCACTTATGGAACAAACCCTAGAAACCATATCAAAAGCCATCCAAGAAATATTTATAGAGGGAGCTTGAATCAATATTTGTTTAGACAAAGTAGTGATTTCCTTCAAAAGGATATTTTGTGAAAAACCATGTCTCGCTCCCACATAAGGAAGTGATAACATTGACATTGAGGGCTTGCTATCTTCCAAGCAAAACTGTCAGGCCCAATTTAATAGGTACCCAGTTCTGGGGCACACAGGCTCAGTTTAGAATATCCAAATCATGTTAACCCTTAGAAACCTAAAGACTGAGGAATGGATAATAGTGAACATTGAGATACCTAAGGTGAGTGAAATTAAGTGTGCATTATCACAAAGGTTCCATTCTACCTGCAGCCCAATGTGCACCCAATAGTTTTGTCAATAGATTTATCTACTCGCATGCGTCCATGTGAAGTGCTAGGTTACAAACCTATTTGTTGCACATTTCTTTATATGAATTTTTTTGGTCAATGTTAAAACAAGTTTCTGTGCACATAATCATTCCATTGATGCTTCTCCAATTACTGTCCTTCAATATGAGCAATTCATTTTTCTTCCTTTGGGGGACCAATCTTTGAGCCATTTTTTCTGTGCTCCTAAAAGTCTCATATGGTAGTGTATCTTTGCAGGTTCACACTAATTCACAGTCCAAGTTGGAACAAGAAAAGGTCTAAAATAATGCATGATGCATTGATGCTCTGCCTCAAGTTTACCCCAAATCCCTCTTTTTTTTTTTCCCCGGGGAGAGGGGGGGGGGGGGGGGGGAGGAGATGTCTGGGTATTTTTAACCCATGATTTCATCCCACAAACCATAAATTTAATCATGTATGTGCGTGCATGCGCGCACGTGCGTGTGTGTTTCTTTCAAAAGATGAGTTCAATATTTTCAAGTTCTTGAAGAAACCCAAAACAAACAAACCTGAGCCCATGCATCCTACAGGATAGCCTATATCTTTCGGGCAACACTCAGTTTATCCCAAGTTCACTCCACACATGCAATAAGGCCAGGAAAGAGGGCTTAGACAAGTATCAATTCTGTCAAGTTGTTGAAGAATGCTTTGGAGGTTTTTGAGAGTCTGTCTGGTTTAGGCCAATCCCTCCAACAGTGAGATCTATTGTGCTTCTATTCAAGATGAAGTGAAGGATCAAGGAAGAGACTCCCAAAGTATACAACAGGAAGTATACGAATGGGGACATAGGGTAACTATACCAAAGAATCCCTAAAATCCTATCATCCATTTTGAAATGCGTGGATTGAATTTTGCCACATCATCAACAATTTAAATGGATACTAACATATTATTTGATACTCATAACCCTTTTTTATTAATTTTTTACTTATCAAAAACAATTAAATAGATACCAAATTGTGGTAGTTAACCTTTAACTTAAATGTCAAATGATATGGTAAAATCCAATCCACTCATTTTAAAATGGATGTATAGGATTTTATGAATTCTGTGGTAGAATTACCCTGAGAAAACTAGAGAATTCTGATCCCCACAAAGAAGCTATCCTTTGCAGGATGACAACAGTTAAAACCATCTGTTCTGTTTAGGATTCAAGTTTTTTGGACTAGTGCCTTTGACCTCCCTAAGAAAGTAGTTAAGGAGACAGTACAAAAGCTTTGTTATTTCCTTTAGAAGGGTGTAGATTGGGTAGTTTCCAGCTAGGATGCACGGACACTTCATTTCGGGTGCCGTACCCACGTCGTATTGTGTCGTAACGGTGTCCTATCTGTCATATAATGTTATAATTTTTCAAAAATTAATTGTGTTGCTGTATCATACCTGTACCTGTACCTGTGTTTGTGCATCCTAGGTTTCTGGGGCCAAAGTGGCTTGGAGTGCCTTGTGTTGCCCTCAGAAAGGGAGGGGTGGGGGCTTTGTTTGAAACGTGTGGAGAATGGGAATAAGGGTAATATTATGAAACATATTTGGAAATTGCTCGCACAAGCTGGTTCCATCTAGGTTGCTTGGGTGAAATTGCATTTATTAAAGGATCAAAGCTTTTGGAGTATCAAAATCCCTAAGAATTTCTCTTGGGGCTGGAAGCAATTAGATCATTAAAGTTTTAAGTTGGAAATGGTGTAAACATTTCAGCATGGCATGATAATTGGCATCTAGAGGGTATTTCTTTTTTTTCTTTTTTTTTGATAAGTAATAAGTTTTATTGATATCAAAAAAGGAACATCCTAGTACACAGGGAGTGTACAAGGGGTCAACAAATCAAGTACAAAAATTACAAGAATCAGGGAAGTCAATAAAAGAAGGGAATGGTTGGTTTTGCATAGCAAACAACCAATCCAATAAAGTCCTAAAGAAAAGTAAATTGAGGTCTGCTATGGATCTCTCAATATTCTCAAAACACCTACTATTTCTCTCCCTCCAAAGACACCATATTAAGCAATTGGGAACAATCAACCAAATATAACCATTTCGATGATGACCAAAACTGCCTTGCCAACATGCTAAGAGCCCCGAAATGGATTGTGGCATAACCCAGCTTACTCCAAATAAACCCAAAAATTATAGACCACAGATCCATAGCAATCGGACAATGAAGAAAGAGACGGTCAACTGATTCACCATTACACTTGCACATGTAACACCAATCCAATATCCAAACCTTCCTTTTTCATAAATTATCAATCGTCAAACTTTTCCCTAAAGTAGTAGTCCAAACAAAAAAAGCTATTCGAGAAGGAATCTTTTGTTTCCAAATACTTTTCCAAGGAAAACAGTAGTCAGTAGAGCCCGCTAAAATTCTATAATAATCATTAACCTTAAACCCCTTATCTCTACTAGGTTTCCAACACATCTTATACTCACCAAACCCCCTTATTTAAGAACCATACATGGTATTCATGAAACCTGACGTAGCCTCTAATTCCCAAACATGCACACCCCTAAAGAAATTGACATCCCAAAAGAGGATGTCATTGGTGGACTTCATAAGCACAGCCACACTAGCCTCCTTATCCCTGCAAAATCTATAAACAAGTCAGGATAACTAACTGCAAGGGACGTCTCACCACACCAACAGTCTTGCCAAAACTTCACCCTAGACTCGTCACCAATATCATACAAAATATGGCGTGAAAAAAAAAAAGGCCATCCCCGACTAATATTTTCCATAAACCAACACCATATGGACCATTAACAGATCTGGTACACCAGCCCCCCCATACACATCCATATTTCACCTCTATCACTTGCCTCCAAAGGGCATCTTTCTCAATCACAAATCTCCATAGCCACTTCCCAAGTAAAGAGGGTACTTCATTCCTCAAGTATGGTTACAGGGTGATACATGATGATGTGAGTTTTTTCAATGACAAGTTTTCAAGTGTTCTAAATGATTGAAATTGGATGTGGAAGCCTGCCATATCAAAAGCATCAGTTTCAACCCAAAGCAAACTTCCTCTGGTTTTAGATGGGGAACTAATAAAATCGTATGGGTAACTTGCAGAGTAAAGACTTTTTTTTTAGTGTTGTAGTCTTGTAAGTCTGCTTGTTTCTTTGTAGCTTGTTTTGGTGTGCAACTAAATCCCCAGTCATAACCACTTTCAGGACCCCAAATTCTAAATGTTACTAAATTTAACCTTGAAAAAGAAACAGCCCAAGAACAAGAAAAACCATTCCCTCCAACACGCTTTCAGATGTAAACACTGAATTTGACATGCTCAAACAAAGGTCTCACAATTCAACTTACAACCAAGCAAATATCGCAGAGTTCACAAAATTCATGTTAAAAAGCTCAGAAACACAGATAGCAAAGAACAAATTCACAGTCATTGTTCAGAAAACAATGCATCAAACCACAAAAACCAGTAATAAGCACTCAAAATTTCAAAAAAACAAACGCGAATTATTGAGCTCCTAACCTGGACTTCAGCTCCGCCAAGCGACTGCGAAGTAGAATTCACCGCCAAAACTGTCAGATCAACACCACAATTGATTCAGCTCCACCACAATTCCATCAAAACCAAAAAATCAACCAAAAAAAAAAAAAAAAAAGGCCTACCAGCACAGTGATCGTTCAGTGATGACTGAAGCGACGAAGAAGACGGCGCTAGGGTTTCGAATTGAGAACCTCCCAACTTAGGTTCACCGAGCGGTGCTGAGCTCTGTAACTCACTGAGTTCCAACTCACCGAGTGGCTCTCCCTCCGGTTCATCCTCTTCATCCTCCTCCTCCTCCTCTGATTCTTCAACTTCTTCCTCCTCTGGATCTTCTTCGTACTCTTCTTCTTCTTCTTCTTCTTCTTCTTCTTCTTCTACTACTTCACGTGACTTCGAATTCTCTACTCGGAGAGCTTCGAAGCTCTCGTTCCCAGCCATAACCGACTCAAGAGAAAGAAGTAAAGTTCCGTACAATCCAAGCACTTTTTATCTATTTCACGCTGTCCGAAACCGTCGCCGAATTTCCGGAACGTGCTTCGGATTCTGTGTCTCTAAGCGGCATAGAATAGGAGAGAGAGAGTTTTTCTAGAGAGAGCGAGAGCAAGAGAGTGTGTGAGATTTTTATTTTATTTTTATTTTTTGTGCTTTTCGAAGTAATCAATGCTTTAAAGCGAAGAGAGGTGTTGTGTGTGTGTGTGTGTGTGTGAGGGTATATATGTCCTTGACTGAAATTGACTCTCTCTCTCTCTCTCTCTCTCAGGTGTGTTTTCTGTGGAGGGGTATAACGGCCGCCGTTTATTTCTCCGTTACGTCTGGTGCGGAGATCGCCGTTGGTTTTGTTGACTTTGACTGTTTCCTTTAACGGAGGAAAATAATACTGGTTCTTTTGACTGGGACATAGAGAGTGAGCATTTGTTTAATGGACTTTGTTATTATGGCATTTATGGAACTGTTTAGTTTAGTGGATTGAGTTTTTGGGGTGATTGCAGAGAAGAGTGCAATTAAAGCTTAGAAAAGGTGGTGCTTGTAATTGCTCGTGTCTGTAATGTTTGGGATCGTGGCACATGGAGAAACTCAGAAAGTGACACCAATTTGGGCACCAGCTATTGATGCTTAGGACATTTTGGTGATGATTTTCAAATTGGTAAAAAAAATATATAAAAATTTGGTACTCTTTTTGTTTCATGGACGTACAAGTGGCAAAACTAGCAATTTGGGTCGAATTTGGTTAAAATCGAGCTATTTTAAGCTGGTTATAAATGGGCTGGGTCAATCAGGTTGCGAGTCGAGTTAAGTTGACCTGTATTTTTTCACATGATTTTTATATATAAAAAATGTATTTGCTTATTGATAAGTTATGCAGCAAATTACTTGGTGTGAAATGCATTATTTTAAATTCACTACCCATATTAAGAAAAAGCTTAGCTCAACAAATTGGTATTTTTTCAATAATTTTAAAATTATACAATATCAACATACCATAATAGAGAACAAAATTACTAACTAAAACATTACTAACCAAAACAAAATAGCTTAAACACAAAATAGTCTAATCCACAATTTGAAAATCTAATTAAAACAAACACACAAGTTTTACTTTTACACAATATCAACATACCAAAATAGAGAAAAAAAATTACAAATGCTTTATTAGATAGCAATACACAAGTTTTATCTTTTATTTTGAAAAGTTATTTATTTTTTTGGATATGAACCGATAAAAAAAAAGCTTAAATATTCATAATTTATGTTAATTTCGTTTAAATGCTACTGTGTTCATTGCTGCTTCAATGACCATCATTGCGCTGGATTCAAGTTCAGACACAAGGAAATATATCACATTGTCACCACTAGCAAATACATCATGGGCTTTATATGGGACATTTTGGGATCTGCTCTCCATGGACTCATTTTGATCTTTCAGAGCTAGTTTTGTGAAATTATTAGGCAGAAGGCCCTCCCATGTTGTGTTAGAGCAACAACTCATGGTTACTATGTTTGCCTTTGTCTTTACTCTTGACCTCCATTGGGGTTATTGTGAGTGGAGATTTTCAAGGGATGAAATCTGAGGCTAAAAGTTTCAAGGGTGGTCTTATCTCCTTCTTCTCATCTGGAGTGCAATCACTTTTCAGCTGGGGGTACTGGGAGCTATTACTATGTTATCAAGGGCGGCTAAGACGAAAAATAGAATAAATTTTTTTATATATATTTAAATATAATTTTTTAAATAAATAAATATAATAATATTACCTAAACTCTATTTTCTTGTTTTAGATGCAAAATTACTAATTAACATGAACCACTTATAATGTTTTTTTGAGAAAGTTTATAGACACAAAAAATTTGACAAAAATTTTCACTCTTGTTGATGTGACAAATTAATAATGATAAGTAAAAAATTATGTTAGTCGTGCACTTAGATGAGAACTAGTAAAAATTTGCCAACTCAACTGTTGTGAAATTTTGTGTATTGTAAATTTTTTTTTTAAAGTGCTACATTCATAACATTTTTACAACAAAACCTAGGTGTTAAATTGTTACTTATTCTAATTTGAACCCACTACTTAAATTACTTTTTTTGTCCGCCAATAGCAACTGGTAACAACCTACTTAGGATTTGTTGCGAAAAATATTGTGGACATAGCATTTCTTACTCTCTTTTTTCTTATATTTCATTTGATAAAATAATATTATTTTATTTATTGACTAATATTTGGGCTTAATTAATACTATTACAATTAAAAAAATAAACCTATTGATTAAAATTTGGGAAACTTTTTCTACTTAGGGAACTTAGGAGATTGGGGGCTTTAAGAGACCGCCTCAGCTGCCTATTCTGTAGAACCGGCTTCAAAATCCTCTCTGTGGTGGTAACCTTTTGGTGTTTTGGACCATATTGTAAGCAAGGAATCCTCCTAACAGTTGGTTCTCAAGTTTCCAGTGGAAACATTTTTCTTCTCATATATAATATCAACATTATGTATGTAACTACATATATATATTGCCTTTGGGCCTTATAGCCTAGTGGCACCTAGTGTCATTGTATACCTTGAGCTCGGGGGTTCGATCCCCCACATTTACCCAGCAAAATATATATATATATATATATATTTTTTTTTTTTGAGAAACCATATATTCATATATAGATGAGTGTATTTGTGTAAATATTGATGTATTTGTCCTTGTATACATACGTGTCCTTGTACACATGTATATATGAGGATATCTTAGCCATTTTACATAAACCTCTGTAAAACTTTTTTTTTTTTAGAGAAAGTTTTAACCTATGACGTTCGCAATTGGTGATAACTTTTTATTATCAGACCAAAACTCCTTTCCTATAGCATGTAAAATAGATTTCATCCTAAAGTTATTGAAGATTTCTAAAGAATTATGATCTAAAAAAAAAAAAAAAAAAAGAGGATCTTTCAAAAAAAAAAAGTGAAATTTTTTTAGTATGATTTTTTTTTTTTTTTGGGTTGAGAAAAAAATTAGACATATACAATTAATAAAATAAGTAACATGCTTACATGAGAAACTACAGAATACAGACTGTATGTTGGAGTATTTTTATAAAATGTATTATAATTTATTTTAAATATCAATTAAATACCTATTTAAGTGAAAA
The DNA here is from genome assembly GCA_033629205.1 of Lithocarpus polystachyus. Classification (NCBI taxonomy): domain Eukaryota; kingdom Viridiplantae; phylum Streptophyta; class Magnoliopsida; order Fagales; family Fagaceae; genus Lithocarpus; species Lithocarpus polystachyus. The sequence goes on along the minus strand of CM066163.1, from coordinate 97,459,689 downwards.
TATGAAATCAGTTTTACAACATTTACTATCACTGATGGCATATCCAATTCAAATCTTATCTAAGTAATAATAGTTTTAATATGCATCAGCTATCTTTCTATTAACTTCATAACCTTCATTTTCTTTTTAATAGTTAATTCTTAATAGCCTCCTCTCATATAACGTATAGTTTAATTGTTTTTTTACCAAAAACTTAAATGGTTTAGTGCAGAAACTTTTCAAAATATAGAACTGATAGCTGTGTTTTTTCTTTTTTTAGGGGGAACAGTAAAAACTTTATAAAGATAGACAGGTTAAATCAGCCTGAAGTACATGGAAAAATTGTGGTGAAACATCTTCCATCCAGACTACAAAATCTAAAATATCAAATTATTAATCGCATATCTTGCCAGAGCACAATGCTACCTTCTCTTTTAGTGTGAGAGTAAAGTAATTGATTAAAACCTTGAAAAAGTTCCTTTACATCATCAACCAGCAACCCGAAGGATGCCAAAAAATTATCTCATCAGCCAATGCTTTTATTAATACCAAAGAGTCACCTTCAAGAATGGCCCTTGAAACTCCAATTTCCCTTGCAAATGAGAGTGCTTTAGCCGCTGCTAGTGCTTCTACTTCCTCAACGCCTTATGCCTGAGGTAGGTACAAATGGTAGTCAAAAGTTTAAATTCAATTGATATATGAGAATGCTCCTCTGACTTACGTGTGTGTGTGTGTGTGTTGGGGGGGGGGGGGGGGGGGGGGGGGGGGTGGGGTGTGATGGGTCAACCGAGCAGCAAGATTGAGATATAATATTTTTCTCTATCTCTCTCACTTTGATAGCAAATTTTTATTCTCTTCTCAACCATCTGGTTATATATCAATATTAGTATTATGCCCGTGCGATGCACGGCTTAATAAAAAAATCATATGTAAATTAAATGCCTTGATAAAAAATCATATATAAATTAAAAATATATGTTTTGATGTTAAATATAGATTGTAAAAAATTATTTTAAGTAGAATTGAATGTGAAAAATGGGGTTTATCTATGAAATACTCTACTAATTAAGTAGTGAGAAACTTGAAACTCTAAATTAATTATCCTAATACATAATATATGTAGTGTGTTTGAATAAAATATATTGTACATCATTAGGTAACCACCACAACATGTGTGTATTTGTCTATATATAAGAGAATTATTTATCAAAAGAGAATAACTCATGATTTAGAAAGCAAGCCAACATATGAATCTACCTTTCTTAAAAGAGTTTAAAAATTTGTGCTTCCAAATTCCTAAAATGCAAGTTCTAAGCTTCTAACTCATAATAAGAGTAAGACAACACAAAGTATAGAAAGCAAAAAGTCCTATAAACAATATAAGACGCAATATATATGCATACACGTACCAAAGACATACACTCATAGAAAATAACATTTATAGATTTACCTAAAGGCTCTATTTATTATTATCATCGAATTTATTGCTCCTTACTCACGAATTAGAATGCAGCTTTGTGGAAAAAAATGGAAAAGAAAAGTAAAGAAATACATACTTGTGTAGTTAGAGGAAGCGAAGTTTCCTTAGGAATTCAGGAATTCACAATTTGGTGTGAGTTTTATTCCACTGAGAATAAGATATATTATAGAAGAAGATGATATATTATAGAAGGAGAAGATAAGAATAAAGAAAAACCTATTACATATAAAACACTATTTATGTAATTACATTTTTTTCTTGATAAAATTATATTTGTGGTAGTAGTATTATATATTTTTGGTAGTAGTGTTACTTCATTATCTCTAAAAAAATTTCATATCCACAATTAAGCTTTTGTATATATCTAAAAAACTAATAAAACAATAGAGAAAAAGTTGATAAGAATAACTTTTTTTTTCTTTGAGAAAGTTGATAAGAACAATTAGGTTGTGTTGTTTCTATCTAAAAAAATTACTACAATTTTTTAGTTGATAGAGTTTAACTTAAACTCAAACTTTTGCCTTTCCTCTTATATTGTATGTTCAATTTTAAAATTTTTTTTAATGTTGTATTTTTTAGGGGTTTCTTTTATTGTAGTTTAGGTCCTTTAGGATAGTTACAAAACTCTCCCATAAAAAATAAGCTATATATATATATATATATATATACATGTGAAAAGAACAGGAAAAAAATTAGGTTGTGATGTTTCTGTCTAAAAAAACTACTGCAATTTTTTAGTTTTTTTTTTTTTTTTTTTTTTTTTGATACCAAAGGAAACATATCATTAAGAGAAATTAAACCAATACACAAAAGGACAACAGGCAAAGTACACATAAGGACATCAGGCCATAACATAGTTTGGATTTAGCCTACACCTATGAACAGGGAAACAAGTGGTGATATAGGCTAAATCGGATACATGGCCAACTACATATCTAGGAACAAAAAGGAAATCTATGTGCATTCCTTGATTATGAAGATGGGTTATATCTGCAAACAAGGTCTTCTGCTGCCAACTTGGTTGTCTATACTCTTTGTAAACTTGTGTGAGATCCTTACAACAATTCAAAATAAGCAGTTTGTTGTAACCCAGCTCCAAAGCCTTTAGCATTGATTTTCCAACAGCATCCTGAAGAGCAAGGCAATAGGTCTTCCTGCCACAACTAGCCCCTTCTTTGAACAAGCTTCTTGCATCCACTGTTGTTGTCTCAAACACATAGCTACTCCTTTTGGTTCTCCTATTGATAGAAGCTGCAACCTTAATGACAATCTGCCAATCTTGGTTTATGGATTGCTGCTGGGTTTGTTGTCTGCACCAGGACCTCTAATTTTGATTGTTGTTAAAAGCTTCCTGAAACCTGCATAAAAGAGATTGGGAGGTTAGAAGAACTTCCATTGGGTTGGGATCCTTCCCTTGATGACGAACCAAATTTCTATGGTTCCAAATGGCCCAAAGAGTTGTGAACAAAGATTGCAATATTCCCATTCTAAAAGGATCACTAGGATCATTTTGTCTAACACAAAACTCCACCCATTGTTTGATTGACAAGTTGAAGGAATCAAAAGTTCTTATCTTCAAATTTGAACCATGTCACACAGCCCGAGCAAAGTGACATTTCAGAAAAAGGTGGTTAAGTGATTCCTCTTCCTTATTGCATAAGAGACATTTGCTTGACACAGTGATGCCTCTATTGACCAGGACCTTAAAGACTGGCAAACTACCATGAAGTATTTTCCAAATGAAGTTGAGGATTTTGAGAGGTAGGTTAACTTTCCAAATTCTTTCCCATACCCCCTTTCCAATACCAAAGTATCTTTGGCTCTGTGAGGAATTGGGGTATTGATCTTTGAGAAGCAATTAATGTGCATCCTTAACCTTATAATCTCCTGAATTTGAATGTTTCCAAATGAGCTTGTCAGCCATATTAGGTAGTTTAGATATAGGAAGAAGCATAATCTCCTTAGCTACCTGTGGGTGATAAATCTTCCTAATTAAATCCACCTTCCATGACTTGTTATCTTGATCAATAAGGTTAGCAACTGAACCATTGGACAGATTACCTCCCTTAGAATAAAATCTAGGACATGGTACCAGTCTGGATGAGTTAGTGGAATTTGGTGCCTACTACCAATCAGCCATCTGCCTTGATGTAAGGCAGGATTTTGAGAAACCACAATATTCTTCCAAATCCAAGAGTGGTTTGGTTTAGGTTTATAATCTCTTAAAGAAATGGAAGAACAGTATTTTGATTGAAAGGTTCTGGCTAGAAAAGAGTTGGGATTATGCTGGATTCTCTAGAATTGTTTTACAATCATAGCTTGGTTGACCAAACTGAATTTTTTCAATCCAATCCCTCCCCTGCTTTTTGGTTGGCAAATTTTATTCCAACTAATGAGATGAAGCTTCCTATCACCTAGATCATGACCCCACCAGAAAGCCCTAGTAATAGCATCAAGTTTGTTACAAGTAGTTTCAGGAATTTTAAGACAAGAAAAGGAGTACACAGGCATGGCTTGAAGAACAAAAGCAATTAAGGTAGCTCTACTAGCTTGGGATAAGAGTTTGGCTTTCCAACATTGAAGTTTGTCTTGAACTCTATCAATAATATCCTGAAAATCCTCTACCTTTTTTCCCCTGAGCTTGAAACTGATTCCTAGGTATTTGGTTGGATGTTGTACAAGATTAACTTGGAGTGAGGAGGTAGTAGCTTCCTAGACCTCTTGAGGAGTGTTAGGAGAGCAAAAAAGGTCAGATTTGTTGAAGTTTATTGCTTGTCTAGAAAAGGAACAATACCACAAAATAGTCTTCCTAAGATTGGATAAAGATTTGTTGTCAATTTGGAAAAAGAACAAGGAATCATCAGCAAATAAAAGGTGTGTAAATGACAGACCATTCCTACCCACACGGATTCTTTTAATGTTCCCAAGATTTTCCTCCCTTGAACAAGCAAGAGAGAGAATATTTGCACAAAAAAGGAAAAGATAAGGTGAAAGGGGGTCACCTTACCTAAGACCTCTAGAAGGGTTAAAGAAATGACAGGGACTTCCATTAATCAGTAAAGCATATTGTACAGTGGTAACACATTCCTTAATCCACTTGATCCAACAATCACTAAAATTAATGGAGATAAGCACAACCTCAAGAAATTTCCAATTGACCTTATCATAGGCCTTGGACATAGCAATTTTTTAGTTGATAGAATTTAACTTAAACTCAAACTTATGCCTTCCCTCTTATATTGTACATTTAATTTTTAATTTTTTTTAATGTAGTTTTTTTTAGGGGTTTCTTTTAATGTAGTTTAGGTCCTTTAGGATAGTTACAAAGCTATCCCATAAAAAAGTGAACTATATATATACACGTGAAAAGATGGGGAAAAAATTGATATCTAAAATTTGGATTGTAATTAAATTAAAATTTTTATCAACTTAGAAATTATAAGAGAATAAAATTTATATATATATAGAAATCTAAAGATCTAAAAAAATTTATGCAATTTGGTGAAGCCATTTGGCGCAACCACGGCTTTTAAGCCCAGCCTTTATTACCTAATAATACTAGTATATGATATATATAAAAGCAAAGCAAAGACCTCATGTGAGAGTGCATGAACTCTTGCCATGTGACACTCTAATCTTGTATTTAACCTTTTTAACATCTTCTCATTAAGTTATTTTTACCGTTACCCAAAAAATCACGTTAACTTCTTTTTATTATTATCTAAAAGATGGGCTATTGTTGAAAATTAAACCAAACCTTATGAAAAGCCCAAGCCCACTTATTCCCTTACATATTATAACCTAAGTATGATCCTTTCCCATGTGTAGATGAAAGCTCAGACCCTAACCCACTTACAAACTCTCTTTCTTCTCCTCCATGCGTAGATGAAACTTGAAAACCAAGACCCTAACTCACTTAGAAGCTCTCTTCCTCTGTACAAGCTTCCCTTTAGACTATACACACTCTTCATCTTCTTTACAAACAACGATTTGTAGTTTGGATTCACTGATCCTATCTGACTAAACCAATGTTCCTATTCATTTTTCAAGTCTTAATTCAACCCTTCTATATAAACAAATGGAGATGTATGATCGAGGAAGATATACAATTATTTTAAAAAATAAAAAGAAAAAGAAAATGTACAGTCTAACCTCAACAGTCCCACCACTCTCTCCTCTCTCTCTCTCTCTCTCTCTCTCTCTCTCTCTCTCTCATTTTGAGCGCTATATTAGGATTCCCCAAATTGAAGATAATATTCAATCTTACCAATAGGCTACACATTGGAAGAATTGTCTACTAAGATAATTAGTATTTCTCTTACTGTGTTACAGGTGTAATTATTAAGTACTCTTGGAGCACAGTGAATAGTACTCTCTTATCTCACATTTATGGTAGAGTCTACTATTTATATTCATGGTGGGATCCACCATGAATGTAAGAGAAGAAAGCACCATTTTACTATACTCTAAGAGTATCTAAGAATTTTCCGCATTAATAAAAAAGTCAAATGCTATGTGATATGACATAGTCACCAATAGTCATATTGCATTCAACTATATTCATATTAAATTTTGAGTCATCTGTGATGCTATGGTACTAGGTTTGAAAACCAATTTGTTAACGACTTTTAATACGCTCCTACAACCAATTAAGAAATTTACAACAAGTTGGATCAAATTTTTTGTGTGCCTTTGAATTGTAGGTTTTTTTTTTTTTTTTTTTTTTTACACAAATGCATGAAAGTGGTAGGTCCATCATAAGCATAAAAATAATCATAAGTTCAGATATTGACAAACAATTAAGATATTGCGGTAATAGATTCTTATAGCATTTGCCCCTTTAGTAACTTCTAATAGCATTTGTCAATTTTGAAAATCTGAACAATTTATAGGATTCTAGCCACAAATGTTTGGCACAAAAATCTATGATGCAAAAATAATTTTGGTATCCCACAGCAGAAACTAAAGAGGACTACATAAACTTTTAGTTAGATGCACACCAATTTTTTTTTTTTTTTAAGTCTTCCTGTAGTATTTATTGTTTTAGTTTGAGACCAATATAGTTTAATTATACTTTTTATGCAAAGCTTGAAAGCCAACATACTTTTAGGCAAAATTTTCCCGTGCATTGCACTGGTTTCCGACTAGTTATTTTAATTTTATATATCAAATAAGATACTACTATTTTATGCACTTAACTATTGTGGGTTTAAAAAAGTACCACACCAAAAAACTAAGGGTGCGTTCGTTTGGAAGGAAAACAGGGAGGATGGAAAATAGAGGATGGAAAACAGGGTGGAAAATGTTGTTTTCCACTGTTCGTTTGGGGAAGGAAAATAGGGAGGATGGAAAACTCGAGAGAAAGTTTTCTCTCCGGGCCTACTTTTTTTTTCCTTTCAAATCGGAAGGAAAATCTGGAAAGAAAAGTTCTATAGCAGCACTTTTACAAAAATATCCTTTTTCTACCTATTTTTTTCTTCTTTTTTTTTTTTTTTCTTTTTCTTTCAACATTGACCTGAAATTTTTTTTTTTTTTTTACTGAACAACGTTGTTCTTTTTTTTTTTTTTTTTTTTTCACTGAACACTGAACAACGTTGTTCAGTGAACAACGTTGTTCTTTCTTTCTTTTTCTTTTTTTTTTTTCACTGAACAACGTTGTTCTACGTTGGTCTTTTTTTTTTTTCAACGTTACTGAACAATGATGTTCTTTTTTTCTTTTCAACTTTATATATATGATGTGATAAATTTTATATTATTTAATGATTAAAAATAAATATGTTTCTTACATATTATGTAACAAGGGTATAATAGTCAATTTATATAAATTACATTTTCCATCCTTTCCTTTTTCTCTCCAACCGAACACAAGAGTTTTCCATCCTCCCACTTTTCCACTCTCCCAACCGAACACACAAGAGGAAAAACTAAATATTTTCCATCCTCCCACTTTTCCATCCTCTTACAATTTTCCATCCTCTCACTTTTCCACTCCTCCAACCAAACAGACCCTAAATAAATGACGTATATTGTCTTAAGAGAGCAACCTAGTCCACACCTAAACTCCACTACTTTAAACTCATGAAATTAATGGTAATTTCTTTATATTATTATGTGATGATTTTGAAACAAGGTAATATCTCAACTTGTTCTCTAATTTTATGGTAAATACAATTTTAGAGAAATATGATTATATAAATTATTATTCTTGTAAATTATTCTTGTAATTTACTTATTAATTTATGTTTATAGGAACAACAGTTCCTCCAACCAAACACTAAAACACATTCATCCTTATAATTGTAAGTCATAGGACTCAGTTTGGGTCTAATGTTCCCGTACCTCAGACCTATCAAAATCATGACATGTGGCCAAAAGTGCATATTAAACTAAATGGATAGCAGCATGATTCATGAAACGTTGTAATAAGTTTGAGCAGACTGCAGAACTAACACAGCCCAAATATTATTTTAGAAAATTGCATCAAACTCATCAATTTTTTTGGTATACTCTAACTTGTTGTAATAAGTTTCCCAAATTAAGAAGAAGAAAAAAAGTCCTAAACAACAATTGAAGTAGGTTCCAAAAGATACAAACTACAACTCAACATTTATTATATTTTGATTAATAACAAATCAATTTCTTTAAGCAAACCAAATTCCCAATCGTCACACCTCCACAATCTATGACAACTTAAATGGGCTTGATGCTGTAAATGGCAAAATGAAAAAGGTGGACGCATTAGCTGAACCTGTTTTTGGGATAAAGCTGCATGCGTTACCTACCCACTTGTGTTCGGTTACAATATTTGACCAACACGTATGGTACTTAATATGTGGTATTCTTGCTCTATCATCCTGATTTAGATTAGCTCTCGAGACTTTTTTTTATCAATTAAAATTCCATCTTTATGAAATTGTTTCAATTTCTAGCTTCTTTCCATCTCATTCTTTTTATAATTTTATTTCTATTATTTTGGGCAATAACGGAATATGGAAAACTGAAAACCATTAATTGAAGTATACTTTTCACTTAGAATTTGTTCATAAATCAATTTGTTGGCATCCATTGAACAAGGGGATATAGAGAGAAAGTTTTCGCTTAGAATGAAAAAAAGTAACCGTCAGAAAATTAAATTAGATTACTTAAGTGAAACACACAGTTTTACCAATAGTTTTTTTTTTTTTTTGGTTTATTTTTATCCTAGCATGTTACTGTTTTGAATAACGATGATGAACAAAGGTTTCAGATTGAAACTTTAAATAACAAGATTAGAAATGAAAATGCTAATTTTAAAATATAAACTCTAAAACCTTTATATAAAATTCTCCATACTCGTGGGTTTTAGTTAACTCAATCAGTAAAATATCTTATTCTTGAATAAGATATTTGCGGTTCGAATCTCGTTTACATTAAAAATTAATTAGTATCTTAGCTTGATAATTATGAGCAATAATCATAGAGCCTATGTCATAAGTTAAAAATTATATCTTGGGGTGTTCACCAAACCGCATAAACTGCACAAATCGCAAAAACCGCTTGTAAAATGGCATAATCGCACCGCACCGCAAGTAATAGTGCACTGCACCGCACCACACCGATGGTACAGTGCGGTTTGCGGTTTTATAATAAGAAAACCGCACAAATCGCACCGCACCGCATCCTCTCTATATATTAATATATTTATTTATTTTTAATATTAAATATATTATTAATAGTTTTAAAACCCTAGTTTTCAAAAAAAAAAGTTTAATAACCCTCGCAAGTGTTGACTAGAAAAATCAACCCAAAATAAAGAAAAACTAGCTCAATATTTTAAAACTTGCCCCAAAAAAAGGGAAAAAATAGTTTTGGGCTGAGTAGGAAAAGTCCAAAATTAAAAAAAATATACTGACTTCAAACAGCATCTTATACATAGTATCGCACATGTGACTGCAAAAATGAGGCGCGGTGTGGTTATGGTTTTGGTTAAACTCTAAACCGCACCACATCGCACCGCACCGCACATGTATCCGCAAAAACAAGGTGCGGTGCAGTTATGGTTTTAGCTAAACCGCACCGCAAAGTTCGGTGCTAAAAATGACCCAAAACTGCACCGCACCGTACCGTACCACGAACACCCCTAATTATATCCTATCTAAAAAAAAATGTATTTTACCTTATTTTAAAAATATGCATTATAGCTCATAATTGAATAATTATTAATTTTTGCATACTCATTAACTGAGAAAATGAATAGTTAAAGTATCTTGTTGGGGGTGGGGGATTTAGTTTTTTCCCAAAATTTGAGAGAAAATGGGCTTGTATAGTTGTATGGAAAATTCTTGTCGCTCTCCCTCCCTCCACATTGATATCCTTTTTTCAATGTTTAGTTTTTTTTCTTTACTCAAAAAAAGATGTTTAGTTTTTTTCTCTTTTAAACATTAGTTTTTTTTTAATATATATATAATAAAAGCATGACATGAGAATAAATTTATGCGACAATTTTTCTTTCCAACCAAATAAACAATTTTCTATTCGCCAGTTTTCATTCCTACTTATCCATTCCAACAAAACGAAGCGTTCGTGTAAAAATCTACCCAACTCTGAATTTGGATCTGACGGACGGTGCGAATGATCTAAACTAAACCACACATATTAAAAAACAAAAAATCAATACTAAAAAACAAAAAAAAACAAGAACTACTTTTTTATATAGAAGTCAAGAATTGCATGGCGCCCGTGTGAAGCTGGATAAAAAAACTCAGTCTGGTCTTCATCTCTCTCTTCTGTCTCTCTCTATATATATTCATGATACATTTGTAGTTGGTCATAATGCAACCTCTGCTCGAACAAGGTGACTTTATTTCCTAAACTTTTAAACTAATTCTCTTTTTTCCTTTTGCCAATTGTTGTTGAAACAATCTTACTCTCGTCTTCTTTCTTGTTGGGTTCAGGGTAGATCATGATTTTGGTCAGGAATTATATGTTATTTTAGTAAATTACAGGTGGGGTTTGACTGTTTGATTGCTGGAAAATTGTAGGAAAGGAAGTGAGAATGAAAGTTCTGAAATTTACTTATCAGTATCTAGTGCTTGAGAGAAAAAGAAGCTCCACTGAAGTGGGCCTACAGTTTGAGAAAACAGAGGCTCCACTAAAGTGGGCCTATAAAGACAATTTTGTTGAATTTACATTTCCTTTTCTTTTCCATAGTTTTCTCAGTAACCAATCAAATGGGTATAGTTTTCTTGGAGCTTTATGCATCTATGGTAGTGAAATTATTGGATCTGGTAGTTCTAGATAATGTTGAACCCAATGAACAAAACTTCAACTTCTACAGGTCTGGGAGAGGTGACTGGTAAGTAGCCTTTCCCCCCAAATTTATTTTTAAGTAATTCTAGAAAAACTAAAACCTCATGATTTTTTGGGTTTTTTGGAAGTGCTGTGAATTATTTTCTTTTTGGGTTATTTGTGGATAATTTCATAAGTATGTGAATGATTGAGTTGAGTTCTGGTTATATTCAATGAAAGCATTTATTTTGGTAGTTCTGGGGAGACAAATTAGGAAGAAAATATCTATTTTTGCTGTATGGACTCTGAAACTCTTTTTCTTGTACAGAACAATATAGGCAAATGCTGATATTCTTTAATTTTGCTATCAAAATTTTCACTTGGTCGTAGTCTTTTAATGGAACATACGAAACCAGATTGGCAAAAAGATTTTTATTTGGCAATAAGGGTTTGCTGAGATGAATTGTCTCTGGATCTTTAGTTTGACCCAGAGAAGGGCTAAAGAAAATTTGTGGTCATCAAATTGTATACTTTGTACTATCCTTGTGACTGCCACTCACTAACAATTAGGGTAGAAATTCACTTACCTTCGAGTAGGGAGCCCTGCATACCGCTTCTGATGTATGCAGGGCTCCCTACTAGATCAAGATTCTTAGGTGAAATTTATGCAGCACATTAGAGTCAGCACAAAAAATTAGACGTGCCAAAACTTCTATTGCTTTCTGGGATGAGCTCAATCTTTTCTAACAAAGAAAAAGAAAAGAAACATCAGCCCTCTCCCCTCTCCCCAGAAATAAAAGAGAGGGAAAAAAAACCCAAAATCATCATTTCATTATGGATATATTATGGTTCTTTTGTTCAAAAGCAACAATGATGTTTCGGTTTGATATTACTCAAATGTCATAGTTATTGATATGTATCAGGTGATAGAATGGAGGAGGCATCATCAGAGCCTTCTGTTTCATTCTGGAGCCAAATTTCCACCTTTAAGACCAGGGCTTGGGAAGCATATAAAAGGAAGTCTACCTCACATTGGGTTCTTCTATTTCTAAGTAGTGCAGCAATGCTTGTGGCATTCCCTGCTTCTAGTATTCTTTCTCGGCTATATTATTCCAATGGTGGTACAAGCGAGTGGATCGTTTCATGGGTAGCAGTTGCAGGGTGGCCTCTAACTGCTTTGATGTTATTTCCTACATACTTCTTTTCTAAAACCCTTCCTACCCCTCTGAACTTGAAACTCATTCTTTCCTATATTGTGCTGGGTTTCTTAAGTGCTGCTGACAATCTCATGTATGCATATGCATATGCTTACCTGCCAGCATCTACTGCTGCTCTTCTAGCATCATCATCCCTTGTGTTTTCTGCACTATTTGGATATCTTCTCGTGAAGAACAAACTGAATGCTTCAATAATAAATGCTATTGTGTTCATTACTGCTGCAATGACCATCATCGCGTTGGATTCAAGTTCAGACACATATGGAAATATCACTACTAGCAAATACATTATGGGCTTCATATGGGACATTTTGGGATCTGCTCTCCATGGACTCATTTTTGCTCTTTCAGAGCTAGTTTTTGTGAAGTTATTAGGCAGAAGGTCCTTCCATGTTGTACTGGAGCAACAACTCATGGTTTCTCTGTTTGCCTTTGTCTTTACCACTATAGGGGTTATTGTGAGTGGAGATTTTCAAGGGATGAAATCTGAGGCTAAAAGTTTCAAGGGTGGCTCAACTTCTTATATCCTTGTTCTCATCTGGAGTGCAATCACTTTTCAGCTGGGGGTACTGGGAGCTACTGCTGTGCTATTTTTGGCATCCACTGTGCTTGCTGGTGTTCTCAATGCAATAAGGGTACCCCTTACAAGCATTGCAGCTGTTATACTGTTACATGACTCCATGAGCAGTTTCAAAATCCTCTCTCTGGTGGTAACCTTTTGGGGTTTTGGCTCATATATTTATGGCAGTTCTTCTTCAAGCAAAGAATCCTCCTAACAGTTGGCTCTCAATTTTCTGGTGGAAACGTTTTGTCCTCAGTTGAACATATGTTTTGGCGTTACCTTTTCTCCTTTGTGAGGATAATTAGGGTTCAAATCCTTCCTCTCCACTTATGGTAATGATTGAATTATTTAAATATTTATATGTGTGCGTGTGTTGTAGTTCATTTATTATGGTATTGTCAAACTGCTATAGTGCTGATTAAAAAAAAAAAACACTGCTGCAGTGTTCAATTTGTACAAAGTTACAAACATAGAATTAAGTAATTCATTTTTCAGAAATGTACAAGTACTTTTAGTTAGTTTCTTTGCGAAATTGTATTATATAAACTATATGAACAAGAGGGATTTGTGGATTGTATTATCGATTCAAATAATTGTCTCATAAAACTTCTCAGCAATGGTATCATGGTTGTCATAGAAGAATGTTGTTTACGTAAGAAACCAAGTATCAGATTGAATGATGTCAAGAATGCCAGTGAGGAAATTACTATTTACATGAGAATTTCAGAAATAATAAGAGTTCAATAGAACAACACATTAATATCAAAGGCTACAATAAGATTAGCTTGAGAAAGTGCACAAATCTACTAATGGAATCAGAAGTCTAAAACATTTAAGAATTGTTTAAAGAATACCGTGGAAAATGTTCAGCAGATTTAAGCTTGTGCTATTGGGGATTGAAGTCAGAGGCTGTAGAGGATGGAAGTCAGGGGAATTTGATGTAATATTTTTTTGATGAAATCCAATGTAATATTGTTTTAGGGACTTGAGATGAAAATCATAACATATCAAGAACAAAAAAGACAGAAGCAGGGACGGAGCCTGCAAGCTGTGTGCCGCAGCTCTAGTCTTTGAGCCTACTGCTTTACTACTTAAGTATTTTTGTTTAAAATTTTTTTTTTTGATACATAAAATTTTTTAAATGGCCAAATTGTTTGTTCAGGGTAAAACAGCTAGATTGATTGGCCTTAATATTTTTAGTTTTATTATTGGTAATTTTTGTTGCTGGGCTAATTTTTTTGGACTTATATATATTTTGTTTTAGATTTAATCTATTAATTTTTTATATCCTTTAAAAGGTGAAAAATGCTAAAACTACAAAAAAATTTATAAATTGTTAATATGATGAGTAGTTATTGATAAATAAAAAGTGATACAAAAGTACGAACCAATAAGAATTTGCTACCTCAATAGTTTGTATAAATGTTGTAAAAACATTTGTGGCTATAACATTATTCTCAAAAGAATTGATGGCATTATTAAGGGGGGCAAAGTATAATTTTATTGAAAAAAAAAATAGTTACAATTAGTACCAATTAATATAGTAATATTTTTTAAAAAAAATTTAGCCCCCCCCTAGTCCAATAACAGTTTCGTCCCAGAAGTATAAGAAATGAGTAAATATTAGAAACTACTTGAGCGCCATGATGTAGAGCTCTCTTCTTTCACATTTGTGATGGATATCACTAATTAAATTCATAGTATGATCCATCATAAATGTGAGAGAATGAGCACGATGTCACTGTGTCCCTTAATGATTTTTCCTACTTGTTTGGTTGGGGGATGGAAAATTTGGGATAGAAAATGGTGGGGATGGAAAAGTGGAGAGATAAAAAAGATTTAGTTTTTCTTTGTGTGTGTTTGGTTGGTGGGTGGAAAATTCGAAACATGACTCAAACTTGTTTGGTTAAGAAGAAAAATGAGAGGATTGTAAATGACCGTTTGAATAAATTTTGCGTTATGCTCCTATTACATTAAAAAAAAATGTATTAATAATTTAGAAGGGGGAAAAAACTGAACATTAATATTAAAAAAAAAAATTTAATGTGGACGGAGGAGAGGGGAAGATAAGTAAATTCTCATCTAACCCTTCTTTCTCTCCCATTTTCTCTCCTATTTGGAGAGAACAAAAAAAACATCCCAAAATGATGGGCTCTGGAGAAAACAAAACACTAGCAAAATCACCTGCCAATCAAACGACTCCACTATTTAAATATCCCCCCCTTTTTTTTACTCCCCTTTTCCATCCCCTAAATCACTCCAATCAAACTGGGCCAACTTTGAGTTGGCATGACCTTAAGATACAGTACACTCGATTAGAATCTCCTCTCACTCAATGCCTAGAGTAGTAATAAAATTCATTGAAAAATGGGCACTACTCACTAAAAAAAAAAAAAAAACAAAAATTAACTTGATCTTGTCAACAAGTGCCCTAAGGCACAAGTTAAGAAGTACTAATAAGTTCTAATAATGGGCTTTACTTCACTCCGTTTACACACAAAAAGCACTAATTAATGTAATTTTTTGACTTGTACATAAAAATTTATTTAGAAAAGGCTTCTCTTCAAACTAGTTTAGAGAACCTTTCAAATTCTTCCTATATATTTTTATTAAATATGAATTCTGAAAATCTAACTGTTAGATTGAATGTTCTTATTATATCCTTTGTACTTGCAAAATTTCAAGAAGATTAAAAATTAATAGCTATATCATCAATTAAATGTTTAAATTTCAAGTTTTTATAGTATAAAATTATGCTTAAAAGATACGTTTATTGATCGAATAGTAAATAATATCCAATTTAAATAAAATTTGACATATGTATTAAGGACATAAAGAAAATGCAACCCAGTGGTTAGATTTTCAAAATTCACATCCAATAAATATATATATATACACACACACATATGAGGAATTTAAATGATTTTTCTTTAAATTAATTTGGAGAAAAACCTTTATTATTATGGTTGTGTGTGTTTTTTTTTATATTAGTGTACAATTTTTTGTTGTTGTTGAAAAATATCATTTAATGGAGTACTAAATGCACCAAAATTTGTGCTTTAGGGCATTCATTAACAAAAAAAACCAATCCAACAGGAACAACATTAAGTCTAACACGGGCCAGAGGTAAGTATTTTTTAGGGTTATAAATGAACAAAGCTGTTCATAATAGTGATGGTGCCACATTGTATCCCTGACTTGGAATACGAAAATTACATAATATTTTTAAATTTTTTTGTTTTCACTACCCTTAAATATAATTTTGAACACTCTAAAAGAAGTCAATAATAAACCAGTTCATTTCAGCCTTTATCTTGACCTTTTTAAACAAAAAGAAAAAACCCAACAACAAATCAATTAAATGAATCAAACTTAAACATGTAATCTTATTTGGTGATAGGCTCAAACTCGACTTGTGTTTGAAATAAAATTAAATGGAGCTTGAACTATTAATACTCCGTTTGACTCAACTAGTTTACAGGCTTACAGCCCTAGTTCATCGTTTGCTTCAAAGAGACTTCCTCTGGTCTGTAGTGCTATTGCTTATTCTTGAAAAATGAACAGCTGGCTATAAAGTTTAAACTTTTGTCTTTAACCCATAATTAAATTTGTAATTGACTAGGTTTTATGATAAATCTGTGGCTTGCTAGGTATTTTATAAATTTTGCAACAACTTTCTATAACCTGGCCTATTTGTTTGGATTGACTTATTTGTAGATTCTCACCAAGAAAAAAAAAAAAAGAAGAAGAAAAGAAATAGTAAAGAATAAGAAGACTGACTTATTTGTTGATTTGCTTAAAATGATGTAGATCAATTATAGTTAGGTGTGCCAACAAAAAAAGACGTTGGCTTATTTGTTGGATGGAAACTTATGCAAAATAGGCTTAAAAATGACACAAGCTTAAAAAAACCAACAATAACTTCTTTTATTTATTTATTTGTAGATATGATTTCAATATATGGTGTTCGTTCTATGATGATTACTCTTTATCATCATGCCAAAACACCCAACGGTTTTTAGTATAAGTGGAATTTGAACCCTAGAATTTTTATTAGATAATCAGAGACTTTGCCAGTTAAACTAACCAAAACTCACAATCAAAAACAACTTGAAACTTGAAAGATGCACTATTGTTAGAAAATGACAAACACAAAATTTATCTAATTTTTAGCTCAGCCCCAAGCAAACGCACGGAGATGTTAGCCTGATGGTAAGACCTAAGAGCATTCACAGCAGCACATTTATAATTCTCTCATCTAAAAGTTACTTTATCTATAATTTTAGCTTTTACCTATTCACACTCCACAGCAATACATCTATATTTTTAGCTATTTGATTAAAATAATACAAAAAACTCAATACAATAATAATAAAAAATTTTACAATAAGCTTCAGACAGCCATCACCACCACTAAAAATATACATCACCCCAACCACAACCACCTCTACCATCAGCCACAACCACAACCACAACCACAACTACAACTACCACCACCACCACCACCACCACCACCACCACCACCACCAGTGGTGGTCCATAGCAGAAAAAAAAAAAAAAAAAAAAAAAAGAACAAATCGGAACTGATCAGCTGGCCCAGGGAACAGATCGGAACAGATGGGCTTGGGGTGAGACGAGGGAGCTGGCCGACCGGTGAGCTAAAGAGAAAAAAAAAATGAGGAAGAAAGAAGAGCGGAACAGACCGGCCGGCCCAGGGAGATCGGCGATGGGCTTGGGGTGAGACGAGAGAGCTGGCCGGCCGGTGAGCTAGAGAGGAAAAAAAAATAAAGAACAGATCGAAACAGATGGGCTTGGTGGCCGGCCGGTGAGCTAGAGAGAAAAAAAAAAAAAAGAACAGATCGGAACAGATCGGCCGGCCCATGGAACAGATCGGAACAGATGGGCTTGGTGGCCGGCCGGTGAGCTAGAGAGAAAAAAAAAAGAGGAAGAAAGAAGAGCAGAACAGAGCCGGAGAGAGAGAGAGAGAGAGTATGTGATTTTTTTAACAATGAAAGCGAGAGTAGGATAATAAAAAAATAATTTTTTGTTTTAGCTGTGTGCTACAGTGCACATCTAGCACTTTAGTTAAAATTTTAGGAAATAGCTCCACTGTTGTGGGCCATTTTTGTTATATCAGTGGAGCTAAAATAGCAATATAGCTATTTAGCTCCACTGCTACAAATGCTCTAATGAATCATCATAGAATAGACGTCGCTTGTTCAAACCTATTATTTGCAACAAAAGAAAAATAAGCAAAGGGTTGTCTGAACTAGAATGTAGGAGTATTCCCCAATGGGATGGGGACTACTAGCACATTTTCATTTTCATTTGGAACATAAAGTGAATTGGGGCTGAGCTAAAAATAAGCAAAAGGTTGTCCCATGGAAGTAGACCATTTGATTTTGTATTACCAGACAGCATATGAAGTGAATTCCTCGAAAACTAGAAAAGTGATATGGTTAATACTTACCGTTTTCAGTTACCATTGACAATCTTTTGGTGAAATGTGCCGAAGTTTTACAAAGGCAAAATAGTATCACACCCCATTTTCCTTTAAGGTTCAGGTGGTCTTCATTAGGAAATGTGTCAAGTTATTGGAAGAAAAAACTGAAATTGAAATCAAAGCCAGCTTAATAAAAAAAAGCATGCAACCATTCACAGCAAACTTATACCTAAACAAGGTGGTGAACTGCACTGTGTCTTTATAAAGGTAGAGAAACTCTTCGTTCTGAACACACAGCCATATAGCAAAACAAAGATCAATCAGTTGTTCCCCATCTCAATTATTAGAGAACTAGCAAAACTAGTAAGCTTAGCATGGCTAGCGAGTAGCGACTTTTCTATGAAGTCAGTGTATTGGACAGACTGAAGTAGAAGGTTTGACACTACTAGTAAGTCTCTGCCTTCTCTGCTAAATGTTAAGCTGAGGAATAGGATGGTTGATTCACACAACTTTGCCCTTTATTGCTTAATCAGAAGACTAAGAACTCCATCTTCTAATGTGTGTATTCTCACTTTTGGTCCCAATACTATTATATTTGGCAATTCACTGCATATGCTTGCCACCAATTTCAGAAAGACTGGGGAGTCTAATTCCTTTGTCCTGATGAATTTGGACATCAGAAATTCTAATTGGCATGTCAAAATATAGCACCTACAAGGACCATGATAAGCTCTTAACTCTACCAATAAAAACGGATTGAATCAACCAGTTGTCCAGAGAGATATTGCAAGCAATTTGAATTACTTTGTCCACCTTGTTAAGCTTGAGCAAATTTTAGGAGACACCTATTCACCTTTATTATATGCTTGGATGGTTTCAAAATTTTGCTGTAGTATAAGCCTGCCTGAACGAACACCCTTAAGCCTAATCAATCTTCAAAAGACTAGTTTATGAAAAAGGCTTAAATAACAAACAAAGTGACATAGATAAACCTTTATGCGGATCATAGCAATCTAAAGTGATGCATTCTTGGCTTTTCCAGGCTTTGGTATACAATTCTTAACGAATTCGCATACCAACCTTTCTCACTTATTGTACGAATTCACTTACCAAACATGAAAAGGATGTTGGAAAAAGTTAATGGATTTTAAAAACTTTTTATAAGAAAAAAAAAAAACTAATTTTTTAAAATTGTATTAAAACTTTCCTAAACTAATTTAACAAACGCACCAAAAGCACAATTAACTGAAATTGTCAATTTCTTGTCATGGACAAGGACATGCAAGCCAAAAAATTAAAATTTCCAACTCCAGCTTCAGCAAAATTCATTGGATTACTTGTATTAATCCATGAAAACATCAACTGTCACTCTCCAAAAACTAAAATTTGCATGTGTGATGATGTCACTGAAGCCAAGCACAGCAGACGGAACTGGTCATAGCTGCCACTAAAGGTGGGAAGTAAGGCAAAGCTAAGCAAAACAAAAACATGCATTTCCACGTAAAAAGACATATTACAGGCCTTAACTTGACAAACTTAAACAGAAATAAGATTTTGACACAATAATTATTACCCATATTTATATGAATTCCATCCTACAGTAAACTCCATTCATTGAGGGATCAGCAGCCTCAGATTTTCTTTCTATTTCACCAATCATGAGGCTGACAAGATCTTAAGCAAAGGCCTAAATTCTAACTTATAATATGCTGAATGCCATCTTATAAAATTTATTGCACACATACAGCAGATAAAATCCCCATATGTTTCATTAAAAAAAAAAAAGTTTTCATTTGCCATCAGCTATAGCTATTGCTACAGCATCATGTTTAATTTTTAGGGCCAATGTCCTTAAGGGCACAGATCTGCTCCTCTCCCATTGCAGACATGACAGTCACCACGAGGTCCTTTCCATCAGCAAACCCATCTTTAATCTACGCAAAGGAACGCAAAGACAAAAAATTTAGTCTATACAGACAAATGAATAACGAATATATCAGAGACAGAGTGGTCTCCAAAGATTTTGATGCATAAGCAAATTAGCATGGTTAATGAAAAAACATTCTCAATGACATACCTGGCTAAGCAGACTGTCATCAGTGGGAAGCCTCAGATCATCCTTGGTGTTTCCATTCTCAGTTAGAAGACTCACCTACATGACACCCAACTTAAATTGGTTGATATCACAAAATACATTCAGCAAGAGCACTACATCTTTCATTGCAAACTAAAATAATATTTAATCAGTTCAAGAACAACAAAAACATGTAGCCATTGGTCTGTCTCATCTTCCATTGCAAACTAAAAGAATATTAGCTGAGAACACCATAAATCAAGTAGCCATGCAAACAGAGAAACAAAGCTAAGACTCAGTTTTTCTTAAGTACATAGATTGAAACTCTCCATATAAAACAGAGAATTCTCTTCTTAATGGCCTTTTTTTTTTGGTTGAGTAGCTTATGGAAAGGGAAATGGAAATTAAGCACTGTTTAGTTTGTATTAGAATCATGAATGTAAATCTCGTGCTTTAATATAATGAAACTGAGATTAACTGGCAAAAATATTTCAACATCCTAATAGTTTTGTACTCTTCCTGTAAAACTACCCTTAATCTAAAACAGCAGGCAAGCTGATACAAAGTAAATTATCTGCATCACTCAAGCCAAAACTTGTTTTTTGATAATTTGACAGTTGGGGGAGGGGAAATTTGAATCCTAGATGTCTCATTTGGAAACACTAGGATGCGGTAATTGAGCTAGACGGCTCTTAGCATCACCCAAGCCAAAACTGAAAACTCAGATGGAAGAATCTCAATTTAAAAAGCATAGTCTTGTCTGCATACACAAGATCCATTCCCTATATAATCATTATTATCAATTGATGGTCTATTAATAAACACAGGATAGCATTGCCTGAAACCAAAAATTGGTAATAACTAATAAAAGAAAACTTACAAAACCATCTTCAGAGATATCAATCAACTGGTAGTCGGTACGATTAACATGAGGAACCTGCAAAAAAAAAATAATGAATCAAAAGGACCAACCACCCAATGTGCTTCAGCACAAAAGAATGCCAACATGTCAAGCAAAATTAGAAATAGGCTTTACATCACAGTTGTGGGATGAAGGAACAATATCTTCAAGCTTCTTCCCATTAAATATGTCGATTCCAACAAAGTGACACTTTGCATGTCCATGCTTTCCTGTTTTTGAAGTGGAAACTTCAACAACCTGAAAAACACCAGAGGCTTATAATTGGTGATATACTTTGAAAGTCTATATCCTAAAAGTAGACATGAACCATCACACATGTGCACATGCAAACTTTACGTCTTCAAGATGTTACACACAATTATCCAATCTCTGACATGAAGTAGAGCTTAGCCATCTCCACTAAGCTTAAAAAATGATCACTTAAACAGAAACCATATGCAATCCCTACTCAAATATGGTATTATATTACCAACTTTTCTACGCATAATTCGCAATAGGGCAAAAAAAAAATTCAAGTTTTTAAGAGGTATCCCACATGATAACAACTTCAATTAACCATAAAATCTAAGCTTTAATAAACAAAACAAAAAATCACATGAACCCAGATAAAAATTCACAAAATTAAAGCCAAAACAAAAGAAAAAACCTGAAAAAACAAAAACCCAACAACTAGTAAAGCACCAATAATAATAAGAACTAAAATTAACCCATCAAAGATTTGGAAAAATAATATAAACCCAGATAAAAATTCATAAAATTAAGCCCAAAAAAGAAAAAGAAAAAAAGAAAAAAGATAGACAAACCTTGCAAGGCCTGTTCTTGATGACAATATAGCCATTCTTGCGAATGGTACCAGCTTGCTGAGGGTAAGTCTTTGAGGCTCCAGCGTCAGCCTTGGACTCAAAGTGGTGCTCCTCACTGTCCGACATTTTCTAATAACAAAGCTTGCTTCTCTTCCGTCTCTGTCTCTCTTTTGTCTCAAGCTTTGTTTGCTTCCGAGAAATGAGAAATGATGAGAATTGAGAAGAGGCAGACTTTTGCAAGGGTCTGGCTCTTTTATTCCAAAACTATATTAAGGGTCCTATTCCAATATTCTTAACTCTGGTTAATGTAAGATAAGATCTTGGCCGTTGGATCAATGTGTCACAGTTTAGCTCTCATCCAAGGAATCATATTCCATATCCTCTCTCACTACACAAGTAGTGCACAATTTGCATTTGCGGTTTTCCCTTCCACTTAGGATTTTTATTTTTAAATTATAAACAATATTTTTTTATTAAAAAAAATGTAAAGTTGCATTGTTTTAAAATTGATTTGGAAAATGTTCTGTTTTTTTTTTCTTAAATTTTTTAGTTCTTACATTGAAATAGTTTGTCAGAGCATTGACATTCAATGCTTCAAAAGTACCAAAAATGTAAAATAAATGTTCAAACAAGATCACACCAAAACCACCCACAAGGGGTAATATATTTTGAATAAATCGCCACGTAGGCAAGCTGTGACAATTATTGTGCCACTTTATGTGGCACAAGACTTACTCATACATTTTGCATGCCGACATGTAAATATACATGTCCACTTTAGCTAATGTTAATCTTTTTTTTGTCTTTTTTTTTATTCACTTCTTTATCTCTCTCTCTTATCTACTTAAAACTCTCACTCTTTCTTCTTCTTTTCTCTCTCCTCTTCTTTTAGATTATCTTAGTGTATTGTTAAATAGAGTATGAGATGTTGAGTCTTGAGTGTATTGTTAAGTAAAGAGCATTAGTATTTGTGGTGCTAAAAAACTATATTGCTAAAAAATAGCAATATAGTTTTTTAGCACTAACAAATACAAATTTATGGCTAAATTAGTAGAGTCAAAGTCAAATAATTTAGCTCTACAACTACAATGCACAACCAAAAATAGTTGTGCATGGTAGCTCATAGGTAAAAAAAAGTAATATTAAATTATGTGTTCACACTACTTTATGTTAAATAGATTATTTTATTTATGTGTTTACACTTTTTTGCAATGAATATATTATTTTATTGTAGTAGATATATTATTTTATTGTATTGATTATATTATTTTATTATGTTAAAAGCTAAAATAAACCACTGATGTTGGGTGTTTTGTAAAGTGAAAAGGTAAAATAGATAAAATAACTTTTTATAAAGTCATATTGCTAAATTTATGACTCCACTAATGTGGATGCTTAATGTAAAACCCAAAAAAAAAAAAATTGGCATTTTTTTTTAGAATACTCTTAAATCCTTATTTGGTTGAGATTCTGTTTGGATACCGTTTATTGCTGAAAACTGAAAACACTGTAGCGAAATAATTTTTAAATGTGTGAATAGTGCCATGAGACCCAGTTTTAACTTAACATTTGTTAAAATCCATACTTGCAAATTTTGTGAACAGTGCACGAGACCCACAGAAATAATGCCAAACGTAGGGAGTTTCATTTTTTAGTGCAATCCAAACTCAACCTAGCATTAATGACCTGGACATTTTTTTTGAAAATTATAAAATTTTCAGCCTCTTCCCATGAAGTTTTTTTTTTTTTTTTTCTCATATTTTGAAATTAAAAACACACTTTCTTGAGTTTGTTTCGAGCAAACACTTTTCTGAAAACCTTCCTCACTAGCACACCTCTGGTTCACTGGTGACTAGTTTCAGGTTCTTTCATGGCACTTGCCTTCATTCCATTGTTTAGGCTAATCACAAGTAAGGTAAATTCTTAATTTTTGTTGCTCTCTTTATTGTAGTTGTTTGTGGCTTTGTGCTTAGATTTGAGCACATGAAAATGGGAATGTGTGTGCATTTGTCCTCCACTCATGTTGATACCTCAAATAAGGATGGTTTATACCCTCCTATTATAGGGTGTTGTATAAGACCGCAGCAACCCTCCATTGCTATCTGCTTTAATTCTTTAACACCACATTCACTAAGGGGCTCTACATTTATGTAAAATTCAACTCCTTTTACCTGAGATGTCGATTGTCAAACATGAGTTCAATGCCTTCTTCATGTATGAACAACACGGGCATACCACCTCTTGAGGACAACAGTATGTAATTGTCCTGCGATTGACTGTCCAATTGCAGTATGGGTTATAACGATTTAGAGCCATTTACAAACCTATCTAAAACAATGAAAATTTACAAGTTGTTATAGTGACATACAAAAAAAAAAAAAAAAAAAAAAGGAAAATTTTATAAATGTTGGAAATTGAGATAATTGCTGGCTGGATTTTACTGCAATACATTTGATGTCCTAGCTGGACTTTAATGTAAAACACTTTTCCAATTTTAGCCTTCTATTATGCAGACTTCTTCGGCAAATTTCAGTGACACATAAATTATCCGATAGCATTCCGCTTGTTTCAACGCATATGTTAAAACCAATCGACATGCTAAACTAAAGACTACATATATGACAGCCTTGGTGTAAAGAAGTGTCAGATAACTTTTCAATAGCAAAACTACTTATTGTATCTCTCGGCAATAATAAAAGTGCTTGTTAATGTTTCCTTTTATGGGTCTTACTTAAAAAAAGTGAAAAAAATTATCAAAAAATTTTTCAAAAAAAAAAAAAATACTGTCAAAAGCTGCCAAAAAGTTGCAAAAAAATTGTTATTAATTAGCACCGTCCGGTGCCCGTTAACACAACCTATAAAAGAAAGTGGATGACCACTTAAATACTACAAGAGTTCTATTACTCTTGTTTTATTTGTTGTGACTACTACCTCCATTTTATATTATAACAATAAAGATTTGTATCAATTGAGCAAATTTAACGCAACACAAACAATTTTATATTTTTTAAGGTCAGTAAAATTCAATGTAGTTATTTGTTTAAATTCATTTTTTTAGCATAGTTTAAATTCAATTAAAGAACTTAATATACTGCATTTAAGAAATTATACCTAAGTTTACCCTTAGGTATAATTTTAATTATAGTTTGCCAAAAACTTGATGTGTACTTGCAAATTTGCAATAGCACCATATTGATGGGTTTTGAGATTATATGATCAATCCTTATTAAAATTATTTAAGTATCAAAGCTTTCAAACATTGAGTTATCACAAGGGTGAAGGTGTTTAGAAAGGCAATTTGCCTTTCCTCATATCATTTTCTATATCATTCTTGGTAGTTGGTAGTACTCCACCACAAAAGGCGAGGGAGCAAGGCAGTGTATAAAACAAGAAGTCAGACCCAAACTATTGCATTCCAGTTCCAAAATTAGCACAAGCCCAATACATATAAGATGAAAAAAAAAAACAAAAAACAAAAACAAATGGTGATGCAAAAGCCCAATTTGTGACTCATCTTTTCTTCCTTTCTTTTTCCAAAACGTGTTATTCTGAAGCTCATGCCCGAAGATAGTTATATCATAAATGCCCAATTTTAATGGCTCACACTTTCTCTTCTCTAAAAAGATGCTTAGTGGGGCAAATTGGATAAGCATCTGATGCTCAAGGAAAAGCCTATTGGGTCTATCGGAATGTATTCTTTTAGGGGACAATTTTTCCAACCCATCTTAATCAAAGCATGTTATAGAAATTAATTTTCTTGTATTCACATCCTTTATCTATTGGAAGGAGATACAATTTTATGCCTTAACAAAAAAGCTCAAGATAGTTGTAATATTTGCTGGCTCTATGCAAATTTGCACTTAATGTTTAACCAAATGACTATGTTATAGATAATAATAACCTAGGTAGTACAATAATAAAAATGAAAAACAGAGGTTTGTGGTGGGGGGGGGGGGGGGGGGGGGGGGGGTGGAAAAGAAGATCAAAGAAAGACGGCAAGAGACCAAATTGGAATAATGCAAAGGGACATCAACCTCATGAATATTGCTAATGGATCCTAGAATCATGCTACGAAGCTCCACCCAAAAAGGAGCGTCTATAGTTTAGTTCTGTAGTTTTGTCTCATAACAATGATAAGTCATTTAGATTCAGTCATTGCAACATTATTGTTCCACAACTACCTCACATTACATCTAATGTGATGCGATTCTTTTCATTCTTAACATTTATTATGCCACAACTACCTTATATTACATTTAATGTGATGTGATTCTCTCTTCATTCAGCAGGACAAAGTTGCCTAGTTGTGCCCTACAAATTAGAGTGTCTAAGTGATATGAGTCACGATAGCTCCAAAGCATGAGATTAGTGGGACATATTCAAATAAGAAATGGGGATCAATCTGTACCTATAAATAATCTCTCCATTTTCACGTAAAGGTATGACCATAACAACTTACAAAAATAGAACTATTAATGTATTTAACTAGATGCAACATGACTTTAATCATCAAAATGTCGTCGGTGAACCTCACAGGAATAGATATTTTTACCAAAATTTGTGTTGGTGTCTGTACAGATGAGGTGGTCTTTCCTTCCCTAAACCCTCCTCCCACAGAAGTCATTTGTTTGACTCAATCACTCCTAGAAACTTTATTAAACTATTAGAAGCACGTCACATAAATCTTAAATAATTTCCATGCTTTTTTGCCTTGCCAATGAACGATTTTGATTTCTATTACAATGTCATGATAATTGATATTTGTAGAAAAAGATATATTGCGTAGTGCATCACTGATTAGATTAGCCAGAGTTTTGGATTACAAAATTTTAATACTCATTACTATGGGAACTATTTTGGGTCATACATAATTTTAGTCAAACATGATTTTGGAAGATCTTTTCTAAAGGTCGAGTGGTATATGAATTATGTTAGTCCTGCAAGTAATTAACTTGGCACCCAGCATCAAACTTTTAACGCATGTCTTTAGCAGCTGCAACTCATGATGATTGTGTTTGAAAATTATTATTGCCACCAATTGGAACATAAGGCTTGAGTCATCACTTCAATTCGACAGTTATAATCACTTATATATACAATTGTTTTGTGATCATAATTGGTGTGGAAATTCCTATATGAAAATAAGGGGACAAATTTTCTACGCCGGCCTTAGTCAGTCAAAGAAATATGCTTTTTTTTTTTTTTTGGTTTATTTAATCTATTTGTAGTAGTGTAGAATAATAGAAAGAGTTATTCTTTTCCACAGGCCGAAAGGAAAAGGTTCCACACTTGATAGAAATGAGAGAAAGTACCATTTTTGCTGACGCTTATTGTCGTTGTCGTCGTTGTCATTGCTAAGTTGTTGTTTTGCTTTGCCTCTTGAACCTTTTTTTTTCTTGCACTGCCATTGTAAAACTTACAACTAGGGAACTTGTACTTTTTTTCCTTTAGTCAAAATCTCAAAAGTGAAAAATATTGATATGCTCAACACAACAACCAAACCAATTAACCAATCCACCCCATTTTGAGAATTAT
Source organism: Lithocarpus polystachyus (assembly GCA_033629205.1). NCBI lineage: Eukaryota > Viridiplantae > Streptophyta > Magnoliopsida > Fagales > Fagaceae > Lithocarpus > Lithocarpus polystachyus. The sequence goes on along the minus strand of CM066163.1, from coordinate 97,432,407 downwards.
AATGATAATGTCCTTATTAGGTATTATAGCTATATTGGCAGTCCCTATCTTATTATGATAAGGTAAGCAAGTGTCCTTTATTAGTATCGAGTGTGGTAGGAACCTCTCACTGTAAATTTATATTATCATGAACATGAACTTAGCAATAATTTTAGTAATGTACGTAAAGAATAATACAATGCTATAAAATACTAGGATAATTTTTTGAAGGATTAGGAATCTCTGTATCGTCTCTGTAGTAACCAGTGGTTGATACCAGCTTTACATTGACAAAAAGGACTACAATTTTGCTAAATATGTGTTTCAATTTCCAAACAAGTAAGACTCAAAGAAAATGTTATTTGTACACTTACGACCTAACCAAATCCTTTAACAAGTGCTGCTATTCTTTCTTTTTGCTAATTATATGAAGAAGATTCGTTGTTGAGACTTAATAACTATATGTGTTAGTCCAAGCTCACCTCAATTAAACAAAAAAACAAAGTGCTGCTGCTATTCTCGCATGTGCATAGCCACAAAAAAATAACCATTGATCAATTTATGGTCCAGGGTGGTCCATGACTCGAAACAAATAAGAGTAATGGCACCATACCTCTGACACCACGTCTACCACATATTCTAGTTGTAGAAATAGCACTATAGAAGAATAAATATACTAGGATACAAGTTTGCATATCATGCAGCAACCACAAGCGTTTCTCTCGAGGAGAGAGACCCCTAAACCAGCATACAAGTTTTGGGTTTTGAGTCCTCATTCCAAGTCATTAACACTGAAAAGAAACAAAACCCAAAACACATCTCATGAGTATGCCTACAAAATTTTAAGCTAAATTTGCTTCAGAGGCTTCTCTGGAATCAAGTGAATTCTAATACTAGATGTAAATCTGCAAGGAGATACGATGAATGAAAGATCAAACTTTTTTTTGTATATAAATTAAACTTTTATGCCACCAACAATGGAAAGGGAAAAAGAAAGACATCAAAACCAAAACAGAATTTCAGGACCACTGTACATTCCCTCCCAAGGCAGCATAAAAATAACTCATAAAGAACAAAAAGGGAATAAAGCAATTTCCATATTACCCCATTTTTCACATTTCATCACTGATGAGATGTTGGTTCAATATCTTTAAGAAGTCCAACTATTTGCTGCATGGTTGGTCGCTTTGAGGGAAGGTCAGCTGTGCACAGATATCCAATCTTGAGGGCCTCCTCCATCTGGTCATCTAGTCCTGTATCACGTATTTTTGGATCAATGGCACTTAACCCTTGGCTATTCCTTACTAATCCTCTAACCCAACACACCAAGTTCGTTTCTTTTGCCTCAGGATAGTCATCTCCAATTGGCTTTTTGCCTGTAATCAGCTCAAGCAGAACCACCCCAAAGCAATATACATCAGATTTTGGTGTAGGGGAGTCATAATCCAGCTGAGTGAACTCTGGTGGCACATACCCTGGTGATCCACGAGCAATCTCCTCATCTAATCCATTGCCAAAAATCTTAGCCAGACCAAAATCAGATAATCTTGGCTCCAAGTTATAATCCAGATAAACACTACTAGCTTTGACATCTCTATGAATAATTGGAGGTGAGCAACCATGGTGGAGAAATGCCAGTGCTCGGGCTGTACCAAGTGCAATTTTGTGACGAAATCTCCAAGTTGTTAACAACCCTTCAGAGCCAACATTTTGAATACCATCATTATCCTCTTCCTCCCATGTATCTGTGCTCCAATCCTCTACAGTTTGAACCCCAAGTGGCAAGTCATGAAGCAAATTCTGCAAGTTCCCATTCTCCATGTAGTCATAGATAGCAATTCTTTGATCCCCAGCTAAGCAATATCCTGTCAATGGAACAAGATTGGCATGTTTGATTCGACCAAGATACTCGAGTTCTCTTGCAGCTTCTTGATCTGTCAAAGTCGACCCATGAACCAAAACTTTCACTGCAACATGAATTCCACCAGGTAGAAATCCTCTATAAACAGGCCCAAATTTGCCTTCAGCCAAAAGGGTACCACGGTCAAAATTTGAAGTTGCAGACAAGAGGTCTGCAAATGTGATATTCAACAATGGTTTCTCAAAAATCACTACTGGCACTGAATTTGCTTGCTTAACATCAGCCACCCATGTGGTCGAATCAGTCTGGAATGAAAAGGGGCCTGAAATATTTTGTTCTTCTTTGTATGAGGTCTGCTTTACAGCCCACATTCTAGTTGTCTTTCTGCAACCAAATGCTATAAACAGCAACCCAGTAAGCAAGCAGATCATTGAGAGGGTTAGAGCTAGAGCAAGCGTTGTTCCCTTATGTTTGGCAGGTTTTCTTTTGAAGAGGACGGGGTTTGCAGCAATCGGACAGCTGCTTGAGGAACCAAAGAATGATGTTTCGAGAGTTTCCGGGGGGAAGTTTGTACAAAGGCTTAGGTTATTGTAGGAGAAGTTGAACCCCCCCATCCATGGGAGTTTCTCTAAGAGAGACAAAGGAACTTCTCCACTCAAATTGTTGTGAGAAACATCAATAATCTGGAGGTTTTTGACACTTGTTACCGGAATTTCCCCGGTAAGATGGTTCCGGGAAAGATCAAGTGTATTCAAATTACGCAATAGTGAGATTGCACCAGGAATATGACCAGTGAGACTAGTACTTGACAGATTAAGATATTCTAAACCCAAGAGCATTTCAATACTCGGAAAGTCTTGTCTAGTAAATCTATTGTATGCAAGGTTAAGGTGTTTGAGATTCTGGGCTTGACTAAGATTGTGGAATATTTCTCCACTAAGCTGATTCTCAGACAAGTCTAGATAAACCAAATGAGACCAAGTATAACTAGAATTGAATTGTACCTGAGATATGTGACCTTGAAACTGGTTCCTGCTCAGGTCTATGACCTCCAGCTGGTCCTGAAACACACCCATTACAGAACCCTGAAACACATTCTGAGAAATGTTTAGGCTAGTGATGGATTTCATTTCTGAGAAATCTGAATCCTTGCCATCAATCACATTTCCTGCAAGGTTCAAAGTTTTGAGCTTGGACAATGCAGCACCAAAACCAGCTGGAAGAGCCCCTTTTAGCTGATTCAGTGAAAGATCTATGGTGACCAGATAACGGCAACTCAGAATTCCTGCTGGGATGCTTTGCTCAAAGCTGTTTCCATTAAGTTTAAGGACTTGCAGGCTGACTAGGGAGCTTATGGTTGCTGGAATTTCCCCAGAGAAATTATTCCTCGAAAGGTCCAAGCTTTCTAGGAAACCAAAATTGCCAATGTTGTTAGGGAGGGACCCAGAAATCTGGTTGGAGGAAAGATTAAGGCTCTTGAGTGAGCCTAAACTCCACAAATCGGAAGGCAAGCTAGTGATTTTGTTGTTACTAAGATCCAAAGATCGAAGCTTTGTGAGCTTGCCAATGGTTGTATCAGGAATATAACCCGTGAGGCCTAAACCAGTAAATTCTAACCCAGTAACAGGTTCTTTTTCACCATCACAGAAAACCCCTTGCCATGAACAAACAGGAGAAGAAAAGTTGTGGGAAGAGGTTAATCCCATCTTCTTCAAGAACTCAGAGACAAAGAGCCCATCTGAATTAGGTTGTTGAGAAGCCAAAAGCTTGAAGAATAGAGTGAGAATCAAAATGGAGCCAAACAAACCAAAACCCATTTGGGAAATGAGCTCAAAGAGTGAGAAACAAGTAGAGGGAAAGGAGATTGAAACCAAAACCCTCCAACCAGCTCAAAATCCTTGCTCAACTTCAAAACCACCACCACTCTATCATAAATGGCTCTGGGTTCATCTCAGAAAAATACAGTGCTACTTCACTGAATCCAACACCAAAACCAGCACCTCTCAGTCTGCAGTGGTTTTGGGTTTCAAGAAAATATAACTCTTGGGCTTAAACTCACCTAAAAATGAAAACTCTTTTCCTGCAAATGAAGGGGGACCATTGTAAGTTACAAATTATAATGCCCATAAAGCCCCAAAAAATTGAGTATAACAAACAAACAAATGTGTCCAGTAAGTAGTATTAGTATTCAAATTAACAAATGGGGAATACGAGAATAATGATGTTTTAAGAGAGAATGTGAGTCTCACCTTGTCTTGCTTTAGCAGGTCTTTCACAAGCCAACAAGCACAAACAGCCAAAGTGAAAGAAGAACTTTTGTCTTTGCGTTGAAACTTGAGGAGGGAAAAACAGACACACTTAACTGAGAAAGAGAAACACATCAAGGAGAAAGGTATATTGGGAAAAGGAAAGAAGGGACCAAGCATGGTTACTCAGTGTTAGAGGTTGGGCTCCATAAATGACAAAGATTCAATACAGATATTATATGTTATAGGTTTGGTGAATTTATTCAGAGCTTGTTGGGTGGGGTTTTAATGATTCGTCAAATTGTTGTTGATCAACCCTATACTTTTTTCTTTTTCTTTTTTCCTTTTTTCTTTTTTTTTAATGTTCATATTTGTTATTTATTAATGTAACATTTTAGGGATGTAATAACATTAGGAGAAAAAGAGAAAATTGTCAAAAAATCAATTTTCTTTTTCTTTTTCTTATAGTTTGCTTTATCTCTTTGTAACTAATTGAGCAGTGCATACACAAAAAATTAAGTAACGTTAGGATCATAATTTTTGTCAAAACTTATTTACATGACGAGTTGTAAGTAGTAAAGTTAAGACCTATCTTTATTATTATACTACTCATAACTTGCTACGTAAATAAATTGTGACAAAATTTTTAATTTTAGCATTTTCTCACAAAATTTAAAAACTTCTTTCGCACATTAGATTGATAATTTTTCGCTCGTTTTCATTTAAGCTTACCAATTACCAGTATTATCGCTTCTTTAATTTACTATTCACGTCAACAAATATCAAAAAAAAAAAAATTATCAAAACTTTTGTTTTTCTTGACTTTCGTATAACTAAATTGCAGGGAAAAAAAAGTAGTTTCTGTCAAAAAGTACTAAGTTTAACACTGCTCATGCTGTACTTGAAACAATAGCAAAGTATAAAGATTCTTTTCCATTTTTTCTTTCTGAAAATCAACTTTTTTTCCAAGTTGTATTCCCTGGTTGATTTTTTTGTAAAATAGTTTGATGGGACTTTTAGGACTTTAGACTTTGTCTACTTTGAAATGGAATGGAACATGTACTCCTCGACACTCGACAGCAAGAAATTGGACGGTCTAAAGTCCACGTGGATCTCACATAATGCATAAATATTCTAACTTTGACTTTATGCATTAACTACAAAGTCTACATCGCAATGCAATTACAAAGTTTTTAAAACTGGACCGATCCGAGGGGCTGGATTATGAAAATCGAGAATTGGGATAAAAATTGATTTTTTAAGTATAAAGAATTGAATTTTTTATTAATCTTGTGAACCCCTAAAATTAGAGTTGAACCGCATGAATTGATGGCAAGAACCGTGCGGTCAACCCCTTAGCAATTTTTTTTTTTTTTATATATAAACAACTTAATACAATTTTATTAAATATATGCTTGAAAATCATTAGATTTTCCTCACATATATAGATGTATTAGTCAATTTTGCTAGTTTTATAAATTTGATATCTATATTTAGGCTTTAATTAATTATTAAATTAATTATGAAGTCATCACGGTTTGACCTCGGTTTGACTTCAAAAACCTTAAACCTCTCTATTTTACGGTTCAATGAACGGTCCGGATCTGAAAAACTTGTGCAATTGTAGTTCACTAATGAACTCTCACAAATAAACTAACTTTGTGGATAATTCTATACGTGAGGAATTAAAGATTTAGAAGGTGCTCTTACCCTATTCCATTAAACGAAAGTTCATTTCTTTAATTTATTAATTTTCGGAGTTCTGGAACAAAAGGTATATGCAAGAAAAATAGCTGATATATTATGGGAAGCATTCGTTTAGTTTTGCTTATAAAAGGCATTTCAATAGATTAGATTGAAGTGCTGGTGGGAAATTGTATTTTGTTGACTTTAACCATTGAAAAAGTTTCCTACAATCCCATTGTCTCTCGAGTGACCCTTGTGTTTTTCCTTTTTCCCCTTAATCAATGCTTAATTGCTTATTCGAAGTATATGACGGGGCCACATTTAGTGTAAGGTTCAAGAAACCATAACTATAACCTAGAATCAACCATCTAGACCATTCACTTGATGGGGCATCCTCAGATTCCATAAAAATAAAAAATAAAAAAATAAAAGAAAAATTGAGTGTCATGTTTGTCTTATCATGTATGTTAAACCATCAACCTAAGCAATCTATACTCAATAAAGTAGTTCAAGTTCACATCATAATGTGAAATTGGGCTACACTATAGGCCTTGATCCTTGAGTGAGCCCCACAAAACTCTCTCTCTCTCTCTCTCTCTCTCTCTCTCTCTCCTATTTTTCTTTTGAGTGTCAGTGGGTGCATAATAATGTATTCACTATTTGTTTCTTATTAGATGAATGATTAATCATGTATTCATTCCTTTGAAATAATAAAATAGAATAAAAATCTTGCATTCATAATTTGGCCAACCTTGGATTTGATCAAATAAGAGCAAATTACACAAGGCACATGAGGGCTTTGAAACACTGAGAATGACCCTTCGTCTAGTAATAGCATAGCATTATGGTCTTTGCACATGGGAAATCATATGTAGAAGCATGACTGCGTGACATAAACAATGACTTTTAGCTTGGAGAAATATATAGTATAAGAGAGAAAAAAAAAATAGTATACTATAAACTATAAAGACAATGACTGAGACTGAGAGAGAGAGAGCGCGCAAGGAGTTAAAGCATGCCAAAGACCCGACAGCAAAAGAAGAGGGGAAGAAGTTGCACTCAGTCTTTAAATGATTTGCATTGATTGAGAGTTGAGGACTGAGGAGTAATAAGAAATCAACCGACAAGAAAACTATTCATAATTAAACACCCCTTAACTTTTTATGTTATCATCTTAATTATCAATCCTGCCAACAAATGTATTCTTCAAACAATATTTAAAGTAATACTCCCTCCGCCTAACTTTTTTTACCCTCTATTATATTTTAAGATGTCTCAAAATATTGTCCTGTTTTTAAAAATAAAAGTTATTAATTTATTAATGTTCCTATTATACTCCTATTAATTTACTAATTCAATTTTTTAATAAATTTTTTTAAAGATAATTTTGAAAACTTATACATTTTTAAAAAGTAGATAAAATAATAAATGATGTTTCCTTAAAAAATTTAACTTTTTAAACGAGACAAAAAAAGCGAAACAGAGATAGAATTAATGTTGTAGCAATACAATAACTACAACAAGCAACCACCTCATGTTAATTGGGTACATAACAACAAAAGTCAGAATTAGAATCTAATTGTATGGATAGCTTTGGCCTTTGTGTTAGATCCTTGAGATGAGTGGCCAATGTGGTGGCACCTTATTACACACATGCCTGCCAAACGAATTTATGGACATGAGGGAGGTTTTAGGTATATATGTCCTAGGTAGGTTGTGTTCCCTCCACCCTCTTATCATTTTTATCATGGGCAAATGTTCTCCTCTTAAGATTCTTTCTCTTATCATTTTTGTCTATAAATATATATATATATATATATATATATAGGGAAATGCTAATAGATGTCCTTAGAAAATGGTTAACAATTCACTTAAAAAAAGTTTTATGGGAAAAGAAAAAAAAAAAAAAAGCAATTAATGTTTTGATAGCTTTTTTCATTTCTCATAAAAATAGTGTTAGAACTTTCCTAAAAGAGATTGTTAATTAGGGGTGGCAAAATTGGACACGACCCGCGAACCCGACACGACACGACACGAAATTAGCAGGTTATGGGTTGAGGCTTAATGGGTTCGTGTCATATTCGAGTTGACACGACGGACCTGTTTGATAAATGGGTTGGGTTAGGGTTCAACCTATGGAACCCGTTTAACTCGTCTGACCTGTTTAATTAAATAAAATTTTACCAATATACCATTCAAACCCTAGCTATATAAACTTATTAGTTGTTGTAGTTTATTTTCTTTGACATATTGTGATTGATTATTTATGATATTGAGATATGCTTTAGTTTTGAATGATTATTTGTAATGCAGTTACTCATTAATTTTGAATTTTATATTTAAAATATTTATTTGTTTGTTTTTTCATAAATGTTTTTCTTTATTTTGATAAAATTAGATAAACAGGTCGACACGACTGACCCGTTTAATAAATGGGTCGGGTTAGGGTTGAGGAATCTTGATCCGTTTAATAAACAGGTCGGGTTAGTGTTGACCCATATAGTCGGATACGTATGAGTTGACACGACACGAACCCAACACGCGAACACGAATTGCCACCCTTATTGTTAATCATTACCCTAAGGGTACCCATTAGCATGACTCATATATATATATATACACACACACTCTCCCTCACTTTTAAAAATGAATTTTAATCATTTTATTAACGAGTGCCCAATGAAAATAATTAAGATGTATTTAATGTTTTATTAATGAATTTTTTTAATAAATGTCTTAAAGGTATTTGTTTAAAAAATACTTTTAGAAATATTTTATGAAAAATTTAAAAAAAAATGTTTTTTTTACAATTTTTTATATTTCCTATAAAAAGTGATATCAAATTTTTTCTAAAATAGTTCATTAACAAATGTTCTAAGTGCACTTGTCATACTCTAAAAGCTGTAAAAAATAATCGTAAAAGTTTCTAAAAGTATTTCCAAAATGAATATATATTTAAGATATCTGTTAACAAAATCCTATATATATTTATATTGCTTCCGTTACCGGTGGTGCAAGCATACTCATGTTGGCTAAATGGCAGTGTGACAACAACTTTGCAAAAGTAAATTAAGTAATAAACTTAGGGATTTATTAACCTGTACTCTTACAGCAAATATTAATAAATCATTTTAGAAAAAATTTATAAAAATTGAAAAAATAATTAATTATTTTGACAATTTTTTTAATTCCATATAAAAAATTTCTCAAAATGAATAGTTAACCGGACCCATAAACTTATAGTCGGCAAGCTTCAAGATCGATATCATGTTTGTGTTGTGGGCAGTATATGTAATATAATGAGACATGACAGCTTTGTGTGAACATGTTCATGTACAGATTGTAGGCCAGTGTGTAGGTTGCGTGTGTGGAAGCTCGGGCTAGGCTACATGAGTAGGTAGAATGTTGGATTAAAATGAGAAAAACATGTTGGGTTGTAACTTTCTAGGCCGAGTGTGGCTGGATTGCATATGGGTGGTGCTACTGATGTGCTATATGTATGGACTATGATGGCCAAACTTGGAAGTGGCATTATAGAAACAGGGCAAGCCCTCCACATTGTGGCGCATGGACTAAGGTTATGTGCTGGTCAGTGTTCTTAGGCTGCCACAAGGCCTGTCTTGTGCTACAACATGGGCGTATATAGCTTGGTAGTGCAATTATGTCTAATAGGTGACAACAACTTGGTCTAAATGCAGTCTTTGTTGAGCGTTGGCAGCATTTAAAGGCTCCAAGACATCATGTAGTTGTGTCTTAGGTAGTTCCCATAATGTGACAACATTCATTTGTTGGGGGTGTCAACAGTTGTGATGCTTAATATAACCTTAGCAGCTGTTTCTTGCTTGTTATAACTTATAACCTAGGTTGTTGGAGGTGTCAACAGCATGTGCATGTGAGGGGCAAAATCTGAGTGTACTCTGAAGGGAAACATCAAACTCTATGGCTTTGTAAGCCTTGGTTGTTGATTAGGCTAATGTAGCTTTTGGTGAGAAAAAATCGTTAGTGTTCCTTTTGTACTTTAAGATATAAGTAATCAAGGTTGGAAATATTTATCGGTAAACTTTGTGTTGGTTGTGTATGTTTACTATTTTGTCACACAAACTAATTGAATGTTCCCTTTGCCAGAATGTTGGATATTAGTTGAAACTACATTATACATAGGACTTACATAGTATCAACATAAGACAGAAAATTTCGGATAAAATTTCACTAACCAATTGTTAGTTGCTGCCGACAAGGGCAATCTTTTAACCAATTGAGTGAAAAAGTTGTTTTGACCTCAATGAGATCGCGTAGAAGAGTATAAAATATAAAAAAATTCTTATTCTATAGAAAGTATTTCTTCCTTCATCCATTGGTACACATAATGCATCCAGCCAAAAAAAAAAAGTACACATGATGTAGCTATAGGGTCCCCAAAAAAAAGAGAGAGAGAGACATTGTTTAAAATTTCACTGACGACTAATTTTTGGTGCAAATTATTGTTGGGGTACATAAAATAAAGACAAAAAAAAAATGAAAAAAATATGGGTACTATTAACAGGTGCTGTACAGCACTTGTTAATAATTCATTTAAAGAAAGTTTTTATGGGAAATGAAAAAAAAAGTAATTAATATTTTGACAGCTTTTTTCATTTCCCATAAAAGTAGTATCAAAACTTTCTTAAAATGGATTATTAACAAGTGTTGTACAGCACTTGTTAACATTTTCCAAAAAATATTAATGAATTGTTTCAAACTGCAACTCAATATGATGAAAAGATATGGTTTGAATGCATTATTCATGACCTAATCAAATCCATAATTTCGACCATAATAGGAGAAGTATAAAGTATAAACTGCCTGAACTACTAGAAATTAACAAGGTGTGTGAGGCTACGTGCATTTGATATGGAGTGTATAAAAAGGTCAAGAACAAGTACTGTCTTAAATATGTCTTCCACAAAATGACTCTTCTTTTTGGGCCAAGGTCTTGCATAAAAGTACTCAAAGATTCCTGGTTGATACCTGGACAGACTCGGGGCAATTGTTGGTACTATTTGTGGTATAATCTAATGGCCAAGCAAGCACTTATACAAAGATTCACACTACCTTCAAGAATGTGCTCAAAAATTCAGAAACGTAAAATAAATGGCAGACAACATTTTAAACATTAATTTGAAATTATTGAGATGAACGAGGTCAGATTCCATGTTCAAAATGTGTTCGAGCCCTGTGCCTCTATCCTAATGGAAGTCACTCCCATAACCATTACTTGCTCTTCCCATATACTATTAATGATTGATTTGTTTTATGTTGAAATATTTGTTACATAATGATTGCTTTGTTTTATGGGTCGAGTTAACAGCTAATAGGTTCTCTTAGGACAATAGTTAACAATCAATTTTAAAAAAGTTTTGACACTATTTTCATGAAAAATGAAAAAAACTGTCAAAACATTAATTACTTTTTTTTTTCTTTTCCTATAATATCTTTTTTTAAATAGACTATTAACCATTGCCCTAGAAGCACCTGATAGCTTTTTCCTTGTTATATATTAAATGTTGTTATAAATTTGTACTACTTATTTTGTTACATGTTGTGTGTGTGTGATTGATTGTATATAATTTTGGGTAAACTATATATTTAATCCCTATCCTTTACACCATATTTTAATTTGGTCTCTAACTTTTTAATTGTGTCAATTTGATCCCTAGCCTTTTAGTGTTATGTCAATTTAGTCTCTGTCATTATATCTTGGTTCAAAATTAATGACATGGCAAACAGCCAAAATAAAATTCTATTGCATTGTCAAATCAACGAAAGCTAATTTTTTATTTTGGTCATTAGATGTGTCATCAATTTTCTTCCAAAATATAATGGTGGGGACTAAATTGACACGTTATTGAAAGGTTAGAGACTAAATTGACACAATTGAAAGATTATGGACCAAATTGAAATATAATGTATAGGATAGAAACCAAATATGTAATTTGCCCTAAAATTTTACACTAACATTATTGTCAAAAGGCTCCTAAACTATTTTTTGTTAATTTATTATTCAAAGGGGAAAAAATATTGAACTTTACATGTTATTCACAAAACTTCTATTAATAATTTGTAAGTGATAGAGGGTTCAAAAGAAACTGCAGAATTAAATAAGACATTTGGAAAATTCGATATACGGGTGATCCTTGTATAAAAAATTAATTCTATAACTTAAATAAAATTTAAAAATGAATCAAGAGACATGTGAGAGAATAGAAAAGGTCAACTTAAATGTCACTCAATGGTATAAAGATCTTTTATCATATGTGAAAAAGTCCTGCAATCTGTTCAAACATGCACTAATTAAAGACTTTCATTTCTTTTGAATTAAGTATACGCTTGCATGATATGGAAATTCTGCAGAGAATTGGAGTTGTTTTCCTAGTTTTTGCAATTGATTGTGGCTGATAACATAATTTTTAGTGACTTTATCCACATGGCCATGTCTTGCTTAAAGTCATTGAATCTGGAAATTTTTGCTGTTTCTGCTTGGATGACATGGAATCTTCATAATGAATCTTGAGTGTCTGGTTCAAATGCAAATATGACTCATCAAGTCCAGCAAGCTTCTAGCTATGCCTTGGAATTAAAGGAAATTCTGGTTTATTCATTTTCTTTTGCTTTTTAAGTAAGGTAATCAGGCAGCCCATGCTTTTGCTGGGCTCTCAAAAGAGATGGAGGATCCTGATCCTGATCCTCTCTCATGGATTAAAGATTGTCCTCCAATTCTCTTTCTCATTGTTCAGTCTGATACCAGTTAATAAAATCTATCATCTTGATCTAAAAAATAGTATATGCTACCTGACTTGAGAAAAAAAATAATTATTATATGTAAATTTTAAAATTATTATGATTTTTTATCCTTAAAAAATATTTGGGACCATCCTAAATTTTTTTAGGCCCAACATAATTATACTTTGGACAAAATTTGACAACAAACTTGGAGGTAGACTAAGGCTACAACTTCATTCAATATTTTTTATTAGATGTGAATTTTGACAAATCTACCATTGGATTACATTTTCTTATTATATCCTCTATACTTGCAAAATTTCAAGAATATCAAATATCAATAGTTATGTCATTAATCAAATCTTTAAATTTCGAGTTTTTGTAATCTAAAATTATACATAAAAAATATATGAGTGGGGCGCATTTCTTGCCGATGTGGGACTGCTGGAGCAAGTCTAAAAAACTATCACTTCCCACGTCACTTGAAAACAAAATCTTGCGGGCTTGGCTCCCCAAAGAGGACAAATAGCTTGCAGGAGCTAGAACAAAATCCTCCCTCATGTGTGGCAATGGTAGAGGCGTGCCCTTCAAGGGTAACAAAACCGTGCGGTCTGGACATTGCAAAGCATGCCACCAACAAAGGGTCGGACGTTGCCAAAGCATGCCAACCCAAAGTGGACAATACTGATGATGGACACTGCCCTTAAAAGCGCCTTTTATGGATTAAATAATAAATAACATTTTATTGACATAAAATTTTATACGTGTTTTAAGAACATAAAAAACATGCAATTCAGTAATTAGATTTTCAAAATATGTAGTTATATTAATTTGTTTAGTAACAGTTGTAGCCTTAAGCTACAACTTAGTTTGTAGCCAACTTTATTCTTGAACTTCGATCCACTTAATATTATATCAGGTCCTTACAAAAAAAAGGAAAAAAATCCAAAAAATTTTTGAAATGATGTAACTTGCAGTATTGATAATAAGCAAGGTTTTCAGACCCGGACCGTTCATTGAACCGTAAAAGGGAGAGGTTTAAGGTTTTTGAGGTCGAACCGAGGTCGAACCGGGGTCGAACCGTGATGACGTCATAATTAATTTAATAATTAATTAAAGCCAAATATAGATATTAAATTTATAAAACTAGTAAAATTGACTAATATATCTATATATGTGAGGGAAATTTAATAATTTTCAAGCAAATATTTAAGAAAATTGTGTTAAGTTGGTTTTATAAAAAAAAAAAAAAAAAAAAAAATTTCCTAAGGGGTTGGACCTCCCGGTTCTTGGGACCGGTTCTTACGGTCCAACCCCGGTTTTAGGGGTTCACGGAATTAACTAAAAATCCGGTTTTTTAAGCTTAAAAAACCGGTTTTTATCCCGGTTCCCGGTTCTCACGGTCCGACCTCCCGGTCCGGTCCGGTTCTGAGAACTATGATAATAAGGCTATCATGCAACGATTTCAAAATAAGAAAATTTGAAAAGAAAATTGTAAGACTTTATGTATTTGTGTGCGTGTGTGTGTGTTTTTCTTCAATATATGAATTTTTTTTTAATTAAATTTTATATAATTTAAGTTTTTTAATGACCATCCTAAAAAATATTCCTAGAGCCGCCACTGATAGTTGTACGAGAGTGACCTATGTGTCCATATATTTTCATGAGTTAACATGATCACTTGAGAGATCTAGTTAACAAATTTGTCCCCCATTTTTTGGAGTCTTGAAGAAGATATCCCAAGTCATGAATTTGTTCCTGACAAAATTATGGTGTTATATTTTTGATTGATTCTCAACCAATACCTAGATTTTGTGTTGTCCTTGTCATAGAGTCTGTTATTTGGGAAGGGAAAGGAAAGACTAACTCTAGCCTCTAGCAAATTTTATTTTGCCTCGATAACATTAGCTAAGGACTTTCATAATAACAACATAAGGTAATCATCAACCTCCCTCTAATAATAACAGCCAATTAAACAGAAAATGTGTTGCACTGATGCACTAATTGCTAAGTGTGAAAATCACTCAACCATATTCAAGAGCATGCATGAGACCAATTATAAGTGTGAAAAATTGCTAGGATGACAAACATACTCGATTACAGAAATCATGGATATTTAAAAATTAGAAATAAAAATTGTTTGGAGAAGGTATACATTTTATCTAATAGCTATCTTTCTTTCTTTTCTTTTTCCAATTTTTTTTTTTTTTTTTTTTTTTGGAATGTGAATTAGGGTAATTTAAACATTGACTCTGTATCTAGCTTTGAAGAAAATGATGAAATAGGATTAGACCACGTGATCATTGACGTTTATCTTCTATCTTTATTATGAGTAAGCCGGTCATGAATCCGGTGGTGGTGGGCTAGTAACTAAGGACATCAAATATTAAATGCAATTTTTTTTTATACGAAAACAGTACAAAAAAGTTTGTTTGAGTTCAGTTTTTGTTTTTTTATATTATAAAAAAAAAAGTTAAATATATGACATAATATTTCACCCTCCTTCAGCCTCACTTAATCAATACTGCACAAAACTCACCACCTAGCATCTGAATATTACTACTTGGCTCACACTAAGAAAAATGATTGTCCTAAAATAAGAACTTATATTACTTGGCAGTTGGCACCCTCCACATGATCAGTTTGTCACACTTAATACAGATGGAAGTGTACAAGGAAATCCCGGCACAGCAAGGGGAGGGGGTGTGATTCAGGATAGACTTGAAAAATAGATAATATGGTTCTCCATACACATCAGAAGCACAACAAACAACTCACTGAATTATGGGCAATTAGAGAGGGTTTACATATTTGCTTGGGAACTTGATTTCAAATATATAAACTTACAAATTGATTATGAACTTGTCGTTCATTGGCTAACAAATAAAGGTGGTATAGCTCCGGCTGTAGCTCCTCAATTTGTGATTGCAGAATCTTCCTGAACTTAGAATGGACCGTCCTTCCACGTCACGTTTTCCGTGAAACAAACATGGTAACAGATGGCATTATTTAGAAGAAAAAAAAATACAGAAGCAGACTTAGTAAATATCCCGTGTCCTTTATTTGTCACAAACCCTTATATATGGGACCTTTTGCAAGTAAGTACTCCTAGAGAGTGCACTCCTGAACTCTTTTGTAACTAAAAGGCATCCTCTATGGATGTCCCATGGACAGATCTATTTACTTGATGTTTAAATGAATAAAACTTCCTCTCTTTTCACAAAACAAAACAAAACAAAAAACAAAAATTGAAACAATTTTCTTTTATTCTTTTTTAATTAGAAACCAAAAATTAAAATAAAATATCTGTTTTCGTCGGTGGAACGAAAATGTTTGAGTGGTTATATATACACTCCAAATGTCATTGTCAAAGCTCCATGCAATTTGATAGTATATTTAGAATCTGGATTGGGCCAACCTTGACCTCATAGCCAACAATACTAAACAAAATGCTTAATTGACCAGAATAAAAAATTGAAGTTCTTATTTTCATGATAAAGCAAAACCAACATGCTCTTTGAACAAGCAAAGCTTCAATTGTCATAAGTAAACAAAAACTACATCCAGAGAACAGTGTGTTTTCTGTTTTGGTTATTACCTCCTATCAATTTACTACAGAGACCTACAAAATAATGAGACAGCAATTGTGTTTGGTGTCACATTAGCAACAAATATATAAATTTCCTAGTGTTTTAAAAGTTGACAAATCAATTTTGTAAGACCTATATAACAAGGAAAATGCTAACGAATGCTCTTAGAGTATTGATTAATAATCTATTTTAAAAAAATTTATTGGAAAAGGAAAAAAAAAAACAATTAATGTTTTGACAATTTTTTTCATTTACCATAAAAGTGATGTCAAAACTTTCCTAACATAGATTTTTAACCAATGCCCTAAGAGCATTCATTAGCATAACCCTAAAAGTTGTAATCACTCTTTAGTTACGTGTGAACCTATTTTCTTGATGACACCAGATATAGAGTAGACCATGCATTGTTTGGCTGGACATTTTGGAGAGGCATAGAGTAGACCATGCTTTGTTTGGCTGGACATTTTGGAGAGGCACAAGAGGCATTTTAATGCCAGTTTTGGACTTTGTGTAAATGCATTGTTTCTTTTATAGACTCCTGCCCTGACTGATTTTGTTTTCTTATATAGGAGCAATGAATAAATCCAAGGTTCATAAATGATGGTTGAACTCCTCTGTAATAATGGCAATTGACATTATTTTAGTTTGAGTTTTTTTTTTTTTTTTTTAATTAGAAAACAGGAGATGCCAGTTGAGTTGAGTTACAAGACACTGGGCTGTTTAGGACTACTTAAAAATGATGCAGATGGAAGAGAGAGGTAAATGAGGGAAAATCCACCTGTTTGAACAGTCAAAAAGGGAAGGCAAGGAATACAGCTCAAATCAATAACTCAAATATTGGGTGGATTGGAAAAGAAAAATACGAACAAGAAAAAAAACTTAATTCACTTCTTAAACAAAAGAAATTGTTCAGCTAATAGAGTTCTTCCAACAGATACAATTGTTCTTACAGGAATAGGTTAAATGTAGAATCCCCAACTCTCCTTTCCCCAACAAACAAAAACCCAAAAAGAAAAAATAAGATCAATTCTAGCACTCTCCCTCCTTGAAATTTCAGCTCAAAAATACATCAATTGCTACAACAAATACGATGGCAAGCCTGTAAGTCAAGCTTACATTCCATCAACGTTGATCTAGTTTCTCCATATCCTGAATGGTTGATTTCCAGCGCTAGAACGGTCTACTTTAGCCTTCTTGAATTGTGTTTTCTTGGTTGCAATTGCTTGGAAGGGATTTATTCCACCAAAACTATGCTGAGACTGCCTTACCTTCTTTCTCTTTCCTCTGTCATATTCCTCATCCCTGTAGAATTTGAAAAATGAATCACAGATTTAAAATCGGTCAGGGTTGAGCCTGTTCTAACTTTAATTCAATAATAAAATGTGTGTAAACCACCCAAACAAATCCCATTAAACACAAAGAGATAACTAGAGTTTCAATAAAGCATATATATATATATATATATATAGTATGAAAACAAAAAAAAAAAAAACTACCAAGTACAAAGGTAATGTACTCAAAGGCAAATAGATCCCAACTAGAAGTACAATAATTTCGGAACTTGAGTAAACTAGAGAGAATAACCACTTCACGTAGCCATCCACTTCACGTAGCCATCCAGCCAACATAAGGGCATGTAAAAAAAACCAGCCAACATAAGGGCATGTAAAAAAAACCAGCCAACACAAGGGCATGTAAAAAAAACCGTCTAAAGCTCCATCATGGTTCACCTGACACCTTTAAACATCTAACAACAGCATTCTTTCTGGATAGTCCACATTAAACACAATGTAATTGCATTCCAAAAACCACCACTCCAATATCTAGAAAACCACCCCTTCCAACAAGCCGACATATCTATTACCCTCGTAGGCATGACCCACTGCCTACTAGAGATAGAACTCTAGCAACATCGCACTGTAGAAGCAAATGATCAATTGATTCTCCATCCTTGTTACACCTACAACTCCATTACACAACAATTATATTTCTTCTTTGTAAGTTTTTTAACGTTATAATTTTTCCAGAAGGCTGAGGAGGCACTCCACCAATATTTCGCTTAAAAAGTGAACCACACTGAAGTTGCCCCTTATACACCATTGCAACTCCCACAAACTATAAATGGCTACTAGTTCTTCCCAAAGTAATTTTATGTCATAAACAAAGTTTGGGCCATATACCCCAGAAAAAACCCAAGATCCATAACATTTCTAAATTAGAAAGAAATTGAAAACTTGCCTTTAACCGAATCAGATTTCTTGACTACATGTTTGTCCCGGTGTAATAAGTAATCACTAGCCACCTGAGGCCCCCATTAGCTTTCCATATCACCAAACCCTTGTTTTATGACCTCCCGAGTTTCTAGCTCCTTTTGAATCATAAATTCACTAAAGAAGAGAGATTCTTTAGTTCTTTATTGCCTTGCATTTAACAATTAGTCTATGGTATTGCTTGGGGGGGAGGGGGGAGGGGGGAGGGGGCATTTTGACATTGTGCCTCTATATCCTCAAACAAAACCATGGCCTCCTCTTTATAGACTTGAAACAACAGAGTCTAAATAGAAGTGCCCACTCAGGGTTCCTCGCCCGTAAAACCCATGCTTCTTTCTCGGATTCTATAGCCCTTTCAACAATCCCATTCATCGATATTAGCAAAAGACGCCTCTATGGGCCAAATCCCCAAGTTCAATTAACACCAACTCAACACCTTTGTGGGTCGATGCCCCAAGCTCAATAATGGGTGTTGGTCCGGTGCCTTGTATCTAAAGGCCTGTTTGCTCTTAGCTTTGAGCACTTCCTATGTTCAAACAGCCTAAAGCCCAAAGTCTGTCTTGGGTAAGCCACATTGGTTATCTTTCCACTTTTGTGGTCCCCAACTCCATCTGGCCCAAACATTGGCCAAATTGAATTATATGCCCAAAGCAAAGTTAAAAGTGCACCTCCTTAAGTTGACATGAGGAACCCAATTGGTAACCAGCATTTTAGGTGCTAATTCTCCCCACATTACCAGCTTACTTCCTTTTTCATCTACTGTGATGATCTTTATTTTTGAAATTAAGTTGAAACTTTGAACGGTTCTTAGTTGTTGGTTTAGTCAACAATCACCCTCCATGAGAATCTCAGATTCCTTCATTATGGGTGTCTTTCGTTTATTGTCCTTAATTGGGCTTGCGCATGCGGGGTTCACATTGTGCCACCCTCACCTTTCAATGCTACCACATAGGAAATAATCATCAGCGTTCCCCTGGAATCACAGGTCTTCCTGTCTAGCTCCTCAACAATTTTTGGGTTGTCTCTATTGGAGTTTTGTCCCATAACCACATAGTTTTGAGGTTCAACTGCTTTCCTCACCTCCAATTCAAAACCTTTCCACCCGCCCACTAATCAAATTGGGCCAAAAATCAACAACACAATCTCCATCTAATCCAAATCCTCCAGCCAAAATAATTCTCAACAAACAACATGTTGACCCCTACATCATCAAAGCCCACCTCCACTGCCAGTGTGTCCCTAAACCCACTCTTCAAAACATCTCCTTCCACCCATTTCAACTAAAAACACATCACCCTAAAGATAAAGATCCAAGCACAAATTCATGACTCTACATCCTCAAAGCAGTCAAGTTCAGATATAGGCCCAAACTTGACTGTGTTCGGGTTTTTAATCTACACCAAAGAACATGGCAGGATGCTGACTGCTGCTTCAGGTAAGGTTGTCATTAAGTCTTTAGCATCAAGGAATCACCATTAAATCCTTTCTGTACCTAAGCTACATCGTGTCTTGACATCATTGATTTCATTCTCTTTGAGGCTTAATAAAGCCTAAACTAAAGAAAGAGGTAAGAGGATATGAAACAATCAAACTCACCATTCATCTAGTACGTAACCAATGCTGGTACTCTCCACGTCATTTGATGTTGCAATCGGACATGGAGGCAACTCTATCCCATCCCAATGAGAAACTGCAATCAACAAGGTAAGAGACGAGATCAGAAAGCCATAACACTAAGAACTAAGTCATTACTTAGTTTTTTCAGAATTAGTAAACTAGAATGTCAGTTGGCAAAAAGTAATTTCAACTAGCCAATTAAAAACTGGGGCTTTCAGATTATAAAAAATAATATCCTTGTATCATGATAATGCAGCAATGGCCTTGTTTGACTAACATTGAAATTTAATTTTTATTGATTCACTACATTTAAAGTTCATTAATGGGAGGAATGATGCTGAAACCAGGATGGACTTGGGGAAACATGTCCAAGGTGGAGATCATGTAGGAAGACAGGCCTTTACTTGACCATACTATCTCTGTTTCTGTTTTTTATTTTTTAAATGCACAGAGAAATTTTGATCGAGTGTTATAACGCTAGAAGCACGTACAGCCACTTTTTATGGCATCATACATATTGATCTAAAAACAACGTGAAGTAGATCTTAGATCACCACCATGTACTATATTCTCAGCTTGGACATCGAATGTGACAAAGTTAGGCTAGATTAGCCAAATTTGAAAACTAACCCATAAAAGATTATTTCTAACAATGAAATATAAGCAATGATGGACATAAAAGTACCACCCAACCTCATACATAACATATATGATCAGGTGATAGCTGGAAATAAAATTGTAGAAAAATCGCTTACCAACTGTCTCTTCTAGACCTCGAGTAAGCATACTCATCAAACCATTCTGCATTTCTTCTCTTTTGCTACCTTTTAAAGCATCTGATCGTACTGCTTCCCACTGGTTTGCAACCAAAGTAGAGCTAGGGCCAGAGTTCTTATCTAATTGCTTATCAGTTGCAAGCACGGTTCCACTCTCATCAATTCTCTGTCTAAACTCACCATCTATTTTAACATCCATTGAGCAATCACCATTGGAATTTATATAACCCTTTGCAGCAACATCATTAGCTCTTTTTTCTGAAGTAGTTTTAGTGTCTTTTCTCAGAGGATGACTTAAATGCAAGGAACTAGTCCCAACACTCTCAGATGTAGATGGCCCCAAATCTGCTGGAATGCAATCTCTGTCCAACAAGTGTTCTCTGCTAAGATTCTTCGTGTTTAAAGTGCGCCTTTTGTTTCTTTTGTGTTTCTTCTTCTTCTGCAAACTCAAGGATGCCCGGAAAAGGAAGTGTGAGTGAAGCTGCATGCTTGCCACCTTACACTTCAAATGCTTCTTTTTTAGCTTTTTGTGGAGCTTGCAATTATGAGCTTCTGTGTACAATCCATTTGTCTTAATTGATAAGCTAGATAATTTAACAGATTCATCAAGTTCAACTTTTTGAACCCTACCACCAGCAGCCTCAACCAGTGAAGTACCAACAGCGCTTTCCTTGGGTGTATGTCCAACCTGGAAAAAGACAAAGCAAGAAGTCAAGACTTGTCCAAAACATTAGAGACTTAAAGCTTAGAAATCAGGAATAATAATGAATTCCTGACTGATTTCAAAGCTTGGTTGTTTTGGTGAACTTACTGGGTCCATTTCCTTCAATGTTTTGTCATTCAGATCTTCTGATGGAACAATATGTGAAACAAGATTAATCTGCCAAATAAAAGGGTTTAAACGTCAGTATGAAACATGGTGAAAATCCCACCAACAAAAAACTGAAGCACATGTAGAAAACATTGTCGTACTTTCTGCGAGGTCTCGTCTGTGACATTTTTAGCAGTAGAGGAGCTTTCGACATCATTGAAGTTAGGTGATGTTGCCACTGAGACACTGGAGTCTTTCTTTGATTTTCCTTTCTCATTGTAATCATTAATTTTTCCCTTAGGTGTATTTTCAAAATTAGGAACATCACCATTACAAGATGGAGCTGGCTGCGACAGGGCTTCTATTGATTTTGGCTTACTAATAGGAAGCCCTTCTGGTGGGTTGTTTGATAATGGCACCTTTGAGAAATTTTCTGATACAGAATCCCTTTTCAGCACCACGCATTCTGTCTTTATCAGGCAATTATCTTTCTGAAGTGATACTTCCTTCATAATGGGTACCGTTGATGGAACAACATTCGATGCATCTTTTCGAGTAACAGCAGCAGGGGTTGCACTACTTAACCGTTTCTCAACTGGACCATTTTGAACTGCCTCCTTTAAAACATGGTTGAAAGTGGAAGATGTCCTGTTTCCATTAGCATTTGCTTTCAAATTCTCCTTCTGAGCAACATCAGTGGGGGGTTTCCTGGGAACAATATTTCTTCTATCACGAACATAAAACAACATGTAAGCTTGCTGTTCTAAAACTCTCCTTTCACTGGCTGGGGAAACCTGTTACAACAAGTTAGGGAAAACTCATAAGAAAATTGTTTCCAGGAAAATTATAGGGGTATGTTAGTATGAGAACATAAAAAAATTTATAAATAAATATAAAAAAAAAATTTATTAAAAAAAAAAAAAAAAAAAAAAAAAACTAGTTGTATCACACAGTTTTGAAGCAAGCATACCCATTCAAGAAGTGTCATTTAAAGATAAAACCACCATGTTGAAATAGGCAGTTATTGATGCAGATAATAATACATATATTTACTATTTTAACACCCCCTGCCAATTTGCATAAATACTTGGTGCAACCCTCAACTTCCCAAAATAAACACTACAGCAAGCAAAAATCCTTAACATTATCAGATTTGTGCAATTTTTGTAACTGATTGTTTACCCCAGAACACTTCCTGTATAATGGGTGAATCCTTTTTCTGATTTATACATATTTTTATTACTTATCAAGAAAAAATCCTTAACATTATCTCCCAAATTCCTCACAGAACACAGCAAAAGTACACCCCTTAAATTTTGAACCACTCCTAATCTGGCACAGAGAAGTAAGGGTGGAGTAACAAGACTACAAAAACCATTAAGGGGTGCAGTTAGTGCTCTCTACAAAAACTCAGGAATATACCCTCATTCAGCGAAATCTTGTTCAGCCGAATCTAGGTTTTCTAAAATCAAGATAGAAACTTGGGGGAAATGCATGCAAAATTGTAGGACATGTTTAAATTTATAGTTATACACACAAAACAACATAGACTACATCTACATCTTGCTTTCATTTCTTTTCTTGTTTGTGCTACAGTGGTAAGGGAGTCCTTGAATCCTTTCATTCAAATCTAAATCATCAACACGAGTGGTTTTATCCAAAATCTGAAATGGACTAGTAGATAGAAAGTTATTTTCCATACCTGATTGTCATTGAGATAGTACCAGAAGCCATTTGAAGTGCGAACAAAGCAAGTATAATGGCCATAATGGGTGTTCCAACCATCGTGAACCAAAACCCCATAAAGAGTATATTTCAGATCTCCCTCCTGCAAAGTATGAAAAAACTTAATGTTATATTATTACAAAACCATGACACGAAAGTTATCAGCACATTTGGCAACACCAGACATACCACACAAGCAAAACAAAAAAAATTCATGCAAAAATCAACCTCAGCAAACAGCTTTGTCCAGATAATGATCCAAGTGGAATCCTAACAATCTGGTCAATTCAAAATGGAACACATTTTCCATCTCTGCAAACAGGAATCACATTGACACTAGCATCATATCCAGTACCAAAAGTAGCAGATAGTTCAGAATGCCATTGCTACTTCCTTTCACAAGCAATGGTCGTCAATCATTACTATCTATTCTTTACAGGTAAATACAACATGCACACTCAAATGGAATTGATTATTGAACCAGTGACTGCGCCCACCACCTCATTTATGAGGAGACGCTACTTGGTCCAAAGTCCACTGGCATGATGGATGTCAATAATTTCAAGTGCAGCTTCAAGTTGATTTAAGTACAAGGCATTATCATACTAGTTACTAAAACAACCAAAAATACCAGGCCTGTGAAAAGATGGGAAATAACGTCTCCTAAAATTTGGAAGTACATATTAAACATTATTGACATTTGTCAAAGCACTCAAAGAGATATATGAACCCAAAATAAAAGGCATGTACTAAATGTCTGCCCAACAAAATTAATATTTTGGCACAATTCTTGAGGATTGTATATGCCAGATTGGCCTAACAAGCTTAACCTATTTTCCTTGACATTATTCATCCAATTCTCATTTCCCCAGTTTTCCATAGTTTCGATCTATAAAAGCAATATTTCAATCTCAATTCCACTCTTTGTTGGAAGAAAAATAAAAGTTAATCCATCAGATTTTAGTCAAAACTAAAAACTACATTAACATATTAGATGCCCTTTGTTTTTTTAATAAATGTTCAAATGGCTATTCTTATGAACTCTAGGGAAAAAAACGTGAAATGAAAAAAACTTACATAGGAACCAGTGACAAAGGGTTTCAAATCAATTGTAGGACCAAAATGAACTTTCTTTTTAATCTTCTGCCCAGGATCATGTGAATGAAAACGCTTTAAATGAATGGCTAGGACATATGGAGCCTTGTGCACAGTGAGCTGTTTGAGAGCCCTAACTTTCTGCTTGCATTGTTGGCACTGGTATTGCCTCTCTCCTCCATCTAACTGCTCTGCAGCAGTGAAGTTCACAAGTGCTTTATTCAAGGAATCCGCCTGGACTATTTCAAGACTCAAATCCAAGAATGGATCAAATTTATTGGAGCAATATGAACATTGCAAGCATTTAACCTGCAGAAGTAACAAGAAAACTTCTCGAATAAATCTAAGTAAAAAAATTTCCAAGCTCATTTGCAACATGTCTAAAAACTCTCTAAAACCAATTCCCAAAAAAACACGTTGGCCATTAACAAATATGTCAAATATTATACCAGGTAGAAACAAAGGGTTACCTGACTCCTGAGGCGACCTCCGAAGATCTTGTGTACCAAACTCTTCTCATAAGCACCAGGGGATTCACTAGGCACTCCAGAAGGTAAACAGCATTTATGCATTGATTCCAGCAAGTTTACCATGTACTCATGAGCATCTTCCTGTCTAGCTTTTCGAAAATTCCGTGATATGCCTAATTGTGTGGTTAAGATCAAAAAAAATGTTGAAATTGTATAAATTTAGATGCATATTTTTTTCTAAGGTAATTGTATAAATTTAGATAAAATTACCAAGAACCAAAACACCTCTTTTTAGTTTTCTTCACCAACCTCCTCATTGGCTAACACAGTATTTTTGGTTAAAATAATCAATAAAATTTCATCAACAGTCATCATGACAAAACACTGAACATTCCATTCAATTATCAAGAAAAAAAAAACTCTTAGAAGAACAGAAGGATACACTGCAAGTTCCTGACAAAATCGTTAGGTGCTAATATTCTTCCGGTTGACTGAAGAGCACAGCTGACATGTTTTTGGATGGCGCACAAAACACAAAACCCAGCAATATGGCCTTCCATCAAACAAGAATTGAAATTAGAAATGACATGAAACCTGAACTCAAAATTTTAAACCCAAAAACATGTAATGTAGAACCTGTGAACATCAAGAGGCAATGTGGTTACCAACTATTCAAGAAATTAAAAGTTCACTTACTTTTCCTACTGAACTAAGTCAACGTTTAAACAAACGAGTTAGGGCCTTCATTCTGTAATGAAAGTCGGATCAGTCAAAGAAGCCAGCATCTCACTTACCGAATTGAAATGATAGTAATCCATATATTTATAAAATATGAATCTTTTATGTACCAACCACACCAGAGCCACTGTGACCCAACTTTATCCTTTTCAAGATGTCTCAGGATCCAGTGCAAGAGTTAAAGCTGGAAGTCTATGGATGGTGGATATATGTAATAGGTAGAATTTAGGCATATCTACTTGTACTGAAGATATTACAAGTATCCCCAAAAAACTAAACCATGACAAGAATGCTACAACCCAATTGCTGGTATAATCAGTGCACTTGTTCTTTCAAGGGCTCCTTAAGTCACGTGAAAACTGACATTATGATTGGGAGCATAGAGTGAAGGAAGAGAAGATGGTAGAGATTTTCTTTCCACTTGATTGGATATCCAGGAGGGAAATGAGAGAAAATAGTGGCAAATTTCCTCTACAACCTTTCTTTATA
Organism: Lithocarpus polystachyus; assembly: GCA_033629205.1. Taxonomy (NCBI): domain Eukaryota; kingdom Viridiplantae; phylum Streptophyta; class Magnoliopsida; order Fagales; family Fagaceae; genus Lithocarpus; species Lithocarpus polystachyus. Next base: position 97,406,295 of record CM066163.1, on the reverse strand, counting down.
AGGGCATTTTGGCATCATAATAAAATTCATTTAAAGCCAATGCTTTCTACCCAAATTCACCCACTTTTGGGTGGAAAGATAAGTAGGCCAAATTTGCCTTTTTAGTTTTTAGTCCATCCCTCTACCTCCAACCTGACCCATGCGTCCTTTTGGGTGGGATGCTTCCCATGGCAGCCATACAATCATTTTAAAAAAAAATGATAATAGTTGGGGGAGGGGGGATTTGATTTCTATACGTTTCCGTTAGTAGTTGAGCAACAAGGCACTTGGCAAGGCAAGCATCCAATCATACGAGGACCTCAACAGAAACTCTTTGTTTACAAAATGAGGTCCCTCAACACCGTCAAAAATCCTCATGTTTCTTCTGCACTAAAGAGTCCCCATTACACATAATCAAAAAGCCGGCCATACTTGGCAACCATATCTCTAAAAAAAATGCTTTTAATATGGAAGGAAACATCTTTATGCAGGGCTCATGAAGGATGCAAGTTTTAGACAATGTATGAATATGCATCCAGATATATCTATAGTATCAACAGCAGAAATACAAACGAATTTTCATTTTTGGCTAAATTACATTTTCATTCAAGAAATTGGCTCAAGTTTAAAAAGTTGCAAGTTCATCCCTAAAATTTTTTTAAAGTATCAATTTCAAACTCCATCCATCTGCCGTTAATTTTTACGTGTTTTTTCCCCCCTGATGGCATGGAACCTCACCAAGGCAGGGCCCTTGGGACCCACCCTTGGGTAGTAATTAGTAAACCCCGCATACACGACCCCACCTGCCAAAACCGTTTATCAGGTAATCCAAGGAATGCTCCTAGTGCGGAGAATGTCTAAGTCTACAGCTCGACCCAAGCCTCCCACCACTAGGTGGCACCCTGACAGACAGTGCCATGCCAGCACCGTGTTTTCCAGGTATGCAATTTCTATATTGGTAGATAGACAGAGTTACGAAATTGATAACTTACAAAAAAATTCCAGGACAAAATTGATTCTTTTTAATTTTTGACAAGGAAAAAAAAAAAACCTGAACTTGGACCAAATTTCAGGGACAAAAAGTGTATTTTAGCCTATATTTTTCTGTTGAAGTATACCCTTTGGGACATAAAGGTGGGTCTAGGGGTCACTCACAAGAATTTTGATGCTTGCTACTTTGCAGGTATGCTGCTAAAGGCTCTGTGTATGTTAGACACTGCAATACTGAATTGAGGAAACAGGTATTTCCTAGATTTTGCAGACCAGCACCCTGAAATTATTCACACCATCATATTATTATTGAACCATTGGATAACTTCAAAACCCAAATAAAAAAATCAGAAAAATTGAACTGCTGAAAAAATAAAATAAAATAAAATATGAATCCAATTAAACCATAACAAAATTGGAAGCTAAATATAACAAGAAGGAAAACAAATAATAATTCTCGAGCAAAATATGAGAGAGGAAGACTTTCAAAATTTATAAATTATAAACACAATTGAACAGAAATCAAACCACACAAGGGGAAATCAAACTCAATGAACATTTCTACAATTGTAAAAATCACACTGCATTTAAATTAATCAATTTAGTATGAAAATCAAATAAATTTATAAAAACAAACTACACATTTAAATCAAACTAAAAGGTAAAATTTCAAAATTCCACACCTCAATTAAATCAGAAAAAAAAAATAGAACCTCAAGAACATTACCAGCTAAACAATAGCATATTTTACATTAGGCATGAAAATTAAAAAACCAAACTTTACAACTAAATTCCAAAAAACAATCCAAACCCAGATGAAAAAACCACATGCCAATCAAAACCCAGAAATAAAAAACAAAAACCCCTTACAATTTTCCGCACAGTGATCCCGAAGCTGAGCTCAGGATCCAACCCATTTTCCAAAAACTCCGACCCATCTCCTCTCTTCCCCTGGGAACCCAATTGACCCGACCCGGATCGCCTTTGATCAGAACCACCACCACCACCACCCGGGTTCAGGATCTCGAGCCGGAAATCGGCGGCGGCGCCACCATTACTAAAGCCCTTGAATGGCTTTCTTGCGGGGTGGAATTCGATTTTCCGCTGGAATAGAGAGGAGGAGGATCCGGATGACGTCGAAGCCGGCGAAGGATCCGACTGTTGAATATCGGATCCCAAGCTAGCTAGTAAAGTCTCGGACATTTCTTTTGTGGAGCTCGGATAATCTGTTGTTATTGAAAAAAATTGTTGTGATTGCCAACTGGTTATTGGGTTTGGTTTTTATTGTAGAGGGGTGAGTGGGGTGGGGGGCATGAAACGGTGGCGTTTGGTTTGTTGGGGTTCGAGAAGCAGAGGCTTTTTTCGGCTACTCTGCGAAAGAGAAGGACAAAAGTGGGAGTGATAGTCGGTATTAAACCCTACGTTTGTCTAAGATTTTGGTCCAGTCAACACTACTGCGGCCGCGTCACACTTTGTTAATTCTCTACTTCTTTCTTTTTTTTGTTTTTTTACACAATTTTATGAAAGGAAATAAAAATATTACAATGATTTAATAGCTTTTCTTTTTTAGAATCTACAAAATTTCATTCCAGTTAAGTAAGAGAATATATATATATATATAGTAAGGATTACTAATTATATTCATTATATATACATATATATCGATACAACTCTTTTTATCTGTTTTTTTGTGTTTCAATTTATACTCAACCAATTATAACCTGCTATGTATTCATTTGACTTTTCTTATAACCACTTGGAGCAAAGTAGTGAAACCCCTTGTTAGATAGAGTAATTTTGTTATAGTTTATAACATATAATTACAAACAAAAAAATGTCAAAATTTAAAGTATTAATTGGTGTGAATTATTAGAGATATAATGTTTGTTTTAGTAAAATTTAAATTTTTTTTGAGAAGAAGAAAAAGTTAAATCTAATTTTTAGCTATTTTGTGTAATATATTCATTATATTTATACGTATGTAATAAAGAAATATATCATTTTAACTTACTTATTCACAAACTCTAAATATTACAACTAGATGACTATAGTCATTTAGAGAAAGATATTTAAATTTTTGTTTCTTTATAAAATAATAAATAATAATACAAACATCTCTGGTAATTTGGCCTATCAAAAAAAAAAAAACTCTGGTATTAATATTTCATTGTCAAACATTTTGTAAAATATGTAAATTGCTCATGTAGGGGTAAAAGGCCCAATTCCAGATAGTGGGCCGTGGGCCTGTCCGAGGAGACCTGGCTGTCCGAGGACAGTAAATCACGAGAACTGTACCTGATTTAACTCCTCCCTGTGGTAAAACTTGTGTGAAGGAAAAAAAGAGTGGTCCGAGGAGCACTGCCTGGTCGGACGATCAGAGAGACGATCCAGGTAAATGTCTCAGCATTGATCCTGTCATTTCTGGAGAACCTCCTGATTCATGTAGGCAAAGAGGACAGATGGCAGCAAAGAGATATTATGTGAAAGGCTGCTGCCACCGCATTTATAACCCTGCAGCTTACCTCCTGGCCGCATTAATGGGGAAAGGACATCTGAACAGTGACCTTCACCCTTTGCAACTGCCATATGGAAACTTCAAGTGAAGGTTGATGGGACAAATATCAAAGGAGAATCACCTAACTAACACGTGAGGCAAATTGGCCTATAAATAGAGCTGAAAACAGAGAAAAAGATCATCGAATAATCAGGAGAAAGAGGGAAGTCATTGAAGAAGAGAACAAGAAAGAGAAAGATACAAGTACTCAAAACAATTGCCTAGGCTCACTCCTTGGACTAAACCGAGAAGAACTCTGTTCCATTTCAATACTTCATTTATGTTAGTCTGGTCATAACCATACTTGGGCCATCAACCCACTCGCATTCAATCAAGTTTTCTTGGCTCAGTCTCTTTCTACAAATTCATTCCAAAGGTATTGTTCACATCATGGGCTTCAGTTTCTTCTGTATGTAGGCCCATTCGGTGATTTGTGTCCTTACAATTGGAGCCGTCTGTGGGAAGTTAACTGCTGTGTCGGTGAGTTGAGACTTGAACCATGGTTGGATCAGGTCCTAACAGAGCGGAGTCAGACGGCTCTCAGCATCTTGATCACTTTGTGCACCTTGAGCGTGAACAAAACCGTGAAGGGAGCGTGCATACCGTGCACACGGGAAGGAGTCAACGTCGAAATGAAGAAGGTGGGTCTTACCAAGACGCTACTAAAAAGATGCAATGTGAGATTGATCATTTGAAAGAGAAGCTGTGTCATGCGCGAATGAGGCGTAGTCCATCCAGTAGTCCGTCCGTCACCGATAATTCTTCTGGGGATGATGAAGATGATGACTACAAACCTCGGTCACGTACGCCCCCTAGTGAATCCTACTCTTATGAGGAAGAGCACTACCGTGGCCACAGGGGTAAAAACACGTCCTCAAGAGGTGTAGGGAATGATGCAATGAATAGGGCACTTAACCAAATTTCTAAGTCGCCCTTCACACGCAGAATCGAAGCAGGAAGCCTGTCTCGGCGTTTTACTCAACCCATTTTCACTGCATATAATGGACGGTCCGATCCTGTGGAACACGTAAGCCATTTCAATCAGAAGATGGCTGTCCATTCCCGGAACGAGACTCTTATGTGCAAGGTGTTCCCCTCCAGTTTAGGACCCGTAGCCATGCGATGGTTTGATGGTCTTGCTGCCAATTCTATCGGATCCTTTCGAGCACTCACTAAGGCCTTTTGCTCTCGGTTCGTTACAAACACTAAGGTCCCTCGGCCATTAGATTCCTTACTGTCCATGTCTATGCGAGAAGGGGAGACGCTGAAAACATACTTGGATAGGTACTGGAAAATATTTAACGAGATTGAAGGGAGTTTCGACGATGTGGCTGTGAAAACTTTCAAGGTCGGCTTGCCAGCCGAGCATGATCTGAGGAAGTCACTAACCAAGAAGCCCGTGAGAAGCCTGCGTCGATTGATGGACCGCATTGACGAGTATAAGCAGGTGGAGGAGGATCAACTGCTTGGAAAGGGAAAAGCCAAGGTTATCCCTCAAGAGAGAAGGGATTTCAGGTCGGACCGATACAGCAACAGCAAGCCACGGAGGGACTATAGCGTGCAGTCCGGGTCTGTTGAATCACAGGCAATCCATGCCGTGTTCCGAGAGCCAATCCACCAGATTCTGGAGAAAATTCAGAACGAGCCATACTTCAAATGGCCGAACAAGATGGGGGGAGACCCCATGAAGCGTAATCAGAGCCTCCACTGCCAATACCATCAGAAACGAGGGCATACTACAGAGGATTGCAGGACTTTGAGAAGTCACTTAGAACAACTTGTGAGGGAAGGAAAGCTACAGCAGTTTATACACTGCCCCAATGGTCAGGGAGACCTCGGCAGGTCAGGGGCTTCCGAGACCGCCTCATCAAGGCCCCCGTTGCGCACAATCAACGTCATCTTTGCAGCACCCGGAAGAACGGGATCCTGCCCCTCTAGAGTGATGTCTGTCTTCAGGATATCTGCCGAAGACACAAATCGAGAGCTAAAACGAGCCAGAGTAGAGATCCGACCAGCCTTGAGCTTCTCGGACAAGGATAAGCAGGGCACTATACAACCCTATGATGACGCTGTGGTCATCACTTTCAGAATAGGGGGGTACGACGTGAGGAGGGTGATGGTCGATCAAGGGAGTGGGACTGAGATCATGTACCCAAACCTATACAAAGGAGTGGGTTTATGACCTAAAGATCTGACAGCGTATGACTCGCCTCTGGTCAACTTTGACGGGAAGACCGTCATCCCCAAGGGTCAAATCAGGTTACCTGTACAAGCAGGGTCCGAAGTAGTCGAGGTGGACTTCATTGTAGTGGACGCATACTCTCCCTACACGGTCATTGTGGCCAGACCGTGGCTTCACACCCTGGAGCTGTTTCGTCAATCTTGCACCTAAAGGTTAAATTCCCGTCTGAGGGACGAGTGGAGGAGATTGTAAGAAGCCAATCTATGGCAAGACAATGCCTCATAGCTGCCATTACACGTCAGTCTGCTGCCGAGCCAACAACCACCTTGGGCAGGGACTCGTAGTAATCAGAAATCCCAATTTCGCTTAACGTTGTGGAATTGAATGAGGAGAAGTGTGAGAGGTTAGAGAAAGTTGTCATCGACGGAGACCCAGAGAGGTTCTTCCATGTTGGGGCTTAGCTGCCCCCTCGGGATAAGGAAGAGCTGATGGCATTCCTTAGAAGAAACATCGACGTGTTTGCTTGGAACTCTTACGTGGCCCTAGGGGTAGATCCAAAGTTTATCTGCCATCACCTGAACGTAAGCCCAGCCACCCTACCCAAGAAGCAGCCACCTCGGCGCTCATCCAAAGAGCATTCTGCCGCCGTAAGGGAGGAGGTGAACAAGCTCAAGCAGGCAGGGGCTATTAAGGAGGTGTTCTATCCTGCATGGTTGGCCAATACAGTGATGGTGAAGAAGAAGAATGGGAAATGGCGAGTATGTGTGGATTTCACAAACTTGAACAAAGCCTGTCCTCGGATCCCTTTCCCATGCCTAGGATCGATCAGCTACTGGATGCCACTGTAGGGCATCCGTAAATGAGCTTCTTGGACGCCTTTCAAGGGTACCACCAGATTCCCTTGGCTTTAGATGATCAAGAAAAGACGGCCTTCGTCACTCCTGTTGGGAACTACCGCTACAAGGTAATGTCATTTGGGTTGAAGAATGCAGGCTCCACTTATCAGAGAATGATGACAAAAATGTTCGAACCACATCTGAGGAAATGCATCGAGATCTACATCGATGACATGGTGGTCAAGAGCAAGCTGAAATCCGAGCATGTCATCGACCTTGGGAGCATCTTTGAAATCTTAAGGAAACACAGGTTGAAACATAATGCTTCAAAATGCTCTTTCGGCGTTAGATCAGGAAAGTTTCTTGGTTATATGGTCACCCATCGCAGAATTGAGGTTAACCCCGACCAGATAAAGGCGATCAACAACCTGCAGCCTCCTCAGAATCCTAAAGAGGTTCAGAGGTTGACAGGGATGACAACTACTCTCAACCGATTCATCTCCAAGTCGGCAGAGAGGTGTCGGCCTTTCTTCCAGCTGTTGAACAAGTGGAAAGGGTTTGAATGGACTGAAGAGTGTACTCTGGCTTTCCAGCAGCTAAAAGAATACTTATCTCGACCCCCCATCATGTCCAGCCCCATGACAGATGAGGTCCTGTTCACCTATATCGCTATAGCCACCTATGCAGTAAGTCTGGTACTGATTTGGGTCGACAACGGTGTTTAGAAACATGTTAACTACGTGAGTAAATCTCTGCATGAGGCCGAAATCCGTTACTTGCCACTGGAGAAAGCCATCTTTACAGTTGTCCATGCCACTCGCAAGCTTCCTCACTACTTCTAGACACATACAGTTGTGGTCCTTACCTAACTCCCACTCAAGTCATTGCTTCGGAGTGCAGATTACACGGGAAAGATTGCAAAGTAGGGCACGGTCCTGGAGGCCTTCGATATAAAGTACATTCCCCGCACCTTAGTTAAGGGACAAACACTGGCTGACCTGGTGGCCGAGTTCACTGAGCCTGTGCTAGAAGAAAGTGCCGAGAAGATGCACATGGATGAAAATTCAATTGGCAAGGATCCCCGCCCTGGAAATTGTATGCGGACGGTGCAGCTAATCAGAGAGGTTCAGGAGTGGGGCTAGTTTTGATATCTCCTGAGAATGTTGTTATCGAAAAATCTCTCAGACTAAACTTCTCAACTACCAACAATGAAGCTGAGTACGAAGCGCTGTTAGTCGGAATGGCCATAGTCAGAAGAATGGGTGGGAATACCGTGGAGGTATTCTCAGATTCAGCACTGGTCGTCGGCCAGGTCGGGGGAGAGCTAGAATCGCGCTATGAAAGAATGCAGAAGTGTCTAAGACATGTCAAGCAACTGCAGTCACAGTTCAAGTTATTTAGCTTACAACATATCCCCGGAGTGGGAACACGCAAGCGAACTCCTTGGCCACTCTCGCAACCTCCTCGGCTCAAGGATTACCCCAGCTTATCTTGGTAGAAGAGGTACACGAGCATGCTAAAGAGGAGGAAGGGCCCAGCATCTGCCAAGTTAGAGTGGAGTCAAGCTGGATGGACCCTATGGTGACCTACCTCAGGGATGATGTCCTACCGCCAGACAAGGCTGAAGCTGACAAGGTGCGAAGGAAAGCTCCTCGGTTCTGGCTCTCAGGAGACAATAAGCTATACAAACGCTCTTTCTTCGGGCCCTACTTATTGTGTGTGCACCCTGAGGCCACAGAGTTGCTCCTTGAAGAGCTGCATTAAAGAATTTATGGCAGCCATATAGGAGGCAGGTCTCTAATTCACAGGGCCCTAATTCAGGGATATTGGTGGCCGAACATGCAGAAGGAATCATAGGAGTACGTGAGAAAGTGTGATTAATGCCAGAGGTTTACACCGAACATACATCAGCCAGGGGGAGTTCTGAATCCTCTATCCAGCTCGTGGCCTTTCGCTCAGTGGGATTGGACATTGTAGGCCCCTTCCCTAATGCTGCCGGGGGTAAGAAATATCTGATCGTCGGCACAGACTATTTCACCAAATGGGTTGAAGCCGAGCCACTAGCAAACATAAGGGATGTGGATGTCCAAAAGTTTATATGGAAAAATATTGTCATCCGGTTTGGAGTACCACACACTCTGGTCTTCAATTTGATAGCAAGGCATTTAGGAGATTTTGCTGTGAGCTAGGCATTACAAACAGGTACTCCACCCCCGTGTACCCTCAAGGAAACGGTCAGGCTGAAACAGTTAACAAAGTCATAGTAAGCGGTCTGAAGAAGAGGTTGGATGACGCTAAGGGGAATTGGGTAGAAGAATTACCGCATGTCCTCTGGACCTACAGAACAACTCCTCGGAGATCTACGGGAGAGACTCCCTTTGCAATGACGTACGGTGCTGAAGCTGTTATACCCATAGAAACTGGATTCCCCATACTTAGGACAAGTTCTTTTACCTCGACTGACAATGAAAGATTGTTAAAGAACAACCTAGATCTGGTCGCCGAGCGAAGGGAAACCGTTGCGGTTCAGCTAGCCTACTATCAGCATAAGCTCAAGCAAAGGTATGACGCCAATGTCAAGCTAAGACCACTTGTACTAGGGGATTTAGTTTTGCGGAAAGTCGTAGGTACGGCGAAGAACCCGGCTTGGGGAAAATTGGGGCCCAATTGGGAAGGTCCTTACCGTATCCTATCCGTAGCTGGAATAGGAGCGTTCTACTTAGAAGATTTGGACGAAAGGGCAATACCACACCCTTGGAATGTAAACAACCTCAAAAGGTATTATTATTAATAAAAGTTTCGATTCTCGCATTGAATTCAATCATATCGCTTGTTTACTAAGTGTTAAACAGAACATTGGTCATGCCTGATCCCTCGAACCACATACCTTAGGTAAATTACCACTCTAGTTCATTTTACTAAGTGTTAAACAAAACATTGGTCATGCCTGGTCCCTCGGACCACAAACCTTGAAAAAATTACCACTCTAGTTTGTTTTACCTAGTGTTAAATAAAACTTCAATCATGCATAACCCCTCAGATCAAACTTACCGAGCAGGCTCATTCTCTAATATGTATCACCGAGTATTTAGCAGGAACTTAGTTTTGCACATTCCTTCGGACCACACTTTGAGCAAATTGGCATTCTCATTCATGTAAATCCACTCCATTTGTTAAGACAAAATTGAGCTAAGTAAATAATTTCAATATAATTACTAGGACTTTTATCATTGGTCTCGGGGTACTATTGCCATGTTCATGCTACCCCCGTCATTCCGTAGGAACAGAGATTTGTTTCTATTATTGTTTTAGTCCGTGGACCTAAAATTTTCACAAATTCAAGAACTACAATGCAAAGGAAGTAAACAGATGGAAGCGAGACTAAATAAATGCCACTGCAGATATTCTCATTAATATAAAAAATTGAAGTACATTAGCCCAGCATACAAAAGGTTGTTAAAAAAAAATCAAACATCAACAACTACAAAAAATAAAACCCTAATCTTAAGTTTGGGTGGTCGGAGGTTTAAGGTTGTCTGGTCCGCTCGGTTCGACTTTAGAGGATCCAGCTTCCATCTCAGAAGGGGCTATCTCCTTGGCCTTAGTAGCATCCTTGGCCTTAGAAGAAATGTCCACATCCGTGCCTTCTTGCAGGGTTCCCTATTCCTCCCGAACCTCCTGTTCGATTCCGAGAGGAACAAGCGCCCGATCTGATTGTTCCGGAGCTTGGGATGACGAAGGCGCAGGGTCAGCCGGGGCCAGGCTTATGTGAGGGTGGAAATATATCCTCCCGGGCTGCCTGAGTTCCGAGTCGCCAAGGACTCCTGCAAGATTCAGGACTTCTTTCCAGGTAAACTTGCAGTAGTCCCTGCACACCTCGGAGACCTCTTCCGCAAGCCTTATCTCCGTTTCCTCTATGCCGCGGATGTACTCGGCATTCTTCTCGGCCTCGGCTGCTTCCAGAGCCTCCCGAGCTTCCCTCTCTGCCTTCTCAGCGTTCTCAAGACTGGCCTTGAGCTCCAAGACCAGTTGCCTCTGAGTGGCCAGCTCTATCTCTGTCGTGTACAATTTCTTTCGCTGGTCCTCAGCTTGGTCTTGAGCATTTTTTAAGCCAGCCTCAGCGCTCTTCCTCTCCCTCTCTTCAATAGTTAGCTTTTTGGCTAACTCTTGCTTTTCATGCTTTACAACCCCCAAGTTCTTCTCTACATCCTTACGTAATTCGGTCTCAGCCCTAGCTTGGTTACGGGCATCCCTGACCCAATCTTCAGCTACGTAAACTTGTTGGGTAAGCTGTACGATAAGAACAACAAAATTATATCACAACAGACAGAAATAAAATACATATTTCTAAATAGGTTAACCTAGTTGGTAAAGAAGTGATCAGGAACCTACCATGGCCAAGTCTCTCTTCAGAGACATGAACAGGTCCGCCTACGTCCAAGACCTCACTGCCTCCATGTCCCGAGGCAAGAGCAAAGGGCGCTCCAAGCCCTCGGCAATGTAACCCGAGCGCCCTTTTTGAAATTCTCTTATAGAGGCAGTAGACGGGATTGGAGCACCGTCCAAATCTAGCCGTGGGGCCCAAGCTGGTGGTTGTTGAACGTCCTTGACATGGACATCACCCCTGTGCTCGGATGGGGAGACCCTTCTATCATCTCTCCCACCCTTCTGTTGCTTTGGACCCCTCTGTTATGGAAGGGACACTTCACCCTCTTCAGCATCCAGATCTACGACCTTCCTCTTCTTTTTGAGATCTGGTATGGGAAGAAGGCCGAGCTCAATTGTAGGAAGAGGAGGAGGTGGGGGGAGTTTGGCAATGGTTTTCTCCTTGGGTGCCTCCTTGGAAGGAGCACCCTTGCTCCTCCCAGCTAGAAGGTCCCTCAACCCCACTCTAGGCTTTAGAGGCATCTCGTCTTCTTCTTTTTAGGTACTTTCAGACTCCGGGACACTCCGAGGTTTATCTTGCGCTTCCTCTTCGCCCTCGAAGAAAAATTGGTCTATCTCGTCCTCCAAGCATAGTTGAGAGGAAGTAGACTCTTCTCTTTGATGAGCCGCTGGTTGAGGAGGGACTTGTTGACTCGGCCACTCGACAGGAGGAAGATCTTTCTCAGATAAGAAACCCGGCCGAGAGACGTCGATTTTGTGGATTCTCTTGTCTCCTGCTCGGATAGAGTTCCCGATGTCCTGGAAGCTATCTGACAAAGGGACAAAGTCCAGTATTAGATGAACGGCACCAAGCTGGCCGTCTGTGTAAACAAACACCTCGGATCGCAATTGCTTGTTCAAGCCTGGGACGTTCACAAGACTGAGTCTGGGAGCGACAAGCTTTCTATCTGCAATCACAGCCGAGAAGCGTGAAATTAATAACTAATTTAGAATCAAATGATAGAACAACGAAATAAAGTAAAACCTAAAATGCAAGTTCTATGATAACGCAATCTAGTCCTAAGGCATCCCACCTGGCTCCCCCTCCTTGGTCGGACAGTGATGACCATCGTGCAACGCCCCAGAGACAATGACGAAATTGTCCTTCATGCCTTTGTTGGACTTCGGAATGCACGACACCATTTTGACAATGGAGGACCGAGATTTTAAGTAGTACCCCCCGTCAACTAATGAATGACACTCGTACATATGTACGACGTCGTGCCAAGTGAGTTGCAAACCCATCATTTGGTTAAGTGCAATAATGCAGCCCAGAACCCTAAATAGGTTGGGGGCGCACTGGTGTGGACATAACCTATGGTTCCTAAGGTACTCGCAGGTTATAGGCCCCATGGGAATGGTCATTCCCCCCTCTAAGAAAGCAATCACAGGAATGACTACTTCACCGGTTCTCCTAACGGTCAGAATGTCTTTCGGCAGGCAATACCGAAGACTTACTCCCTCGGATATGTTATATTTTGCCTTAAAGAGCTCTACCGCTATAGGCGAGTCAACCAGATCCTTAAACCTACCCATTTAAGTATGAAGGGATACAGAGAAAACTTCCTAGTGGAGGAATAAGACAAAAAAAAAAAAAAAAAAAAAAAAACGAACGAAGGGGCCGAGATTCTCAGCCGAGGAGAAAAGAACTTGAAAATCAGGTACTTACAGAAGTAGTTGAGGTTCTTGTCTCAGTAACTTCTGAGATACCTAGAATTTTTGGTAAAAATGCTCTCGGAATAATTAGAATAAAGGAACGAGTGGGTGCTGGAATGCTTAAAAACTCTAAAATGCTTTAAGATATGCAAAATGAACAAGGCAACCCTCTCTGAACTTTTTATATAGGAAAAGAAAGTAAGTGGGAGTTACCCCGCTCAAAATTTCACGAAGAAATCCCAACCATAGGATCTGCATCTCACTGCTGATGAGGGAGACAGAGCGCCACCCAGAGCAATAAATGATGCGTTGCAATTTCTGAAGCGTTGGTAAAGTTTGCGAGACACACGGAGGGGCGCCTCCACGTGGTTAAATTCAAAAAGTTGGAAAAGTTGACCCTTAGAGAAGTCAAAATCCCGCCTTTCTCCTCGGATAAAAAAAGAAAACCGGAATTTTGAGGGGCTATTATAGGGGTAAAAGGCCCAATTCCAAATAGTGGGTCGTGGGCCTGTCCGAGGAGACTTGGCCGTCCGAGGAGACTTGGCCGTCCGAGGACAGTAAATCACGAGGACTGTACCTGTTTTAACTCCTCCCTATAGTAAAACTTGTGTGAAGGAAGAAAGGAGTGGTCCGAGGAGCACTGCCTGGTCGGATGATCAGAGGGACGATCCAGGTGAATGTCCCAGTATTGATCCTGTCATTTATGGAGAACCTCTTGGTTCATGTAGGCAAAGAGGACAGGTGGCAGCAAAAAGATATTATGTGAAAGGCTGCTGTCACTGCATTTATAACCCTACAGCTTACCTCCTGGCCGCATTAATGGGGAAAGGACATCTGAACAGTGACCTTCACCCTTTACAGCTGCCATATGGAAACTTCAAGTGAAGGTTAATGGAACAAGTATCAAAGGAGAATCACCTAACTGGCACGTGAGGCAAATTGGCCTATAAATAGAGCTGAAAACAGAGAAAAAGATCATCGAACAATCAGGAGAAAGAGAGAAGTCATTGAAGAAGAGAACAAGAAAGAGAAAGATACAAGTACTCAGAACAATTGCCTAAGCTCACTCCTCGGACTAAGCCGAGAAGAACCCTGTACTATTTCAATACTTCATTTATATAAGTCTGGTCATAACCATACTTGGGCCATCAACCCACTCGCGTTCAATCAAGTTTTCTCGGCCCACTCTCTCTTTACAAATTCATTCCAAGGATACTGTTCACATCATAGGCTTCAGTTTCTTCTGTCTGTAGGCCCATTCGGTGATTTATGTCTTTACAGCTCATTTTTTCAGTAAGAATAAAAAAAAAATTGTTGACTTGTTTATATATATATATATATATATATTTAGCTTTATATTTCCTAAGTTATCTTTGTTACTGTGATAACAAATAATTTGTTAATGCTCATTACATAAAAAAAATTCAACATAATGGAATCTATTGAAAAGGGCATAACTAGTTCTATGGCACATTACGTCAATAAAATTTTCCTTGAAATTTATCCTTGTATTAATAATATGTTTTGGAATTTAACCGAGTTTGGATTAATATTATATAGCTAAGCAGTTCTAAATTGGAAGGACAATTGACAATAAACTATAAAGGATTTAAAATACTTGGTAGAAAGTTAGACTGAATTATTTATAATGGCTTCACTTTTTCTTTTCTTTTTTTTTGTGAAACTTCAAGACAAATTTCATTAAAATCATTCATTTTAATTATCTGATATTAATATATGAAAATTTTATTATGAATATGTTTTTTTTTTAATGTATCATACCTATTCAATTTTAACTGTTGGTTTATAATTTATGAAATAGGTTATGAGGCTGACTTATAAAAAAAAATTGTATGTAACATAGAATGATCTACTTATATATATATATATATATATATATATATATGGGTAAGTTCCACAAACCTCCCCTGAGGTTTGTGATAATACCCAACTAGGTCCAAAACAATTTAAAACCTACCACTTTCATCCTCAAAAGACTATTTTTTCCCTAATTTTTATTTCTCTTATTTCTTTCTCCTGTCTCGTTACTCTCCCTCTCTCTCAACTCTCTTCTCTGAGTTCTCTTTCTTAGAACTCTCTCTCTCTAATCGATGAAACCCATGAGTTTTGGTCATCGGAAACACCATTCAGCAAAGGACTTCGCAAATCCCACCACAGGTTTGAGTTGTTTGACGCCATCAGAACTATTTAACAGACTCCGTCCCTCTTAGATCGGAACCCACACAGTGATGATGGTGCTTCGATCTGGTCACCGGCAAAACCCATAAGCTCCATCATCGGTGTCAGCAACACCACCATGCAAGGGTCTTCTTGATTCCCACCAAGTTTGATGCCATTAACGGACTCTTGCCCCTCTCTCTCTTATCAGAGAACCCACGCGGTGGTGGTGATGGTGCTTTGATCTCTCCATTGTCTTTGTAGCGGCGGCGTGGATCTCGGCATGGGCTTTAGATTTCAAATTTGGGCTGTGTTTTTCAGGGGATGATGACCCCGATCTCATGGTGCTTCGATCTCGTGGTGGTGGTGTTGTTGTTTTTTTTTTTTTTTTTTCTGGTTTTTATTCTGATGTTTACAGTGGGGTCTTGGGTGGTTTTGTGTTGATTTTCTGTGTTATGTTTGGTTGGGATTTTTACTGGTTTTTGGGGATTTTTGTTCGATTTTTTTGGAGATTTCAATGGGGTTTATAAGCGGATTAATGGGTTTTGAAAGAGTGATTTTTATGTGCTTTTTTGTAGCATTTTCAGAGGACCTTCAGTGGGATTTTGGTACTGTTCTTATGGATTCAGAGATTTGGGTTGGGTATTTTCAATCAGAGAGAGGTTTGAGAATGAGAGAGATGAAAGAGAATAGAGTTTGTATTTAGGGGCAAAGTTGTCTTTTGAGGACTAAATTGGTGGGTTTTAAAATGTTTTGGACCTAGTTTGTATTATCACAAATCTCAGGGGAGGTTTATGGAATTTACCCTATATATATATATATATATATATTCTAGAGTCTTATATTTCAAAAAAAAAAAAAAAAAAAACAATAAAATTCCAAGAATAGGCACTAGAGGCCCTATCCACATTACTTCTTTGGTCAACACAATAGTGCTATTTGTGGGCCTATCCACTAACTATTACAAACCATGCGTTTTACACAGTTTTCGTTTGCTTTATATATGGCAGGTAGTCCAATGGAAGGCCCATATGGCCTTAAAGTAAAAATTTTGGAACATTTCACGAACAAAAACCTATGGACTTCTAATACTTGACCTGAGGGATGGATAATTCTGTCTTAAGATTTGTTACATTGTGCATAGACATGGCAACACGAGCGGGGTTTTTTTTTTTTTTTTTTTTACTTTTATAAAGTAAACTATATATGTTTGTTATTTGAAAAGTTATGTAACAAATTAGTTGATATAAAATGCATTATTTTGAATTCACCACTTACATCAAGAATAAACTTAATTAAACTTGTTAATACTTATTCAATAATTTTAAAATGATAAAAATCCTAACATTACTATCTAAAACAAAATAACATAAAAATAAGTAAAATAAATACATAAATTTTATTTCTACACAATATCAACATTCCAAAATATAAAACAAAATTACAAATGATTTATTGGATAACTCATTTGATAAAGAATAAATACATATAAGAAATTTACAATCTTGAAAATTAATTTTATAATCTATTATCAATTGTGATTGGTACTCTATTTCAATTTGAGATATACATTAAAGTTTGATGAGTGCTGTTAACAAGTGTTGTACAGTACACGTTAATGTGATAAAATTTAAAATAAATTATTCACATTTTTTTAGGGATAAGAAAAAAACTGAATACGTATTAAATGTGTGTTATTTTAGATGGAATATTAGAGAAACCAAAGTACACGTCTAACATAAACCACAGCTGCAAAGTAACACTTTGCCAATTTTCTATGCAGGTGGGATTTGTAATAGATCATAAATGAAACACAACTGGTTCATTAACAGGTGCTGGCCGGCATCTGTTAACAAAGTTCAAGTTTGATTGCTTGCTTATTTATACATGGTCTCTTTTATAAATATCATATCATTGTTAAGCAACACACACACTATAAAATATCATAATTTATTTTGAAATGCCGTTTATTTTGGACATAAATTGTTAAAAAATAGATCTAAGCATTCATAATTTATGCTAATTTGATATTTTGGCTTCACTATTTTCACACTTGTGAATGTTTCTCACACATGTCTACAATTTTAAATCTATGTTTTTAACTCTACTGTAGCTAGATTATCTTGGCATGTACTTTGCTATTTGATATCTAAAAATCTTTGCTCATTACAGAATGCTCAACTATTTATCTTTCAATTAATTTGCATGCAGATATGTAAATATATCAATTATTTCTTTAAAGCTTACAATAAACAACAAACCAATATTGTTTTAATTTTACTTTTTTTTTTACCAAAAAAAAAGTTTTAAAAAATGGTTTGGGTTCAGGTCGGGCTGGGTTGACCAACAAAAAACACGGGTCGAGTCATGGGTTAACCCGTTTTTGTTTCAGGTCAAAAAAATTAAATTCGGGTCAGGTATTTTTCGGGCTAGGTCAGGTTGGGTCGGATCAGAAAAAGTATGACCCGTTTTTCCATATCTAATTGTGCATACGAGGACTCCAATGATATCATTCAAATCATTCAATAAACTTTCTTATCTAAATAGTCAATGCCGCTCCATAAATTTTTTCAAGGTAGTCATTAAAAAATTAAAATTTAATAGAAATAAAACTTGAATATATTGACATCACAAAAAAAAAAAAAAAATCGCATGCAAGTACATAAAGTTTTAAAGTTTTATTTTACGAGTATTTCATATTTTGAAATCATTATATGATAACTTCATTATTAATCATACTAGCTACATTTTTTTAATGTACACAACCAAATAATCATTATAATATTAATATCTCATTCAAGTACTAGCATCTTGCCTAAATAAGTAACAATATAAACAAAATGCATCATCATTTTTTATAATCTATTCTAACCAATTTTTGTATTTTTTAAACTAATCCGGATTAAATCGATGCAACGCTCCACTAATTTATTTTTTAGGAAAATTATGGAAAAAGAGGTTGACAAAAACCTTTGTAAATATGTTTTTTTATTTTATTTCATCCTGATCATTAGATGAAAATATGAGACATTTTCTCATAAGTGCTTAGGATCTAAAAGAAGATTATTCAAGTCAATACGATTTTTCTTCCAAGATAAATCTTGCAATACAAGTGATAGCAAAAAAATAAAGGGTAAACTATAAGTTCATTCAACATAAGCATTAGTCCCTTACATGAATCATGTTCAATAAAATATCAATGCATTATTTTAGATTTTGCACATGCGTATGTACAAGATGTATCACATAAATCCAACCAATTCAACTAAAGATTAAAGCAAACATTTATTGACTAGCTTTTTGAAAATATGCATTTAAAAAAAATATGCATTTTGAAAACAATTAAAAATATCAAAATTAAACATTTGATTTGGGATTTAGGCTAATTTGTTTGTTTGGGCTATTTTTTTTAAATATGCTACGTTCATAATATTTTCATAACAAATCCTAAGTGAAAATTTGTTTTGGTTCTAATTTACATACCACTGAAATTTATTTTTTGTCCATCAAATCGTAAGAAACCTGCCACTTAAAATTTATTGTAAAAGTGTTGTGAATATAGCATTTCTCGCAATTTTTTTGTTCAATCTTCAACGAACCAAAATTTTGGAGAGCTCAAATTTTATTTTTTAATGGGCTCAAAATTTTTGCTTAGAATGTTTAAGTTTTTTTTTTTTTGCGGGGACCAAAGGCCCAAATATAAATGTTGGACCTTGGGTATGTCTGAGGAGAGATAACTATCCAAAGACGAGTCGTAATGTAAAAAACACAGGGCTACAAGCTTCACGAGCAAATGGCTACTGTATAGGTTGAGGAAGATAGTCCGAGGAGGATTATATCCTCGGCTAAATAAAGTAAAGGTCAAAGTACGCGTTTTGTTGTTTGTGACGATATATCAGAATATTTTACAGGTGAGGATGTACCTTGTGAACATACTAGACAGGTGGGTGCTGAGAAATATCTTGAAGAAAGCTGCTACCACCACATTGAATGCGTTGCAGCTAACTCTCTGGCCACATTGATGAGGAAAAAATGGCTAAACAGTTATTTTCAGCCTTTACAACTGCTATCTAAAAACTTCAAGAATGGGCTGATGGGACAAGATTCAACACTAACCATTTAACTAGCACATGGAGGGTAAAGACGAGGAAAAAGGAAAGTATAAAGGGAGGAGGGAGCAATGAGAAAGGGGATCTAAAAATCAAGAGAGAAACACTGTAGTAGCTAAGAGTTGAACTTGTAATCACACTAGAGAAAAATAAATAAGAATTGGTCTCCTCGAACTATGCCGAGGACGATTTTCTTTGAAGTTAAACTAATACACCCTCATCTTTTGGTGACATGAATACACTTTGATTATTATCTAATTCATTAAAGCCCAATTTTTTAGCATACTCTCTACAAATTCATTGTTTTGGGTCTTTTGGGCCTAAGTTCATCCAACTCGTGAGCCAGCATTCAAACTGCGTCCTTACAATTTTTTTAGGGTGGCTAACAACTCATATTAATTTGAAATTCATTTTTTTAAGGTATAATTTTTTTTTTCAAGTCAAAGTGATCTGGTAGATGATTTCTTAATCCAAATCTATTGATCAAGTAAAATAAAATTTCAAAAAAGAACCAATTTTTATTGTTTTGTTAGAAGGATAAGTTTACACTTAATATAAGCCACAAGTAATTAATACACTATTTTTTAAACATTTTGTAGTAGATTTTAGCATTTTCCTTAGGACAAATCGCGTTGTTTATTCTTTTCCCAAAAAAAAAAAAAAAAAAATTCTCATTGTTTGTAATGATCATATACTCCGTATTTCTTAAGAGCAAAAAATATTTATATATATTTTTCTCACGTTGTGATTCGTGATGAAGAATTGAAGCAAATTGGATGAACTCTGCGGTCCTAACATAGTCACATTTCGTATATGTAGAGCTGATTTGTAGATTTATAATCAAGAGTTCAAAAATCGTGAGTCCCGACCAAGTTGGGCCAGGCTTTTTTCAGTAACGGGCCTAATAGCCAGTACTACACTTATCATAATTTAAAGCCTTGGGCCATTCTTTTGTCTTCCCTTCACGTGGCTACTACATCATCCAAAGCCCAATAACGCTAACTCTAGTTAGTAGTTAGGTTTTGGAATGCCATTGGCCCATTAACATAGTCATCCTTAGAAACTAGGGGCCGTTTGGTATGTAGTTTAAGCAACACTTTTTTTTTTTTTTAAAATAACATTATATGTATTTTTATACATTTTTTTACCCACACATATTTTCAAAAAATACAAGCAACGTTACCAAACATCTCCTAAATAATCTAATGAGAGTATTTTATAAAAGTAATTGTATAAAATTTATAAATAATAAAAAAGTAGATTCTTATATTTAAAAAAAAAATGTAATGGGAATGGTCTAACATAGTTATTGTCGGAAACTAATGTAACTTTTGGCTAACTAATTATTTTGAAGAAAAATATATGACCTTCAAACTAGTTTAGAAGAATCTCTTTTAACTAGTTATGTAATGATTCACAAAATTATAAAATTGTATTATTTAAATAAACAAGTCACATGATTTATTACAAATATCATGTTACTAAAATTATACAAATGATGTTTTTAACGGTCATATAATGGGTTGGAAAATTTTCTAATATTTTATTCCAAACCAATTTGGAGTTGAACTCTTTTCCAAAACATGTTGGCCTTCTCTTTGAAAGATCAGGTAGATAAAAGCACTAATAATTCGCAAGCATTGTCATTTTCATGTGCTCGATCTTTGTTTTGTTGTCATACAATGCTTCTGTGAGGACAGGAAAACCGAGCACGTTTATTGGGTTGTGGGCCGTGCTTGAGGACAAATAAACACTCGAGAATGGTTAAAGGGATTGCATAAGCCTAAATCAATGGGCTGAGGAGAGTAGAGGAAAATGACAAAGCAGCTGAGGTTCCCAAGGAGCCGAGCCACCTCGGGAGAGCTTTAGGGAGTT
Organism: Lithocarpus polystachyus; assembly: GCA_033629205.1. Lineage (NCBI taxonomy): Eukaryota > Viridiplantae > Streptophyta > Magnoliopsida > Fagales > Fagaceae > Lithocarpus > Lithocarpus polystachyus. The sequence continues at coordinate 97,385,511 of CM066163.1, read as the reverse complement.
AACCATTTTGGAAAGATAAGTTTCAGGAAAGGTAGTAGAGCTAAGGCAACAACAAAAGAAGAAATATCTGAGAAGAAAGTTGTCACTACCACATTAAATGCACTGCACCAAATGAACTGGCCGCATTTATGGAGAAATGACATCTGAACAGTGTCATCCCAGCTTACAGTTCCTCATAAAGCTTCCAGGAGATCCTAATGGGACAAGCATCCAAGAGATTTCCTAAAAAATCAACAGGTGGAGGGTTGAGATGTAGAAGTAATGGACTATATAAAGAAATAGCTACCATAAAAAATGGGGCATGTAATCTAAAAAGGAAGAGAAAAAGAAGAACACATGGTACACAAATAAGTTTGATTCAATATAAGAACATCTCATCCTTAGACTTGACCAAGGAGCGTTATTTCCATCAATTCGTATTTTCAGTCTTATTGGCATGGATCCTATTAACTATGACCCGTACTTAATTTGCTAGGAAGATTTCTTGTAAGACCCATTCTCTAACAAATATATTGTTTTGGACTTGTTGGGCTATCTTCCACTGTTCTTGGTGGGTTGAAGTTCAAATTAAAGTCCTTATAGCTTCTATAGTTCTATTGTTTGTAACCCATTTTAGATTCTTCTCCATTCCATATTGTAACTAGTGAATTGCGTGATGCATTTCATTCTTGATAAATTTCAAGTTTCAGATCAACATAGTTTAGCATATCAATTACTCTTTAAATTATTTCTCATTTTTTATTTTTCTCTATTGTTGATATTGCTACAATTTGATGCATTATTATTATTTTTACTTAAATAAATTAACTCATGAATTTAAGCAGGATCGAGCCCATTATCAAGGATGGATCATGGAATGCCATTTGGGGACTAAAATATGATGCTTTAAATATATATATATATATTTCTATAGATAAATAAACAAATCACACTTACATTTGAAAGTGCAATAACAAAATTGCAAAACTCTAATGGTAACATTACATCTCAGCAATCAAACAATAACGTTTAGACTTGAAAATAAATTAACAGCATCGTTTGAATTAGTGACTTAAGTTGGATTACTCGGATGACGATGTTTTTGGTAACTGAGATATTACTCAAGCTGTGACACCATTTTGTTTATAAAAAAAAGGTTGGAGGCTGTATTCTTTAGCTCTGTTCTTCTCCTCCACACTGCAAGCCTGAGATTCAGTTAGCTTAGATATTTCTTGTTATCACGGTTGTAGACTTGTAATCACAGAGGTATTCACTACTGTAATTATGGAGATCGTTAGAAAAATTGTTCTGGGTTAGTTAGGTTGGGAATCCAAAGCTCATAAGTTTCTCTTATAAAGCTCTATAAATAGAGAATGATTGTATTGTATTTATTTAGTGCCTTCCAATATATTTTTCACACAGAGTTATTCAGAATTTCTCTCTACTTGTTAGTTTTGCAATTTTTTTATTTTATTTTTTAATTTCTTTGAACCTTGAGTTCTTACAAGTTACAATAGTTGCATATAGCTTAAGTCCATGTCTTCACCCTATATTATTTAAATGATCCCATTAAAGACTTCATTCCCATTTTTGATTACCCTTTAATAACTTTTTATAGAAAAAATTTAAATTTTAGCCATCTCATTTTTCACACTAGAAAGTGACAAGTTGAGCAATAAAATTCTTTGATAATTTTGTTTCACAACTTGTTGAGACACAAGTTACAATCGGTGGACAATTAATCTAATACAATTTTTATATAATCTTATCATTTGCTTTTATTGTCCACTAACCATTATTTGTCACCTAAAAAAAAGGAGAAAGAAACTAATGCTAATTCAAATTGGGAGGAGTTAGCATAACTTTATGAGGACACATCTCCGAAGTGTGCAGTGACTTTTTTTGTGTCGCTGAAGTCTGCAATGACTCCATCATGAGATGTGCCCTACAATAAATGGGTCACTGATTTGAGCATATGATGGGGGGTGCCCTTCTGAGTGGTGCTGGGCCCATAAGGCCATCATGTATTCTTGAGCCCATCAAATGGATCAACGGGGTTCCCCTCGTGTAACACAGGTCAGATTGAGTGCAGCCTTGTGGACCCACAATGTATTATTATTGAGCCCATCGAATTGAACAAAGGGGATCCTCCTGCTAAATGCTAATGAATACAAAACTTGTACTCGTAAATATAGAAAAGAGAAGTTTGTAACTTGTTCTAGCTAAAAGAATGCATGGTAATGAGCATTTCAATCTTGGTTTATCTGGAAGGGAATTCACTTGGGGCGCTTGATGCGGAAGCAAAAGCTTCTGAAGTCGGCTTTCAATTTGCTAAAGACATGAGTATTCATGATTTCATCTTGGAAGGTGACTCTCTCATTACCTTCCAGACTTTGAGTGAACATTCTCTCACTCTTTCTTTAGTTGCACCCATTGCTTAAGAGACGATATTCTCTATGCATAAATTCTGTTGGGTTGAAATTTTCCATGAACGTAAACAAGGCAATTGCCCTACTCATTTGTTAGCTAAACATGCTTTAGATATTGTTGATTTCTCTGTTTGAATTGAAGAGAGTCCTTATTTTATACAACAAGCTTTTCTCCATGATGTATTGTTGCTTTTTATTCTGAATAAAGTTTGATGCTTTCTCTTTAAAAAAAATAAAAATAAAGACTATAATATTCGTGTGCTTGTCCTTCTATCCCAATTTTTCTTTTTGGCAAATATATATATGTGTGTGTGTGTGCGCATCTATTTTTGTTTTGTTTTGCTTTACTCATTTCATTTTATTAAACTATAGCGGTAATGAAAGCAAGGTAATTGTCATTTTTTTTAGATAGATTGATATTGAGAGAAGTGGATGTGTGCAAAAATGTGACACCATAAAAGATGTCATAATCAATGACACTAGGTTTGATTAGTCTACCAAAAACTTTTCTTTTGTGCTTAATTGGGTTTGCAAAGAAAGGACTACCCCAACCCCCAACCCACGGACAAGCAAAGATGGACTAGAAGTTTTGCTAAGTCAATTTCTATTCTTCCTCTGAAAAATTCCTAGTAGTGTCAAAGAAGCAGTGAGAAATGAGGATAGATAAGTTTGGCCTTAACTTGACCGTTCTTCCTGGTCGTCTTGTTTTGTGTTTTTTGGTTTTTTTTCTTTGTTCTCTCTCTCACAAAAAAAAAAAAAAAAAAAAAAAAAAACGAAGACCAGGACTTTGTGGGTCAAGTCTCATGAAAGTACTCGGGCTTGTGTTGCTTGATCATGTGTATTTATATGATACAATAACAAAGGATTCAATTAAGAAACTTATTTTGATTGGTCATAGGTTCAACCAAACCCGTACCAAAGCTGGCCTACTCTTTATGGCATGGCATTGTTTAGGAACCTGAAGACACCTGTTTTTTGAAAATTGAAGACACTTGTTTAAGGCTAACTTGAACTTGATGCGCCATGTTGATGTAATGTCAGGGCATGCATTAACTTTACAGGACCAGCCAAAGTCCATTTTTTAATACATGCCTAGCTAAGCAGCCTAAGCTGTGTGCCCATGACCTTTTCAAAACTTGACCAACAATGAGCTTTTGGACCTAAGCTTACATTATTGTTTTGTCTATTCATTTTAAGGCAATTTCTTTGAAGATGCCAAACCCAATAATTCCATAATGCTTCTAAGGTCCACCTTAATAGTTAGTGATCAAGAATTCCACCCTAAATATTGAAAGTTCTTGAATTCACACCTAGGCTGTTACTATACAATTCATATTGTTTTCTTCAATTCATACTACTTTTTTACTTTTTATATTCTCATATTCAATGATAAGAAACTTTATTAACCGAACTAAATGAAACAATTTTTTGTTTCATAATTCAATGAATACAACTTTTGAGAATTTTAAAGTAAGAATTAGTTAAAGAGAAAGAGGAAACTATAAAATAAGAAAGATACTTGTGAATCAAATTGGCTTCCTTTAAGCCTTTAATGGTACTTGCGTGATTGGGCAGAAGCAACGTTGATAGGTACTGATAAGCAATGGGCAACTAACTTAAAAAGAAGGATAAGGCAAAAGTAAAACAATGATATCTGTAGTTTCTTTGAGTTTAAGAAAACTTCTAAAGATGCCATCATGAATCATGAATGAAGCTTAAGGAGAAAAAAAAATTGATTTTTTTTTTGACAAAAGCTTAGAAGATAGCTTTAAGTAATCGTGGTTCATCATAATCCTTAACCATCCTCTTACGCATTTGGGTTCTTGTCGTTTCACAGTAACATTTCTTTTGTTATATCATAACCTACCAATCAAAATCTACTCTATCATGAATTGATACACCACCACGGTGGTTTTTATTTATTTTTACTTCAAATAATAAGGAAATTATAAAAGGTGAAAATTGAACATGGTCTTTTTCGTTGTTCTATTCTATTTTATGCATATTTATCAGCTAAATTATTAAATTACAATAATGAGATAAAAGTTATAAGTTTATTGCAAGAAAAACTACATGAAGACCGAATTTTAATTAAATTAAATAATAAAATCTTTTATAGCCGATTAAAAAGTCTAAGATTTATATAAACAAAAGATATATATATATATATATATGTATAAATCTTGATACGATGATAAAGAAGAATGGGAAATAATTCTCTTCAATTGAATTCTCTCTCTCTCTCGTTTTTAGTTGATGTTCGATACCTAACATTTATACCATGTGTCCTATGTCAAAACAAAAATTAATGGGAATTGGAGGGTAACTATCATCGAATTGGCATTATCTCAAAAAGCAAGAAATACTAAAAAGTGTATGTTCCTTTCTTTGATTTCTATCCTAAACGTTACCAAATATTAAGAAAAGAAAAAGGAAAGAAACAAATTGTAGGATGCCTTTAAAAAAAGTCCTTGACTTGTTGTAAACTTGAACACACGAGCTGTCCATTATCTATGTATATGTTATCTATGTATTATAAAATCTAGGACTATAAAAGTTTAAAGTTAGGAAATGTTAGAGTATTATATATAGAGAACTGCTACGTCCACAACATTTTTTACAATATTTTCACAACAAATCCTAGTTGGCAGGTTGTTACAGATTTTAAATTTAAATCAAACACTGAAATTACTTTCTTACCCATTAATAACAACAAATAACAACATGTCAACTAGAATTTGTTATGAAAATGTTGTGAAAAATGCTTTGGACTTAGTATTTCTCTTATATATATTGTGCCGTTTATAGCCTGCAAACGGGAATTGCGGTGGTTGTCGTACAAAAGGTTAAAGAATGCAAAGACAAATGAGAGAAAAAAAATCCTAATTTTCGAACCAAAACGTTATTAATAAATAAATAAGGGGGCAATGAACTGTTTGCTATTGATTGGAAGTGGTACTTCCTTGTCCCAAATGTAGGTTCATCCAGGGGGTTTGTGATTGCCCACACCGCGCCCCCACCCCCCCCCCCCCCCCCCAAAATTAAATCTCATTTGTTATATTGTGCAATATTTAAACTCAAGGATAAAAAATAAATAAATTTTTTTTGGATGTATATGAGAAATGCTATGTTCATAATGTTTTTACAACAAATCTCAGACGACAATTTGTTACTTACTGTTTCTAGTGAGTAAGAAAGCAATTTAAGTGGTGCGTTTAGATTAAAACCTAGGATTTGTTGTAAAACTGTTGTAAAAAATTGTGAACATAACACTTCTCTACATATATTGATGTTTTTTATTTTTTTAATGTAAGAGGCGAAGTCAATAGTCTATGAATGATGATAATGATTGATGAATACAAGATGGCTAAATGAATGGAACCTTGGGTTAATCTTTCATATTATTAACAAATCTTAGATGATATTTTTTCAACAAATCTTAGATGACAAGTTGTTACTTATTGTTTTTGGTGAGTAAGAAAGTAATTTCAGCGGTGAATTCAGATTAAAACTAGTAACATCTTATTACTTAAGATTTGTTATAAAAGTGTTGTAAAAATATTGTGGACGTAACATTTTTCTATATATATATTATTATTATTTTTTTAATGTAAGAGGTGAAGTCAATAGTCTACTAATGATGATGATGATGATTGATAAGTACAAGATGGCTAAATGAGTGGAACCTTTGTTTTTTTTTTTGAGAAGCCAACCTGGAAGTCCAGGAAGGAACTTCATTAGACAAACAAAATTAAGGAACATCAGAAGCAACTAGGGGGCAATGTCTCTAGATATTTCTTCTAACCAGACCTTAAAATCTTCCCCCTCTTTTGCTTTCTTTGCCAAAGCATCAGCAACCTTATTACATGAACGATTAACAAAACAAAAATCACAACAATTCAATTGAGAAGACGAATGGTAGATATCATCAATGATATGACCGAAAGAAGAATGTTCAGTTGATCCAAACTTGATAGCATTGATAACCCCAGCAGCATCACCTTCGAAAACCACCTCATGAAGACTCAATTCCAAAGCAAAAATAATTGCCCTGCGCATACAAGGATTTCGACCTCAGCTACTGTTTGTGGGAGGGAAATACGCATTGAAAGAGCACTAATGACAGCACCTTGCCAGTCCTGTATTACCACGCCAATACCTGCAGAATTTATGCTCTTGAAAACAGCACCACCAAAGTTAGTTTTGTACGGATTAGGCTCAAGAGGGCGCCAAAATGAGTGGAACCTCGGTTAATCTTTCGTATCATACTATTATTAATAAAGAGGAGCCCTTATTAGTGGCAGGCCATCAGTTACACTCAAATCTCATTCTTTGTTATGTTTTATTCTTATAGTTTTTTTTTTTTTTTTTGAGAGAGAGTTTTAACCTATGGTGTTCGCTTTTAAAGATAGCTCTTTATCATCAGACCAAGACATCAATCGGTTTTTGGTGTAAGAGGGGATTGAACCTCATATCTCTTATACAATCATTAAAGACTTTACCAAACAAGTATATGATGAAAGAGGATTTTAATAATGTCTATTCAAATATAAATGAATTACTATTATCGTTCTCAAAAATTGAATTACTATTATTATATTATTAATGATATAGGGACTGACCTGAACCCTTATTAGTGACATGATTTGTATAGCTTCTCCAAATAGATAATATTAATTTTTGGGTCATTTTCCCTTTTTAATAAGAAGATTTGAATACAATTAATTGGCAAAAACCATCGTTGGGAGAGTTCAAATTCAATATTGATGGTTTCAACTATGGGGAATCCGGGTCAATTGGGAGGAGGTGGGCTCTTGGGAGATGGTGAGGGTGAATAGATCAAAGGTTTTACAAGGAATATTAATTAGCTGTATAGTTTTTGGTATAAATGTGGGCGCTTAGAGATGGCCTCTTGTTTGCATAGAATCTAAAAATTATCAATTTGATTATGGAACTTGATGCTTTTACCATAGTTCACGATATGAAAAATTCTTCAATTAATCATTCACTAGAGCCTATACTCATTGATTGCGAGAACCTTTTGAAAATCTTCCCCAATTGGCTTCTCGATCACACGCATTGAGAAGCCGATTGCTATGCAATGCTTCTCAAAATTTGGAAACTTTAGTAGTGTTGCTTTTGTTTTATTTCTATCTCATATAATGTATGATAATTGATATGCCTATTTTCTATCCAAGGGGAAAAAAAAAAAGATTTGAAACTTGAAAGTTGAAAAGTACATGAACCCAAATGAAACCAAAAAAAAAAAAATTCCAAACCAAACCAAACCAAATAGCAACCCACAAGACACGCTTTCTCTAAGGAAAGAGGGCTGACTTCATGGGAAACTCCTTAATTATTGAGCAAATAAATTAATGGTAGGAGATGTTATAGTCTTCCTACGGTGTTCCTCAACACATGTCCCCACCATTTGATGCTCTCTAAATTCCCTTAGATGTGAAATGGAGAATTATCCAACGGTGTAAATCTAAGGATGATACAATACAGAAGTGGATCCCACCACATAGTATTTAATTGAAGAAAAGTTCAACTATGTCCGAACCAAAGCAAAGCCAAAATGACAGACGTGGAAAAAGAGAGACAATAACATGGAGAAAGCAATGTCAGAGATAGAGAGAGAAAAAAAAAAAATGAAAAAGAAAGAATATAAGAAAGAGAAAGTGTCAATTTTTCGAAATCCAACCGCTCCAATTCCTCAATTGGTTTCTCACCAAATCCCACGAATTTAAAAGCCCATCTCTGAAAACCATCTCTCTTCAATACCCAGATCCCATTTTCTCTGAATTTTGATCTTATTCTTCATTCTTCACCAACTAACAAATATCCTATGTTTCTTCAGCCAGAAATGAGAAAAAAAATCCATCCTTTTGACAAGTCTCTGCCCAAACATACATAATTTCCTCCTCGGTTTTTTAGCTTCTTGCTTATCTTTCGTTTTTGTTCTCTCTTCTGGTTTGATCCTTGAAGATTAATCTTTTCCTAATAATAGTTCTTTCACAAAATTCAAATAACACAAAAAAAATCCCATAATTCTAGGAAATATAGTCATTTCTGTTCCTCAGAATTCCCTGCTGTCTCTGAACTATTTTTATGGATTTCTGACTCAAAATTGTCTTATCCAATTCAAGTCCTAGCTGTCTCTCTGACCTTCCACTTCAAAAATCCCAGTTGGGCTTCTCAATTTTGATCGAAATTCAATCATGGGAATCCAGAAAGACAGAGTGAGATTCAATGTTGGAGGTAGAATCTTTGAAACATCTTCAACAACCCTTGCCAACGCTGGCCGAAATTCATTTTTTGGAGCGATATTTGATGAGAATTGGACTCTTCAATCTGATCATTCCGATGAATACTTCATTGATCGGAACCCGGATTGCTTTGCAGTCATTCTTGATCTTCTCCGAACTGGAGAGCTTTACATTCCTGCCAATATCTCAGAAAAGCTTCTCTACAGAGAGGCTCTGTTCTATGGCCTTCTTGACCATGTACGTTCTGCGAAATGGGGTCAATTTGATGGCAATAGATTACGGCTTTCGGAATCAATAACAGGTCAAGCACCAGGAGATGGAACGGCAATTCGAGCTGGGCCAGATGGTGCTTGCTGTGTTGCACATGGTAGCATGGTTCATGTGTATGATTGGATGCTAGAAGAGCATGCACCAATTACTCTTGATTACCAAAGAGTGAATGATGTTGGTTGGATTGACTCGGAGAACATTGTGATAAGTGTGTGTGAGAGATTAGGCCGTGGAGATGGTGGGATGGGTTTGTTTAGTTCATCGACGGGGGAGCTGAGGGACAAGTTTCAAGTCAATCATGAGAATCAAGTTAAGAGCTTTACAGCTGGGGCTTTGAGTTTCAGTTCAGATTATAAGATATTTTCTAGTTGCAAAGGTAGGAGCAATGAGTATGGGATTGGAGTTTGGGACCAAGTAACTGGAAAACAGATTGATTTTTTCTATGAGCCACCTGGTTGGTCACTTGGTGATGCTGACAAACTACAGTGGTTACATGGGAGTAACTGTTTGTTGGTTGCAACTTTATTTCCTAGGAAGGACAACTGTTACATTAGTTTGTTGGATTTTAGGGACAAGAAGATGGTTTGGTCTTGGTCTGATAGTGGAGCTCCTATAACTGTGGATGAGAAACGGGTTAGAGATGCAATTGCAATGGAAGAGAATAACTCTATCTGTGTGGTGAATGAGTTTGAGGATTTGGGATTCATGGATTTGAGAAGCACTGCTGGGAGCATAAGGTGGAGCTCAAGAAGCCGGTTGATGAAAGGTAATAATATGCCTGATGAGCCTTGTTACCCTAAGTTGGCATTACATGAAGGGCAACTATTTTCATCAATGAACGATTGCATATCAGTGTTTTGTGGTCCTGAATGGGTATTAACATCTCGGCTACGACAAAGCTATCGGCTACGACAAAGCTATGGAGGCTCAATATGTGATTTTTCGATTGGGGGTGATCGCCTTTTTGCACTGCATAGTGAGGAAAATGTGTTTGATATATGGGAAACCCCACCTCCGCCGATTATATGATTCAGTTAAGGGGGGTTTGCTAGTTTTGGTGGTTGTGTTTCTTTCTTTTTGAAACACATGGTTCTCCTTTTTGTTTTCTAGGATTATAGAAGATTGAGTTGCAGTAGAACCCTATAGATTAGGACACATAGAGGTACTAAGCTTGCTAAGCTTGATTAGTGTTTGCTAATTGTTAGAGAGATGAAAGTGAATACTTAGTTAAGTCTAACCTCATATCTATATAACGAGTGTAAATGGGGGTTTCCCATTATTACAAAAGAAATGAAATTGATTGTTCAACTACTGCTAGATACAAATTTTGGTTTTTTTTGGGAAGATGCAAATTGTATGTTAGTTATGCCCTACTTGCACATTTCATTTTCTAACTGACCGGGAATGGCTTTTTCATTTTTCTCTTTTTGACAGACCCTCTCTCTTTTCTTCTTTTGACCTGTGCATTCACAAAGTTAATTCTCTGGTAGTTTTGATGCATCCCAATGCTCTCAGTAGTCGGTACAGATTCCAGATTCGATAGCAAGCACACACTCCCACACACACAAAGAAAGAGAGAGATGCCTTTTGCATGTGAGCAGTTGTAACTGCCAAACCTGTTGACGATTTATGAATTAAATCACTCTGGCATAAAGTTGTTAGGTGACGGTGTAGCTTTAGTTTCAGGTGTTCAAAAATTCTAAATTTGTAACATAGAAGATATGTACTTATGAGCTTTTCTGGTGCACCAAATTTGCTGAATGATCATACCCACTAAAGCAAATCCAGCTCCTTTTAACCCTTTTTGTTTCCTTTGCATGCTTGAACTTAAATCCGCCATCCTTTGTTTATACTTCCCTCTGTTTTTTTCTCAACTCTTATATCTAACTAATAATTAAAGATAATTTCCTCTGGTTCTGTTCTAGTATTAATCTCATTGATCAACGCCCACGATAAATTTTAAACTCTTAAGTAGTATCAAATCCCAATTTAAGTGAAGACCCCAAAAGGAATTATATAATACTAATTCAGTTGACTCTCTCTCTCTCTCTCTCTCTCTCTCTTGATGCCCCTGTGCTAAAGACTACTTAAGAACACAACAAAATAGGGCAAAACATGATTTACCAATGTCCTATCCATTAATAAAAAAATAAAGTGTTATTTATGTTTAAATAATCAGTCTACTTTAGCTGTTTAGGTTTATAAATTGTAAACAATAACAAGAGCTTAATGTCAGAAAAATATCAAAAACATATATATTTATCTGAGAGATACTCTGAAGAAAGACGCATGTCTGTCATTAATAAATAAATAAATAATGAGCTCCAACCAATATCTTCCTGATCCTCCTGGATTTAAATTTTCACTAGCTCAGTCAGTTCTGACACATCTACCCAATCTGAGTAGAATACAGTATGAATTCAATATTGTGTTGAAAGTAGAAAGGAGGTTTTGATCATCCAAGGAGAATCTCATTGTTATCACTTTTACCTAATGAACCCCAATCTCTCACCTTAAAAAAGAAGAATTTTCGCAAGATAATCCAAAAAAATGATATTATCACCCTACATACAGTCCCATCTAGCAAAAAAAAGTGAAGTGTGAGTTTCTTTGAAGCTTCCCTTCCTTCAATTAACTTTCTTTATTAATCAGAGATCTCAAAAATGTGTTGTACAACTTAAGAAATACCAAAAAGATGATGAATGAAATACCAAATCTAATTTGCCCCAAAAAAGTAAAAGATAACAGATAAGAAAGAACCAAAGAGAAATGGACCCCATAAGGAAAACCATAAATTAAGTATAATCAGGCAATGCTTTCCTGAGAAATGTGATTGGCTGAGATTCTTCAGGGGCAAGTTTGTCAAAAGGAACATAATTTTGCTCCTGATCATAAACATGGCATTCGGTCAATATCGTCTTCATCAAACGCCAATTCCATGTAGCCTCATTCAGATACTGTCGATGACATGGGAGAGAAAATAAATTAAAACAGAAACTCTATTGGCATGAGATAATGGTCACCATGAATCGTGTGTCCGTGGGTGCGTGCATGTGCACGTGTGTATGAAGGACTTATCAATCCTACCTTTCCCCAATTTTCTTGAAGAGACTTGTGGGCTGCCCGCAGATTATAGCTTGGTATCCTTGGAGAAATATGATGGGGGATGTGGACACTGATATCATGACAGAGTATCTCAACCCTGTCCAGGAGAGAAAGTTAGCAGATTACTTATGACAATATAGTAAATAATTAACTTTTAGTTATTCAAACACTAGAACAGATGTATTGGTTTTCTTTTTGGCAATTTTTAGTAGCAAGTCAGAAATGTATCTCAACTTCAACATTTGTTTCATTAGAAATCACTAAAAGTGGCTCCCAAACTAAATCACAGTCAACCAATGATATGAAAGATAATATCTTCAATGAGTTATTAATGGCTTCGTACTAGCATGCATGTCATTCTCCCTTTAATCAGTGAATGTGAGTATCGATGAAATATTTTTCACAGGAAACATTTTTGAAACAGAAAAATATCCCTTTCTGCCCTGGCCTGAACACAATAAGGTCTGGATGCACTCTTAAGAGTAACAGCACACCAAGAATGCAAACTACTTAAAATATCAAGAAAGGATCAATTAAGATGTCCCACGGCCCAGGGATACCCAAGGAAAAATCCTTGAGCAAGCTTTGGACAGATAACAAAGTAAGTGTCTACGGCAATATGAAAGCTGTCAAGTATAAGCTGCATTTTACCATCAATTGCGTCGGATTTTGTGCCAATTAAAGAGGTAATAGACACACACACAAAGGAGAAAGAAAGATTTGTTACCATCGAGGGTAATCACAATGAATTGTTCCATTAAGCTGGGCCTGAGCAGCATTCCACTCATTTGAATATTTGAATGGTATGTGAGGAGCCGTATGATGGACCATGGTGAAAACACTCATCTACAAATACACAAAAAACAAAAACAAAAACAAAATTCTTAGACACAAATAGAATATATAATCTAAATAATCAGGTCAATGAATTCACAAATGATTGTCAGGGCATCATGCAAACTATGAAAATTTGGGGATTCTAGAATTATTTAGGGCCAGTAAACAAATGATTGTCATGGTGAACAAGGTCTTGCTTGGCCACTTCCAATGTTCCTAAGTTCAATCAGAAAGCTTTTTTTTGGGTAACAATTCATTGAGAAGCATTGCATCATACTATCCTAGTATTCCTGAATAGTTTATTAATTTATTTGATAAGTAAAACAAGGGATGCAACAAGAGTGCCTCCCAGCAGAGTGAATAAATTATAAATTTATGAATGAGATAATAAATTAAAATTCAGGTTGTTGGCCTTAAGGCACAGTTGATTTGAGTAGAGCACTATTCAAATAAGTAGCAATAAATCACCCATGATAAATTTTATTCACATAATTTGGTACTTTCAAATCTGTCCTAATGTGCACTACAGTAACAGAGGGAGCCCCCATTGTGTAGTGTATATCACCATCCACTAAACATTCAGGCACCAAAATCTATGGACCATCTGCCAGTATAATGGATTTTCTGGATATATACATATATAGATAGATAGAGGCTATGGAAAGATGTTATCAATTTAACATGATTAACACTGGGTCCAAATACTACTGCAAGAAAACAGGAACCGGCATTACCCAAAAGTGATAGCCCAACCATGGCATCAACCAGAACTTGACCCATCCCATGATCCCCGTCTTGTAGATAATCAATGGCCATCCAATTGCGATAAATGCAAACACACAAGCCAAGCTTATCTTCACCCTTTTCAATTCACTTGGTCTGAACTTGTTCAAATTGAAGTGCCACATCAACCTATTAGGATGCTTGTTAATGTTAAGACCGATACGTATCAAATCAAAACATATGGATTATTGCTCAAGTCATTAGTGGCAATTGTTTCACTAAGGACTAAGGGCCAAGAAAATTTGAAATACTGAAAATTTTGTCCCATATTATTTCTTGTATTTCATAACGTACCAGTGAGCTATAGACATCCACGGTCTAAGTGGCCCATATCCAATTATAATTGCCTTGCGCAAAATAGGAGATGAATCAAATTCCTCTTTCCAAACAGGGTGCCAAGCTGTATCTTCACTCAACCTAAAGATAAAAGACGAGTGGGAATAGAGATGAAATTTTAGAAAATGGAAGAAGCAAGAACGGCAACTTCATGGAGGTCGTAAACCTACCAAACCAACAAACAACAAATAAATGAAATTATATATGCATGTATAAACACGCGTGACAAGAAGCCATAAAGAGGATAGAGCTGCCCCTCTAACATACATATATACAAACGTACATACATATACACGCATATGGATTGGGATCAAGTTACTAAAAGAAAAATCTAAAATTAAAATAATTTTTTTTTCTATAAAAGAAAAATCTATAACTTTTCAAAATTGTCATATAAAATTAAAAAAATTTAAACCTGAAATAAAATAAGGGCAGGGAGATATTGGGTGGTTAGTAAAATAATGAACATTGACTTAAATTGGACAAGGATTTTCAGATAACTAAAAATGGAATACTGGACAAACAAAACAGTATGGATGTTGTATATGTATTAAATATATTCCACATATCACATGTACCACAATATATTGGTGAGAATGTATGTCTGAAGGTATATCCCATATATTTGAGATAATTCAAAAAGAAAAATTAGAGGCAAAATTGCACACACATGTTTGTTTTTGCATGATGTTGATCGTGCTTAAATCTCCATGGCTCATATGGGTATATTAGCGGTAAAAAGGCCAAGGTTCCAACAATGTCTTCCACTAATTTGTTACTTGAAAATGCTTTGTGAGCACAATCATGTCCTATAACAAAGAACTTTACAAAACAAGGATAGAAAGAAATATGAGTTAGATAGCATGTACAAGTAATAATATCAGGAAAACAAAAAGTGTGGAGGAGGGAAGGACCCATAGTGAAAATTCATAAGCAATATAAATATGGTAAAGATGTATATGGAACTAACCCCGGTTGCTGCAGTCCCAGTCCATGCCCAAGCCAAAGGAAGTAGATACCATGGAGCTTTTGAAATCATGAGGAGTCCCAATGCATAGGAAGTGACTGATATTAACACTGATTTCCATGCTTTCACATCATCAATCTCAAAAACCTTCAATATTTTTGGAAAAAAGAAAATTATACAGAAATATCGCCAATTTTTTAGTAATTATGTTTACATATCCAGCCTCAAGTGAGTTCAAAGATAGTCTTGCTCACTCAACAGACCAATGTTTGGTCCATAAATCTCCCAAATAATATGTCCAAAATCTTGTTCATAAAAGACATGTTGAGCGCAAACAATACAAAAGAGACGGGATGCAAGATGCATCTGGCTTGAGCATTACCTTTTTTGGAAGGGTATTAATGATATCCTTTATTTTAATATTTTCAGGAAGTGGTTCTCCAATTTGCTTAAAACCATAGCTTTCAGCTAATTGTTTTCTATACTCAACAGTGTCTGCTGGAGATGGTACAACTGGAATTGCAACAGCTTGTATAACTCTACTCTTTCTCTTTGGAAGTAAAAATTGCTGATGCCTGATTCCCTTCTGGATAACTCTTACCCTCTTCAGATAACATACGCCTGTCTATCAGAATAAGCAATATAAGGTGTCTACAATAGTAACTTAGGAAATGCCGCACGCAATGATAGTTCAAATGAATATAAGTCTCACATAATTTTGACAATGAATATCAACCATACATACAGAAAAAAGTGTCCTTCATAGGATCAAGAGATTGCTTGATAGTACCAGTAGAATAGACTACTTACAATTAGTGATTTTTTCCCTTTTATTGCTTGCATATTAATATAATTAGAGATAACATTTGAAAGCACATCAGTCCAACAATCTAATGTCCTTAAGAAACACCCAGTCCTCATAAGGAATGCAAAGTTTTATTCCCTATATAAAATTATGGTTATAGGATTGGGTGATAGCCAAAACAGGAACAATTGTTTCATCCTCTTGGCTGACAAGATATTTTTCCAATGTAGAGGAGGTTTACAATTATCAAACATGCATTTCATGGCCTTGACATAAAAAAGCTCTTGTTTTTATTTGCATGCAGCATGCAAATGAGGTTCTACTCAATATAGTTAAAAGTATACAGGGGATTATGATCCAAATTCTTTAGGTTCTTCCCTAGAAAGCATCCAACTTTTTTTTTTTTTCACAAACAGGAAGTTATATGTTTTCCAATTCAGAAGTAGTGTGATTCAATAAAATGAGGAATGAGGTGGTCAAGTTTTGTATATACATTATTAGCATCTAATCACTGTCCTAAGGAAGCCACAATAACTATATAGATGCTAAGAGAAATCTTTTACTTTCTGGTCTTATCTTTGTACTTTTTTGGGGGAGAGGGGGGGGGGGGGGGGGCTGAGTACTAGACTCTGAGAAAGATTTGTTAGTATTGGAATGAATACTAGTTAAGAATGACAAAACTAGACTGGAAAATGCAAATGATATATTTCCATATAATGTGTTTTATCTGCCCCTTCTGTGTGTGTGGGAGAGGTTGGGGGGGGGGGGGGGGGGGGGGCGCCTTGGTTGGTTATGCAAGTATTACGAGAAATTTATTTTAAATGCATCTTCTGGAAATTTATAGGAGACCAAGCAGTCAACAAAAAGTTGTTCATTTGGGTCATGAAGCTATCCCAAACTTCGAGAAAGATTGTTAGTATAGGAACCAATACTAAATTTGAATGACAAAACTAGATTGGAAAATGGGAAAGATATATTCCCATATCATGTATGAAGTACATAAAATGAAAGAATCAACTCCAAGCTTCATCAAAAGTGAAGTGCATTAGTGGAAGGCAGGATGAGAATCTTGAACTCTTAATAAAGTTTAACTATCAAACATGCTCACACAGCTTGAGTTTACCTACTTCAAATGTTTTAATAGTTTATAGATGACTATGAGGTACCAATCAACCTGTAATATGGTTGATGCTAGCTTAGTGAGCCAAATACTGTTAACATGGTCATGATTATATGAACATTTTAAAGTATCTACCCAATTTTATTTTTTCTAGGTCAAAATGCGTGGGATTTATTGAACCCTGGAACTAGACCACTACAAAGGGTCCAGTTGCCACTTGGGCCGTAGGCCATTGGCAAAGTATCTACCAAATAAGATAAATATTTGATTACATAATAAGTGAGCTTTTTCCATTTTTGCTAAATCATTACCAGTGCACTTGGTAAAGCCAAAGTTACTAGTATATCAAGTGGTGCAGTTGTCACTCTCCCCAGAGTTTAAGTTTGGAACTAGTGAATTCCTACAGTGGCAGTATAGTAGAGAAAGTTGCTACTTTGAGTCCATATCTTGTAACAACTTACAATACTTTACAGAAAAAAGTTGTAAGTAGGAGCTATGTAAAACTACAGAATATGCACGACAGCTTAAGGTTTGTTCATGATGGATACACCGCAGTGCTGTTTGAGGTTAAGGGAAAGTTGGCTCTAGTTGATTATCTTCCTAAAACTACATTGGTGGCTGCCATCATAAACACAACAACCATCTGATGTTTATTTTAAAGGTCTAGATGGAATATTCCCAAACAGAGAGGAAATTGAGTGCAAAATGGCATTTGATTAAAACTGATAAAGAAGTTGATTGTGCCAACGGCTTTGGGTCTAGTGGCACTTCCACCCTCCAAAAGGATGGGATGGACGGTGAGGTCTTCAATTCAAGCCCGATGGGGTGCGTGAATAATGAACCCATTAAGAAAAAAAAAAAAATAAAGAAGGGGGCTATGCAATGTGCAACAGAAGCTGAAAGGCTTAAAGGGAGGGCTCGAGTTAACTTGCTCCTATATCACTCTCTCTTTAATTCCTTGCCTATTCTTGCACAAAATCCTTCAGTTTTCACACTTGTTTCCTAAAGATAACTAATTTGATGCAAGCAAAGTAAGTCTTTGAAGCATTTTATAAAGCAAGTTTCAGCCTTTTCAATTTCTAAATCTAATGTGCTATATGCTAAACTAAAAAATGCAAGTAAGTCTATAATTACTCCAACATAAGAGGTGCACAATTAAATAGAACCCAAATCTCCATTTGGGCCAAATAACATGAAGAACTTAATTAAAATCAATCTGAACCAAAGTAAATAATCAAACTTTACATTAAAGTTGAAGAAGCAACAACTAAAAAATGCAAGTCTATAATTACTCCAACATAAGAGGTGCACAATTAAATAGAACCTAAATCTCCATTTGGGCCAAATAACATAAAGAACTTAATTAAAATCAATCTGAACCAAAGTAAATAATCAAACTTTACATTAAATTTGAAGAAGCAACAACTCTAAGAAAAGACTTATCCTACACAGAGTGAGAGAGAAAGAGTTACATACCTGGAGAACAATGGGCTAAAATTTTGTGACTTCCACTTGGCTTTTGATGGGGGCCCTGAATTCCAAACCAGAAAGAATGAAAACCCAAAAGAAGTATTAAAAAAAGAAGGCGGCAGAAACCAAAAGGGTGTCCGAGGAAGAGAAAAGGGATAGCAATAGCATACCATGAAGAGGAACATAGAGTCAGCAACTCTGCAAGCCATTCTGAGCAGAGTTGCAGAAACTCCTATGCACAAAGGCCCCCTCTTCTTGAAGCTCTGTGGGTCTTTGAGTTTGAGAGTGAATGAATGTGAAAAAGATGGATTTTTTTTTTCTTGGTATGGATAATAGAACTGGGTCCTGAAAGTCACTTGTACCTCTGCCTTTATATGAACAAACTGAAGCTGCCTGATTATTTTATGTACTTCGTATTTAGCCGCCAAGTGTGGATATATTTTTAATGTCAACCACAAGATGAGGAAAGAATTTCACTAGCTTTTAAGGTTTCATTTTTTTTTTTAATTTATTGTTTTACAATTATAATAGAACACGGATATGTATGAAATTTACTTGGGAAGTTGTTGAGATTTTTTTATATTTATTATTATACTTTTAAAATAGGTTGTGTGATTTTTTTTATTTTTTATTTTATAACAAAAGGGTTGTGAGATTTACTTTAGGCACTTTTTTTTTTTTTTTTTAATTTTTTAAGAACAAACACATGCTGCCACGACTCAATCGCAACCACCAACACCACTGCAACCACCGCTTTGGTGATTCGCATCTCCCCCGATTGCAACCCACCCTCATCAAGCCCCTTGCTAGAAATTGTGTTGAGATGATTTTTTTTCCATACAAGTCAAGCAGATGTCAACCACTTTCGTGAGTAGATGAGGAAAGAATTTCACTAGCTTTTAAGGTTTTTTTTTTTTTTTTTTTTAAATTTATTGTTTTACAATTATAATAGAACACGGATATGCATGAAATTTACTTGGGAAGTTGTTGAGATTTTTTTATATTTATTATTATACTTTTAAAATAGGTTGTGTGATTATTTATTTATTTATTTATGACAATAGGGTTGTGAGATTTACTTTAGGCACTTTTTTTTTAAGAAACAGACACATACTGCCATGACTCAATCGCAACCGTCAACACCATTGTATCCACCGCTTTGGCGATTGCAATCCACCCTCAACGAGCCCCTTGCTAGAAATTGTGTTGAGATGATTTTTTGTTCCATACAAGTCAAGCACCTAAAATTATTTTTTGGCACATTTTCCAGAATACAATCAAAGACATCTATGATTTCGTACGTCAAAAGTCTTGTAGCTCAATTGTTCGGTACTTCCTGACATTTCTAACAAAGACATCTATGATTCATCAATATTGTGTTGTTTTAATCGTTCTTCATTAATGACATTAATGACGTCACTACAAAGGTATATGATTTGAATCGGAAATTTGGGATATAGGTTTATGTTTAACTTGAAATGTCTGAAAGTGTGATGTTTAATTACACCTTTAAAACGTAATTTACCCAAAATGTTTTGTTTTAAAATTTTGGATAATAAAGTTTTAACTGAAGTAGTATCTTAAACTTTTTAGAACTTTTTTTTTTCTTAACCAGATCATTTTTAGAGCTTTGATAATAGGAATTCATCTCGTTATAATGCTATAGGACCATAGGCTACAAGGAACCATGGTTTTCTACAACATTATGAACTATTTGGTATTGTAAAGCCACCAAGGTATTAAGATTACAATTAATAATAGGTCTACTCTGCTTTTATATAAACCATTTCATGGATACATGTAAAATAATAATAATAAAGATATGGTTTCACTTTGAAATTTTGTTGCCCGTCTCTAAGGCCAAATTACCTTAATTTGTTGTTTTCTCTCTTCTTTGCCTTTATATTCTTCTTAATATTTTTCAAAGGAAACATATTATACAAGGTGACATAAAACTATAAGCATAAAACGTAACTGGTAATATATATGTATATATGATAAGTTTTATTAATTATTAATCGTATAATTAGATATGATATATTATGTGATTATAGAGGATTATATGATACTCATATTGTGATAATTGAGTAATCATGTTTTTTTTTTGGGACATATAATTAAGTAGTTGATGAAGGGAAATTTGAACCTTAACCAGAAGCACTAACCAATTTAGTTATAAGATTTTTGAAATACTAATTTTTAGACCCCATAAAATCTTGGCACCATTTTTGGGTACACTTAAGTTTTCGGAACTCTACTACAGCATCACCGGCAGGCTTGATGTGAACAACAAATGGTACAATAATTCAAGAATAAAAAGTCTCATTCTATTAGCAACTTAGAATAGAAATTCACCATTCGAATGTTGCATATCGCACAAATAGCAAATGTCAAATCATGATACATGAATTCGTGTAAAATATTGATTGCATGAATTGCGTGAGAAATTTCACTTCTTAGTGCATGGTACGACCACTTCATTTTGTGTTGTCTTTCACACCTCCTTCTGTACTTTTCAAAAAAGCAAATCAAACCAATGCAAAACACAATAGGAAGATTTGCCTCAATTTCCATGATTACTTGACTTTTGTAATTATATAATTTCACAAATAAATGATCACCGACCTTCTTTGCCTTTCGCCCAACTTTACCGAGCCATGGTCAAACGCGTTTATATATAGAAACATACACCGACTTTTGGACCATCAAATTGATTGGGTGCTTATAACAGAGTTAGGTATGTGATTATGAAACACCAAAATGTTTGGAGTCAATCACTTATAACAACTATTACTCACGAAGAAAACATGGTTGTGGTCTTTTTTTTTTTTTTTTTTTTTTTTTGTTGGGTTGGTAATTAGCGTGGGGAATAGAATCCTGGTACTTACATAGGAACCTAGATGCCACTCCACTACAAGACAGTTATGGAGATACAAAAAAATATATAAAAATTTGATAATTCGATAGTTACAATACAAAGAGGTGAGGGAGGAGTGATTTAAACCCTGAACATTTTCATTAGAAATATTAGAAGGTGTCAATTGAATTATAAGACTTTTGACAATTGTGAAGCAGCTTGGTTGTAAGTTTGTGCCTTGGCATAAAATTATATAGTTATTGTCTATTAAAAAAAATCTTAAATTAGTTTTGCCTTTTCTTTTCTTCCGTTTAAGGTTGGAAAAAAAAAAAAAAACCATTACTAATAAATAAGATATAATGTTTTTTTGGCGTCATCATATAACTAGTGTTTTATAAATTTTTTATCTTCAAATTGTACTTTATGAGCATTACAAAAATAGCTATTCTAAAGATGTATGGGCAAACCACGAAGCATTGAGTTGAGTATTGAGTAGGGTTATAAACAAGTAAAGTTGAGTATTAAAAATTCAGGTTTGTTTATTTAATTTAACTTCGAATACAAGTTAAGTTTGAGTTAATCACCAAACAAGATTACATGTTCAAACTTGATTAATATTCTTATTAGGACAAACATGAGTTTGTTCACGAGTTATTTGATTAATTTTTTTTCCTTATGTATAGCAAAACCATGACTAAAATTTGTTACCCTTTCACAAATCTATACATTTTACTATGAATATACTGTTTATATTATTTATAAACTACAAATAATAATTTATTATCATCAAATGAACCTATTTTACAAATTCATTTAATCCATTATCAAATCTATATAAGTATATTTTTAGAAAAATATACATATAAAGATATAATATTCTTTATATATAATTAAATCGAGTCTTATGTTCTCGAGTATATGTACTATACATATTATTGTACTTGAGCTTGACTTGTTAGTCTTGCTTACTAAGAAAATAACCTAAACAAATGTTTACTTGTGCCCATTTGTTTGGTAGGGTACTAAGCCCAACCCACACATGCATAGCCAAATTTGGCCGTCGGCTTGGTCTTGCTGAAGTGATCTGAAGGGTAGGTGTCGTTGTTGATCACAAGATTCATGATACGACGTCCTTTGACAAAGTACTCGAAGACAACTGACAGAACCCAAGTCTTTCAACTTATAGCTAGAAAAAGCTTGATGCAGATTGGCTTAAGTTGAAGATTGATAGCTTCTCATTGGGCAATCCAGGTCTTGCCGACCGAGGAGGCCTCATTAGGGACTTCAATAGTTTAATGGGCTTTGGGTGAGAGCTTTTTGGCTGGCTTTAGGTTCAGCAATTAGTGTCATAGTAGAATTTTGGCCTTACTTGATAGTTTGGTGCTTGCTAAAGATTTAGGAATCCAGTGATTACACATTGAAATAAATGCCAAGGAACTAGGAAAAAATTCGCCTATATCCTTTTTAAAAAAACAACTTAGCATTTTGTCTCTTTTCTCAAACTAATTAGGAAAATATTCCTTTTTTGAAACTCGATTTTCTCAAAATCGAGTTAAGCCATATAACGGCGTTTTTAAGGAGTATATAATGACGTTTTAAGGACCTGTAGTGGCATTTTGAAACTCGAGCTTGAATTCCAAAACGCTACTATAGGTCCTTAAAACGTCACTATAAGTTCTTTAAAACGCCACTATAAGACTTTAGAAATTTTTTGTTTTAACTCAATTTTTAGAAAATCGAGTTACAAAAGAGGGGCATTTTCTTAATTAGTTTGGGAAAGGAGACAAAATGCCACTTTTTTTGCACGAAAAAAGCATTTGCCCATTTTGTCCCAAGGAACTAGTTATACTTCTTAATAGTTAACTACATCCGAACAAGCTCTTATCCAATGTTGTTATTGAATGCAGGAATTTCATCTAAGCATTCCCTCAATGTTGAGTGGAACATAGCTATGCGGAAACAAAGATTGCACGGATGCTTTGGCAAATTCGGGTTATCACCAAATGGAAAATATGAAGTTAAGAACGTAATAAAGGTTTATAACAAATTCACAACATTCCTAAATTAGCCTACCATCTCACACACTGAGCCCACTACATTGTGAAATTTAAAATTTTGTTTAATACTCATTTGAGAATGTTGTGAATTGTTGTTGTGTCCTTAGCATGACTTAGTTTTGAATTTATCCAATGACATGTTTAAGCGAATTCTATTTTCTTTTCCCAAGTTGATGAAAAGAAATTTGATTTGATAAATCATTAGTGAAAGAAATTAATCTTCATTCAACCTTAACTAAGCAAAATCAGCTTTTTATGGACTCGGCAACTTATTGGTTATGACTCATTTCACCAAAAAGAATAGGAACAACAACATATATATCTTTTGCTCTTGGCATTTAGTTGGGCCGGCAACAATAGACCGATGATGCAAATTAAAAGATAGAATTTCAGAAACATCCACGGATTCCACACCAAATATAATATAATTGCATGGTTATGACTTATGATAGGGGTACGTAGTAATTGTTCAAAGTTCAAAATTCAAACACAAATTTTGGTCTAGATTTTGAAGGTCTAGATTGAGTCAATACCAAATCACATTGGGCGGGCTTCAGACCCAGAAATACAGGAGGAAAAAGATATGCTACGGGGAAATTGACCTCTAGTGTTTGGCATTTTATTATTGTGACGAGCAAGAGCATGTTCTTTTCTTTTCATTTTGTTTTGTCTTTTATTTATTTTTTATTAAATTTGTTATTTGCACATTTTTTTTTAAGAATACTAAGTATTTTTAACACACACACACGAGAAGATGGAAGAAGGCTTTAAAGAAACTGATAATGATGTATATTTATTTGCAGAACTTTTGTTAGAGATAGTGATTCAATTTTTTAATGAGAAGTAACATTAGACTCTAGTTTAGGGGTCTCATGGGTGGTGTGGAACCGTTGTATGGTTAGGGTATATAAAGAAATTTCAATATACCAGACTAGGGTTTCTTTTGAAACACAATTTAATGTAAATAAATCATTTTGTATGGTGATTTCTTTTGAAACACAATTTAATGTAAATCATTCACTTTGTTATGGTGATTTTTTTTTTCCGTTGCTTGCTCTTGTGAATGTAGGCGCATTGAACAACGTAAATCTATGTTGATTTCTTTCTATATTTTGCAAAATTTGCTAAGATTTGAAAGTTACAACAACTTTACATGAAACAACAATTCAAGGATGAAATTTGCTATATGGCATTTCCAAATAAATTAGAAGTGGGTAAATGAAATTCGTTTTGGATTTCTGATTCATCTTATAAGGATTCTTTCTATTTATTGTACAAATGAATATAATATGTTGGAATATTTATACACTCTGTCATACTCATACTATGTATATCTTTAGATTGATGAGAATTAAATTTTCATTTCGAAAGACCCTTTGACAATTTGTATGGCAAATGGAGATGATCCTATGAGCATTATATTTCATCACAACAGCCAGGGACGGAACCAAGATTCGTACCTGGGGGAGGCCCAAGCTTAAAACCAAAATTTTTTTTTTTATGAAAATAAAAACTAACATCTATATCATATTCAACAAAATATTACATACAAAATAAATATTTCTTAAACATTTAATATTATAAAACACATCAACAAAGTATAACATACAAAATAAGTGTCTTATTTTATGGGCGATTTTTATTTAGTCCATATATATATATATTTTTTATTTTGTTTTTGTAGTGAAAGGGGCATGAATTTTTTTTATTTATTTATTTTTGTAAGGACACAAATTCTACGAGTGGGCCTTTGAACAGGATGAATTGAAGCCCAGGCTGTATATAATATCCTTGGAATAAATTTGTAAAGAGAGTGGCCTGAAGATTACTTGATTGAGAGCGTATGGATTGATGGCCCAAGTGTATTCGTGATCATATTAACATTAATCGAATTATTAAAATGGTACATAATTCTTCTCGGCGCAGTCCGAGGAGTTAATCTAGACTACTGCTATGAATGCCTCTCTCTCTTTCTCTTGATTGCTCTTTTTTATCACTCCCTTCTTTTTTCTGATTGTTCGATGCCTCTTCTCTTTGTTTCCCGCTCTATTTATATGCCAATTTTACCTCATGTGCCAGTTAGGTGAGTCTTCTTTGATACTTGTCCTATCAGTCTTTGCCTGAAATCTTCACTTGGCAGCTATAAAAGATGAAGGTCACTGTTTAGGTGTCTTTTCCCCATTAATGCGACCATGATGTTAGCTGCAGGATTATAAATGCGGTGACAACAGTCCTTTGCTTAATATCTGATCTTTGCCACTTGTCCTCTTTGCTCGTATAAGTCAGGGAATTCTCCGGAAGAGCTAGGATCGGTATTGGAGCATTCATCTGGATCACCCTTTTGACAATCTGAACAGGCAAGTCTTCTCGGACCATTCTTTTTTCCGCGACTTACACTTTAGAATCGAGTTTGGCTGGACACATTCCTCAGAACTTGTTGTCCTCAGATTTACAGGTCTCCTCGGACAGGCCCATGGCCCATAATCTGGTATTGGGCCTTTTACCCCTACAATTTTCTTGTAGGTCAGTATTTAAATATTTTAGAGGAGGAAAAATATATATATATATATATATATTAAGGGAAAATCTTAATTTTTTTATACTAGTTTTAGGTTTAAGCAAATAACTGAGAAAACATTTCTGTAAACATGAAACTTCAATAAAATTATATTCGGTAACTATATTGACTTGTCTGACTTCACAGCTTGCCTGTATTTGTATCAGTGGTTTGTCTCCTATCAATTTGAAACGGATCTATTTTATGGTTTGAACTAAATATTAAATATCTAAAGATGTATTCGGTACCATGTCGTTTAAAAATTTAAATATCGTTGCATTCTTTATATGATTAGATTCAGAAAATGAAATCTTAAGCGTGAAATGGACTTTGAACTCTCTACGTCTCACTTGAAATAAAGAAATTTTGTTCCATCCTAGGTAGGGTTCTGCTTGTGTGTTACTGTCCTAATCAGACACATCCAAATGTGGACACGTGAACACAACAGACACGTGTCCACATCTGGTTGTTTCCAGTTCCTGCGAACTGGTCATAAGCTGGATCTATTCTACATACTTTAATAATTTAAGAATTCATCTTCTAACATGCTTATAAATCATAAAATAATAATTAAAAAAAACTAAAACACCAAACCGACTCTCTTGGTGTATGTGCAAAAATCATGAGAATAAGACATCTAGAGACTAGAAATTAATCTCATGTTTGGCCAAGTACAAAGAAGAAAACCTCAAAATCACCACTAATGGCCATTCTCTATGTCTTCCTATTCATCTTCATATTCCTAAGCAATCCTCACAGGATAAATTCAAGTAAGCATGCTAAAAAATATGTATAGCCAAAGTTAGCTCAATCTCTATCCTTAACCCCTGCTTCACAGAACTTTATTCTTATGTTTCAGGTACTTGCAAATTGAATTTTAGCCAATTCCCATATGAAGCACAGAGTGAGTGCTTTGACATAGCTGCAAACTCTGTCCCATCTTCTGTAATGAAGGCATGCTGCAGCTCAGCCCTCCAATCTCTCTTCAAAGCAATGGCAGTAGAAGCCAACCACTTTGGGTCCATATTCCTCCAGTTGGCTGAAGCCAAAGATTGTAGCAACACATTCCAAAATCTTCACCAGAGTTCAAATCTTGCTAAATGTGAACTCCAAGATTTAATATCTTCTTCAACAGCAGAACTATGCTCAAGTACCATTGATTCAATCATAAGTTTTCTTGGGATCGAGAGATATAACTCCTTCCGATCAAATTGTACAAACTTATATGCTAGTAATTATAGTGATGAGACATGTTTTAATTGTGTCATGTCTTATAGGCAGTCATTTCGAGCTCTAATGTGGATTCCCAGAACTGGGCTCAAGGAACTTTTTCTTGTTTATGGAATGAAATAGGTAAGATTTCCCAGTTTTCATTTATGGAACATATTCCCTTTTATTGCTTAGTTTGAATGTTTTTGTTCCCTTGTGTTTCAGAGTTTTCATGGCCTACACAAACTCATAGAATAGGTGAGTGAACAGAAATTAGTGAACCTTAGATTTTATTTGCTTTCCTACTTCTCTTATACAATAAAATGCACTTTAGCCTTAATTGACTGTTAAATGTGTGAAAGAAGTCAAAGAACATCTACTGGATTCCAAGGCACTCCTTGCTACAGTAATTGTGGCAGCAGTGCTTGTCATCTTAGCTCCACTTCTATATATTCTCACAAGGAAGCAAATTCAATATGCAAGTGAAAAGGACCTGAAAAATCTATCAGGTGAGATGCATGATAGATTAGTGGTCTTCGATACTTCATCTTTTGTGACTATCTCAATGACCTCATGTATGTTGGTTGTGGCAGCTGTGGTGTTTATAAAAGAACCAGAGGATGAAGCCAAAAGACCCTTAAAGTGCTCTGATCTCTATATATTCTCACCAGATGAAATGGCTAAAGCTACTGATTCTTTTAATAGCTCAAACTTGATTGGAGAGGGAACTCTTGGTATGATGGTCATGACCACTTGATTTATTGAACTCATTAGTGAGAAGTAGAACTAATGAAACAAAGGAAATTGTTCAGGGAAAATGTACGTTGGAATAATGCCAAGTGGAATGAAAGCAGCAATCAAGAGACTTAATGCGGGCATTGAGCTTCACAATTTTATTGGTGAGATTTGCCGGAAAGCGAAAATAAGGCATCCAAATTTGGTGAGTACTATGGGATGTTGTGACAGAGGAGATGAGTGTCTCGTTTATGAGTACTGTGTCAATGGTGATCTTTCAAGCTGGCTTCTCGGTAAGCTTTTTTCATGAAAATATGGGTTTTTAATTTATAGCATGTCACAAGGAAGCACGTGCAAAACTCCCTCAATTCCTCTCTACAATCCTGTCACTTGCACTTCCAGTTACCTCCAAATACATAGGAAAATTTTAGTTTTAATTTTCAATCTTCATAAAAAAAAGAAAAAGAAAAAAGAAGTTGTATGCACCTTTCAAAATTGCTGCTAACCATTAGCAACTTTAGATAAAATAATTATTTAATGCATCCAACATATGCCTTATTTTTCTCATAATATTTAGACCCCACAACTGTGAAAGATCCACATGTTGTGACTCGTGAGATAGATAAATCATATTCCAAATGCATATAATGCCCTGTTCTTAAAATAATTTCTCATATATTATTGCCTTTTATTATAAATAAATAAATGATTCTCCTATACCATTTTCACAAACTTGGTAATAAGCAATGAATGTATCTAATAGGTGATAAAAGGACAGTAATCTTGACATGGGAGCGGCGGATGCAGATATTTATTGGCATTGCAAGGGGCTTATGGTTTCTTCATACCAATCCCTTGGAAAAATTAGTTCAGGGAGACATAAAGGTAAAATTAATTCATTTCACCAATAGCTAATACTAAGTGTGATGGTGCTAATAACTAATACTCCAATGTGTCTCAGTTAGCAAACATATTACTGACTGAGAAACTAGAGCCTAAGATTTCAGACCCCATCTTATCAAACTACAAGTTAAAGAAGACTGAAAGGATGGAAACCACTGCAAATGATGTTTTCAATTTTGGGGTTGTGCTACTTCAACTTTTGACAGGAAGAAAGCCAGAATCTCTGGTTAAAGAGGTATGCTCTAATTAACATGTTGTCTCCCATATACTCTAGCATGTTACTATTTTATAAGTAGTTTTTTAACCTGAGATGGTAAATTTTAGCAGATTAGCTGAATATATTTCTATTGTCATTTGTCACTGATACAGGCAAGGAATGCAATAATGAACGGAGGAAGCACAAGTGCCATGGCAGATCCATGCTTAAATAGGGCTTACATTGTAACTGAATTTCAAAATGTATTTTCAATAGCTGTTCAATGTACTACTCCAAATGAACAAGAAAGACCAAACATGGAAGAAGTCTTACAGAAACTTGAAGAAACCCAAATTTTAAGTCTAAACTTCAAATCCAACTGCAAGAATTTTTGAATTTTTTGGAAGTTGGAACCAGAAATGCAATAAAATATGTTTTATGGATTTGTAATATATATTTCTCAATATTTGTAATCTAAGGTGGGAAATCGTAATTGGTGTACAATTATAGAAACGTGAATGGTGAGCCATTTCTTTTCTATTGCCTTTTTGTTGTCAAAAGATCACCTTTTCCAAGCCAAAGCCAAATTTAACTCATTTTGAATACAACTTGCACAGTTACACACATTTTCAATACAACACATTTGATGTCAGTGGCCATTTGTTATACATGTTTTGAACAACATAAAGAATTAACATGACCTTAAAATTAAAAGGCCACAAAACATAAATTTTCTTGCTCCTTTTTTCTCCAATCATTTTCTTTCTCACCCAAAAAATAATTAACATGGCCTTAAAATTAAAAGGCCATAAAACATGCATTTTCTTGCTCCTTTTTTCTTCTATCATTTTCTTTCTCACCCCAATAAAAAGAGGGGGCTCTGGGACAGTTCCAACCTGCCTTCCCCTCAACATCCCCTCCTCCTCCTCCAAGCCTTTTTCTATGTTCCCTTCCCCTCTATCTCATCACTTGAAGATTGAAGACAGAATTCAAGGTCATTGGGTCGGTACAAGGAAAAACTAAAACTAAGTATTTTCTGAAGGCAATGTTCCAAAGCAACAAGAGCTACCACAGAAGCACTGCAGACCATCAGACCTTAACCTCACTTCACCATAGCTAAAGGCAAGCTCTTCATTTTCTTTTATGTCTCTTGAAGCAAAAAAGCAAATGCGGGGCACCAAAGCTCCCGAGCTCCTTACCAGTTTCGTCACTAAATTACCACCATCACATGAATGGTTAATGAACCGTGCTACATTTCCCATCCTTGTAGCATCAATGTTGATTCTCATACATGCCTTTCCAGAAGGAAGATGCTCCCTCAAAACCAATAGAGCAGAAGAAAAACGCCCATCTGCTGCAAGTTTATCATACATTTGTTGCCGATTTGTTGCCTCTTTGGTTGTCAAAAGTTCACCTTTTTCAAGCAAATGTCAAATTTAGCACATTTAATACAAATCTCACACACTGAAATCTCAAACTATCCAGTTGAGAATGCTCATATCCTTTAATTTCTAATGGCTAGAAAAAAAAAAAAAGTTTGTACATGTTTGTTTATTTAGCGAATGAGTCAAACTCAAGCTCAGATATATGTTCAACTATTAAATGAACCAAGCTTAAATATAAATAATGTGTTTGTGAACAAGTTCGACTTGATTTAACTATGTACTAATATTATGCGTTTATATGTAATGTATAAAAATATACTTCTACAAACTTAAGTTTAAATGGTCTAAGTTTGTAAATAAGTTCATCACATATCAAGTTATTATTTGCTATAAGCCAGTAGTTCATGTCATAATTTATACAAGGTTGGTGAACAAGCTTGGCAGCAAGAAAATGAATCACAATAAATCTTGAACTTTTAATACTCCACTCAAATTATGAAGTAAAAAGTAAAACCTCTGACTACATAGAGGTTGAAAATATCATTCACATGTATTTTTAGTCAGGTGACCTATAATGGGTTGGAGAAAATTCCTGAAACTGGTTTTTACTTGGTTCCATTTTCAATTTCATGGTGGAGGGAAAGAAAAAGTACCTGCATACTCGCATACAAATTGGGCTTTCTCAATGAACTGGTCAGTGTATAAGCCCCAACCTTTCCTTCTATCCCTCACAATCTTCAACCTCACCGAAACACCTCGCTGAGTCAACCGATTCTCACACTCCAACCCGCACCCACAACTCGGTCCGCACTCGTTCCCCATATCCAACTCATCCATCTCAGAAAAACACGGACACCCATCTGGGTCCTCATCGTCACACCTCTCGCAATCACACCCAGACACGCTGTGCCCCAACTCGTCCACCAAACTCACCGGTTCTACACCGAGTCTACTCGCCGAGCTGATAAAACCCAGCGAGCCCCATGATTGGCGTTGGAGTTGTGAAGAAGAAGAAGAAGAAGAAGGGAAAATCTGTGATGGGGTGTAGATGAAATGGGCATATGGGTGGTCATCTATGGTGTTATGGAATGGGATGGGGAGGTTTTCGAAGGATCTGGAAGCGTCGGAGGATCGGCGGAGAGTGGTGGATTTGGAGAGTTGGTTTAGGGATTTGGAGGTTAGAGAAATGTTGGCTAATTCTACTGGGGTCAGCCATGGGAGGATTAGCTCGAAGCATTGGAGGAAAGGTCTGGTTGGGTTGTTATTAGGCTCTTGTTGTTGTTGATGTTGATTGGTTTGGCAACGTTTTTTTGTGTCTGTTTCCCACATTTGAGCGAAGCTGCTTCTTTGGCCGTAAAAGATTTCGGATGCAATAGTCTGTGTATGTTATGCAGTCATGGGGCTTTTATATTCTTTTTTTTTTTTTTTTTTAATTCAAACATTTTCGGTTTTTTTTAAGAGAGAACATTTTTGCCTTAATTATGAATATTAATGTAAAATAGTTGATATAATTATGTAAATGAAAAATGGAATTTTTTGGCATCAACTGTTTTTTTTTTTTTTTTTGAGAGATAGATTTTGGCATCAATTGTGAATATTAATGTAAAATAATAGTTATCAAACCTTGCATAGTGACCTGTTTTACAAGTTTTTTTTTTTTTTTTTGACAGAACCTGGTCTACAAGTTGGGTCATTGTATCGTCGATTCAACTAGCAGATTACTAGTTGAATCATAGGTTCAAATAAAAAAAATTAAAAAATATATTTATAAAAATAAGTTTGAGAAATCATTATATAAATTAAAAATAAATAGGAGTATGACTAAATTAAGCTAACAATTATAATACAAAATCAAGATTTCACAATAACAAAGTAGTTTTTTGATAGGATATGAGTCTTGGGGGTAGATAAATGGATAGAGAAGTGATTTAGTTATTTTTTAATAAAAATTCTTTATGTTCTATTCTCTTTAAATTATCATATTATAACACATTAAACAGTAAAAAAAGTGATACGGGATGCGAAAGCGTCAAAAAGCACAACATGTCTACTTTTAGAAAACAAGAAACAAAACACGGTTATTTTTGAAAATAACCTCGAATCCACAAGAATTGCTTGAATTCACAAGGAGAAAGGATTCTGGAATCCACTAGAGAAGCAATAGACAAAACTCTGAATTTTTATTAATATCAATAATAAGATTTAAGGGTCTATTTAAGGGCTCTGTAAAACTTGACAGACAAGAAAATATATTCTAAAATAACTCATAATTAATACCTAACCATAATGGAAATCAAATTTGACCTAAAAAAATGATAAGCACTTAAAAACAAGGAAATAAATCACCTAAACCTAAAATAACTTTTTTTACATAAAAATATCAAAATTAAATAATTACAAAAATTAAATTGTAAATTTTGTTTTACATCAAAAAGTCACTAAAGTGGACCTATTACAAATTTCATAAACCTAACCGAGTTATATAAACCCATATAGGTTAACCAGATCACCACAAATGCGTTGGATTTGACTGAGTTTGACTTAATCATATGTAAAAACAGTCTATTTAAACACTTAGATCGGTCTAGGTGCCGGGTGACTAGATTTTTGGTCCAACCGATCAGGTTAGTCCAAGTTTAATAACTATGATCATATAAATGAATGTAAGATGATATTTTTCTAATAATTATCACTAAGAAAACAAAAGGAAATTACAATGGTGGAGAATAAGGACCTTCTTCATCTAAAGCCCAGGATAAAAATTTGAGATAGAAGAGTTGGGGATACTTCCCTCACTTTTACCCGAAAGGGCCATTTGGCAAGATTATTTATGGGCAACACATTTTGCTTCCCTAATGGCCTGTTTGGATGTTTAAAAAAGGAGGGGGAGTAGAGTAAAGGGAGGGAGAGTAATTCAATTATCTTGTTTGAAAGTTTTTTAAGGAAGGAGGGGGAAAGGTTTGGAGGAATTTGGAGGGGTTTCATCTACCTCTAACCCCACATTTTTAATTCCCCCAAATTGGAGAGATTTGAAGGGAGAGTAGAGTAAATAAATTATTGACCAAATGAATTCCTCAAATTACCTTTTCTAAATTAACAAAATTACAAACCAAAAAATTAACTTAGATCCTTCTTTTCTTTTCCTCAGTAACTACTAATTAAAAAACTATTTTTTATTTTCCTCAGTAACCAAACTAACTATCAATTATTTGACTTTGAAAACATTTCAAAGCATATTCTCAGGAATCAAACACAGCAATAGCACCAAGTCTAGCTCCGATTCTTTGTGGAGGATGATGGTGACATTCGAGGCGGTGGCGATGGAGTAGCAGAGGTGGAGGTGGATGAAGTATGGGCTGTTGATTAGAGTCAGCCATGACTTTGATATGGAGTGGAGCTTGATGAGGGTTTTAACCGGTTCTCGGCAGAGTATGTAGGTGAGTACCTCAGATGGGAGGTTCGCTATGGATGGTTGGTTCGTGAAGGTGTTGATTGGAGTGCATCTAGGGTTAGGAATTTGGTTTCCTGGAAGGCTCTCACGTGCAGTGAGCTCATTCAGTCTTGGAGAGTGAATGGTGGAGAAAAATGAGTAGAGGGTAGGTCCTGAGTAGGTAAGGTAAAGCCTGTAAAGTTCCAAATGTAACCTTCCGTTGAGAAAGTTTTCTTTTTTCTTTTTTCTTGGCATCCAGCGAAAGAACAGATAAAAAAAAAAGATTTTGCTTTATTAATTAGATTAAAAAAAAAATTTCAAATAGGGCTAAATTTGTCTATTTAAATCATTTCCTCTCATTTCCATCATAATTTTTAAAACATTTAAACAAGAGGAAGGGCTAATTACTCCCTTCCCCTTTACTAATTTTAAAAACATCCAAACAAGGTGGAGGATAATCATTTCTCTTTACTCTCCTCTCCACTCCTCTCCTCCCCTTTACTCCCCTCTACTCTCCTTCCTTTCTAAACTTCTGTTAGGGTACTTTTTTTTTACACCTAATTTTATTCAAGTACCACTTATTTATACCACTAATAAGTTATTAGGTTTTCCCAAATATATTTTTCGCTCTATTATTATGTTAATTACAAATGTTTCATATCTCATTATCTAAATTGGGTTATGATATAAACTATCACAAAAATCCCCAAAACTCATATTTTATTCAATTTTATTATCATTATTTAGCTAAGTCCAAAACTGGCCCTATGAACCCAATAAACATATCCTGTTCTATTTAAAACCCAAGAATACTTATGCTTTACAATATTTGAAAAGCCCATGATTCAAATCCATGACAAAACAATTTTATCAATGAAATTCAAATCCATGATCAAAGCCAAGTTCTCACTGGCAATATTTAAAGCCCAATTCTCATTGGCAATATCAAAAGCTTAACTTACGTCGGCACTATTAAAAGCTCAAGCTAACTACTTGGCACTATTCTATCAAAAGCCCAAGGTTATTAATAGTTGGCAAAATACTATATTATAATTATTCCACTTAAAAGTCCAATAATGAACAATACTTTAGATTCTTAAGCCTATTACCACAACAAGCTCATGGAATTTATGAATTATCTATTCTCAAAACCCATGGCAATCATCTTATAAAAGCCCATGAAAAGTTATGATTATTAGACTCATGACATTTATTTATTTCATATTAAAAACTCATGTTCACTATCTATCTTACATCACAACATTCATAATATTTATTACCAAAACTCATGGTAATTATTCATCCTACATGTCCATTATGATTATCTATAGAGAAACTCATGAGAACATCACATTATTCCATTATAGTGGTTGTTGCCGTATTTATTTAAAATTCATAGTAAATATTATTTTCAAGAAAAAAATTGGAGGTCATTATTTAAAAAACTCCAAAGAAAATATCATTCACAAAGTAATCGACAGCAAAAATTATGAAAAACTATACAAGTTGTTATTTAAAGCTCATGGAAATTAATACCCAAAATTAATCATAAATATTTATTAAAACTCGTGATTCATTTTATTTCTACTAACCACTAAAACCCATGAGGAGTAAAAAACCCATGGCAAAGCATGTATTTAATACCCATTTTGTAGGACCAAGAATCTCATTGATTAGGGAACAAGCCCAAGCAAAGAAAGGGCATGTGGCCCAACCAAAAGTGCTGAAATGGAGCGAAGTTCCAGCCCAAAAAGTCCCCAGCAAGAGGCTTAAGAGAGGGCAACCAGCTCTTGTTCATCTTTAACCAAAAAACAACTAGAGACCCTAACAAGAGAACCAAGCATTTGAGAATGAACTAAGGGCTGTCCCATCAGTTTTCTGCCATCCTCTGCCTAACGTGAATAGTGCCAAAGAGCTGTCATATCAGCTGAAGTTTAAAGGGTGATCAAACTCCATCATCTTCCTCAAAGCTGTGCCTCCAGCGGAAGGGGAGCTGAAGCCAAGTTATCCAAACTTCAACAAATTGATGCTATAAATGTCAAAAACGTTCAAGACATGATTCATGTACCAAGCCCATGAATCCTAAAGGGGAAAAATTGGGAACATGTGATTTGGAGGGCATAAAGGGATTTCTAGTGGAGCTTCCTAAAGTAGGCTAGAGTTTGACACTTGGCTTGGGATGTTGAATCTCACTTCTTGGGGGACCAAATCTCAGTTGCAACTTTAGAATTTGCTCTTGATACACGCCATAATCATATTGATTCACCTCAGCCCTAGAAATCTTGGCAATTAATGCAAAAATCCATCATTTCCTAAGAAGCTTGATCTTGATTTCATCATCTCTGAATCGTCATCCTTTTTTGGATTCTTGTCAATTAATGCCTCCTTATAGCTCCATTATAAATAGACAAGCAAACTAACCACAAAGAACCAGCCACCCCCTCTGAAAATCTAGGTTCGTTTGCCATTTTTGCTGGTGGTTTAGCTCTATTTAAACTCATCACCCATCATCTTTAACCTACACCTATCTTACCCAGATATTCCTCTCACACCTTCACACAATCACAGTCCATAAATGTCTCTCAACTAGTCATAAATAGCCCACCACTCACAAAAAACCTTAATCTTAGCATTAATCCCATCTCACTCAATAAAAAAGCTCACATTCATCTCATTCATGCCTTATAAAAATACATTCACCAAAATCTTAGTTTAATACTTGCTGCAATGAGCTGGGGATCTTTCTCTCCCTTCATTCCATCCTATTTTTCCTCTTTTATTTGTAACTGTAGGGGCAAAGGGCCCAACATCAGATCCTGGGCCGTGGGTCCGTTCGAGGAGACCTATACGTCCGAAGACTACACCTCATGAAGCATTTGCCCGGCCTGATCCAATGCTGAAGTGCGAATCTCGTGGGAGAAAGCCTTGTCCGAGGAGACCTTCTGCTCGGACTACTAAAAAGGTGTCCCAAATCAGTGCACCAGCCTCAATCTTATCTCTCCCAGAGAATCCCCCGATTTGTGTTGACCGTAAGGACAGATGGCGAAAATCAGATATTAAGCAAAAAGGCTGCTGCCACCGCATTTATGACCCTGCAGTTAACATCATGGCCGCATTAATGAGAAAAGACTCCTGAACAGTGACCCCCTCCTTTACAGCTGCCCCCGGAAGGGATAAGGATGAAAAAAGCCCATGCGATGGGTGAGGGCATATAAATAGGAGGAAGAAAAAAGAAAGGAGGGGAAAAAAAGGGGAAGCCCAAACAATATTTGTACCAATACCCTCCTCGGACAATGCCGAAGAGAATATTGTAATCCGTAATCATATCATCAATATACGTCTGGTCATTACCATACTTGGGCCTTCAACCCATACAGGTCTACTCCGGTGATCTTTGATCCACCCTCTTTACAAATTCATTGTTAGGATATTAAATACATTCTGGGCCTCCAGCTCTCTTGCGAACAGGCCCAATCACGCTATTTGTGTCCTTACAATTGGCGCCGTCTGTGGGAAGATTACGATTGTACCTGGGTGCTATAGCTTGAGTCATGGTTCGATCAGATAGGGCGGAATCAGCTGATTCTCAGCATGTTGACCACTTCTTGCACCTGGAGCGCCAGAGGGACCGTGAAGGGAGCCTACGCACTAACCGTACTGCGGGAAGTCAACGCCGGAATGACGGTGATGAGACTCATAAGACCATGCAACGCCGAATTGATCACCTTGAAAGGAAGTTGCGTCGTGCGCAGAGGAGACGCAGTCCATCCAGCAGTTCATCCTCCACGGATGATTCTTACGTTGATGATCAAGACGCTAGTTACAGACCCCGCTCCAGAACACCACCAAGCAAATCTTTCACCTACGAAGAAGAACCTCATCGTGACCGCAGGAGCCGTAATACGTACTCGAGGGGTACCGGGCATGATGCCATGACAAAGGCACTCAACCAGATTTCCAGGTCGCCCTTTACACGCGGCATCGAGGGGGGGAACCTACCTCGGCGTTTTACTCAACCCACTTTTACCGCATACAACGGACGGACTGACCCCGTAAAGCATGTGAGCCATTTCAATCAGAAAATGGCTGTCCACGCTCGGAACGAGACCCTCATGTGCAAAGTGTTCCCTTCCAGTCTGGGGCCTGCGGCCATGAGGTGGTTTGATGGTCTCGCGGCAAATTCCATCGGATCCTTTCAGGCGCTCACAAGGGCTTTCTGCTCTCGGTTTGTAACAAACACCAGGGTCCCCCGGCCATTGGATTCCTTGCTATCCATGTCTATGCGGGAAGGAGAGACGCTAAAGACCTACTCGGACAGGTACTGGGAGATGTTTAATGAGATCGAAGGAAGTTTCGATGATGTCGCTGTGAGGACATTCAAAGTCGGCTTGCCAGCCGAGCACGACCTGAGGAAGTCTCTGACCAAGAAGCCTGCGAGGAGCGTCCGCCGACTTATGGATCGCATAGACGAGTATAAGCGGGTTGAGGAGGACCAGTTACTTGGAAAGGGAAAGGCAAAGGTTGTCCCTCAGGAGAAAAGGGACTTCAGGTCGGACAGGTACAGTAATAGCAGGCCGCGGAGAGACTACAGCATGCAGTCCGGGTCTGCTGCATCGCAGGTTGTTCACACCGTATTCCGAGAGCCCATTCACCAGATTCTAGAGAAAATTCATAATGAGCCATACTTCAAATGGCCGAACAAGATGGGAGGAGACCCTTTAAAGCGCAACCAGAGTCTTCATTGTCAGTATCATCAAGAGCGGGGGCACACCACGGAGGATTGCAGGACGTTGAAGGGCCATTTGGAACAACTTGCAAGAGAAGGAAAGTTGCAACAGTTCATGCACCGCCCAAATACCCAGGGAGATCATGTTAGGCCAGGGGCTTCGGGGACTGCCTCATCAAGGCCCTCTTTGGGCACGATTAACGTTATCTTCGTGGCCCCCCGGAAGAACTGGATCTTGCCCCTCCAGAGTAATGTCTATCTCTAGGACATCTGTTGAGGGTGACCATCAAGAAACGAAACGAGCAAGAACGGAGGTCCAACCAGTCTTGAGCTTCTCAGACGAGGATAAGGTGGGGACGATTCAGCCCCATGACGATGCTTTGGTTATCACCCTCAGAATAGAAGGGTACGATGTGAAGAGGGTGATGGTTGACCAAGGGAGTGGAGCCGAGATC
This sequence comes from Lithocarpus polystachyus, assembly GCA_033629205.1. Lineage (NCBI taxonomy): Eukaryota > Viridiplantae > Streptophyta > Magnoliopsida > Fagales > Fagaceae > Lithocarpus > Lithocarpus polystachyus. The sequence goes on along the minus strand of CM066163.1, from coordinate 97,346,631 downwards.
ATGTATTCAGATCTATATAGGGGACTGGGCCTACGGCTTGAAGATCTGACTGCCTATGAGTCGCCCCTAGTCAGCTTTGATGGGAAGACCGTCATCCCTAAGGGTCAAATTAGGCTGCCCGTACAAGCAGGGTCCGAAGTAGTTGAAGTTGACTTCATTGTTGTAGATGCATATTCCCCCTATACAGCCATCGTAGCCAGACCTTGGCTTCATGCTTTGGGGGCCGTTTCCTCAACCTTACATCTAAAAGTTAAATTTTCGTCTGGGGGACGAATCGAAGAGATCATAGGAAGTCAACCTATGGCAAGGCAGTGCCTTATAGCCGCCATTTCACGTCAGCCGGATGCCGAGCCGACAACCACTTCGGTCGAGCATTCATAGCAATCAACGTTTCAGGCTCCCCCCAGAGCCGAGGATCCGTCCGAGGAGCAATGTGAAAAGTTAGAGAAAGTTGTTATCGGGGAAGATCCAGACAAGTTTTTCCAGATTGGGGATCAGCTATCCCCTCGGGAAAAGGAGGAACTGCTGGCTTTCCTTAGGAGAAATGCGGATGTGTTCGCCTGGAATTCTTATGAGGCCCCAGGAGTTGATCCCGAGTTTATCTGTCACCACCTTAATGTGAGCCCAGCTATACTTCCCAAAAGGCAGCCACCTCGGCGCTCATCCAGGGAACATTCTGACGCTGTCAGGGATGAGGTGAACAAACTTAAGGAGGCAGGGGCTATCAGGGAAGTGTTCTATCCAGAATGGCTGGCCAACACGGTGGTGGTGAAGAAGAAGAACGTGAAATGGCGCGTATGCGTGGACTTTATAGATCTAAACAGAGCATGTCCAAAGGACCCTTTTCCCATGCCACGGATTGATCAACTGGTGGATGCAACTGTAGGGCGTCCACGAATGAGTTTTTTGGACGCCTTCCAAGGGTACCACCAGATCCCTCTAGCCCTGAATGATCAAGAGAAAACAACCTTTGTGACTCCCATTGGGAACTACCACTACAAGGTGATGCCGTTTGGTCTGAAGAATGCAGGCTCCACTTACCAGAGAATGATGACCAAAATGTTTGAACCGCTATTAGGGAAATGCATTGAGATCTATATTGATGACATGGTGGTCAAGAGCAAGCTTGAGTCCGACCACGTCCGGGACCTTGAGAACATCTTCGAGATTTTAAGGAAACACAAGTTGCGCCTCAACGCCTCGAAGTGTTCTTTCGGTGTTGGGTCAGGAAAGTTCCTGAGATATATGGTCACTCATCGGGGAATCGAAGTGAATCCCGATCAAATAAAGGCAATTAACAGTCTGCAGCCTCCTCGGAACCCAAAGGAAGTACAGAAGTTGACCGGGATGACTGCTGCTCTCAACCGGTTCATTTCCAAATCCGCAGAAAGGTGTCGGCCCTTCTTCCAGCTGCTGAATAAATGGAAGGGATTTGAATGGAATGAAAAGTGTATTCTAGCTTTCCAACAGCTGAAAGAATACTTGGTTCGGCCACCTATCATGTCTAGTCCTACTGCGGATGAGGTCCTATTCGCCTACATTGCGGTAGCCACCCATGCTGTAAGTCTAGTACTTATACGAGTTGACAATGGTGTCCAGAGGCCTGTCTACTATGTGAGTAAATCTCTTCACGAGGCAGAGGTCCGCTACCTGCCACTTGAGAAGGCTATCTTTGCGATAATTCATGCCACTCGTAAACTCCCCCATTACTTCCAGTCACATACGGTTGTGGTCCTCACCCAACTCCCGCTCAGGTCGCTGCTCCGCAGTGCTGACTATACGGGAAGGGTTGCTAAATGGGGTACCATACTGGGGGCTTTCGACGTAAAGTACATGCCCCGCACCTCGATCAAGGGGCAGGTATTAGCCGACCTAGTGGCCGAGTTTGCTGAGCCTGTGTTGGAAGGGATAACTAGAACAACGCCCATGGATGAAAATTCAGTTGGTCTCATCGCTGTACAACGGTCCGAATCCTGGAAGTTATATGTGGACGGTGCAGCCAATCAACGAGGTTCAGGTGTGGGGCTCATTTTAATCTCTCCCGAGGACGTTGTCATCGAAAAATCCCTAAGACTAAACTTCTCGGCAACCAATAATGAGGCTGAATACGAAGCATTGTTGATCGGGGTGGCTATGGTCAAAAGAATGGGGGGCAGTATCCTAGAAGTGTTTTCGGACTCGGCTTTGGTCGTCAGTCAAATCCGAGGAGAATTAGAGGCTCGAGATGAAAGAATGCAGAAATACCTGAAGCAGGTCAAACAGCTGCAACCGCAATTCAAGTCATTCAATTTGCGACATGTTCCGCGGAGTGGTAACACGCACGCGGATTCCTTGGCTACTCTCGCAACCACCTCGGCTCAGGGGCTGCCCCGGTTTATCTTAGTAGAAGATGTCCGAAGGCATTCTGAAGCAAGTGAAGGGCCTATTATTTGTCAAGCCAGGGTAGGGTCAAGTTGGATGGACCCTATGGTGACTTATCTCCGAGAAGATATCTTGCCAGTAGACAAGACTGAAGCCGACAAGGTGAGGAGAAAGGCTCCTCAGTTTTGGTTATCAAGGGACCAGAAGTTATACAAACGTTCTCTTTCCGGACCCTATCTATTATGCGTGCACCTTGAGGCCACAGAGTTGCTCCTCGAAGAACTACACGAAGGGATTTGTGGTAGTCACACGGGAGGAAGGTCCCTAGCACACAGGGCCTTAACCTAGGGGTACTGGTGGCCAAACATGCAAAGAGAATCGCAAGCATATGTGAAAAAATGTGATCAGTGCCAGAGGTTTGCCCCAAATATACATCAACCGGGAGGAGTTTTGAATCCTCTATCAAGTCTATGGCCTTTCGCTCAGTGGGGCCTAGACATCGTTGGTCCTTTTCCTAAGGCAGTCGGAAGCAAAAAATACTTGGTCGTTGCAACAGATTACTTCACCAAGTGGGTTGAAGCCGAGCCGTTAGCCAACATTAGGGATGTGGATGTCCAGAAGTTTGTATGGAAAAATATTGTTATTCGGTTCGGGGTGCCGCATACCCTCATCTCGGACAATGGCCTTCAGTTCGACAGTAAAGCATTCAGAAAATTCTGTGGTGGACTAGGCATCACTAACAGGTACTCCACCCCTGCATATCCTCAAGGAAACGGCCAAGCTGAGGCAGTCAATAAAGTCATAGTAAGCGGCCTCAAGAAGAGGTTGGACGATGCCAAAGGAAAATGGGTAGAGGAATTACCACATGTGCTTTGGACTTACAGGACTACTTCTCGGAGGTCTACTGGAGAAACTCCTTTTGCCCTGACGTATGGCGCTGAGGCTGTCATCCCCATAGAGACTGGATTCCCCACACTTAGAACCAGTTCATTCTCCTCGGACAACAATGACGAACAGCTGAAGAGCAATTTGGATTTGATCGCTGAGCGTAGGGAAAATGCCGCAGTTCGATTAGCCTATTATCAACACAAGCTCAAGCAGAGTTATGATGCCAATGTCAAACTAAGACCTTTAGCCCCGGGAGATTTGGTTTTGCGAAAAGTCGTGGGCACCGCGAAGAATCCGGCCTGGGGAAAGTTAGGACCTAACTGGGAAGGCCCCTACTGTATTTTATCAGTAGCTGGGATAGGAGCTTTTTATTTAGAAGATTTGGATGAAAGGGCTGTACCACACCCTTGGAATGTAAATAACCTCAAAAGGTACTACTACTAATGAAAGTTTCAATTCTCTTATTAAAGTTTCTCATATTGTTTACTACTAAGTGTTAAACAGAACCTTGGTCAGGCCTGGCTCCTCGGACCACCTACCTTGAGTAAATTAACACCCCTAAGTATTAAACAGAACCTTGGTCGTGCCTGGTTCCTCGGACCACACACCTTGGGTAAATTAATACTATTAAGTGTTAAACAGAACCTTGGTCAGGCCTGGCTCCTCGGACCACCTACCTTGGGTAAATTAACACCACTAAGTGTTAAACAGAACCTTGGTCGTGCCTGGTCCCTCGGACCACACACCTTGGGTAAATTAATACTATTAAGTGTTAAACAGAACCTTGGTCAGGCCTGGCTCCTCGGACCACCTACCTTGGGTAAATTAACACCACTAAGTGTTAAACAGAACCTTGGTCGTGCCTGGTCCCTCGGACCACACACCTTGGGTAAATTAATACTATTAAGTGTTAAACAGAACCTTGGTCAGGCCTGGCTCCTCGGACCACCTACCTTGGGTAAATTAACACCCCTAAGTATTAAACAGAACCTTGGTCGTGCCTGGTCCCTCGGACCACACACCTTGGGTAAATTAATACTATTAAGTGTTAAACAGAACCTTGGTCAGGCCTGGCTCCTCGGACCACCTACCTTGGGTAAATTAACACCACTAAGTGTTAAACAGAACCTTGGTCGTGCCTGGTCCCTCGGACCACATACCTTGGGTAAATTAATACTACTAAGTGTTAAACAGAACCTTGGTCGTGCCTGGTCCCTCGGACCACACACCTTGGGTAAATTAATACTATTAGGTATTAAACAGAACCTTGGTCGTACCTGGTCCCTCGGACCACACACCTTGGGTAAATTAATACTACTAGGTATTAAACAGAACCTTGGTCGTGCCTGGTCCCTCGGACCACACACCTTGGGTAAATTAATACTACTCAGTATTGAACATAACCTTGGTCGTGCCTGGTCCCTCGGACCACACACCTTGGGTAAATTAATACTATTAAGTGTTAAACAGAACCTTGGTCGTGCCTGGTACCTTGAACCACACACCTTGGGTAAATTAATACTACTAGGTATAAAACAGAACCTTGGTCGTGCCTGGTCCCTCGGACCACACACCTTGGGTAAATTAATACTACTAAGTGTTAAACAGAACCTTGGTCAGGCCTGGCTCCTCGGACCACCTACCTTGGGTAAAATTAACACTACTCAGTATTGAACATAACCTTGGTCGTGTCTGGTCTCCCCGACCACATACCTTGGGTAAATTAATATTACTGAGTGTTAAACAAAACCTTGGGCACCTTAACGCTCCTAAATATTAAGCGTAATCCTTGTCAGGCCTGACCTCTCGGATCAACCATTTTTGGGTGAATGATCACTTTCCCCTCATTCCTTTAAAGGTGGTACGAAATCGCAGACGAGTCTGCCCTCTCCATATTCATTTAGGCTGCACGCTCTAAGCACTTATTCTTACTTCATTTAATGAGTCAACGGTATGACAGCTAATTATGCTCACTCAAATTCCTTATCATTCGTTAAGTCAAAACCAGAATTTAAGGTTTCTATCTATAAACATAAACTTTGCGCAAATAAACAAACAGAATTGAAAACAAATGAAGTTGGGCAAAATAGTTTCATTAAATCATAGAATTGAAATATAATAGTTCCATATGCGACCTACTCGCTAAATACAAAATGAGAACTATTCGTAGAAGCAACTAAGAGCCCTAAAAGCCTAACCCTAAGCTTGTCTGGCCTGGGAAGGGATATTGCCGTCATCGCTTGGCAGGGTCGCTGAGGGAGCCGTGTCCTCAGTCCGATCAGGGTCCGCGGACACTGGTGTTTCACCCGGAGCATCCGTTTCTTTTTGAACCTCCTGAGCCGCTCCAGGAAGAATCACCGCTTGGCTCACTTGTTCCGGGGCACAAGGAGATGAGGAAGAGGGGCCAGCCGGCATCAAGGCCAGATCCGGGTGGAAATACGTCTTCCCCGGCTGCCTAAGTTCTGAGTCGGTAGGGACTCCAGCCATGTTTAAAGCCTCCTCCCATGTGGATTGGCAGTAGTCCCTGCAGACTTCAGTAACCTCCTCTGCAAGCCTTTTCTCCGTCTCCTCAATGCCGCGGAGGTATGCAGCATCCTTCTCGGCCTCTGCCGCCCTCAGCGCCGCCTTGGCTTCTTTCTTAGCTTTCTCGGCCTTTTCGGCTCGGGTGCGAAGATCCAAAACCAATTGCCTCGCAGTGGCCAGCTCTATCTCCGTCATGTGAAGCTTCTTCCGCTGGTCCTCGGCTTGGTCTTGGGCATTCTGCAGCCCGGCCTCAGCACTCCTCCTTTCCCTTTCTTCAACAATTAGCTTGTTGGCCAGCTCGAGCTTCTGGTGCTGCAGCTCCCCCAGGCTCTTCTCCACTTCCTTGCGGGATTAGGTCTCGACCCTGGCCACGTTACGGGCGTCCCTGACCCAATCCTCCGCAACGAAGACCTGCTGAGTAAGCTGCGAAAGAAGAAACACCAAATTATACCATCACAAAATGCATAACTTAGACATGAGTAAACCTTCTATATACAAAAGAGATAATGGACTCACCATGGCTAAGTCCCTCTTCATAGACATAAAGAGGTCGGCTTGCCTCCAAGACCCCACTGTGTCCATATCCCGAGGGAGAAGCAATGGACACTCCAAGGCCTCAGCGACGTATCCTGAGTGGCCGTTTTGGAACTCCCGTATGGATGCGTTAACAGTGATCGGAGCCCCATCCACGTCCAGCCGAGGAGCCCAGACTTGTGGTAGCTGAACCTCCCGGGGGTGGAGGTCACCCTGGTGCCTTGGCGGTGAAGCCCTCCTGTCGTCCTTCCTCTGCTGCTTCCCCCCTCTTTGTTGCCGAGGAGACACTTCACCCTCCTCGGCATCCAGGTCCACAACTTTCTTCTTCCTCTTCAGATCAGGAATAGGAAGGAGACCGGTTGCAGTGGTGGGTGGAGGGGGAGGAGGGAGTTTGCCAGTCTCCTTCTCTTTAGGGGCCTCCTTCGAAGATGTCCCCTCATTCCGCCCTGCTATTAAGGCTTTTAACCCCCTACTCGGCTGCAAAGGCATCTCTTCTATGTCTTCCGAGGTCTCGGAACGTTGAGAGCTGAGGGGTTTGGTTTGCACTTCTTCCTCCCTTTCGAAGTGGAATTGGTCTATTTCTGCCTCCAACGATGGTAGAGTCGAAGCGGAGCTTTCCCTTTGTGTAACTTCTTGGGGGGCGACTTGCTGAAGCGGCCAAGGGACTGGGGGAAGATCCTTGTTCGCCAAGAATCCCTGCCGAGATACGTCTATCCGGTTAATCCTCGTCCCCAGCTCGGATAGAGTCCCCGACGTCTTGGAAGCTGTCCGATATTGGAGTAAAATCCAATATCAAATGAGTGGCACGCAGCTGGCCGTCCGAGTGGGCGAATACCTCCGAGCGCAGCAGGTAATTCAACCCGTGTACGTTCACGAGATTGAGTTTGGGGGAGACGAACCGCCTATCTGTAATGACAATCAAAAGGGAAAACACGAAATCAGTCATCACACTCTCGAGGCTAAACGTATATACAGTAAAATAAAGTCAAATCTAAACTGCAAACCCTACAATTGTCTTAATCTAATCCCAAAGTACCCCACCTGGCTCCCCCTCAGTGGTCGGACAATGGTGGCCGTCATGCCACGCCCCCGAGACGATGACGTAATCGTCCTTCATGCCTTTGTTGGATTTTGGGAGGCACGATATCATTTTCACGACCGGAGATCGGGACTTCAAGTAGTACCCCCCCTCCTTCAGGGATGACATTCGTAAATGTGTACGACGTCGTGCCAGGTGAGTCTTAGGCCCATCATTTCATTAAGGGCGTCTACACACCCCAGAATCCTAAACACATTGGCAGCACATTGGTGTGGACACAATCGGTGGTTCCTAAGGTACTCCCTAGTGACTTTGCCCATAGGAATGGACATTCCCCCCTCTAAGAAGGCAATCACAGGGATAACCACCTCCCCGGACCTCCTAGAGATTAAAATGTCCTCCGGTGGACAATAACGAAGGCTAACCCCCTCGGGAATATTATACTTCGTCTTAAAACGCTCTATGGCTACGGGGGTATCGACTAAATTTTTAAACCTACCCATATCGATATCTAAAGGTAAAGGTTTGCTAAGAAACTTCCCTAAAGGCAAAAATAGAGAAGAGGAAGAAGGAGGCCGAGGTACTCGACCAAGATGGAATGAACCAAAGAAGTGAATACTTACGAAAGAAGGAGGTATTGTGAGTTCGGAAATTTCTTAGAAACCTAGGAATCTTTATAAAAATCTCCTCGGAATGCCTAAAACGATGAAACGTGTATCGGTAGGAGGTACTGGAATACTGGGTACTTAAACGAATGCAAAGTGAAGAAACTCACCTTCTCACGGCCTCTTATATTTATAGCATGCGAAAGTGGTGGGATCTATCCCGCTCAAATTTTCATAGGGAAATCCCAGCCGCACGATCTACCTTCAGCCGTTGATCAAGGAGACAAAGCGCCACCCAGAGTAATAAAGGATGCGCTACAACTTCCAAAGCGTCTTTGGAAAATGGAAATCTCGCGAAACGGCACATCCACGTGGATTTGTTGGAGCGCTTGATGGGTTTCAGCCTTGTAGAAATCAAAGTCCCACCTTTCTCCTCGGATAAAAGGAAAAAACTGGAACTTTGAGGGGCTATTGTAGGGGCAAAGGGCCCAACATCAGATCCTGGGCCGTGTGTCCGTCCGAGGAGACCTATACGTCCGAAGACTACACCTCATGAAGCATTTGCCCGGCCTGATCCAATGCTGAAGTGCGAATCTCGTGGGAGAAAGCCTTGTCCGAGGAGACCTTCTGCTCGGACTATTAAAAAGGTGTCCCAAATCAGTGCACCAGCCTCAATCTTATCTCTCCCAGAGAATCCCCCGATTTGTGTTGACCGTAAGGACAGATGGCGAAAATCAGATATTAAGCAAAAAGGCTGCTGCCACCGCATTTATGACCCTGCAGCTAACATCATGGCCGCATTAATGAGAAAAGACTCCTGAACAATGACCCCCTCCTTTACAGCTGCCCCCGGAAGGGATAAGGATGAAAAAAGCCCATGCGATGGGTGAGGGCATATAAATAGGAGGAAGAAAAAAGAAAGGAGGGGAAAAAAAGGGGAAGCCCAAACAATATTTGTACCAATACCCTCCTCGGACAGTGCCGAAGAGAATATTGTAATCCGTAATCATATCATCAATATACGTCTGGTCATTACCATACTTGGGCCTTCAACCCATACAGGTCTACTCCGGTGATCTTTGATCCACCCTCTTTACAAATTCATTGTTAGGATATTAAATACATTCTGGGCCTCCAGCTCTCTTGCGAACAAGCCCAATCGCGCTATTTGTGTCCTTACAGTAACTATGGAGCCTTTAATCCTTATTTATTATTATTATGATGAAGGATATAATATATTTGTAACAATTGAATTTTTATCTCATATTGATGTAATGATGGCTGAAAGTACTATATTTTCCCCTGACCAAGAAACACAAGGACCCTCAAAAGTGAACACTTTTCTAAATTTATTTAATCATTGACTACTGGACTCTAAATATAATTTCACCCCTACCGCTGGAGAACTGATTTGAACAATGACACTGTAAAAAGGACTAATAATATAATAAACTAATAACAGTAATGTGTTTATTGTGCTTTATTGTTTTCTTTTTGTTAGGGTGCAGCCTCTATCTCTTGCTTGGGCGGACTTCTACAACACCGAAAGCCTCTGGGCTTTATTTCAAGGCCTATCGTCGAGTTTCGGCTTGGCTACCCAATAATTTATTTGGGAACATCAAAATTTTCCCCTCAACAACTTCCAAGCATGCCATAAAGGCTAAAGGTATGATTTACAGACCAATCAATAAAGTTCTTGTTGAAGACAAATTTTTCACACCACATGCTTTATTTTATTGGCAACTTGCACTACATCAACATTATCATGGATTTTGAAAAAATATCTTTTAAAGCCCAAAAGAGCCCATATTTACACAAAAAGACGACAAAGTTCATGGTCCAAAACCTATGACAATTTTATCTTATTAAAGCCCATGGTTCAAGCTTGAGGCACAACATCTCATTTTTTGCTCATGATCCAAGCTCATGAGTCTGGTTTGGAGGGCCAAGAAGTATGTTCAGTAAAGCTCTATTGGTTCAAAGTTGATAAAGGAAATCATGTTGCTTGGCATGTCTTCCCCAATTCCATGAACTCTGACGGGTCAGTGTGCAATAGGTAATATCTGTTAAGCCTCTCATATCACATAACATTTAAAATGATAAACTTCTCATGCTCTTTACATAAAAATTAATGCTCATCATATAATATTAGTTTAAAATGTAATTATTTTATATAAATTATATTATTATTTTCATTTAAATCAATCCCAAGTACATGGTTAAATCCATATTAATATCTCATATCTAATATTAAATGCTCCCCTTGCTCTCCAAGATTTGGTCAAAACACAAAGAGACCATAATTACATCTTTAAAACTTCATCAAATATCAACCAACTAGTCTATTACTTACCAAAATTATATATGGGCTAAACATATAATTTTCCTAAACATGAAACTTAGTCAAAAATACCAACAATAGTTTCAGCAGAAACTGCCTTAACTCTAGCAGAAGCTGCAACAGCTCCAGCAAAAACAGCAACAACTCCAGCAAAAGCTGCAGTAGCTCCAACAACAACTGCAGTAACTCCAGCAGCAGCTTAAGCAACTGACACGTATCCAAAAGTAATATCATCAACTCATTAATGTCCAATTCCAATAGCTTGCTGCCATACCCAAAGAAGCAAGGGTCCTATTAAAGAAATCATACCATTTTAAGTTAAGATCCCTAGCTTCCAATTGCAATACCATAAATAGAAGGATCCTATAAAGGTTATCTTATTATTTTTAGCTAAACCATGAATTTAATGCTAAATATTTTCATCCAGCAGAAGATGTCATTTGGATGATATCATCTAGTAGCTATTGCTGTAGAGCTGACAGTTGTAACAACAGCTCCAGCAGCATTGAAGGCTCAGAATATCTTCTTATAGTTAAAACAACAAAATTAACTAAGGAAATCACTTGTTTTGCCAAAAATCTTTCCTTATTTGCTGATTTTCCCTTCAGCTAATTCAAACTTAGTTACATACTTGGCTTTATATAAAAAGGATTAAGCAACACACAACTCACCACACCATTATACACCATCCATCCCTCTCTCACCCCCTTATTCTGAAACTTTATTCATTTTGCTGCTACATACTCATCTTCATACTTCTTCATCTCTTTTACAAAATCTCTCTTACAAAATCTATCTTCATAGATAACAACATAACACACATATTACAACACTACTATCCATCCCTCTCTCATGCCTTTATTCTGAAACCTCATTCACTTTGCTGTCCATATCTCTAAGCATTCCATACTTTTCAATCTCTCTTACAAAAATATCTCTTCTTAGATAATACCATAACAATATACCTATTACACCACACTATTATCCATTACCTATTTTTCTCATACTCTATTATTTTGAAATATCATAATTTTGCTGCCTATAAACACATCTCCATCTCTTTCTCTATTTCTTTTACAATACCTCTGTTCTTAGAAAGCAACATAACCAATGTTATAACACAAAAAACAACCTTAGCAACAATTATAAGCTCATGTATTTACTATATTTAATCTTCATATTATCTATCTTATACTCCCATATATTTTAGAAACACATTCCTCACAAACTATCCATACATACTTTTCATATATATTTCTAATCTATCTTACAAACACCATATCTCACAAAACACATATATTTCTTATCATCTCCATACATCTTAAAGGATACCAAACACTCTTCCAAGAACATATTACAGAAGCCCTTTCTCATGGAAGGCATATGAACATTAAAGACTAAAATTCCTTCTCTTAGAAGGCACAATGATTTCATATTAAAGTCATTCTCATGAAAGACATAAATTTCTAATACTAAAAGTCTTTCTTATGGAAGGCAATAACACTTATATTTGACTAAAAATTAAAAAAGTATTATTTGAGGAAAATCATTTAAGTGCATGATAAAGATGATAAACTTAACCATCCTATATGCACACGGCTGGGCATGTTCTCTCTCCCTCTAGTTGTACCTATTTTTTCCCTTCAATCATGAAGTCACCATGAAAGGATTCATAATATTATATTGTACTGCTGAACTTATTTTATCATACTGCTGAAATGCTATAAGTCCACTGCTGTTATACGGTTGGAGTTACGAACTGTGAAGATAAGTCATTATATTTTTATCTCCAAAATTATACTATTGAGTATATTTTAATTTATTATCATTGTACTGTTGTACTCATATTATTATGCTGCTGGAATGTTATTAGCTCACCAATGTTATGCAGTTGGAGCCATAAATCACATAAAAAATAAAGTGATGCTATACAACTGGAGTAAAGAACATAAAAGATAAGTCAATGTTTCTTCCATCTTTGAAATTACATTATTAAGTATATTTTAACTTATTATTATTATTATTATTATATCGCTGGATGCAAGTTACTTTAATATCATTTTACTATTTAATAAAACATGATCTCACTAATACTTCATTAATGAACATACATATTAATAAATTAATCAACCACCGTTGGACATATATTATTTGGACATGAACCACCACTGGACATATATTATTCAGACATAAACCATTACTGGACATATATTATTTAGACATATACCACCGATGACCATATATTATTTGGACATAAAATATTACTGGACATACCTTATTTGGACATAGACCATTGCTGGACGTACCTTATTAAATTGGACATGAACTATACCACAGCTGGATATGGATTATTGGACTCATCCCATTATTGAACTTATGACACTTAATTAATTACTTTCTAATATTGAATATCACTTAATAAACATAATAATGATGTTTAACTCACCATTTAACCAAAGTTATTCAATTAAATATATTATTTATTTATTTATTTCAGCCATTATCATGATTCTAAGATTTTGGATTTTATCTTTTTTATAGACTTAAAAATGGACTGGAAGCCATTGGTCTATGTGGCCTAATGTCGAGTTTCGGATTGGACTCCCCAAAACAAATCTGGGTCTAGCAAAATCACACCTCTAGCGGAAGACACGTGGCCATGCACAAAAACAGCCCTAACAGTTCTAACAAAGGTATTTTCAATAACTTAATGAGGAGAAGATGGAGCCTTTTAGATCGAAAGAATCACATTTAAGGCATCATCCTCACAAATTAGAAACTTTTAACCCTTTTAGGCTGCTAGTAAAGATGCTTTTGCTTCTCATGTTAAGGGATCGTGGTCGTCTATTAGAGCTGTATACGTGTAGCAAAAATCAAAGTCTCCCTTATAATCTTTTCCCATTGCTGCCATACAAGCTTTGTCTTCTTCTTTAAAGGGATCCCAAAAGCTACTTTCTTTCTTTTTTAGTGGTACATGACCTGCAAATTCTTTAAAGTTTTATCAATATTTATTATTAAAATTTGGCAATTAAAGTTTTATCAATCTTTATTATTAATTTTTGTTTGGACAGCAACATAACAGAGAGATAAAAAAAAGAAAAGAAAATTGTTGATAAAATTGTATTTCACCTGAATAACTAGTTTTGATTTTTTTAGCAATTACTTTTTGAGTCAGAGCGAATTTTTCTCTTTCTAAAGAGATATTTCTCTCAACCTTCTCTATTTAATGCCTTCTAAATATATTTATGAACATTCCAAAGGAAAATTTGTAAAATAATATATATTTAACATTAATTATTTAAATAGGTAATGTTTTGAAGTTATATCCAGTGTAGCATATTTCTTATCTATATATATATATATATATATATTAATAGGCAAAACTTAGAAAAAAATCCAAATAGATTCTACGATTGAAGTATTTTGCGCCATTTGTCATAAATTATTTATTTTTAGAGAGAATTTTATTTTTTAATTTTGGAGTCAAATGTGAGATCACATCATAAATATCTATCCAAGTGAATTATTGTGTACAAAAACCAAAAAATCTAGAATTAATGAATAGAATTTTTTTTATTATAAAAAAATAGACAATTTACATTTTTCACCTAATAGTATTCTTACAAGACTTTTTAAAGAGTTAACAAAATATAAGTATGACTATCAATAGTATATAAATTATATATATAAGAATTATACTACGCATCTTATCGTATATCTTTAAGTGTATTCATGCATATTTATAGGGTTACAAGCTAGTTTTGATAGAGTTTGACTCCAAAAATCAATGGAAAAATGACCTGTGTCCTATTAACTCAATTAATTTTTATTTATTTTTTGACCTGTAAATGGATTTGTTCCATTACTAAAAAAAAAAAAATGTTTAATAGTTTCAACAACAGGGGAGGGGAAGGTGGATTCGTAGGTGGTAGTGGGTGACGTGACAGTTTCTCATTAAAATAAAAGAAAATTCCAATTAAAAAAGTACCAGAAATAAGCCAAAGCTATCACTTAAATCCCTCACATTAATATTTTAATCACACTTATCTCAATGTCATGAATGAGAGAGAATTGTTTTGTAATCTTCATATCTTGCTATGCTTTAAATGGAAGGATAAAAAAGAGAGTCAAGACATAATTACATATAATAATTTTTATAGATTTGATAGTAATAATTACAAAATTCAATAAGCCTTGATTCATACCCTCACATAGTTTAGAATTAATAAATGTATGAATCTAAAAAAGAGATAGAATTCAAGAAAAAAAAGTGACGAATACACCCCCAAATCCAGGATATATCAACTTTGTAATTGTATAGAGACGTGGTATCCACGTCATCAACGTGCCCCTTCCCCGCTAGTCGGTGCCAAAAATCCAATCCAACCAATCTTCCCCATTCTTATTAGTTATTACCATTTCTTAAAAAAAAAAAAGGCACCAATTATTGAAGCCAAGTCTCATTCACCAAACACCAACAACAACTTTACCACCTATCAAAAAAAAAAAAAAACAACTTTAGCTGACCGCAACATTCCACCATAATACGTAATTAATTTGATAGGAATTCGTTTTACCAAATTCCTTTGTTTCATTTCTTATAAGGTCACATTTGAATTTTTATTTTTATATATTGTTGTGAAATTCACATCACATGCAATATATGTACAAAAGCGTTTGTGTTTGGTAGCACACAGAGAGAGAAATGGCTTTGCTACGTAAATTGTTTTTCCGGAAACCTCCTGATGGGCTACTTGAGATCTGCGAGCGAGTTTACGGTGCGTTCTTGTTCTTGTTCTTTCCTTTTTTTTTCTTTATTTATTTGAATAATTCGTTGTTTCTGTTTGGCGGGGACTTATGAATTTGAAAATTCAAAGTTTTTTTTTTTTAATTTAGTTTTTTGTGTGAGTGATAAGGAAATGGTTTTCCAAGTTGGAAGTAATTGGAGTGTGGAATTTTATTATATGATTTAGAATAGGCAGTATTGGTTTTTGAATTTCCAAATTTTGGCTCTGTTTGGTTGCTGAGAAAGTGTGGGAAAAAAGGAGGAAATTGTATTATATGAATTACTACTGTTTCATGTTTTTTATTATTTACGAGCAATGAATTGCATTCAACTCAGCCTAATTCTTTAGCTTCCTCTAATTCAGAAAATTAAAAATGAACCCCCTCCCCCCCCCCCCCCCAAAAAAAAAAAACCTATACAATTTGTATATTTTTGTTAATTTCTTTTTCCTGGGTTAGCCTCTACATCTAAGTTGAAGGAAATTCAGCAATGTATATGACAAGGAATGAATCAATAAAGCAGTTTTTTTTGGGTGGGTGTTAAAAATATTTACTAGAACTAGAAGTCTCAAATGGGAGTTCAATTTTGGTTTTGTCCCATTGCATTATAGTGGCAGAAAAATAGAACCCAATTTTTTATTAGTGCAATGAATAAAATGAGTTTACAAAGCATAGGTTTTGGCTTCTGCATTTAAAATATTGCAAGTACTAACTAAGATTCTTTTGTTTAATTAAGTTTTGGTAGAAAATTTATAGATTAGTGACTGATGGGTTTGCGTTCTATGTATGCATATAGTATTTGACTGCTGCTTCACTACTGATGCTTGGAGTGAAGATAGTTATAAGGAATATATTGGTGGGATAGCTGGTCAACTTCGAGATCACTTGCCTGATTCTCAATTCTTGGTATTTCATTTTCGTGAAGGGCAGGCAAATAGTGAGATTCCTGACATTTTGTCTGAGTATGATATGACCATAATGGACTATCCTCGGCACTTTGAGGGTTGCCCGGTGCTGACGATAGAGGTTATCCATCATTTTCTAAAATCAAGTGAAAGTTGGCTTGCACTTGGGAATGTGCTGTTGATGCACTGTGAACGTGGTGGTTGGCCGGTTTTGGCTTTCATGCTGGCTGCGCTCTTGATCTATAGGAAGTTGCATAGCGGAGAGCAGAAGACCTTAGACATGGTTTACAAGCAGGCTCCCCGTGAGCTTTTGCATTTGATGTCCCCACTGAATCCAATACCTTCTCAGCTAAGGTATTTACAGTATGTCTCAAGGAGGAATGTTGCCTTAGAATGGCCACCATTGGATAGAGCACTCACCTTGGATTGCATCATTCTCAGATTAATTCCTAATTTTGGTGGACAGGGGGGTTGTCGTCCAATATTTCGTGTATATGGACAGGATCCTTTTCTTGTTGCTGATAAAACCCCCAAAGCTTTATACGCTCCAAAAGGAAGCAAAAGTGTCCGGGCTTACAAGCAGGTGATACTAGTTATTTAAAAAAAATTTCTTTTTTGAGGTTTACCCATTTTAATTTTATTGATTTTCTTTGATTTTTTACTTTTGACTCTTTGATGAGGTGATATTTTCATGGCTTCCCTTTCTTGGGAGCCATGCATGAATTCTGTTTATTTAAAGGAAGTGTGCAAGGATTAAGAAACTCGTAAGCATGATGTTAAATATTAGCTATGATATATTCCATTTTGAATATGCTTGAATATATGCGAAAGAGGAAAGCATAAAATAGGAACACAAGAACACAAAGGTTACGTGGTTCAGCCTTACGACTTACGTTCACGGAAGAAACCCTTAAGGCTACATCTTTATTATATAAGAGTGTAGTACAAAACCTGCGTTACAATAAACCATAACATGAGTATGTATAGTAGACTAAACCCTAGACTAATATACTTCTAGTAACTTGTACACAAAGTAGAATTAGGCTTCGGCCTATGCTAATGGGTTAATATATCCTGGAATGCACAGACGCGGCGCTGGAGGTGCCGCACCTGCGTCGGATGCGGCGACGCGTAGGGGACGCCGCTGCTCGCGCGTCGGGCCGCGTTTGCCATGTGGTTTTTTTTTTTTTGCGCCGACTCGGCTGAGACTCGGGCCGATTCGCCCGGAACCGGGCTGAATCGCGCCGACTGGGGCCGTTTCGGCCGATATCGGCGATACCGGCGAACCGCAGAAACGGCCGATTCCGGAATTCCGGCCCATTCAGGCCGAAATTCAGCCCTCTCACTCAAGCATTCTCTCTCACACCCTACACTCCCCTCTCAATTCATACATTTATTTATATTTTTAATATATTATCTAGTATTGCTCTTAAATTTGGTATATGTTTATATAATGTGAAAAAATATGCTTAGCAATATATTAAAAATATAAATAAAAATATTTTTAATAATTTTTTAATCGCCGAGTCCTGCCGCACCCGCACCCACCTTTTTCAAAAATTGCCGAGTCCCGCACCCACACCCGCACCTGCACCCGAGTCCTAAAACGCACCCGTGCTTCATAAAATATATCTCTAACTCATAATAATTAGAATAAAATAATCTTAAAAAGTTAAAAACAGATAGAACATGAAGCCTTTGCTTTGACAGCCTTTTTTACTTTTCTGGAAGGCAAGAACTACCATGGAAACCAAACAACCAAAGGTGGTGGCTCATTGAGGTTGCTTTTAAAGACCTCCATATGACAATTTCTAGAGAACTTGCTTACCCAAGATTTCAAAAACCAGATTGTCACTCTTGTTTCCGTAAATTGCTAGAATTTTTATTAAATAGACTTTCCAGAGTTACTTATAGTTGTATTTTGTCTTATTCAATAGACTTTCCATCGAACACATGGACAGACTTGGTACTTTGGTTGTCATTTGAGGTTTAAGTTGTAGGATTGTGGTCATTTGTGGAAGTCAATCACTTGGATTGGAATGGATGCATCCGATGTTGACAAAACTACCTCTGAGTTCCTCTCAAAGTAAACTGAGTTTCTTCCTTATGAGTTCACACTGTTAAACATTTTAATTGTCTCTTATTTGGCCTATTATTAATCAAATAGGCCTTTGGACCTGTTTTAATTTTGCGGGAGGACACATTCCGTTGGTATAGGGGATGAGAGGTTTCAAAATTTTGAATGGTCTCTTAATTAAAAACATGAGTTCAGCAAGGACACATCTTAGTGAATAATTCTATGTGTTTATTGTATTGGTGTCAACCTGATCGTTAATCGCTTGGAACTTCTCAAAAAATTATAGTTCCATCCTTTTGTATCAATTGTTTGAGAGAGAATAATATACATTATCCCAACTATCAAGCCGGCAATCTGGGTTCTGGGTAGCTCTTCAATTTGGGGCTTTAGCAATGAGTGGCCTAGTAAAACTTTGACATGACTTTCTGGACTTGACCTGAAATCCAAAATGGCTTTGGATGGGATAATTTGAACTGAATTTGTATGTAATTTACTGAAGACCAGTAAGGATAAAACAAGGGGTAAGGGGATGTACCCCTTTCCCTCTCCCTTGTGTGTGTGTGTGTTTGTTTCTCAAAAAAAGGGGTAAGGGGATGTATGGGTCAGCATTTTGGGAGCTTGATTTGTTTGTGAGGTTGAGTCTGCTAGAGATTACTAGAAACTTGGTTGAGACCTTTCATTCTATGCTTCTATCTGCGGGGAAAGCTCTTTTAATTATGATTAGTATTAATTTTTTTTACAAAAACTTGGTCTAATCTTAATATTATTATGACTGTTTGGAACCCGTATTATGTTGCAGGCAGAATGCGAACTGGTTAAAATAGACATCAATTGCCATATTCAAGGTGATGTTGTCGTTGAGTGTGTTTGTTTGAATGATGACATGGAACGTGAAGAGATGATGTTCCGTGTCACATTTAACACAGCTTTTATTAGGTCTAATATATTGATCGTAAACCGTGATGAAATTGACATATTGTGGAATGCTAAGGATCAATTTCCTAAGGACTTCAGAGCAGAGGTATTGCACATGACACATTTGTGTAGACTTAGTTGTTTTTCTGGTGCTTTTTCCTAATATGAAATTTATACACTGGTCATTCTTTGGATGAAGATTCTTTTCTCAGAGATGGATGCCGCTGCTTCCATTGTTCTGGGTGATGTCTCGTGCTTTGATGAGGAGGGCCTTCCCATGGAGGCATTTGCAAAAGTTCGAGAGATCTTCAATTATGTGGACTGGTTAGATCCTAAGGCCGATGCAGCGCTAAGTCCTAGAAAGCTCTGGCAGAAAAAGAAGCCCACGGTTTGGGAAAATAAGGATAATAGCTCCTTATTGTCATCCCTGGATATTCAGTCCCTTAAGGTGGCTGAGCCCCATGACATTCAGATTGCACTCCAATTGCCCTCTCAATCTGACATCATGTTCCAAGGGATGCCTCAATCTTCTAAGTCAACCACAGTCAACTGTAAATCTGTGCAAGGTACACCTGTAACGCCAACTTTTGGTATTGAATGTCAGTTACATGACTGTGCCTTATCTGAAGGTGCCAAAGTCACTCAACCTGTGCCTGTTCCTCCAACTGTTCCAGAGCTCCCATTGGCAGTTTCACATGCCCCTGAATCTGTGGATACCAAAAGTGTTTCAATTGCACCCAAAACACCTCCACCTGCTCCTCCACCACCACCTCTCTTGACTGCTTGTTCTACGAAAACTCTTCCTTCTCCTTCCCCATCTCCTCCATTGCCACCTCATCAACTTTCAGAACCTACACATTCTTCACTTACTAATGATATTTATTATAAAGATCATTCATCAATGGTTAGCCCACCAGTTAGTGTTAGGCCACTTCCACCACCACCCCCTCCTCATACTGGGCAAACTTCAGGTCCTTTAATCTCCAACAATAATCCGTTACTTTATCCTCCTTCAGCTCCTATAGTTACTTCAATAACTAGGCCACCTCCAACTCCTCCACCACCTCCAACACCACCTCCTCCGCCAACACCTCCTTTGAAGGAGAATATAGCTGTTAGAGCTGGACATCCTCCGCCTCCAACTCCTCCACCACCTCCTCCTCCAACACCTCCTTTGAAGGAGAATATAGCTGTTAGAGCTGGACATCCTCCACCTCCACCTCCACCTCCACCCCCTCCTCATTCAGGACAGGCTGCTGTTCCTAGAATTCCATCTTCAGTGCCACCACCTCCTCCTGCCCCCATATATTCATCCAAGCACTATGACCCTGCATCAGTGAAATCCTCACCTGTTCCATCTGTGCCCCCTCCTCCAGCTCCCTCTGTTAAAGGAGTGCCAGGTTCGCTTTCTCTAGGCAGTATTGGGAATAGTTCTCCCAATGGTGGAAAGGGTCGAATTATTTCACGTACTATAAGTTCAAAGAATAATCAAACCAAAAAACTGAGGCCATTGCATTGGTTGAAATTAACAAGAGCAATGTCAGGAAGTCTTTGGGCTGAGGCACAAAAATCTGGTGATGCTGCCAAGTATGTACTTTTTCTCTAAAAGAGAAGTTCCATGTTAAACTATGAATCAATGCTTTGATTTATCTTCATATATCTCATAGGCTGTTTCATTTGTTCTCTTATAATGTAGGGCTCCAGAGATTGACATGTCAGAGCTAGAGAATCTTTTCTCAGCAGCAGTTCCAACTTTAGATCATGGCAGGAAGTCTAAGAGTGGCTCAGCGGGGCCAAAATCAGATAAAGTGCAACTGGTAATCAACGTTTTTGGTTCTCAAGTTGTACCAATCATCATTGATTTGTTTTTTAATTAACTTGAAATTGTTTATATTTCATCTTCAGATTTAAGTCCATTAATATTTTGTAAGAGGAGTCTCACCCTAAATTTTGTGTCCATTCAAAGAAATAAACAATTATCTTGTTTTATGGTTTAAAAATTTTTGACCTAGGAAAAAGTCAAATCAGATGTAGATTTCCTGGGGTCAGGTCTGGCAGTGTTAAACAGCTTGGATTTTGAGGAATTAGGGTTAGGGTTTAGTGAAAAAAATGTTGTAAAATAGTAAGGAATAAATATGGGTTTTCTAATGGTGAAAAGGAATAGTAATATTTGGGGATGAAATAAGGAGGAAAAGCCAAAGTCCATGTTTTGGTTCTTTATAGGGTATTTGGGGCTATTTGATGGATGAGTGGTTTAGGGTTTTGAATTTTAAGGTTTAGAAGGTGAAGAATCAATGTGTGTGTGAAAGGTTTTAAGTTACTGGGATTTTAAGAACGAAAAAGAAAAAGAATAAACTTTTATTGTTCTTCTCTCTTGAATAGAAAGCGTTAAATTCATATAAGTAGATGACATATACCTGTTCCTAGTGGAACTTGAACTTCTTGAAACCCTAATAAGAGTTGGACTCCTTTCTACTCTGCCCAAACTAAATAACTAAACTCAAACAAAACCAAAATAGGACCCAATGGACTATTAATATAGCCCATCCCTAGAAACCAGAAAAATACAAATTTTCCTGACACTTATAATAAAAGAAAAAATTGGAGTAGAATTACATTAAGGTCTGGGTTGGGGAAATTTTTTGTGGTTCTAATAGGTGACAGAAGGTCCTAGGGATTAATCTATGCAAAGATTAAATGAGCAAAAGCTTGCAGGAATTTGAGATACATGCTGTAAAACCTTCTGGCAGCTACTAATGTTAGGCCTTCAGGTTGTTAAGATGATGACATGAGAAGAAAAACATAAAGAGGTCCAAATTAGGGTTATGTGTTGGAAGAGTAAAGAAATCAGGGTTGTGACTTGTGATTGCATAGCATATTAACGAGGAGAACGCCATGTCTTCATGCCTCCCAATAAACAAAACACTGAATTTTTTTTTTCCTGGTTTCTTGAGAGCACCCCATAAATATTTTTGCATAAGTTATGCACAACAGAATGTTTCTTCAACTGCTCTGTTTACCAAAACCAATGACTATTGCAAGCTGATATAATTTTAAACTGTCTTTATGTTCTAAAATCATTTTTTATACCTTTTCTGTTATTTTCAATTTGTCAAGTAGGGTCCTTAAAGAAATTGCTTAACAGTTGTCCAGTTTGCTGATCATGAGGAATATTTTAAAATACAAATATTCCTGACGGCTGATGTTAAAAGTTTGATGGATCCAAATTACTTTTGAATTCATGCAGCTCCAGTCAGTGACGGCCAGTGTCAGTTCTGGCCATGCAAGTGATCAAAAGTTCAAAAAATGTAAATTGGATTTCTGTCACTATATATAACAACATTCGGGCAACCAACTCAGAAAGAAGGATTACCGTTTCTGTTTTTGCAACAATATGTCTTTTTTTACTCATAAGGATGGGTATGGACAATTAAATGTTAACTAGCTACACTTTTACTTCATGAAATATCTTAGACAGAACTGTTCGATTAAATCCATGTATGCATCCATAGTTTTATAAGTGTGAATTGGAAAAAATTTGTTACCAAAGTTTATCAGATTAATTAAGTTGTTGGGGATTTTTGGATTTCCAATTTGTAAATCAAAAAATGGGCACCAAAATGTTAATTTATGGCAAAGAACTGAGCATCTAGCTCTCTTTGTCAATTGCATATTCTTCATTCATGTTGAGTGATTGAGAAGGTCTGATTGTATACATTTCTAGTTTGATTTCCCTCTGTATGATCCATATAAATCTTAAGGGTTGTTGTCCAAAAGCAAAATTGAAGCTTTTTGGGATATACTGATCACTTATTATCAACTTATCTGTGCTAGAAGTCTAAATTCTATAGATTGAACTAATGTACTTTATTTACTGGGGGAAAAAAATAACTAATGCCCTTCAAAATCCCAACCACCCCTCTTCCTTAAAAGAAAGGGAAAGATGTTTGTACTTTATGTTGGCCTTTTCTATTCTTTTGTATTATGGAATTGTAGAATGCTTAGGTCTATCAAGTATTAAGTACAGCATTGGAAGTGAGGTTATATGCATCCCTTTCTTGTTGCATTTATCTTGTTTGGCCAAGTTATGTTCTCATGAATATCAGATTAATATTTAGTATTTGTTTAATGTTATCATGTCTTGCAGATTGACCACAGGCGGGCATATAACTGTGAAATCATGCTTTCAAAGGTGAAAGTGCCATTGCATGACTTAATGGTAAGCTTAATGCTATTTCAATTGTGTACTTCTACCAGTTCTCTGGGCCATAATAAAAGTTTGCTTCGCATAGACTTTAAGCAGTTCAGAGCTCAACTCTGCAAATCCTTATCTAAACTATAGGAGCTCAGCTACAGGAACTCTGTTCTGTCATACCACTATATCTAGGGCAAAATTAATTTTTCAGTCCTATTAGTCTTGTTCTAATCTTTCAGTCCTATTAGTCTTGTTCTAATCTTACTCCCTTCTCTTTGACCTATCCTTCAATTTTAATCCTTACTGGTGCTGTTTTTGGTCTTATACCTTTTTGGTATTTCCCTTACGTTTTTTTACTTAAAAAAAAAAAGTATTCCCTTTACCATCAATTTCAAGAAAACCTTTTTTTTTTTTTTTGGATAACGCTGATGATTTTTGTAGCTCAAAATAATTGAAACAAGCAAGAAAACACACAGTGCAATACATGTTCTAAAACAGAAAAAAAATATGAAAACAGATACTCCCAGTAGTACAAGCCAAATTCTTTTGAGACAACTCATCAATTTAGCACTAATGATACCAAGCCTGTTTCAAAGCTACTGAAACAGCAACCATCCTCCAAATATCTTTTGTAAACACAACTTCCCCCCCAACCTCAATTAATTTCCAGAGCAGACCCAAGTATTCCCCAGTTGATGCACAGTACTTTTATTGAGAATGGAATTGTCTAAATTACTCTTAGCTTCCATCTTGGCTTTGACATCTCTTGTAATGCTTTTAACAATTTGCTATTCTGTCTTGGGATTCACAAATGATAAACTGTTGCCCACCATGCCACCTTCCAAAGGGAAAGCTCTATATCTTTTCCCTCATAAAAAATCCGGTGCTGCAGCTTAATATATCATCCAATTTGGGAGGAATATCATTCACCAATCAAAGCCCCATAATGTTCTTCCAAATTATTTTTGTAAAAGAGCATTCAAAGAACAGGTGACTCCTACTCTCTGTAACCATTCTGCTGGAAGAGCATGCACAATCCCCTGTGAACCCCAAATCATCATCCTTGCTCTTGTAGATAACCTGTCCTTCATGGCAAGCCAGCCGAGAACACCATCTATGCCCCTAATATTGTTTTGAACACATTTCAAATGTTAAGTTTGGGTTGAACTGTACTAGAACACTTTTATTCAAAAGAATCTGTAGTTAAGCAAAGAAGTGATGTCATTGGCCTCGCTTCCTTTCCTCATAAACAAAAAATGGAGAGTGAGATCACAGGTACATTATAAAACCTGGAACTTTGTCATACTGCCAGCTTATACTTTAATGCATAATGATATGTGCCAAGTGCCCATCCCTGATGTAAGCTTAAAATGGTTGACTTACAGCTCCTTCTTTGGTATGTCAAACTATCAGTAGAAAAGTTATTTCCTCTTAGAATTCAACGAATCACATTGTAGAGGGACAAGTGTAATTACATTCTTATGGTTGTCTTATGTCAACATATCTATTTAGGTATGTAGAGTGTGGGCCATGTCTTTAACTGGCCTTGAGCATGTCATGTCACTAAATTTTGGTGATTATGATCTCCCTCGTCTTCTCATTCAAAATGAAAAGAAAACACATGCCCTCTGTCTCTCTTTTGCTTAGGCAATCTTCTCTTTCTTTTCTAGAGGCTCTACTTCATTCTAGGAGTCATCCTATCCTCTTGGTTTTTTTTCCTTGCTATAAATTTCCTCTGTCCAAGCATGGTTCTGATTCATTTTTTCTAGATAGGTGATCAGTTCCATTATACATTAGGGGGTTGTTTCTGACAAGTTGTCCTTATCAATTATGGCTTCATGTGGATCATTGACAGAGTTCAGTGCTTGCCCTGGAAGATTCAGCTTTAGATGTGGATCAGGTCGAGAATCTCATAAAGTTCTGTCCAACAAAAGAGGAGATGGAACTACTTAAGGTTTGGAAAACTATTATTGAATTAACTATTATATTAAAATTTGGTATATCATGTTCTATTCATTTTATATCTTCTGCAAATATATAATTGCATTTATTACATTTCTCTGTTCAGGGCTACACGGGAGAAAAGGGAAAGTTAGGGAAATGTGAACAGGTGTGTAAGATTTCATTAGTGCTGTTTGTGTGCTAACCTTTTATTTGATATTTTGATGTCTTGATTTCTCACATTTGATGAGATGCATACTGGTATTTTTTTGACTTTGCCTTTATGACTGCTTCATTATAAGGAAATTGTGCTATGTTAGGTAGTAAGAATTCCAAACACAATGGACATTTAAGGATCCTTTAAACTGATTAATCTTATTGTAGTTCTCTGATGTAACTTATTTGCATAATTTCTTGTGAATTCTTTATTATCATTGTCCAACTGTAGTATTTCTTTGCTCTAGTTTTAATTTTCCATTGTTACTTATGAATACTAACCTGTGGTATGTTTTTTATTAGCTTAATTAGTGATACTTAACTACTAATGCAACAATTGAACTGTTGTTTTACAAGTATTTACACTATAGAATGGTAACTGAACAACTAAATTCTTAACAAGTGTACTGCTTGATATGAACATATTATAAATGATAGGTGAAGCCCTATGGTATTTCACTCATTAACTGAATGCACTTCTGTGGGTATCATTTCAAAGACTTCGTTTTGCTGGATATAGGGCATGCATTTTAAGGTGAAGGAAGAAAAATGTACCTAGGTTTAATTTTTGGTCTCTGCATGTGTACTTGTCTCAAGAAGTTCAAAATTCAAATGCGTGCTGTATCTGTGTACTTGTCTCAAGATGTCCAAAGTGCAAGTGTGTCTCTCTGTGTGTATACCTTTCTCAAGAAGTTTAAACTTTAAAATGCTTGTGTTTGCTCTGACATCTCTCAGGACCAGCATTTGAGTGTAAAAGAGTTGGTATGATGGATTTCATTTGAAAGCTATTTTCGTCTTCACAACTAGCATTGTTACTCATAGCTTTGATAGAAAAGTACCTGCTATTGGTTGATTTGGTTGGTGCATCCAAGTCAACCCTTGTGTTCAGTAGATGGATGGATGTGCCATCTGAAACGTATTAGCATTTTTTTTCTCATTACATTGACATAGGGGTTCCATTTTATGTATATTCAATAAATTCAACTTGTTCTATGATGTTTAATGATGATATATTGAACCCTTGATTTAAGCTGCTATAACTGCTCAATTTGGGAACATATCCTCCCTGAAGTATTTTGTGGCATCTTTTTTGGATTAATATGCTTTGTGCATGTTCATGACAGTTCTTCTTAGAGTTAATGCAAGTACCACGTGTAGAAAGTAAGCTCAGAGTTTTTTCATTCAAGATACAGTTCCATTCCCAGGTGAGGAAAAGCTTCTCTCTCACTTGCTCAATATGCAGTGATTTGCCTATGTTAATGTGGCCTATTTATAATTCCATTTAGGTTTCTGACCTCAGAAGCAGCCTCAGTGCTGTCTACTCTGCTGCAGAAGAGGCAAGTTATTTTTTCATATGCTTATACTTATTTTTGGAAGTGATTCTGAGATTCCTATCAATATTGACTTCTCATTTTCTTTTACCTGATGTTCTCATCAGATCAAGGGTTCTGTCAAACTGAAGAGAATTATGCAGACGGTTCTTTCATTAGGAAATGCTTTGAACCAGGGAACTGCTAGGGGTAAGTTGATATTAAATTGTCTGGCATCTATCCTGAATGCACTATTATTATTAAAAAAAACAAATTTTAGGCAGCAAAATACCCTATCATCATTGTTAGAACGCATCTATGCATTTAATAAATTGGATAATTCTAAAGCATATGAGTAAAGAAAATACTCGTACAAAAAGTCGGTCTTGGAGTGCCAAAATTTTGGTGGTTGTCACTGATATTTGGTAAATGGTTTGAGTTACTGTTTCCAATTTCCAAAAGGTTGTTATTGAGAAGGAAAAAATGGCAGTGGTTGTTAATAAGGAAATTTTGGAGTATTGCAGTAGACTAGAAAGAATGCTGAGAAATTACTGTGTGAGACCGTGAGTGAGATATATGCTCCCCTCTTTATTGAGTTGGGTACTAGAGAGTGTGAAGATCTGTTTTACTAATTGGCTTGAAAACAACTCATGTTATTCATCATGTAAACCTCTAATTTTTTAAGAGGGAGATAAAAAGAGCATAATTGGAGCATGTGGAATCCAAAATAACATTTTAGAATTGGATTTTTTTACAAAGTTTTGCAGCAATCTAGGGACAAATACAGGACAAATCAAGGAAAATAAACTTACAGATTTGAAATTTTTTAGCTCTTTGGGATGTTTTAACATGCAAGTTGCATTTGGAAACTTTGAAAAAGAGCCATGAAAGAAGGAATAAAAGTAATAACTATCCCTCTTGAAGTATGTCTGTTAATTTGATCACTTAGCCAATCTTGTTTAGTAGACCTCTGTGGAGAAGTATGGAAACAATGAATCTGATTATGAACTTCTGATTTATTCGAAGTATATAATTCTAATGATGACATAAAGAGATACCAGAACATACATGTGGCTCAGATCCTGACCTATTAAACAGGGATGGAATGAGACATCTAACTTTTTTTTTGAAGGGGGGGGGGGGGGGGTGGGGGGGTGGGGGAGCATGAATTAAATTTTTGTAGAATTCAGGAATAAAAAGTATACTAAGATTTAAAACTAAATTAATACATGAAAAAAAAACTAGCATTTATTTAGTGTTTAGCAGAAAATATACATATAAAAGAAATACAAAATATTTATTCTCTGTACTTTTTTATTTTTAATTTATTTGATCAATCATCTTTCAAAATGGAACTTGACGTGCCTTTAAATCCTGAAAATCTGTACTTAAATTTTCAGCAATTTTTCTTGTAATGTACAAAATCAAAGAGTCTGATGATTGAAAATTCTCATTTCATAGTAGTGGTAGAAACATTGGAAAAGTAAGCACAATTATAACCACTATGTGAATAAGTTGGTTGGCTATTGGTATTGGATCTTCAGCTCTTTTCCAACCATTTGGTAAAATTCAAGACATAAATTGATGAAAAAAAATTATTTGTGCTTTGGGTTTACTACCGCCCCCATCAAAATTATTGGGGGAAAAAACTAATATGAAATATATTGATTAAAAAAAGGAGTGCACGTATGCATATTCAAAAGCAAGGAACTATCTTAATATATAAATAAAAGAATAACATTGATTGAAAGCAATTAGCTTCTTATTTCTTGGTTTGCCCTTGATTTATCTTGATTAGGAACTTATATTATTTACTAAAGGATTTTAGCTACGTGAAACACAAAAGACATAGATTTTTAAAATTTTTTTTATTTAAAAAAGGTGTTTTATGTTAAAAAGTCTTTTTGGAAGGAGGGCCATATGGCATGCACCAACAGACTGTCTCATTTTTGTTCAGCTATGTTTTTGGGACCAAATTTTAGATATTTATAAAAATATTTACTATAAAACAGTTTCATCTTGAATGGGGGCATATATATTATATAAATAATCATAGGGATTTGTTAGAACCAGGGGGCCATTGCCCCACTTGGTCTTAACTTAGTTCAATCCCTGCTTTTAAATCTAAGATCACTTGGCAGTTGAGATGCTTCCTTGAACATAAAGTTATCCTACATTGTGATATTTAAATTTATAAAGCTATAAGCACTGGCACCTTGGTCCCTATTAAAATACTGGGGATTCCTGTCACATATTTTTCTATATTTTCTTGCCTTGTTACCTTTTGCTCTCACATGCTGTGGGATCAGACATATAACAGCATCACATTGTTATCCTGCTCATTGATACTCCTTGATTTTATTCTCTCCTTTTTTTTTCCTAGGATCTGCCATTGGGTTTAGGTTGGACAGCCTTCTTAAACTTACAGATACACGTGCACAGAACAAGAAGACTACTCTCATGCATTATCTTTGTAAGGTACAAGTTGGTACTTATTTCTCTGGGCTTTGTAATGATAAACTTGACTGTCCACATTGGATTTGAAACTTCTCTTGGAACATATGGTGAGGTTATCATGTGTAAATGGAAATTCATGCTTGTGCAAACTACATCTTTGTTAATTTTAATTTACAATTGTTTTATACACTTGTGCTCGTGATTAGAGAGTGGACATGCATTTTATATGGACTCATGGCAGAGCTAATTAATTAAAGGATTTAATGGGTTGGTATTAGTGTTGATAAATTACCACTTGTCTTAAAAGTTTAAGTTATTAGGAATTAGTGAATTTAATCATTTAACTATTATTTTAACACTCCCCCTCACATGGGGTCCAACATATGGTTTTAACTTTTTAAATGGGAGATAGAGGGGAGACAAGGTTCGGACTTAGAACCAGCTGTTTTGATACCATGATTCATAACCTTTGTTCTAAATGTTTAAGCTATTAGGATATAGTGAATTTAATCATTTAACTTTTTTTTTTTTTTAATGTCTATCTCCAAAAGGAAACGTTGACCAGCAAAAGGAAAAAAATAGCTCCTGCTATCCCCAGCAAAAGGAAACGTTTACCGTATATCTTTTATTGCAATAATTTATTTTATTTTATTTCATTTTTAATTTTTGTTCTTTAGTAGAATAATGGTGAAGTGATTAAATTTACTTTTTAAGCTTTTAACACTAGTAGTAACTTATCATTCCTAAATATTAATTTGCTAGATGTGTCATGTAGATCCTTTGAAGGCTTTCATTAAAATGGATTTAAATTTTCTGGCTGATTCATATATTGTACAGAGCTGATAAGTTTTTTCAGCTTATATGGTTCAGTTTGTGATGTTTTTAGTATACTGCTTACCTTTTTTTAGTGAAAAAAAAAACTGTTAAAAATGAGAAACCTCAGATGCACAGGCTCCTTGTTCAGTCAAATGTGTCGTTCATTGTGCTAATGAGCCCAAGTTTTGATTTTTCTGATTATTTGTATGCATCTTCATATAAGAAGCATGTTTTGTTGTCATTAATTACAAAACTTTGTGCATTAATATGTGGTTTTTATAATAAATAAAACTATTATGTTGATCAATTATGATTTAATGTCAAGTTTTGGGTAGCTTTTGATGTACTTTTCCATGGAGAGGTTTACCTGCATAGTACTTGGTGATGATTATGTTATGCTTGATAAGCTGTAGGTGCTTGCTGATAAATTGCCTGAAGTTCTAGATTTTTCCAAGGACCTTGCTAGCTTAGAGGCTGCATCAAAGGTATTCTTATTTGTTATGATGAGAACCATTTATAGAAATTTTTTTTTAGAGTTGGCACTTCTTGACTGAAATGTGTGATTTCTATCCAGATACAAATGAGAATTTTGGCAGAGGAAATGCAAGCCATAAGCAAAGGATTGGAGAAAGTTGTACAGGAACTGTCCACCTCTGAAATTGATGGTCCTGTATCCGAAAATTTCTGTAAGGTATTTATGCTATTAGTCTTTTTTTGTCATTACTAGCTGGATCTATCCATGTCTGTCCATTCGTCACTACTCATTGGTGCAGTTATCTTGTAGTTATTGTGAATGAATAAACTCTTTCAGCTAACACCTGCTCATCTTGTAATATAGAAGGGGAAAGACAGATTTCATGAAGTTCTTCATTGTTGCTAGTTCTATCTTTAAATTCTCATGAATTCTTTAATATTTCAACTTGCTAGTTATCCATCTCAACATTTTCCCTCATTTTCTTTCACACGCACATAGAGAGATCCAACTTTATTGTTGATGTGTATTGCTTGAATTTAAGAATAAGCATGCACGGATTCCACCTTAATGGTACCACATGTGATCATATAACTTTAAATACTGGTCTTGTTTTGTGCAGCACTCAATATGCCGTGTCATACTTTGAAAGGGAAATAATGGCATTAGCCTAGCCAACATGCTTATGTGCCCATATATATTCAGTTTTAGTTCCTGTATTGAGACACAGTGCAAGCTGCGATAAAGTTATATAGATACACAACTCTTGGCATTTCACTTGAGAGAGTTCTTTTCCGTGGCAGATTCTAGAGCCATTCTGTGAAACTAAGAGTAGTGCAAAAGATATTTTCTCTAGGCGTTGCACGTGAAAGAGAGTTTTGGGTATCTTTGGGCTTTGGGATTTTTGAGAGAGCCTTTCTGCTACTATTGTAATCTCCCAGTATTTTTAGCGGAACTTTCTCCTCATAACTGCCCTTTAATGCAGGCAATTTGCTAAACCAGGCAAATTCTTGTGTTCTCTTTGTATGTGCTTGATGTATTTTTCTTTATTGTTATTGGTTTGAATCCTGGGAGTGCTATTGGATGATAGTTATCTTCCCCTTGTTGGTTGTCTTCTTGTCGTTGTTCACCCTCTTTTAACTTTATTTTGTGCTTATTTTTTCAGCTGAAAGAGATGATTTGTTAGGGCTAGCATGTACTGGGATGAGCAGATTGGTATCAGGGTTCTTAAAGATTGATTGAATTAGACCTAAGATGGTGAATTTTGCATTCTAGGGTCTTTGTGGGACTTGGATGTCTGGATACTGTTTTAAAAAAAGCAAAGAAGAGCGAAAATTGTAGATGCCATCAATACACCCTTTAGTCAACAAAGTCTGACCAACTTTAAAGAGTTTCTCGTTCATAAGCCAAACATAAGGAGAACGAAATGTTTGAGTTTGGGATGATAGTGAATCTTGTATTTCATTGAGCTACTGTAAGATTATATGAAGTGCGCCAAATTTTATCTGGATAATGCTGTTACAATATCAAACAATCAAAAGACCACTGTTATGTATTTTAGTTTTGAATATTACCATGGAAATGATAATTGTGATTCTTATAGCTAAAGATTCCTCATGCTTTTAGTTTTTATTCATTAGGCTTTATGTATCTTTGTGTTTATTTTGTTATTGGCATAGAATTTATGGCTCCTTGTCTATTGTTCTGGCTTTGATTTATAGTTTCATTCTATATTTCAGACTTTAAAGGAGTTCCTTCTTTCCGCTGAAGCTGAAGTGAGGTCCTTGGCTTCACTGTATTCTGGCGTGGTAGGTCTTGCTTTGAAGTAGTTGGGAGTGCTTATACTTTTACAACCATAAAAATGAGTACATGTTCTTTATCATCTGGAATATCTTACAGGGTAGAAATGTGGATGCAATGATCATTTATTTTGGAGAAGATCCATCTCGCTGCCCCTTTGAACAAGGTATTATAACTTATGATCATTTTGTAATGCATTTACAATTTTGAATACTGTTAAATTAGCGATTGTCTCAAAAGCTTAAGCTATTGGGATATGGTAAATTTAATTATTTAACCGCATACTTCTAACACTCCCCTCACTCGTGGGCTCAAACTTTCTTTTAATAGGTGAGGTACAACATGTGGGGTTTTAAATAGGAGGTAAAGTGGCAGCAACAGAGATCGAATTTAGGCCCTCCCGCTCTGATACCATGTTAAATTACCGATTGTTCCAAAAGCTTAAGCTATTGGGATTTGGTAAATTTAATCATCTAACCACATACTTCTAACAATTACCATAGGGTCAAATGGAAATCTTGGCTTGTGATATATTTATGATTTTACATATGGTATTGGCATATACTCAGACTTTGCTGCTTATGAGTTTTGTGATGAAATTTGAATCAACTGATGGTTCACCTGAAGTATGAGCTCAGAAACCATTACCATATCTGATGTTTTGTTCTGAAATCTCGTACCATGTTTTAGTAATTTCTGCGATCTAAGTTTTAGGAGATTTACTTGGTAGTCAAATTCAATAAAATCTTGGTTTTGTTAGTTATCTGTCTATTTCTAAGTTTGTCATCAGATTGGAAGCTGCATCTGATGCCGTTACGAATCACATTCATTATGACGATATATCACGTTGTGTCCCCAATCTAATTCTACACATTGTCACTGTAATGACCAGGTGTATGCCTTTTCTGAATCATTAAAGATAATGTGTGTTGGTATTTATTAGGTTTTGTACTTTGTAGTTTTTTAATCTTGAAGTCTAGCTGGACGGCTTCACATGCACAGCTCTTTTCAGTGTAGTTTCTGCTACCTTATTTCATTTCTGAAACACATCTGCAGTTATTTCAACTCTGCGCAACTTTGTGAGAATGTTCAACCAAGCCCATGTAGAAAACTGCAGGCAGCTTGAGCTTGAAACGAAGAAAGCAGCAGAAAGTGAAAAATTAAAGATGGACGCTTCACATAAGGAGTCCCAACGGCATTTACAAACTCCAGTACACACTGGGAATGTTAAATTATAAGTCTGTAAATGAAATACTGCCCTTCTTGTGTAGAATCAATAAATGCTCCAGTTTGAAAAGGAAAAACAACGTTGAGCATATAATAGTTCAGATGGGGATAAGAATATGTATTCGAGATAAATACGAGGTCGATGCAATATGCTGCAGACTGTGATGTTGAATTTGTTCACCGAGAGGTAAGCTGTCTCCTATGTTTGGTCACTGGCCTACTTTTGTTTGAATTTATTAATATTTGCATAACGACTCTTTATTTTTCATTATTCATAGCTATGATAATATTATTCTTATAGGGGCTGGCAGAGATGGTGGAGTTTGTATGATCCTGTCTTTCCTGGGCAACCTGTATAATATGTTTTACGTCGTAGTTGTAGTCAATTGTTTTTGGGACAGGGAAAGTTTCTCTCCCTTCAAATTTTGTTCTGACTTCTGAGCACTGTATTTAGATTTCCACACCCTATCCTCCTGTATGTTTTACGTCGATTGTATTTATGTACATAATTTTTGTTATATCAAGTCGTAGCTAATGTATTTAGGCAGCAATGATCTAGTCGAAGGCATTTGTTGTCTCTCCCGGGAGGTTTGCCTCTTTTTCTTTTTAATATATTTTTTTGGCAAGCCTTTGGAGCTTTGCTTGAGATGTTTTTTTGCATCTGATGTTTGTGGCACAAGCTAGCTTGTTTGGGCTACACCATCATGTCCCGTTTTTCACATGAATAGAATCGGTGGATTACCTTCCTAATGTTACATGTAATGTGTTGGCAAGAGAGATTTTTCAACATAAATGTCCAGATTTTCCTCCATTGTTGTAACTATCTAGATTATTTATGTGTGTATGTGTCGATATAAGTTATAACACAGACCGAGCCACGACTTGAATAGGGCTGAGGGGCAAGAAATGCTGCAATATATTTTGATTGATTTTTTTTTTTTTTTTTGGAGGGGTGTGGGGTGTGTTGAAAGGTTGGAGTATTCATATGTTGTGAAATTTTAAGATGGAATGCTCATAAAACATTGTTTTGGTTTGAATCCATTAGCTCCTGATGATAGCAACTCCGTATGAACGTATTAGAGGAAGTTATTGAAGTTTTAGCATGGTAAAAAATCATAGCTCAGTGACGTAGTTTGATTTTTTTTATAAATATTTTATAAAAATATTTTTACAAGGAGAATTAGAGTTCAAATTCCCCTCTTCACTTGAATTATCAAAATAAAATATCTTTATAAAATTGTTAATTATAATTTTGGGAATTGAGTTGAAATATAATGACGAAGTGTCATTATTAATGATACGTAAAATATAAAAACATAAAAGCAACCAAGTAATAGGAAGTCAAAGGAGTCTTATTACTAATTGTTCAAGATAAGAATTTATCAGGCGCTAAAATTGGATTATATGGTGCAAGGACATTGAGACAATCAAAATGATAGAGCACAAATCTTTAGACAAGATAAAAAGTAGCAAGCTCTCATCATGCTACTTTTTTTATCTTGTAGTTGTGATACATCATGAACATCAATGGGGTTTACTTTATTTCTAGGGCCATTATTGGCTATTGCAGATAGACCGCAAGTTCCTAAGCTTCAATATTTTAGATTATCGGTTTTTCATAGGCTTGCATGTTACTTTTTATCATGAGCCTTCCACCTGTTAGTGGATATTTGATAATATAGATTTGACTAATTGGCAAAATAAACCTCCTCTATTAGGGTTTTACATAGGCTTGCATGTTACTTTTTATCATGAGCCTTCCATCTATTAGTGGATATTTGATAATATAGATTTGACTAATTAGCAAAATAAACCTCCTTTATTAGAGTTTTACATAGGCTTGCATGTTACTTTTTATCATCAGCCTTCCATCTATTAGTGGATATTTGATAATATAGTTTTGACTAATTAGCAAAATAAACCTCCTTTATTAGGGTTTTAGGAAATGGCATTATGTCTATGAAGAATGATAATGGTGTATTAAAATAAATTATTATTAGGATACGAATCTCTTATAACACGCTACGTGACAATTTATAAGACTATCCATGTGTATTATTTAAACAAGTCATATAGCTCATTAATGATGTCATGACTAAAACTACAAATAGATGGTCTCTTCAATTGTCATTTAGTGGATTAGATGAAAATAGCTCAAAACCGGTTTGAAACTAGCTAAACTTTTTCCTTAAAAAAAATACTATAATTAAATTTATTTTGTTACATCAGTTCCATTTGTGATAAATGAGTGTGTGTTCAATGTTGTGCCCATAAATGAGAAGGAGTGTTAGAATTACATGCATATATAACTAGGATAACACTCTTTGGTGTCTATTTTTTGTTTTGTCAATATTAATCTCACTAAATACTTAAAAAGTCTTTTAAAAAAAGGAGGGTATAAGTAAATTGAGCAATATAAATTTGTCAATAACTCCATTACCAAATATGTATCTTAAAATCACTTGAATTTAGTTCATTTTTCTACTTTAATTGTCTATAACTTTTTCCTCAACTCTTAACCGTTTACAATTTTGATATATTGTCCTTCAATTTTAATCAAATTTGATTCTACTATTGAACACGTGTGGTATATTATGATCATATACTATATATTTGACGACCCAATACTATGTCTTAAATTTAATCTTCTACATCCACCAATTCAATTGCCATGTGAATCTTTCTTTGGTGAATTCTGCTTCCAAATTTTTTTGGATTTTTTTTTTAATTATTGAACTTTGGGCTTTTTCACATGTGTGCAGTGATTTCTCTTTCAATTTTAGTTATTTTTTAATGCTTATTAATTTGGATAGTTTTTAATTTGTATTTTGAGGCTTTTTTTTTTTTTTTTTTTATGTAAATATGTTGTGGTCATTGCTTGAGGCTTAAAGCAAATACATTAGTGAAATTTTAATCATAATTCGCACATACTTGAAGATTGAAGATTGTCACACACACAGAGTAAAAACAAGATATATTAGTTACATATACTTTTTGCAAACTCCTTTCATATTAGTTACATATCCATCAACCATTTTCAGGTCAATTAATTTTAGATTATAAAAAAAAAGGTTAATTAATTTTAGACAATTTTGATATTTATGCAATTTTAAATTAAAGACAATGCTCGAGTGGTATAAGTTAGGGTGTTAGATATTTTTTGTCTTTTTTGATAAGTGAGCTAAGGTATAAAGTGTTGATACTAATTTGATGCATGATATTAATTTACATAGACATTTTAGAGTGTTTGATGTTGGAATCGATTTGATGCTTTGTTTCGACCTCTTGAATGAAATCAATACTAAAAAAGATGATTGAAATATCAAAGTAACTAAGAATTATAGGATGTTTTTAATATCAAGTCAAAGAATGAACTTATTAGTGTAGATTTAGTGCTACTTGATATGAAGGTAAGTTTTGGGTTTTAAGACATTTAAAAAAAAAAAATATTATTTTAATTTATTTGATAATCTATGTTTAGTTTTTGATAAAAAGTTATACTTTCATGATCAAAATTCGGTTTTTACAAAAAATATGTCTGAGATTAATTTGGGCTAATATACCAAGTACCACTTAAACCTTTTTTTTTTTTTTTTTTAAAGATATGAATACATTGTACATTGTACTAATTACTTCGATACAACACTCAGGTGTAAGTTGTGCAAGAGATGAGGAAGAATTGTATGGAGCCGTCACTATAAAACATAGGAAAGGCCAACCTTTCAACTTCGCAAAACTAGAGGAGAAGCCATTGCCACTAGTGGAGCACCCACTACCATCGCCACCTGCTGCTGGGCTAAGACCTTTTCAAGAACCACCACCATCTCCTGGAGGGCCTCCAGGGCAAAATCCGCAATAGGCGTTCATTGTAATTTCATGCTTTAGACATCTTTTAATGTCATCAATAAAGCAAATACCAAAATTAAACTTATTCACAATACATGTCATTTCAGGCTTTCTAGCATCGATAATTTAATAATGTGTTTTTTTTTTTTTTTTGAGGGAAAATTTAATAATGTGTTAGCCAAAGATGCATGACTCTTCTTTGCACTATGAGTTAGAAAATCTTATGGAATTTTTTTTTGGTCAAAATATAAATAAGAAAATAGATTAATTATACTTCAATTCCTTTGAGATTGGGAAAATGACACTCTACCTCAAACTTAAAAGAAAAAAACACTTTTCTCTCTGAAAGTTTGAAGAAAATAACACCTGTCTTCCTTCAATTATTATCAATAACAGAATATTTTAAATTTTAAAATGATTCTTTTTACCAAACGTTGGCGAAATAACTGATAGAATTTAGGACAAAAAGAAAAAAAATTTCTCCAAAACCAAAAGACTTCCAACAACAAACGAATTTCCAACTAAAGGCAATTTTTCTGCATGAACAGAAAGAAGTCAATTCTTTGAATACTTTGATATGAACATGCATTTGATGCTAAACAAGTTATTATTATGGATTCCGCTAACTCGAGATCTTGATCTTCTATAAGTTCAGTGAGTCCATACAAGAATGACTTCTACTTTATAGTCTCTGGCAACTGATGCTATATATACAAGCTTTCTCATTGTTGATGATTGCATCATCAAAGTTAAACTTTCAAAAATATGGGATAAAATATGGGATAAGGGGGTCTTATACATAGTTCCTGGTAGCCTCCATACCTACATTTTCGAGGATTCGAAGAAGTTAGGTGATCAATATAAAATTTTATTAATTTGTCTAATTAAGAGTAAAGGATCAACAACTTCCCTTTTAGATTGCTTCATGATATGTTTTCTAGTCACCCACTAATTAGGGTTTTCTTATTGATGATAATGATGATATTGACCATATATCACAACCAATAGATATGAATTTCTTTGCTTCAACTTGTGGGAGCTTCAGCTTTACTTCTATTTAATTGTATTATCAATCTAACCTAGTCAGTTATGTACTCGAATTGCATATCAAAGAATCTAATTGGCCAGGGCATTTTGTCCAAATAATTTTTGCTATTGGGTAATTTATGAATATGTGTTCAAGTGTTTCTTCCTCGGTCTCACATAAAAAATTGCGCACTCCTTTTCCTCTATATGGGTCTAAGCATTTCCTAATTATTGATCTAGTTGGGATTACTTGCCAGACTAACTTCGACAATAATAGCTTAATTCTTTCTTGAATTTTCAGTTTCCATAGTTTTTTTTCCCACTCCTTGCTATCTAGTGGGTTGTTCTCTAAGCTTCTAGCATTTTGTATTAATTGATAGGATGATCGAGTTTGTAGAAAACTTAACCTGAATAATTGGGGATCAATATTAGTAATCAGTCTTCTTGGTTTGTTTGGGCCAATTGGATTTGGAGGATTTCTCTTGTTAATTCCCTTTCAAAGGTTTCCCTAATTTTATCCTTATCTATCCCACCTAACAAGATTTTGCAAAATAAATTCACACCCAAATTGGGTTGTTTGTGAAATTTACTCTTTGTTTTGGTTTAAATCATTCCAAATGTGTCACCCACGACCCACCATATAGCATATATTCCAAATGTAAATTGCAATTCCATTTCCAATTCTCCAACAAACGCCTCTTCCCAAAAGATCTCTTGATGCAAAAATGGTACTATTCCATACCCAAATCCATTCTTAGCCTTGGGAACTTGCCATAGGTTTTTTTTTTTTTTTTTTTTGATGAAAAGACAAGTAACTTTATTCAGATGAAGATAAATTTAATACATCATGAGCTAAGATCGACTCAATGAAAATCAGATTTTCCTCTATCTAAGTTACATACGAATCTAAATCCTTAGCATATTAAGCTAACAAATGAGTTGGTTTATTCTCTACTCGCCTAACGTGCGACAGTTACACAATGCAAAAATCTTGATTGATAATAGTTTAACCCATAGTTAATCCTCCCTAATCAAAATGCTCAATCCTAATTTGGCAGTAAGGGCAACATTCATGTATTGCATTTTTCTCAATCTTAAACCCCCTTTTTTGGTTTGTAGATATCATCCCAAACTTTTTAAGGTACATTGATTTTTTTTTTCTATCCTCTTTCTTTTCCCACTAGAAATCTCTGAATAACTTTTGAAAGAAGAGTCAATTTATCACATGTGAATACGCCGGACGGAGTAGAGGGATTGTATTTTTAATGTGACTTCTTTGTCGAGATGACTCTACTACTTACAGTCAGACAAAATGGTGGTTACTACTTATATACCTTTCACACTTTTTAATTTTTACACCCCCAAAAAACTTGTTGTATTGCTTGGGACCATCTTCTTCATATTTCTATTTATTTATTTAAGTTTAAATAAGAAAATTACTCTATCTATAAATAAATAAATAAATAAAAGTGTATATTGGTAAAAAATAAATGTGGCCACTTGCAAACTCCAGAGGATTCCTTGTGTCCTTTCGACAATAGTCTTGAATCTTGATCTCTTCCCACTTGACAATAGTCATGATCTCTTCCCCACAATGCCCAGCAACAAATGTCCTTTTATTTATTTATTTTAATTTTAGAGAAGTCTTTTAATTTAATATTACTCTGATTCTTAGGTTTGATGCTTGTAGATTGACTTAATTTTCTTTTAAAACATTTTTTTCATGATTTTGTTTAAGTTGTAAGTTGTGATTATATGAGTAAAATCACTTTTACATAAGTCATCATTAACATTACTTTATTATACATAAATCAAAACTGTAATATCACTTTTATAGTTGTGAAAAAACTTGTATTCCTAAATTTATTACTTGTAGAATGATCCAAGTTGTGTGTGTGTGTGTTTTTTTTTTTTTTGGTTGAAAGCAACATGGTTAGACCTTTTGTTTTTAGGATTTGTACAAAAATCTATTTACTTCCGGTAAAGACTCTCTCATAATGAGAATATATCTCCTAAACCCACTTCATACCGTGGATCTCTCACAAATATGTGGATTTCATGCCATAAAATAATTTTGTGTCATAATTAAGAAAGTTCTTAATTCTTATACATTTCTATGCTTATTTTTCAAGAACCTCTCAAGTTTTAAGGGTTGGCCCTCAACTTTGTAAAAATTAATTACTCTCATCTCTGTGAAAAAATGAAACTAAAAAAAAAAAAAAAAAAAACTTTTTCAATAGAAAGAAATGATGCTATTTTCATAACTTGTTAAGTGATAAATTATGATTGGAGCAACATCGCATGTATATGGACTAATTATTAATACAATTTTTATTATGTATTAATTTCTCAAAAAAAAAAAAAAATTGTGTTCGCCTTATTGAGGAGTACCCAAAAAACACATGCTCCATTAAATAATGTCTTCATATTTTCTTTTTCTTTTAAAAAAAAAAAGTTAAACTCACATAAAAAAAAGTATAGATAATCACAATAAAAGTTAATTATGCATTTAAACCAATGAATTATTGTCAATTGTTTGTGTGTGTGTGTATATATAAATTATTTATTATATGTTATAATTATATTTTGAGAACTTATTATTTCTTAACATATATTTTAGGACAGTCGTTAGAAAAAATAGTTTGGTCACAATATTCTTTCTGTTTATATATGAATATAGATATTGGACCCGCATTCCAACCATAAAACTAATACTATGACTTGCCAACTTCTAACGCAATCCCCATGTTTTATTTTTCATAGAATTCAGGTCCTTCTGATACAAAACCGAACTCTTTTCTTCAAAATCCCCATAATCAAATGAAAAATATCAATTAAGATATCGAATCTGACCAGTTCTGGTCACCAATGTTCATCAACCCATATAAAAACAATTATTTGTTACTTTCCTGTCTAGTGTTTTGGCCTCGTATATATGATCACGGAGTCATGGTTTAGTTATTAGTAATAGTATAAAAAGCTTATAATTATTGGTGATTGCTGATAATTTTTTTAATAAAATTTTGATGATGATTTTCGTTTTCAGAGGCTAGTAGAGCTGTTGTAGAACAGTAGAAATGAAAGTACAACGGGACACTAGTTTACTGTGCCTTTACTTGTAATTTTTTGCGAAAAGCCTATTTGGTATTTGCTTATTTAGTTAGTTAAGGTTCATTAAAGTATACTTATATTTAGAAAAAAGTGAAATTATTAAAGCCTATTTTTTAAAGCTCAAATATTATTAAATTCATTTAGTTTTTCACATTGCATGTGGCTCAAGCCCCTTTAAAATTAAAGGAAAATTATGGAAAATCTTGAAGAAATATGGCTTGGAGAGTAAAAACTGCTCTATTTTTTAGCTTTATCCATAAGTTAATTAATAGAGAGGTTTTGCAAAGTGAGCTTGTAGTGCTTGCAAAACCATAAATATATGAGCAAGTTGGCATGCAAGCCATAAACCTTGTTAAATATGCTTTGAAAATCCGCTATATTTGTCTCATGTCATGGCCTAATTACTTTTACCTATAAAAAAGAAAAAAAATTTTAAAAATGCTAAGACCACAACTTATTCAAAAGACAAGTTATGAGTGGTGGAGTAAGAATGATGGGTTTACAATTTCACCACTCATGACTTGTCATGTAAGCAAGTTATGGCAAAAATTATGATGGCATTACTAAAAAAATTTATTTGCCATCATTCATAGTAATTAGCGTAAAATTCTTTTGATTTAGTAATTTCATAAGGAATTAATCATCTTAGACTGTTTAACTAGCCAAATCACTTGAAATTGATATCAAACCAAATTGTTGCAATGTCACATTAAATCCACAGCTCAAGATTGCCATTACGTCAAAGATGTAGCAACCGAAAGCCACCTCTACTACCTAGCTAAAGACAAACTATAGATGTTCCTTTAAACCTCTATAAAGCCATGACTAAGAAAATACATAAAAAAATATTTACCTACCTTTGACTAGCTAGTTTCATTTATGCTATCTAGCTCAAAATCAGTTCCTTCTTATAAAACA
The DNA here is from genome assembly GCA_033629205.1 of Lithocarpus polystachyus. Taxonomy (NCBI): domain Eukaryota; kingdom Viridiplantae; phylum Streptophyta; class Magnoliopsida; order Fagales; family Fagaceae; genus Lithocarpus; species Lithocarpus polystachyus. The sequence goes on along the minus strand of CM066163.1, from coordinate 97,304,323 downwards.
TATTCAAGAGAAGATTTCCCTTGCGCGTTGTAGAACAAGTATAATCTTCTCTCTCCCTCTTTCCTTCACCACATATCCCTCTAAAATTCCCAACCATTCGATTCATTAGTTTAATTTACTTTCCTTTTCAAGTTCATTTTGTACCTGTTTTAATCATCAATGTAAACAATAGTACTCTTTGTGTGAGCCCTGCAAGCACACCACTAGCTTTTAGTTTTGCTACTCACGAGTGTAAAAGCGAGTAGTGGTCTCGACTCGATTACTTTCTAAACCAGAGGTCCAAAGTTTTGATTCCATCCATACACAACACGTGGCAAAAGAACAAAATTAAAGAGACCTCAAAATTTTAGAAAGTTTATACCTAAAAAAAAAAAAAAAGAACCTTGTGTCATACATTATCTAATCTAATGTCCCCACTCCCCAGTACAGCCATGTCGTGAAAATATCAAAATATATGAAGGCCTATGCTATTATAAATGCCCTATAGTAAGCTTTTTGTTAAGTAGTCAGTTCTTTTTCTTTTGGTTTGTTGTTCCTTACGTAATACACTCATAATTAGTTCTCTTTCTGCAGTCTCTATCCTCTCTATCTAGTACATGCAAGTATATGCAACATAGGCATTGTTCATTGCAAAAGCTTCAAGTAAAAGAAATGGCAGCTAGTGGGGTGAAACATAGGAATCCCTTTTCCTCTGAAGAGAGAGAGAGGATTGTGTTTTAAGGGATTATTATGTAGGGCAGTTTTTTTTCCTCACTTTTTTAACTCTTGGGGTGTCTGATTTTAGAGAGGATTGTGGGGTTGAATGATTAGAGCGTTAAGGATGATCACTTTTGGTTTTGGGTTCTTAGAGCACTCACAGCAGTGGTGCTAAATAGTCATATTGCTAAAATTATAGATGTTTAGCACAAAAAAATGGCTGCAGCAGTGGAGCTAAAATCTAAAATTTTAGCTCCACATGAACAGTGCACATCTATAAATAGATGTGCACTGTTCATCACATCTAAAAATAAAAAAATCATTTTATTACTTCCTCTCTCCTACTTTAATTAAAATATATTTCTTTCTTCTTTTTCTCTCTCTCTCTCTCTCTCCGGCTCTGTGCTTCTTCCTTCTTCCTTCAAAATTTTTTTTTCTCTCCATCACCCACTCTCTGCTTCGCCGGTCTCTCTCTCTCTCCGGCTTCTCTGCTTCTTCCTTCACATTTTTTTTTCTCTCCTTCACCCACTCTCTGCTTCGCCGGTCTCTCTCTCTCTCCGGCTTCTCTGCTTCTTCCTTCTTCCTTCACATTTTTTTTTCTCTCCTTCACCCACTCTCTGCTTCGTCGGTCTCCTTCACCCACGTCGCCGCTGAGTCGCCATCCCACGCCATCGTCGCCGATCTGGGTCGCGGTTCGCGGTTCACCGTCCTACGCCAGCCCACGTCGCCGCTGAGTCGCCGTCCCACGCCATCGTCGCCGATCTGGGTTCGCGGTTCGCTGTCCGCCGTCGTCCCACTCGCCGTCCTCCATCGCCGTCCCACCTCGCCGTCCTCCATCTCTCCCTCATTGCCGATCTCATGGGTTTCTTTGGGTTTGGTTTTTTTTTTTTTTTTTTTTTTTTTTTTTTTTTTTTTCTGCTGTGAACTGGTGATGGTTGTGCTGTGGACCTGTGGTGGTGGTGATAGTGGTGCTGGAGTTTGCTGTGGTGGTGGTGATGGCTGTGCTGTGTAAAAATTTTTATTATTATTGTAATGAGTTTTTTGTATTATTTTAATCAAATAGCTAAAAATATAGATGTACTGCTGCGGAGTGTGAAGAGGTAATAGCTAAAATTATAGATAAAGTAACTTTTAGATGTGAAAAATATAAAAGAGCTGCTGTGAATGCTCTTAGTCCCATGACTTTTGTATTGAAGAATCTTTGAGAGCACTATATCCAAGGGCCCAAGGCATCCATACGTTTTTTAGTCACACATGCAAACGACAGCACCTAAAAGATGGTTGTACACTTGTACTCGTAAAACATAAAATTGGAAAAAAAAACACTATAAAGTATAAACCTAATAACCTATATGTGTGGAGAGAGAGAGGAGCTAATATTAAAAGAAAAGAGAAGGAATAAATAAATTTACAATTTGACATATACAATTTGTAATAGAATCACCTATAGAGTAGGCTGTAGAGTGAGACATAGTTTATATACAAAGAACTCCTAAAGTTTCAAGCTGTGAATTAAGTTGAATAAAAAATGAAATGACTCTCATTATTGAACATAAGGTAATATGTATAGTTCATTTAAAGTTTGTAGCAAATTGAGTCTAGAACTCATAAGAGCAACCGCATCAGATCATGTATAATCTTGCAAAATATAAAAAGTAGTCAATTTTAGACATTTGAGAAAAAAACACCCACATCAGTAGGTATAAAATTATGCATAAATGCACAAGTGCTACAGTAACCAGACATATATGCACAGTTATGGTTACTGTAGCTCGTGCATTTAATATTTTATTAATTTTTGGTAGTGTTGGGTATGTGAGAGAGAGGGATAGCGAGTTCGGAAATAATAAAAAAATGGTAAAAAAATGAATATTTTATTAAATAGATGTGTAGAATAAATAGACCGATATGGGTGTTTTATAAAAATGGATGTGTAAAATAGAAAAAGTAGTTTTTTTGTGCAAAATAGATGAAAAGTTTGCATCAGCTGATACGGTTGCTCTAACATAGAGCAAGCTTTCCAACCATTGCTTTGGGCTTCTAAGATGATCAACTTCTTGCTAAAACCAATGTGTTCATTTTCACCCATAAAAGGGTTCGAAAAATGAATGATAGATAGAGGTGGTCAAAAGGACCACGATAAGCAGAAGCAGCCATACTCATACATGCAGGTGAGATATTGTATTTCACCTTTATTGTTTTGTTCTAAAAATAAATTTGATTGTTATGCCTATAAATCTGCAGCCAGTGCCCAACTTAAACATACATTTAAACCAAGAGAAAATGGGTGATGCAGTTATGTGAACTGGAGCTAAAATTAAAAGAAAAGAGAAGGTATAAATAATATTACAATTTGTCATATATAGAAACACCTATATGGAGTAGGCTGTAGAGTGATATATACAAAGAACTCCTAACTCCTAACTCCTAACATAACAAGCTTTCCAACCATTGCTTTGGGCTTCCAAGATGATCAACTTCTTATTAATAACAATTAATGAGTTCATTTTCATCCATGAAATGGTCTAAATTGCCTTCGTATAGTCATTTCAAAAAATGAAAGAATAGTGGGTCCAAAACTACAATAACAAGCAGTGATGCATGTAGGTGAGATATTGTATTACTTTGTACTTCACTTTTATTAATTCTAAAAATAAATATGATTGTTATGCCTATAAATTAATATGTCAGTGCCCAACCTATATACATTTAATTAAACCAACAGAAAATAGGCGATGCAGTTAATGTGAAATTGAACTGATTTTTCAACTTTAATATATACTTTTTTTTTAATGATCACTTTAATATATACTTTGCACAACTAATGAAGTAACCTAATAATATAAGTTAGGCTAACTGGTCCTATTGCTGAAACCTTAGTGTACTTTTTCTTGGGGTGTTTGATAAGGCAGAAGTGAAAAGTGAAAGCCTTTACTTTGTCAAAATGTCAAAAGGAAAATAAATGGGAATGTTTGGCGTATGACTTACTGATAGAATTAGAATCCCACAAGATAGACAACAACTACAAACCCCACCGCTTTTTTGCTCCACCATGCATGTGGCCCAAATCATAACAGAGATAACGACAAACAAAGTTTAAGGCCACCGACACACACGTCCTGCTAATTTTAAGTATTGTATTAGGATTTCGTTTTCTTTTGATAAAGAAATTGAATTCCCTGTTGTACTTGGGAAAAAAATAATGTAGAATTTGTGTTATTGGATACAGACTGCGTTGAAGTGAAAAGACAACAAAAAAAAAACGAATCTATATATATATATATATATATATATATATATATATTATATATATACTAAGTAAATGGTGGTTTACCAACTTGTTTTCCTTTTAAATAAACAAGTATTTATCTTTTGTCTTTTTTCATCATAGAAGGATTAAATCCCAAACCTTTGCGAAGTTTCGCTTTGTTGATTTAAAGTTGTTATATATCATCATAATCTTTAACTTGATGAATGCGTTTTTTCCGTTGTTAAACTAATTCATGATTTTTTCTAATTGATGTTCAATGTTTTTCTTGATTAGCTATATACCAAAAATTACTTCAAATAATGATTTAAAAAAATTGCTTCAAATAGTGAGAAAGTTGCTCAAGCAGACTTTTGCAATGACCTCCTCAAAAGAAAATTTGTTGTCCAAATTGGAGATTTCTTGATCTGTTTTCATTTGAGCTTTGTTTTTGTTGTTCATGTGTATATATGACAGTATGAGTTTAAGTGTTTATTGTCTAGCTGCTTGCTTAATGTAAATACCAATTTATCTTAGCATTTAAATGGTTATATTTTGAATCATAATTCATGAAAATAGGTATAAAGATTTGGATTAGTTGCATGGCTTGCAACTTTTTTTTGGATATATAAAGATTTGGATTAGTGAGAAATATTCAAACCCCATGATGATAGAATGGACATGAAAAAAATATTTCATATAATTCGATTTATGGCTAATGAACTATAGCTTAGCTGACACTTCTTTCTCCCATAATAATAGGATGAAGGGTGAGATATTGGATTCAATATCCACTTGGTACATGTTAACTTACCAATGAAAAAAAATATATAATTATAATTTTAGATGTTCTTTAATTATTTATTAGATATTAAGTAGGATTTTACATAGATCGCATAAGGATGTCACATATATATGAGATCCATAAATAATAAAATAAATGGTTTTGTGCTTGTTTAATTCCATTACATTATGTTTAAAAACAAAAAAAAAAAAAAACAAAATCCATTACATTATAGAAAAAAATGGTTTAAAAAGAAATTGTGGTCGACTAGAAGATGAATTTGGGGTGAAAAAAATCAAGGCCGAATTAGTAATGATGATTATTTTGGTCGTTTAACTTAAACCAAATACTTGATGTAATGCAAATTTAAACGTGTCTATAAAGAAACTTTTAGTTCAAACAAGAGGGTTAATTAGTAACGGAACCCTTTCATATTGACTCTCTGTTTGTTTCAATGAAAAATTTTGTGTAAAACTAGTTTTGCTTTTGCGTTTTTTAGTATTTGGTAGCATCATAAAAAATAAATAAAAAAAATTTATTTTTGGTCAACATAAAAAGTATAACTTATTTTTTAGAGATTGTTTTTCACTAATTTTTTTTTAGAAAATAATTTTATTTCACAACAAGATAAAAAAAAATGAAGTTAGAATATTGTTTTCCAACTTATTTAAGTTTGCTATCAAACATAAAAAAAAGGAGAAGATAATTTTATAAAAAATACTTTTAAAAAATGAATTATTTTTTTAGAAAATATTAACTCAAAACAATAAAGCAATTTGTAAATTCCAAAATATTATAAAAACTAGGAGGGTTTGGTACCACAACTTAAACAATTATTTTTAATTTTTAAATAAAATTACATATATTTTTATACACTTTATTAAAATGATAGTATTTTCTCTTCTCTTATCAAAAAGTTAAAAAAAAAAAAAAAAAAAATCTATTCCCTTTTCTGGGTTGGGGGACCTGGGGGTAACTGGGTAAGTAAAGTCCATCATTCATTACAGTGGACTTTGATAGAAAAGAAATGTAGTAATAAGTAGACACAGAGTTATCTCAACAACAAACAAAAAAAAAAAAAAAAAAGTAGACACAGAGAGTTGAGAGAATCCTAAATTCCTAATTTGTGGAGTGATGTATCGAATTGTTGTCAGTTTCTTTCTTGGGATTTACATACTCTTATCAGTGTCTATTGGGATCGAAAGGGAGCGGAATCATATAAGCCATTTTGTGTGAGTGTGGGGAAATATTAAAAATATCAGACCCCACATTACATTTTTGTACCGTTGAAGGCACGTGATTTGCACGACGCACAAGACGTTCTGTGTTAATGACTCAACGTATTGTATACGTGTGTGTCTGCGAGAGTGAGTACTATTCTTCTACTTCTGCCAAAGTAAACGTGCCTGCCACGACTCAGCAAGGATATACTTGAATACTACTTCTTTTGTTAAAATAAAAAATTTATTACTAAAAATATTACAAATAAAAATAAAAATTAATTAAAATAGTACAATAAATTATATAAATAGTATCAAAAAAATGTAATAAAATTCATAAATAATACTGTTTTGAAACCCGGACCGGACCGGACGGTCCGACCAGGAAAACCGAAAATCGGAGCAAATTTCGATTTTTTAAGCCTTAAGAACCGAGCACTGGAGGGAATTCTGTGAACCGCCTGAACCGGGGTTGGACCGCACGGTTCATGCAGAACCGGTGGCATGAACCGTGCGGTCCAACCCTGGTTCAAGCAAACCTGTTAAACCCGAAAAATTCAGAAAATGCAGTTGGAAGGACTTGAACCCTGGCTGGTCAGAAATTTGACTAAAACCTAACCACTCAGCCAAGCTAGTAGTTGGTGCTCAACAATAACAAAAAAAATACTTGAAGTAAACTTAATGCAATTTTTTTTTTAATAAAAACAACTTAACACAATTCTATTCTACTTAATTAAATTATCCATCTCTTATAAGGAATATCAAAAAATTATAATTAAAATCCTTCAAAAATATTCAACTTTACTTCAAAAATTAATCATAAATTTTAATGTTTTCATGGTTATTATTTTATTTTATTAACTTTCTTATTTAATTATTAAATACATGCTTGAAAATCATTAAATTTCCCTCACATATATAGATATGTTAGTCAATTTTGCTAGTTTTATAAATTTAATATTTATATTTAGGCTTTAATTAATTATTAAATTAATTATGACATCATCACGGTTCGACCCCGGTTCGACCTCGGTTGAACCTCAAAAACCTTGAACCTCTCCCTTTTACGGTTCAATAAATGGTCCGGGTTTGAAAACCTTGATAAATAATAGTAAAAATAATTTAAATAGTGAAATAATTTATAATTTTTATTAGTTTCAAATGCAAATTAAATATTTTGATGTAATAATTTTTTTTTTCTGATTTTATGAAAATATATTTTACCTTTTCAAAGTCAAGAAAATAGAAAAGAGTAATGTTATATATTGAATTGACAAAATTTTGCTAGTTTTTATATAGACTTACTATTTATATTTTTTTTTTCTTTTACTTATTATTAATAACTGATTATCTTAGCCTCAGTTTATCTAGTTCAAGAATTATTATTTGATTTTATCTCTTTCGGCCTTTGCTTAAGAGAAAGTGAAATTAATAAATGTTTTCTATTGTCAAATCTAGTTTGAGAAACCAAGAAATTAGAAGGAGAGATCATTGATAACATAATTATATAAGACCCGAGGATGTGTTTCAATAACAATAACAATATATAATAACAACAAAAACTTAGTTCTAAAATTTTGAAATTACTAATAAGTCCTCAATAAACTAATCAAAATTTGATGCATGTTTCTCGTTGTATATTTTATCTATCTAAAGTCATACTTTATGTTCTCTCTTTAATTAACATTTTTTAATACTAATTTTGCTTGCATTTAACATTTTTAGGCATATATACACATAATATTAGTTGTCTTTTCTCCTAAAAACAATTTTTAATTACACAATTTTATCCTATGTCTTATATTTCTACTTCAATTTCCTTAAAAAATGAAAACAGTATAAAAATTCTTTCAAGTTTGGACTTCTTCAAAGTTCAAACACCTCTGCCATTGGTCAGATTTAATTTATAACTGTTTTTCCCCGTGTGATTCCAAAATGAATAACATTTTCTCACCCAATAAAACTGGTATTTGGAAAATATATATGGAAGTGAAAGTTGTGAATAATCAGTAACCCCACATGATCTTAAGCTTCCTAAAAATTTAGCTCAAATAAAATAGGGCATTGTTTATAATTTGTAGGCAGTGAGTGCAAATACACACCGCCCAAAAGTCACATTTCTAGTGTCTTTTTGCTGTATGCGTAATATATTTTTTCCAATAAAATAAGTCATAGGAACATGTTAAAAGCTTAAAAAGATTATTGCTTGGTAAAAAAAAAAATTCTAAAATCACATAAAATATGCTATAAATATGACAAATCGTGTATATTAGAGAAAAAATAACAAGTTTGATATAAAAATATCAAATTATCCTTCATATAAAATAATTATACAGTGACTGACTATATAACTCATAGTTTTTAATCGGGAGTGGAATCTCATGACGTTATCATTAGACTTGTATGTACAGACGCTAATTAATTAATTAATTAATTAAAGTGTTGAAGTTTCACTTTACAGTGTAGTTACAATCAGTCAGGTTCCTACAATATTTACCTTGTAAAAATGGCTTCCATCTCAGAACTTAGAAAAGTAATACCATAATACTACGTATTTTGCATATTCTAGATTTCCAAACAACTCCGCCCCACAGCACCAGTAAATATTGAAAGCGAGAGTACAAAGCAAGCAATCAAAGAAATGGAAGTGGGTAGAAGAAGAAGTGTGGTGCCCGGGTCTGTGTGGGAAAGCAGAATGAAGATAGATGAAGTGAAAGGTGGGATTAAGGTGTTCAATGGAGAAGAAAGCCCTGCTGATGAAGACAGTGGGGCCTCTACTCCTACTGCTAGTAATGTGACAATTACAAAGCCAAAGAGAAGTCCAAATGTTGGTGTTGTAGCCAGTAGTGGAAAGAGGAAGACTTGGAAATCAGAGAGCAGCTTTGAGGGGTTTGATAAAAGCCCAATTCAGGTTAGTAAAAGAAAATCTGAGGAACTCAGTGTTTCTGCTGAGGGAATGAAGAAGAGCCCAGTTCAGAGTGTTAGGAAGTTGAGATCTGAGTCAAGCAAGGAGCTTGGGGAGAAGAGCCCAATTCCGACGAGGAAGCCAAGATCTGAGCAATCACTAGTCAAGGGGGTTAAAGTTAGTGAATCTGGTGAGGGAACTGAGAAAAAGTCTGGGCCTTTGAGGAAGGTGAAATCAGAATTGGTTGGTGGTAATGAAATTGAGACTTGTTCAAGCTCAAGTGAGTTGAGGAAGGTAAAGTCGGAGGTGAGTGAAGTTGTGGAGGAGTCAGGGAAGGGAATTGATGAAGGGTCTGTAGCAGAAACTGAGAAAAGCCCAGTTGATGAAATTGTAGATGCTGAGGCTGAGGCTGAGGCTGAGACTGAGGCTGAAGCTGAAGCTGGATCTGATGAAACTTGCAAGGAGTTTGGTGTTTGTGAAGAAAAGGTTATAACAGATAGGAGTGTGGTGAATTATGCTCCAATTCCAAAAGTGGAGGTGGTGAACAATGAAGAGGAGGAGGAGGATGGTCTTGATGTTGTTGATGGAGAAGATGGAGATGATGATGTTGATGATGCTGATGAAGAAGAATTGGTTGAGGAAATTGAAATTGATGTTAAGAAAATTAATGTTCCAGAAGAACCTAAGAAGATTGTCAGTGTCAATGAAGAGAAAAAGCTTCATCAAGTTAATAGACCACCTATAATCAGTGTTGAACAGCCTCCTCCAGAACCCAAGAAGATTGTCAAAGTCAATGAAGAGAAAAAGCTTCATCAAGTTAATAGACAACCTACGGTCACTGTGAAACAGCCTCCTCCACTTGAGAAACATTGTACTACGTACCAAAGTCTATCAAAACCTATTTCAAGGAACCAGAATTACTCAAAACCTACTCCAAGATACCAGAATCTCTCAAAACCAACTCCAAGAAACCAAAATGTCTCAAAACCCACTTCAAGTAAGTGTCTTTAATTTATCTGCATTTAATTGTTCACACTGAATTTTGCTTATTTTTGACGGGTTTTATACTTTTATGATCTAGGTTCATATGAATTTCAAACTTTTCCAGAATCCCATAGCAAATTACAAAGTTTTGGTAAGTTTGGTTTTTAGAATTAAGTACAATGGTAAATATTCTCTAGTAAAAATCTTTCAATTTTGGCATTCAATTTGTCTATGTTAAAACTTTTCAGTGGATTTGGTAATGTGGAAAGAAGTCCCAAGATCTGCACTTGTAGTGCTAATTGGATCATTTATGATACTCTCATCTTCCTATACAAAAGATGTTAATCTCAGGTTAGAAAATACACAACAAAGAAAATTGATTTTTAGTCTGAATTATATGTATCCTCTGGTTCAGAGCAGAGCCCAGAACTAAAACCTGTCTATTTATTGTATCTTCAGCTTTGTATCAGTGATTTCCTATCTGGGTCTTGTTTATCTTGCTGCCATTTTCATCTATAGATCCCTCATCTTCAGGTATTCCCTCAGAACATTTCTCAATTAACTGACAAAGATGTTACCAATTTGGTCTATTTCTGACTCTCTTTTTATTTTTCTGAATAAATGGAATTTAGGGGAGCTATGGATATAAAAGATTCAAACTATGTGCTAGGGGAAGAAGAAGCAATATGGTTACTAAGATTGGTTCTTCCGTACGTGAATGAGTTGCTGTTAAAACTCAGAGCCCTTTTTTCTGGAGATCCTTCTACTACAATGAAGGTAATATTCTTTTTTTTTTACTATTTTTTTTTCTTTGGTCATTAATGAAGCTATGGAAAAAAAAAGTTTTTTTCCTTCTCTCTTTCTTTGTGTGAATATGAAGAAGATGACAAATTGTGGAATTGCTTATGATAATGGCAGCTGGCAGTACTGCTCTTTGTTTTGGCAAGGTGTGGCAGCTGCATAACCATTTGGACTGTGGTTAAATTGGGTAGGTTTCTTCTTTCTTTTTCTTTTTTTTTGTGGTTTCATAATTGGTTAAAGTGACTTTTTTGTTCTTTTTGAGAAAGCTGTTAAAGGGAGTAGATTTGACTTATGAGTATTGCCGGTAGAATAGTAAATTTTTTAAGAGTACGGTTAATGTATTTGATTAAGACATATATTAATTATTTATTTTAACAAAAATTTTATAAAAAATTATAAAAAATTGATAAATTTTTCATTTTTCATCAAAAATTTTCTAAAATAGTTGTACTAATGTATTAGTAAAATCCATTTTCAAAAAGTTATAATAAATTTTGATATCGACTAAATTTAGTATTGAAATAAAATGTATAGTACAATTTTTGTTTTTAGTTGGGGAGATTTTAGTTTTTTTTTTTTTTTTTTTTTTTTTATGGGAGGGGAGATTTTAGTTTATTTTTACATAGATTGTGCTGAAAATAAATTACAGTGTCGGTAAAAAAAAAAAAAAAAAAAGTATCGGCATATAATTGTGTTTGCACTTTTTAGTTTTTACTGACGCACTGCTCTGTTCACTGCCTCAGGTTTTTTGGGAGTTTTCACAGTACCAAAACTCTGCTCATTGTACTCTGCACAGTTAACTGCAATTGGTAAATTCCTCAATTTATTAGCCCTTTTATCAAATTCTGTTCCAAAAGTCTGATCAATAACTCATCAAGCTATATTTTCTACCTTTTATTGTGATTATAATCTGGTCAATACCCTATTTTTCTCTACAAGTGTGGAATGCAAAATACATCACGTCACATGGATGAGCAAACAACTTTGTATGGGCTTGACTGTGATGTAGGACCCAATGACCCATAACTCAAAACTAAAACCTTGGGAATAAGTCAATTTACACATAAATTTCGTGACTGGTTAGGATTAATATGCAATAAAAATAATTTTAATAGTGTTACATTAATCACAATCGACTATCTTAATCAATTGTGAAATTTATTATATTTGTGGCGTTATTATTTCAATTTTACTGTCTCCATCTGTTTTCAAAACTTCACCTTCCTTAATGTTTATTGAATCTTTGTTTAATGGTTTGTGCAAAAAATATAGTTTTCATGTATCCTTTGTGGAATTTGAATATATAAGGTGATGCGGTTGTTTTGTAAAATTAGTCAGTTCATTTTGTGTTCTGAAAATTAGTTTTACTCTTTTGCTATAACAACTAATTAGTAAGGAAAGTGGATACTTTGTGTTTTGCATTGAGAAACCTATTCGTGGGCATAATCTCTTCAGTCTTTTTGCCATTTAATTAGGAGAATAAATATAATGAGGAAAATTGTAATTTCTAATCATTTCTTGTACTTTTATCACATATGAACTTTTATTGTGAATGGATTCAATTCCTGTTCATGTTAAATTAATTGACTTTCAAGAATTGGTTTCCCACATAGAGAAATTAACAAAGTTCCTAATATTGAACTGCAGCAAGATTTTGGCTAGGGCGTTTCCATGACATCTGGGACTCCTGCTCTCACAAGAAAGCTGTGGCTGCTGCCGCTGTTTTTCTCATTTTGAACCTCTCATCAGCTGTTGCACGCATTTGGGAAGGTGAGAACACCTTCATAATTGTCAGTAATTTAGGATTTTCATGGCTATTAGCAAAGTTCTGACATTGATTGCTACATTTTGTTGAACAATTGTGTTGCAGTGTTCATGTTGTATGTGGCTTTCAGATGCTATCAGCAATCTTCAATTACAGATGAATGGGTGGAAGATGAAGCAGGAAGTGAAGAAAAATGATAAGGACCACGATCGATTGGATAGAGAAGTACATAAGGGTCACATTTTGGCCAAATCATTAACCGGTTTACAGAAAAAAGAGAGGAAAAAAAATGATAAAAAGAAAAACATATATTGTTGTTATATTTTTACTATTCCTCTACTTGTGATTGAGTTTCTAGGAAATTTTATCCAAATTACAATGTAAAAATTAGCAAATAAAAGAAGTGGTTTTCAGAAACATGTGCTGCTAGTATGCTAGCCCATACATATTCCAAGAAAAAAAAAAGGATAATGATGATGTAGATATTTCTAGCAAAACAAAGTCCTCTTAATAGAAATCCTCTTGCCAGCACCTTAGGGCCACCTCAATAGATTATTTCTTGTAATAATCTAGTGTGTGTGGGATGGAGAGACTACATATGCTCAAGGGAATAGTCAGATACTCGAAAATGTTGAAATATTCAGTTTATATAAAAATAAAAATAAAGAATTGGTGATAACATCTTAGCATTTTAAAACAAAGTCCTCTAAACTCCTAGAATTGTCATAATATTTGTCTAAAAATAGAAGAACCATACAAAACGAAGGGCATCATCCATTCCTACTAAAACTTTTCGACTCTGGCTTCCTATCCAGCTACCATTCCTATTGAAACACTGCCAAATTTCTGTCTCACTATCACTTAAACCAATCTAAAGACCATGAAATTCTTAGAGAAAAGCCCTTCATTTCAACCTAAAAAACCAATATATATATATATATATATATATATCCATAAAATTCACCGAAATCATTACATTCTAACAAACACCTAGTTCATCGAGGTGCATTTTTCATCAAGTAGCATTTTAACATTGGGTATAGGCAAGGCAGAATCCCTCCATGAAAGTCGTGAGGAAGGCTACTGAGTCAACGATTTAGGGGGTGAACATGGAGAACGGAGATTATCAAAGATTTTGTTGATTAGGGTGACAAAAAGATGAAGAATTACCTTAATACTCATGAGAGGAGTCATGCATTCAGGTAAGAAATCAAATCCCATTATGTTGTAAGTAGTGTGATAGGATTTAATTTTGAGTGTTCTTTATTGAATTAGATTTTGTCATTTCGAGCGATAATAATAGTTTTTTTTTTTTGCTGAATAAGATAGAGAGCAATAATAATAGATGATTCTATATGTTTCTGACAAGTTTAAACTTTTGCTCTGTTTGTTTCAGTATTAATGTTTTTCAGTATTAACGTTTTTTGGAAAATGGTTCATTTTCTAAAAAGTATTTTCTGGAAAACTATCTATTTTTCCGGTATGTTTGGTAACAATTTTGAAAATGAGCTTGAAAGCATTTTTCGGTATTTGGTATGCACAAAACTTTTATAACATTTCTTGTATAATTTGAAACATGCATAACAAGTGATTTGAGTAAATCCAACTAATGTAAACAATATAAATAAATAAATAAAACCAAGAATGAATTTGGATTTTAAACTAAACTTTTGACAATAGATACAATAAAAATTAAATTCAATTACAATTAGGTGTCTAATTTTCATAATCTTTACCATTCATCTTGCTTGTGTGTGTGTGTATATATTATGACAAATAACGCACATAAGAAATAGAAATTGATCACTCTGAAGGACAAAAAACAATTACAAATTACTCATAAAAAATTCTGCATAATATATCTACAATGCTAGCCCATACACAGGACAAGGGTAAAGATTACAATTGATACAGTAGTTTAAAGAAATCAATGGCTTAGCGTTGAAGTTTGAGGAAAACATTGCAATCCACTTTATAATATTAATATGATAAGCGACAAAATGCAATTCCCCTAAAAAAAATTATCATTTATTATACTATTATTTGTAACATTATTAATTTATTGTATGGATTGCCCTATGTAAAAGCAATTAGCCATATAGCACTATGTTGGCAAATTTTCGTCTTTTACTTTGTTGATTTTTTCTGTTTTTTTTTTTTCTTTTCTTTTCTTTTTTCTGCACTTTTATGAGCGAAAAAGAATGAACTTCTGCAGTTGTCCATATGGGAATCCATCAAGCCAAAAATTGTTTAGAGAAAAAAGAAAATATAGCTCAAAATTCAGAGAACTGTGTTACAGGAAACCAAGAGAAAAGAGAGAAGAGAGACAAATAGGGAGAAATTTGTGGGAAAAGAAGAGACCAGACAAAGTGACAGTGACGGTGTGAGAAGAGAGAGAAAAAGTTAAGGGAAGAGAAGAAAGTGAGAGAGCTATAAGAGTTATGTATTGTGCAAGAGAGAGATTGTTTTCCAATATTTTTTTTTTTTTTGAAAAACAACCTATAGAAAATAAGCCTTATTTTTGTTAGAGTTTTCCTTTGGTTAAAGACAGTTTTCCGTTAACCAGTTTTTATTTTTTATTTTTTTTATGCTACCAAACATTGAACAATATGAAAAACTATCTTAACATAAGGTTTTCTAACAAAACAAATAGAGCATTTAAACATAAAAATAACACAAGACCTTTTTTTTTTTTTTCCATTGGGCCGTGGCCTTTGGGTATGGGCTTATATGATGATCAAACACTTTACCTATTGACTTATGAGAACATGATAAGCAAAAAGACAACACAAATTCGTTTTGGACTAACCCATCGCATGAGTAATGAACGTCATTGCATAATTGTATTAAGCCCATTACTTGGGCCCAACTTTTTTCTAGCTTGAATTTTGATCTTGTGCCTTTTAAAGATTGAAATTATAATTTTATTATTATTCGAGACATTTGAATAGAAATTGTGGTTTTCAATTTCATATCCGATTCTAATTTTAATAAAAAATAGTTTTTTTTTTTTAAATGCATAACAATAAAGTGCCTACTTGATTCAATGAGCTTAAACAATTAATATAAGGTTAAATTATAAATTACACCCTTTAAATTTATTTAAAATTTGATTCAGTATTCTAACTTCACTTTTGTCCAATTCACTCCTTTAAATTTCAATTTATTCAATGCAATCCTCCGTTAGTCTTTCCTTTAAAGTTTAAAGCATGGATTTGGCAGAATGAAACAAACTTGGATTGAATAAACTTGAAAATTAGATAACTTAATTGAATGAAAGTGAAATTAGAGTCCTAATTTAATTTTGGTCTAACTTAAAAGAATGGAAAATAAAGGACCTAGATTGGGGCTTTAGCCCATGATTCGGTTTAGGCAACCCGGGCCCAGGTCTGGAAATCCCAATAAATTCTATTATTAACAGCTTCATTAATGTGATAGTTTAAATGAAAACTAAACCACATAGAGGAGATTGGTTCTCAATCCTTGTCTTAGGCTTGGTTTTGGCTGCTAGGGAGTTCCACAATAAGAAAATAGTAAAAAACATTTATGAATTCTCTTTCTAAAAGTGGCATCAATCTCCTATGGGGGTGTGCATGGGCCGGGTTAAAGAGATTTTTTGACCCAACCCACCATGTTGGGTCAAAAAAAATCCAACCCAACCAAACTCACATGGGTCGGGTTAAACCTATGAGTTAGACAAATTTTTTTTTATTATTATTATATTGAGAAGAAAAAAAAAATATAAATATAAATATATTAAAAAAACCCAAAGATTAGTATCAATGTAACTCCTTAAAGGCAAATAACACTAATGACTAAACAACAATAGTAATTTACTAGGGTTTGTGTGAACTAATTGGCTTTTATATAGGATAGGAAGAGCTAGTTATGTTAAAAAAATTATTAATTATATAATATATATTAAATATATGGGTGGGTCGGGTTGGGTTTGGCGGGTTTGGAATTTTATGACCTAAACCCAACTCAACCTGCTATCAAAAAAATTTTTGTAACCCAACCCAACCCACTAAGCCCTAAAAATCGACCCAACTTTGCGGGTTGGGTTGGGTCGGGTCGGTTTTGGCAAGTTGATTGCACCCTAATCTCCTATTTGGTTTATGGGTTTGTAAACTGATGAAACTGTAGCATATGGGGAAGGAGATCGAGATACTCGGAATTGAAGTTTTGATTCTCTTTTTAAAATATCATGTCTACAATATTTTTACAACATTTAAAAAAAAAAACTTCTTATAAACTATAATAAAAGATAAAGAATATTCCTACATAAAAAACAATTATATCATATGGGAAACCTTACTAACATTATCATAGGCTTCTCCTAACATGCTTTTTGCCTTAAACTATTAGTGAAACTTTTTAAAGACTAGAATTACCAAATGAATGTATATTGCCAATTTGGGGACATTTTTGTTGAGAAAATGAAAATTAGATTACTTAATTGAACAAAAGTGAAATTAGATTATTGAATATCAGTCAAAGTTAAAGGATAAAAAAAAAAAAAAAAACACTTGGATTGGGCCTTTAGCCCAAGATTCGGTTCGGGCAACCCGGGTGGGTCTGGAAATCTGGAATTCCCAATAAATCCCACCATTAACAGCTTCAGTTCAAATAAAAACTGAACCCAACCAAATAGAGGAGATTGGTTCTCGATCCTTTGTCTTAGGCTGTTAGTGATTTCCACGGTAAGAAAATTCATTCAAACCAGTACATGTTGGGCTTGCAGTGGCTCTGCTAGTACTACTTTTGTTTACGGGGTTTTTTACTAGAACGAATTGTGCAGATGAGTCTTGTGAGCGATTCTCCGGTGAACTCCTCCAGCAGCGACGACTTCGCCGCGTTTCTTGATGATGCTCTCGACTCCGGCGATTCTTCCCAATCCTCACCGGAGGACGACGACGACAACGACAAGGACAATCACAATGACCCGGAAGCCCAACTTCCCAATGACCTTGATACCCAAAGGTTAGTTAAGGTTTAAGCTTTTTGATTCAAAAATTAAGGGTTTCTTATAGTTGTAAAACTTAAATTCAGGACCTTTAATTGCTTTCATTTAGGTTCCCCAATTTAATTCAATTACGTGGTAGCCATTGAATTTCATCATTATTACTTTAATCAAATTTAACTGTGTGCTTGAATTAACAATTAGATTCCACTATGTGATTTATTGGCCAATGCAAAACAACACCTTACGAATTGTACCCGAGTTTTACTTTCACCTTTTCTTGAAAAAGTTGTATTCTTTGGTAGCTAATTGAATTGTATGTATTTATTTAATGTTGTTGTGTTCTTCTTTAGTTGAACTATCTTTTCTTTTTGCAGAGGTAGTTGGTAACTAAATCGTAATTGTTTGATACCCATTTCACATTCTCTCATTATCTGTTTTTTTTTGAGTCTCATTGTTCAGTTATGACTTATTTTTGAACTCCAACCTGTGCGTTAACCTGCAGGATAAAAAGGCGCAAAGTGGCGGAGGAGTTAGAAAACATAGAGGAACTTCAAGCGTCAACTTCACATTCATCCTTAGAACAAACATTAGGTAAATATTTCTGAGTTAGAGCATTCCTCTCATTGTGGTGCTAACTGTTCATTTAGTAATACTTTTTTTTTTTTTTTTTTGGGAATAAATCAGTAAGCTTTCGTTGAGCCAAACAAATCCAGCACAACAGATTGCACTTATTCCCCAATTATTCTGCTCTCTCCAACTAAGTTTCTCTGCATATGTTTCTGCAAAACATGGATTTTAATTCCGAAATAACAGCACAGAACACTTTTTAGAATGGAATCACTACCTGATCCCCTACTTGTTTAGTAATTTTTGTTAGACCAAACTAATAATTTTTTTTTTTTATTTGGAAATTTTGAAAGCACTCCTTTTGTGGAGCCCCCACATTGAAATCTCAATCAAGTTTTGTGCTTATATCTGTTCTAAAGCCTAATTAGAATTGCTATTCCTAAATTCTAACGAGCTTTAATTTTAGAAAAAAAAAGGCTTGATGTCGTCCTACTGGCAACAAATACTCTAATGATGAAGTTTTTTTTTTTTTTTTTTTGGTTTTTTTTGTTTTTTGTTTTGTTTTTGTTATTCAAATATTTTCTTCAAAACATGGCCAATGAATTCTAGCTCAAACATTACTTCCTTCTTCCATAAGAATGGGTGGAGGGTGAGATTGTTGGTTAAAATTCATTGTATGCATTGTGTTACTTACCAATACAAATAATCGGGGAAAAATGCCTTGACACCTCTTGAACTCTAAGGTAGTGGCAATTACACCCCTTGAACTTTTATTTTAGTCAATTTACTCCATAAACTTCAAAGATGTGCCAAATAGATACTTTTGTCACTTTGCCATTAAAACTAACAGTCCATTCATTGTGAAAGGAAAAAAAACCCAGGGCAGCCGATTGAGAGGGAGAGAAAGTTGGGGTTTAGGTTTTAGAGAGAAAGAAACCCCACAGATCTCTTCTTCTTTGTATGTTTGATAGTGCCCACAAACCCCACAAGCTTAGATCAAAAAACAATGAAGACCCATATTAGACAACAGGGAATAAAGCCTAAACCAATAAGGAATTCAACAAACATAAGTGAAAAATCGGTGCTTGCCTAAGTCAGCAAAGAGAGGATGAGAGAGAGAGTGGTACGACCAAGCTTCTTCTTTGTTCTCTTTCACTGATCAGATTCTAGAGTTGGATTTGTTCTTTTGCTATCAGGGGTGCCACAGGGTTGCCCTTGTTTAGGCAGTACAGCTAGTGAGCTAAGATATCCTCTCTCTCTCTCTCTCTCTCTCTCTCTCTTTCTCTCTCTAAAAACTGAACCTAGTTTCTCTCTCCCTCTCAATTGGCTGCTTTGGTGATTTTTTTTCTTTTGCATGTACGTGAGTGGACTTTTAGTTTATTTAACGGTAGAGTGACAGAAGAATCTGTTTGGCATATGTGTGAAGTTCAATAAGTAAATTGACTAAAATAAAAGTTCAAGGGGTATAATGATCAATACCTTAAAGTTTAGAGGGTGTTTGGGCACTTTTTTTCCAAAATAAGCATTTACATTTCTACATACTATACACATACATGTGTGTATATGCACTTGAATATGCCTATGTGTGTGTGTTTGGAAGTGCAGTGCATGAAATTTTTTTATCGATCCTGATGCCAGGGGCCATTGCCCCCAATTGGTGTCTTCTGTATAGGGAGAGAATCTTATTTATCTCTCTCCCTATAATCTTGGTTGCACTGAAATAAAGTTGGCTAATACTTTGTATATAAAATTGGTGGAAGAACAAGACTCCAGTTGCAACACTGCACAGAACTTACTCTTATCTCTCTGTGTGTGTGTGTGTGTGTGTGTGTGTGTGTGTGTGTGTGTGTGTGTTAGTTTCCTTATTATTTAGAAACTCTTAAAAAAAAAAAAACGAAAAATTGGATGTCCATTATTGCAGCTGAATTGAATTATATGTAATGTGTTATCTTTTTGCAGAGGCATCCGAAAAGAAGGATGAGTGTACACATCCTGGTTCTTTTGGAGAAATGTGTATACTATGCGGGCAAAGGTTGCAGGTGGAATCTGGTGTGACATTTGGGTACATTCACAAGGTATAGGTTCTTTGAGATTACTATTTGGTGGAAGAATGAATTTTGGTTATCTTTGCTGCATAATGGAAGTTAATATTTATGATACTTCTAAAATTTTCAATTTGTCAAGGCGTCATCCACTTCCAATGAGCTGTGACTTGCCTTTCATGAAGAAATGATCCCCTAATATGAAATAAATTTTAAAATTAGAACTGGAGAGATGTCAACAAACTTTGAAATTATAAATCCATTCCTATCCAAGAATAGTAATGCTCTTTATTGGTTTCAAATGTTAATTTGTTTAAGCTTGAACATTATTTGCAGGGACTAAGGCTTCAGAATGATGAAATTGTCAGATTGAGAAACACAGACATGAAGAACTTATTGCGCCATAAGAAGCTTTACTTGGTTCTTGATTTAGATCATACGCTGCTTAATTCTACTGAGCTTAGAGATATGACATCAGAAGAAGAATATTTAAAGAGCCAAACAGATTCTCTGCAAGGTATTTCTGTTACCTTTATATTTGATTATACTTTGGTAGTGTACTTAACATTTCATATATCATAGTTTTTAGGTATCTTGTAACATCATCATGTTGTAGAGCTTCAACATGAATGATTACCGATTGGTTCTGAATCTGTTGATGAATTTTTTTGTGCTATATTTGAGTGCTTTCAATTTGTCAATGGGAAGTTTGGATTTCTAACCGAAGGTATGTAAAAATTTCAAAGAAATGAAAAGGATTTAGTTTATTTCTTATGCAGTTTTATGTTGTAAAATCACCATAGCCATGAATCAACTGGAAGTTTTGAGGAATTTGCTGAGGGAAGATTTTCCTGCAGAATGTTGCGGCCCTTGTGGACTTGAATTTAAGCACTGCCTTTTGTTATTCACCTTTTTGCACTCCCCTCCCATTTTTTTAAAGAAAGAATGGCAGGATTTATATGTTATGCTTAAGGCAAGCTTAAATACGTACCTATCAAAAAAAAGGCAAGCTTAAATACAGTCTTTATTTATCATATCGCCATGAGAGTTTTGGTATTTATGGGAAAAATTTTGTTTCATGGTATTAATTTTGCATGGATATGTCATATGTGGAAGTAGCATAGAGCATTCAGCACCCATCACTTAAAAAGAATATTTATTTAAGAATAATGCCTTTCTCACTGTTTGAATCCCTGTTCCCTATAGGCCTTGCAAACTAAATAGAGGCTGTTATCAATATGATTGATTATCAAGTTGGCTTTTGCTTTCGCTTTACCTGCTCTGCTGCAGAAGATGTTTATTTATTCTTTTTGAAAATATTTACTCCCTTTGTCCCAAATTATTGGTCCTCTATTCTATTTTGAGATGTCTCAAAATGTATTTATCTTTGAAAAGTCAATAAATAAAATTCTAACTTACCCTTTACTTTATTTAAAGAGTCAATCCATTCTTTCTCTAGATTTTAAATTAATGAGGGTAATCTTGGAAAGTTTTACATTTTTAATTAAAAGACAATGCATTAAATGATGTTCCCTTAAAAAGTTGGATTTTCTAAATGGGACCAATAATTTGGGGCGGAGGTAGTATTATCTAATTCTTTTGGTTTTTGTTGCACTGTCTTTTCTTTGACGTTCTGGGCATTTGAGTGATGCTGTGCTTGTGGCCTTATGGTATTCAAAACTTATGAAATGGACAGATGTCTCAAAAGGCAACCTTTTCATGTTGAACTATATGCAAATGATGACGAAGCTAAGGCCCTTTGCTCGCACATTTTTAAAAGAAGCAAGTGAATTGTTTGAGATGTACATTTACACAATGGGTGATCGGGCCTATGCATTGGAAATGGCTAAGCTGCTTGATCCTCAAAGAGAGTACTTCAGTTCTAGAGTGATTTCACGTGATGATGGCACCCAGAAACATCAAAAGGGTCTTGATATTGTGCTCGGGCAAGAAAGTGCTGTTCTGATTCTTGATGATACAGAACATGTAGGTACATTTGTGATCAGCTGAATATCTTTGCTTACCCAATTTATTTTCACTTTAATCTGATTGTATTTGCAATACAATAAAACTTTTCATCTTACTGTTTTAACCACAAAAAGAGGAAGTCCTTTCAACATATTGAGTCCTCTTATTTGTAGGGAAGAGAGTCAGATTACAGGAAAGGGCAATTTCAACATTATTTGGAGCGTGTAGTAGTTCCATTCTCTAACACTGTGGTTGGATGGGGTGATTATTGGAGGGATGGAAAATGGGTGGAGGGAAAAGTGGGGAGAAAATGGTATTTGGGGTTGTTTGGTATATAGGAGAAAAATGAGGTTATTTTGGTGGGGTTAGGAGTTTTCACCCCGGGCCCAACAAAACATAATCTCCCCATATCGGGGAGAAATTGGAGAGAAAAGGGGAACAACTGCTTTGGACGAAAATGTCCTCACCACAATGTTCCTTTATATATATATATATATATATATATATATATTTTATGACAAATGCTCTTTTTATTTTTTTATTTTATATTTTATGACTAACTTCCTTTTTTTGGTTTGTTTTTGTCTTTTTATTCTGGTACTTCTCATTCGTTTTTTTTTTGTTCATCCGATTTTTCTTTTTTAATGAAGTGCCCATCCATACACAGTTTTTTAATAAAAACATATATTTTTTTTAATTTTATAAATATAATAGGGTCATGAGAGTATATTTATACAAACTACATTTTCTATCCTCTCATTTATTTTCTCAACCAAACAAAAGAATTTTTCATCTCTCCACTTTTCCACTCCCATGAGGATGAAGCTAAATCTTTTCTATGCGCCCACTTTTTCATCCCAAAGTTTGGTTGGAGGTGAAAAAGTGAGGGATAAAAGAAATTTAGTTTTCCCATATGTGTGTTTGGTTGGGGGTGGAAAAGTGGAGGGATGAAAAACTCTTTTGTTTGGTTGAGAAGAAAAATGAAAAGATAAAAAATATTGTTTGGATAAATTTACTCTAATGCCCGTATTACATAATTTTTTTAAAAAAAATTATAAGGAGAAAAAAACCACAGTTGGGGTAATAAAAAGTAAAAACCCAACATTTACATTTAACTTAAAAGAGAAAAAGAAGAAGAAGAAGCAACCTACCAATAGTGGGGGAGGACCGGGGGGTAGATGGGTAAATTCCCATAAAACCCCTTCTCATCTCCCCAATTTGGGGGGTTGGATTTTGGTGGGACTAGAAAACAGCCGGGCCTCACCAAAATCCCCTTCTAACTAAACACCCCTCCCACCAAAAATCTCCTCTAATTTCTCCTCCCCCTTTTCCTTCCTCCAAAAGCACCCCAACCAAACATACACTAAGGTTCTTTTCTAGTACTCACAAATTTTGTCTTTGTAGACATAAAAGCTTAAATCTGGAAGACTTGCATCTCACATAATGGTGACAAAGACTCTTTTTCTTATTAAAGAATTGTTTACTTTACTAAGAAATTTCAATAAAATGTATCATGGCACCTCATTACTTATACTACAAGAGCTAGATTTGTTGTTGTTGTTTACAGTCAATGCTACATCATCATAGAAATCAGCTGTTAGAGGATTTTAAGGGGTTGAATAGTGGTCCTTTTACATCATCAATGAGGTTGTATGTTTTAGTTGTAGAGGTCCTGAGAGCAATGGTTGGAGAGAATGCTGAAGTTCAGAAAGCCAACCTCAATATGCAGAATTTTGGCACAGTGGAGCACTCAAATTGAATCAGAGAGATTTTGTGGTCACAATTGTTTAGTGGCATTTTTTCCATGAGGTGTTGCACTATAATACGTCTATTTGCAGCAAAAGGCAACTAAGTCACCCGTATGATGTTTGTCACTGTATGGGTGCAGTCTCTTTAAACTCAAATTCATTTTACTTGGGTAACTAGGTGTAAAAGGGTAATGGATACAGTTAGTCATGAACTGGTGAGAAATTAAGAGTAGATCAAGATGCAGGAGCTTAGCTTTAGATGATACATATCATTGAATTTATGCGTCCAGGTTTTGGCCTGCATTGGAACTATGGTACCCCAAATGGATTAGATATTAAATTGTATGAGTGTTGAGTCCCACATTGGGCGTGTTCTAGGTCAATTTGGCTATGTAAGCAATTACGAGAAGCCCAATTGTAACTTGACTAGTCATTTTTGGGGTATAACACAGATTTGCAGTCAACCTCGTAACATCTTTGTATCCCAATTTGGGCCTTGACGAGGGTGGTAGTTATTTAAGTGGTGACATTGTGGTACCCTTAATGGATTAGATTGTGTGAGTGTTGAGTCTCACATGGAGTGTGTGTTGGGTCTATTTGAGCTACGATAACTTGACTAGTTATTTTGAGTTATAACGTAGATGCGGCTAGCACTTACTTGGGTCGTGAAAAGAATGCTCTATGTAGTCATGGTTTGCCTATCGTGCTATCATTTACTTTTGGTGAACATGTTTGAAGTTGTAATTTCAAACATTGCTAAGGCCTTGTAACTCATTTAGTTGGTACCTCCTGGCGTTTCCAATTGAAACATCTAGGGTTTAAATCCCTCCACCCCCAATTATTGAATTATCAAAAAACATATAGACTACGAAGTTCAAATAGTATGAGCTAGAACTCAGTTTGAATTTGAAAGAAAAGGTGCCATTGTAGTTTGCATCTTTGTTTGTTCATGTTGTCTGTCATAAAACAGCAGAGTACAGGAATGTGGTTTTCAACTCAGCTGATGTGACTGATGCTCATGTCTTCAAGATAATACCAATTAGTACAGGACACCTCCTTGTGTTTCCAACGAAGACATCTAGGGTTCAAAGATCCCCACCCCCAACTATTGATGTATAAAAAAAAAAAAAAAAATTTTAGTACAGAGTTATGTTGATGTTGCAGGTTTTGTGATCAAATGAAACATGTTGGATTTGGAATCAAGAACTTCCCAAAAGTTGTGAAATCCTTGTCAAGTGAAATATTTTATGGATGTAATATATCCTGTTCATGAATTCAGCAAAGCTGTCTGGCATTTTTTGACAATCACACAAATTTTTATATTTTGGATATGCTAATTTCTGCCTTATAAAACGAAGATTTTTTCCAGGAAATCCCCAACGAAAAATACACACTATTCCTTCTTTTTGTTACTTCTAAAGCCAAATTTTATTTTATTCAATAACAGTTAAAACTTGCCTCCAATTAGAAATCATAAATATAAAAAAAGCTGTTGAAGGGAAATTTGAAACTATATCTTAGTAACAGTTAAAACTTGCCTCCAATTTGAAATCATAAAAATAAATGGAGCTGTTTCAAGCAGTTTCTCCTGGTGTATATGGAAGCACCTTGTCTAACCATATAAATCTGTCTGAAGCTGTTGAAGGGAAATTTGAAAGTATAACTTAGTACCAGCTTGCATGTGGTTCATTCTTTTATGTGTATATTTCTTTTTGTTGATAATGTGTACTTATTCCTGCTTAAGATAAAGGTGCATAATTGTACCTGTTGTTTGTTCAGATTCATTTCCATGGCCTTTGAACTTGCAATTTATCTTATAGGTTTTTGAGGCAGCAATCATCCTGTTACCATAAGCTTGATGGAAATGTTTTGCATTATTGTAGGCATGGACAAAGCACAAGGAGAATTTGATATTAATGGAAAGATACCTTTTCTTTGCTTCAAGTTGTCGTCAATTTGGCTTCAATTGTAAATCTCTTTCTGAATTGAAGAGTGATGAAAGTGACACTGATGGAGCACTTGCAACTGTTCTTGAAGTTCTTAAGCAAATCCATAAAATGTTCTTTGATGTATGTCCCTCTTTGTTTCTCTTTATTGATATTAGTTGTTAAATTTGTTGTGTAATAAATTCTTATGTGGTGGAGCCTTCTTGCAGGAACTTAAGGACAATCTTGTTGACAGAGATGTGAGGCAGGTAATTTTTTTCTTGACACCTGAAACATGACCAGTTTATTATTCTAAGCTTGGTTTCGATTGTCCAATCTTTTGTTGTCCACACCTGGTCCTCGGTGGCAAGAACCTCTACATGAGTGTAGATCTAACATTCCTGTCACAAGGATGATTTTAACTTTGACCCAATGGAACTAGAAAAACTGCATAATAAATGTTTTTTTGTGTTAAGGTATTCAATCTGGCTCATTAATGTTCTAGATGTTTGTAAACTCTTAATTATCACTACCATCTCTCTCTCTCTCTCCCCTGTTTCTTCTGCCGTGGTTCCACTTAATTTGGCATGGGTTCTGGCCTATTGAATGTAACTTAGTCTAAAGTATGCATCCTGCTTTTGTTTCAGATTAGTAGTGAGGATCCATTCTCAGTAAAACATTACATAAGGCAGTCTGATGATTGTTATAAGCCTTGAATGGACACCATGTATTTCTCTTTGTAAACATGAATCAGTTTCTTTCCTTTTTCTTTTTTTTTTTTTTTTGTTTTGACTCCAGTAATATATGTTTGTTGATTCCCTCATTCCTTGTGGTTAATTGTTGCCTGTTTTCCTTTTAATTCATCCTGGGAAACTTCGAAAAGAAGTTTTATGGACCAGTTGGTTTTTCTTTACGAAGATTTGTATTAATAAAAGATATTTTGTATGTTGTTTTCTGCAGGTGCTGAAAACCGTTAAGAAGGAAATTCTGAAGGGGTGTAAAATTGTCTTCAGCCGTGTGTTTCCCACCAAATACCAAGCTGAAAATCACCATCTATGGAAGATGGCGGAACAGCTGGGAGCTACTTGTGCGACAGAGCTTGATTCATCTGTGACGCACGTGGTCTCAAATGATGTTGGAACAGAGAAGTCTCGATGGGCAGTGAAACATAATAAGTTTTTGGTCCTTCCACGATGGATAGAGGCAGCAAATTATATGTGGCAAAAGAAACCTGAAGAGAACTTTTCTGTCAAACCCAATGAAGAGCCAATAACTCCTGTTTGTAGCAATGCTAACAGCTAACGCTCGGTAATGATACAGTACTTTGGGAACTTGGGCTACTCTTCAGTAGTGTAGACCATTTCCTTGACTATCTTACTAACTCAGTGCCCAGAAAGGCTATGGGCTCACCATTTTGTTATAAAACTTTGAATAGTGTTTGCTTCATAGAAAAGCTGGATGCAGGTATTTTAAAAAAATTAACTTAGTGGTGGACTAATTGGGACAGTGAATGCTGGATCCTGATCTATTCTTGTTGTATATAAACTATCTAGGTGCTGTTTTAGAGAGATTCGAAGTAACTGGGCACTATATTACTGTTGAGCAGCTACGTTCTTGTTTGCAATTGGATGCCAATTGTATTAAGAAGTAATATTTGTTTTTCTTTAACTAATTTTTGGACAAACCACACTTTGGTTCTTCCAACAATGTGACTAATTTTAATTTGATCCCTTAACATTTGATTGTGTCAATTTCATTCCTCAAATTATTAATTGTCAATTTTATTCTTCAACTGTTAATTATGTCTTATCTCAAAACAAAAAATGTTAATTATGTCAAATTCGTCTCACCTTTCAAAACAAGGTTAGTTTATCCTTTAGCAAGTCGACTTTTAAGGATAAATTGACTAAAATTTGAAAATTGAGGAATAAAATTGATAAAATTAATAGTTGAAGGATCTTGATACAATTACATGTCCATGAAGCTGAAAATATGACAAATGTAAAACAATATAACAATAACTTGGCCTTAATATTTAAGCCCTACTTTTTAAACTATTATAGGTTAGTGTGATCTTGTGGGTTTTCGTAGATAAGTACTTGCCTCTTGAAATGTAGTATGGGATAAAATTAGTGACACAACTCAACTCAGCTCGGTAACAAAATAAGAAAAAAAAGCTTGAGGAAAAAGGCCTTTCTAGGCTGCTTCTGCAACTGCACCTGGCTCCTTTCAAAGCCCAAAATAAATTCCTTAATAAATTATTTAAAAAGATAAGATATCACTCGAAATTCTAAAGTACAAAGTTTAGTTACAAAATTGGTTATAGCATTAAACTACAACCTTACTCAATATTTTTTTTTATTAGAGGTGAATTTTGACAAATCCACCATTAAATTACATCTTCATCTTATATCTTTCATACTTGCAAAATTTCTAGAAAATTAAAGATCAATAGCTATGTCATTAATAAATTATTTAAGTTACAAGTTTTTGTAGCTTAAAATTATGTATAAAATATAAACTTATAAATTATATAGTAAATAATATCCAATTGATACAAAATTTGACATGTGGATTAAGAACGCAAAGAACATATAATTTAATGGTTAGATTTTCAAAATATGTAGTAATATTTATTTTATTAAGGTTGTAACTTTTTGCTACAATCAATTTTGTAGCTAAATTTTGTCCAATTCTAAATATCTTCTATATAAAATTAGAAAGGACAAGTTATATTTTAAGTCTTATATTTTGAGGATGGTTTTAAACTTGGATCTTAGAGTTTTCTAAGTTTCAAATTGAATATCGAAATTTAAGATTGTTATAAATTATTTTTCTTGAGAAGATTGTTATAAATTAAACCTTATAGTTTGCTAATTTCAAATTCAACCCTACAATTTTCAGGTTTGATTTAATTTCAGGGTTTTTTTTTTTTTTTTGTTAGGGTTCACATTGATATGATTTTAAAATGCAGAGTTTTAAAATTAAAACTAATAAAATTATATAGTTCAATATGAAGTCACCCTTAAAGTATAAGATTTAAATTGTAATTTGCACAAATTACTATAACCGGTTACCAATCCAAGACCAGAATATTTGGACTCTATTGAGAAAACAAAGAATTCTCAAGAGTAGGTTGTACTTAAGAAACATATCGTTCTTTTCTTTGGCTGGTTTGAACTCCTACTGTTTTAACATGGTTTTTAAAATGGAGAGGAAAGTGATATATTATGTCAATTTAGAAAATGCCACTAATCAATCTGTTATCTGTCAGATGGTTACAAGTTTTGAGAAAATTATGATGAAAATTTGTTCAGACAACCTTATCTAACAGTCCCCAGAACAATATGGTTTGGAAGAAGAAGAAGAAGAAGACTGGGGTATCAAGAGTAGTGACGTAAAGAACTTTCAAAAAAGGGTTTACCAATTAGGTCAATATATATAATACTACGAAAGGGACCGGTTACTATAACCCACAAAAGAGACAAGCATGGTACGTATATGAAAAACACTTGAATGTGTATAGGACTGCACTGCATCAGCATGTCTTAATTTTTGAGTACTTGAAAACTCTATTTTGGTGCGCATGCACGTGCATAAGACTGTGGGAACTCAAGAGGGTGGTCATGACCAAATTCAATCTTCAAATGTAATAATTTAAGGAGAATTAATGTTAATCAGCATCGCCTTGTACTGGTTAAGTGCAGAAAAGACAAAAATAATTTGTCAGAAAAAGTAAAAAAAAAAAAAAAAAAAATTGAATAGTACTACAAAATTAAAAAAATGACATAAATTAAAAGAAAAAGACAAAAATTGTGTCAGAGAAAAGTAAAAAAAATTTGTGGGCACCATTAACACAACCCATAATTTAATAGGTATCTTATACAATTCATCTCAATATTATATTAGTGAACTTATATAGGATCGATTTGGTAGTTTGAAACCCATAAAATCGTAACAAACCATCATAATGTTGTTTGCAAGGTTAGACTTACTACCCTTCTATGGTAAAAAATACCTAGTTTAAAAGTGTACATGGGTAAAATTTAAGGGAGGAGGCGAAACTGCAATAAGGGCTTTAAGGAGGACCAACTAGAGATGGATCTCAGTAAATTTGTCACACCTTGCTAAGAAAGAGAAAACTCAGTTCGACCATAAAGAAAGCTCTGATTGTTAAGTAAGTGTCCTAGTGGGAGAAGAAGAGAAATGAAAATGACAAAGTAATAGTGCCTAGGATTTCATACCTTAGTCAATGGGATGGAGCAGATTTTATAGATGTGTGAAGGGCCAGTTTAATTTGGTGGGAAAACCCTTCCTCCAAGACTTGCTAGCTAGTTGTCCTCTTGGCTAAGGGGATCGACGGGTGCAAGGATAAGAGTTTCCAACCTTTTGACTTATGGCCTTATGGGATGACAAATAGGACGTTGTTATTCGTATTAGATGTAATGATTTGTTTTGGAGCATAATAAATACTGATATGAGGAGGCTTAATGGGCACCGTTTTGTGGATTATTATATTGTCCAATTTGATCTACGTGATCAACCTAAATAAATGCCAACCAAACTGATATGGATATCCTAATAAATTTTAATTTATTTGGTCTTGTCAGGACCGACCCCCTTTAATTTTAATTGCAAGTAAAAAAAAAATCATTATGCCAAAATTTTTTTAGAAGAATAATTATGCCAACTAATTAGAAAAGCAATATGTTGACATCACATTTGACCCTCATCTCCTAGACAAAAGAATACATTATTTAAAACAGCAAAACTCCACTTTATTTGGATTTAAACATTTTTTTGTTGTTTATTTTTCAAAAATAAAAAGACATAATTTTTGCTGGAGTTTCCCAAGAATAATAATAATAATAATATTTGACTTTTGTTAACATTAAAATATTTTGCAACATAATCTTTTAAAACCTCACAATTTTATACATAATTATTCTAATATATATTTTTAATTGAATTTAAATTTCATTATATATTTCAACACTTTATCAGAACCTTGGCACATCATATTTTCTTTTAATGGATATAGTTTTATACATAAACATAATCATAAAAAATACTTATTAGTAACCATTGTAATGATCAAATTTCATATTTAGACTGAAAAAAGATAAAGAAACTTATAATGTATTAAAAATTTCCCATACATTGTATGAGTAATTGTGTGAGGACTTTCGTCTCGGCCCCCAATCAGGTATTGTTCACTTTGGGATGGGCAAGGATCGACCTACGTCCTACCCGCACGAATTTGCTCAATCTCACATCGGGGAGAGATGCCTCCTACTCATGCCTTATAAGCCTTTGGCCTAAGGATGAGTGTACCACTACTACACATGTGGGAGGACTTTCGTCTCAGTCCCCAATTAATCAGGTATTGTTCGCTTTGGGATGGGCAATGATCAACCTATGTTTCACCCGCATGAATTTGCTCAATCTCATATCGGAGAGAGACACCTCCCACTCATGCCTTTGGCCTAAGGATGAGTGTACCACTACTACACGTGTAATTGGAGCAGTGTGCATGGCATTGCTTATGGGACCAAAGCTGCGTAATGCCGAACTCGAACCAGAAAATTGGTCACTGGGTTGTCTATTAATCTTTGGAAGTTGTAGTTGCTGGGCATTGTGGCTGATTTTACAGGTATCTATAACTCTAAAGTTATCTTTTAATGATCAGATAATAACTAGTGGATCACTAAAGCTATATTTTTAACCCGGTTCCAGCTTCAACAAGCCATCCTGACCACCTATCTTTATCA
Organism: Lithocarpus polystachyus; assembly: GCA_033629205.1. Lineage (NCBI taxonomy): Eukaryota > Viridiplantae > Streptophyta > Magnoliopsida > Fagales > Fagaceae > Lithocarpus > Lithocarpus polystachyus. Next base: position 97,272,934 of record CM066163.1, on the reverse strand, counting down.
GCTTGGATGTGTTTCTTGGCTACAATACAATCAGCGATACTTGCAATTTTCATTGAGCAAGACCCAAATGCATGGAATATATATTCATTCAACTCTTGAAGCTGCATGCTATTTATGTACAGTAAGTAGTTTTTTTTTTTTTTGCTAAAAATTTCTTTAACTACGTAGTTTATTGGTTTCAATAAAATTTTCATTTTAATTGCTCATTTAATATGATAATTGTTTTAAAGTTTAAAGTTTTAAACAATAGTTGAAACTGGAAAAATATTATATGAGTAGGGATGTATAGGATCTGGGCGTACATTTTGCGTTCAAGCATGGTGTGTATCGCAAAGGGGTCCAATCTTTCCTGCAATTTTCAATCCTTCGTGCACATACAGTTATTGTGACCATATTGGCTGCTGTATTTCTTCATGAGGAGATCTATACCGGAAGTTAACGTGCACATGCAGTCTCAACTTTGCAAAACTTGGAATATGAATTTTTATTTAACTATAAAATCCTTATGTTCCTTCTGCTTTGATTGAGATGGGACTGCAACAAAACCATATTGTATTACAATTTTTACTATGACAAAACTTGGATTTTTCATTCACCTTCTTAGGCAATTGAACGTGTTTTTTTTTTTTTTAGGAAAATTATTAATGATTTCATAAGTTACTTTTGATATCTAATAAAATCCAATATGGCTCCTTTTTAAAAAAAAAAAAAAAAATTTAGATCAATAGGTGTCGCTGTGATTATTGGTTTATATGCTGTGCTACGGGGTAAAGCCAAAGATCATGCTGAAATCAATGAGGCGAGGAATAAATTCTTCAAAGAAAGTAAGTTGGAAAATTGGTTTGGAGGGACCCCTTATAGCTGATGAAGGGATGTAATGTTGATGAGATCAATAGGATGCACAATCTAAAAAATATGTTAAAATACAAGCCCAATAAGCGTAGGCCCATTATTGTACTTGATATTGCACTTTATTTGTATAATACACATTGTACATGCTCTGAATATATAAAAATGTAGTCTTTTGTACAATATTTCATGCAGTTTAATACAATAAAATTGTCAAAGTCATATGTATGGGTGGAAGAGATCTACCTAGTGATTTGAATGTTGTATTCCAATCTAATTTTAATTAATGAAATTTCTTACCGTTTTCTCAAAAAAGAAGAAGAAGTAATTGCTTAGATTTTTTGGAATTGCAATAGTAGTCTTTTGCTGCCCTCGTCTTCGCTACCAGTGCTTGTCTCCAATCCGATACACAAGTCCACAAATCAAAAAATTGAAAGCTCAACCCGATCGGGATCAGCTTGATCCAACATCGGACGTACTATATTGTCTCAAAAGTAATCTTTGTTTTCTCAAACTAATTTTTGTGGGGCTTCCAATAATGTGAATAATTTTAATTTTATCCCTATACATTTAATTGTTTCAATTTCATTTCTCAATTATCAATTGTGTCAATTTCATCTCTCAATTGCTAATTATGTTTTAAAAAAAATTGTTAACTGTATGTCAACTTCATCTTTCACCTTTCAAAATGAGTTTGATTTGATCCTTTATCAATTCAACTTTTAAGGATACAACTGACTAAAATTCGAAAATTAAAGGACAAAATTGACAATTAATAGTTGAAGGATCTTGACAGAAATAAATATTTATGAAATTGGTGATTTTGTGGTTTTCGTAGCTTTTCTTGCCTCATGAAATGTAGTATGCGGATAAAACAATAGAATTAGTGACACAACTCTGCTCCGTAACCAAAAAAATAAAAAAGCTTGAGGAAGAAAGCCTTTCTAAGCTGCTTATGTAACTGGACCAGGATCGATCCTTTCAAAGCCCAAAAGAAATTCCTTTAAAGTATAGTGGGCCAATTCATGGGCTGTACCAATAACACAATAGTGGATGAATGATGAATCTCAACTGACGAGAAAGGCTAATGGATAGCATCTTTGGTCTAATTTGACTCTACTCTCCCCCCAATTCCGAAAAGACATGGTTTAATTTCCTCCAACCAAGTTTGAAGAATTTTCCTCAAAGCCATTACTTGGTGATTTATAAAATTATTCATGTGATTTATTTAAACAAATTACATAATTCATTTAAAAAGTTATATGTGACTACCATATAGTGGATTGGAAGTTAACTTTTTCCCAAAAAAAAAAGGAAAAAAAAGAAGTATTTGTAAAGAATGGCACAAGTGGATGATGCTTATTAATCCTAAGTCCACTTTAAAAATAATACCTAAATAACTTTAAATAGTGTAGGTCAATAAAAATTATTAACCTTCTTAGTTAGCAAGGGGTTTAGTGTGGTTTAAAACTAACAAAACTATATAGTTTAATTTGAAAGAACTCCTAAAGTACAAGATTTAAAATGTAATTTGCCCAAATTAATATAACAGGTTAATCGGTTTTCAATCCAAGACCAGAATATCTGAATATGTTTTGGTTGGTTTGAACTCCCACTGTTTTTACTTGGTTTATAATGGAGAAGAAAAACGAAAATGCCACTAATCAATCTGATAAGGATAAATCCCAGATTAGATGGATCTAATTTACCAAGTTAGGTATAAGCGACGGAGATATCAAGAGAGACGGTCTGGGCTGCCCAACAAGACAAAGGGCCAGCAGATGAAGTCATGTCTTGAATGGACAAAATTTTTGGAGTGGACGGAGCCTTTAATGCGGACAGACACAATAGAAGATGGATCCAAAGGAGACGGATTGTTGAAGCTACGTGGCCTGAGTAGTCTCAAAGAATCCTAAAATTAAAATATCTTGCGCTCTACGCCCAACCATAATCAGAGAGATCCCTACAAAGAAAGGATCCCAAGAAATATGAGCATTAATGAGGATTTTCCCTACAAAAAAATACCCTCCCCACCAAGAAATTAAGGTTGATTCTACGGTACTTTAAAAACCTCAAAACCCTCATAAATCAAGGTACGCATAATTTACCTCAGTTCTAACACTTTAGAGTTGTGAAAGTTTTCTAACTTAACTTTCGGAGGGTATTTGACCGGTACCACACTGGTACTCTCTGTGAGGTCATCTTTTTCTTTGTTTCACAAATTTTGTCTAGAGCACATGACAATTGTGCGACTTACTAACGATTTTTGGCATCATCATGATCAATCTTTTAGATAGTCAAAGTTTTGAAAAAATTTGAGAATTTTGTTTTTCAGACAACCTTATCTTAACTGTACCCAAAAGTTTTGGAAAAATTTGAGATTTTTTTTTTTCAGACAACCGTATCTAACTGTACCCAAAACAATATATGGTACAGGAAGAAGACTGGGTAGTTAATCTCAGCCTATAAGAATATGACACTTTGTTGGGATTTCCCTGGACCATGTTATCAAGAATTAGACACGTAAAGAATATATAATCAAAAATGGTTTTTCCAATTTGGTCAATATAATACAACGAAAGGGACTGGTTACTATAAGGCAACCAAGAGATAAACATGTGGCAGAGGTACTTCCATGCGTGTAGGAACATGTCTTAAATTTTTGAGTACTTCAAAGCTCTATTTTCGGTGTGCATGCAACACAATAAGATTGTTATAAGACACGTACATGCATCGACTGTTTGATGAGAACTAAACCTTCAATAATTAATGAACAAATTCAATCTTCAAAGATAATAATTTAATGAGTACTATCTTATCCAACTCATTTCAGTATTATATCAGTGAACTAATATATTTGGTAGTTTGATACAATCGTAACAAACCAACTTGTTCGATACAATCGTAACAAACCAACTTGTTCGCAAGGTTAGTCTTGAAAATTATTTTTAAAATGAGATGAAGCTAGCTTTAAAAAATGAAGAAATTAGAGACCACAAATCGATGTAGCGAAATGCAAACTTGATTTCCCTTTACGTGGCATGAGACTCATGGAAAACGGAACAAATATATATATATATATATATATATGAACAATCATTTAATCATATCTTTCTTAAAGGAGTACAAATCACCATTCTTTTCCTATGAAAACATTAGAAAAAGGGATACCTACTCTCAAGATGTTTTAAAATGTTAACCTTATACCACTTGGACACGACTTTACATACACTTGCGAATTGGGAAAATGAGATGTACAAAATAGGTGTCTCGCAGTTGTAAAGACTAAATGAGATGTACGAAATGTTACCTAATGGTTTCCTAACATGACTCCTTTAATCTAAATGAGAAAAAAGTCATCCATATTCATCCCTAAAGTCTTTAGTTGAATAGCTAAATTTGTCATTTCAAGGATATGATCATGCAAATCTTGCGAAAAGTTTCTCATCAGTTAGGTTAACAGGTTTGGCATAGTAGATGAAGGCAGGACAAGACTAAAGGGTTTATGCTTTATAGGACATATATGGATAGAGTTAATACAGCCAGCCCCATAATTTTGTAATTTGCCATGTCGGTTTGGACCGTTTGGTATAAAATGTTTTCTGTAGTTTATTTTATTTGATAAATAATTTAGAAAAAAGTAAATTCATACCTTAAAAAAGAAAAAAAAGAAAAAAGAGCCTTTGAAAAACTGTACATAAGTAAATATGTCAGATAAGCCAAAAAAAAAAAAAAATCTTATGCAAAACCAAATTTCAGCTAATAAGACTATATTTCATAGCAGCGAAAGATAAGAGAATTTGAACTTAAATTCTCTTTTGTATAAAAATTCGTGGATTTTTATTGCAATTTAAATTATTCAGATGGTTAAAACATATATATTATATTATAGATAACTAAATGAAAATGAAAAAAAAAATCAACCCTTAATTTTACTAGAAAATATTTATTTTATTTTATTTTTACTGATTTATGCAATACTCTTCACCAGACAAATAATATAGAGACTTCATTAATTCAATTAAAAATTGAAAATTGCATATCTTTTGGTTCATGTGTTGTCCAATCAACTTTAACAAGACACTATCTATCATATTTTTTCTCATAACAACTAGCATAAGGGTTTATTTGATTTGGCTGAAAAATAATGATGAAAAAATGCGTGTGAATAGGTAGAATTTTCTTCTGTTCGGTTCCCACGGAGAGGAAAGAAGGTGACTGCTTGTTGTTTTACATTGAAACCCACAAAAATTGCTCCTTAAAATGGAGAGAAAAGTCAGAGTGGAAAAAAATGATATTTTAATTTCTAGCCCTTTTTCAACTTTGTCTTAAACTAGCACTGATATTTTAATTTCTACACCTTTTTCAACTTTGTCTTAATCTAGCACTGATATTTTAATTTCTACCCCTTTTTCAACTTTGGCTTAATCTAGCACTGATAGCACCCTTCCTCTACCTTTGTGGTCGACTTTTGGATATACAAGTTGAACTCTGCTCTAATTCAGAATGTGAACATCAAACTTTATCCATCTTTGAAATTTTATAATTTACATTACTTTTATTTTAAATGGTTAGAAATACTTATATAATGTATATGCTCCGACTCTGACAGCTCGAACCCCCACTCTTCTTGCTCTTCCAAATACTTATGACTTGGGGAGGTATCAACTCGCCCAATATTATTTCCCAATGTGCCTGACTCAATTACTGAAACCTTAAACAATTCAATTTTATAACCATGAATAAATTCCGATACCAAAGCCTTGCATCATGGTTGTTGAAAACTAAGATCAGAATGGCATGCAGCAGAATGCGTACAAGCAACCTTTACATGTCAAAATCCAATTTTCAAGTATGTGGCATACGTAATTCTAGAAATTAAGTAATGTTTAGAGTCTTCTGGAGATCATAAATACTCTATTCAATAATGTTTATTAGAGTCTTCTGGAGATCATAATATATTACTCTATCCAGTAATTCCTAGGGCTTGTTAATTAATTCAGGGTCTGCAGCTTCAACATCGATTGAGCTGGTAGCTGGTAAGTGGACGTATTTGTCATCTTGAACTTCCACTTTATGTTACTTTTTTTTTTAATGAATTCTATTTTTCGTTACCGGTCATTATTAGTTGATAGTGTTGGATTTCAGTGGCTATTGTGATAGCTTATGCCCAACAAGAAGATAAGGTATATATTATAAGATAGTTTTTTCCTTTGATCCACCAGTCACTTGGACAATATTGACCAAATCATTTTCAGAACCATTCCAAATTTTCCGATAATTATGTCAATTTAACTGTCAAAATCACATAATGACACTCTTGTTTTATTGGCCCTCCTCCTCGTAAATTAACCGACTTGAGGTACTGTGAGTCTATGAGAGCATTCACATCAAGAATGTCAAAAAATATAGCATTTAGCCTCTCAAAACTCATTTTTATAACATATATCACACCACTTTACAATACCATCTACATCAAAACTTCTATTTTTCTTTTACCATTTCATTTAAATAATATTCTTTTATTATTTTTCAATAATTTATTTTTCCTCTCTCTCCTTTGCCTTTCTCTCCTCTGTCTCTCTCTCTTTCTCACAGCACCGTCAGCGCCACACCTCCACATCCACATCCACCCACAACCACCACATCCACTCACCACCACCAACCACAGCAGAAAAAAAGAAAGAAAGAAAAGAAACCTCCACCATCGCCGCCACCAGCAGACCCATCACGCCAAACCAAAACCCACAGGATACGGACACCACTTCCCTCCCCGTCGTCATCTTCTTCCACGGCGGGGCTTGACGTCCTCCTTCACCTGCAAATCAAATCAAGACCCAATCGGACCCAAGAAGAACCACGCAGAACCAAAAAAAAAACAAAAAAGAGAAAAAGAAGAAACCTCCATCGCCACCACTGGATCACAGCCATCGGACCCATGATCCATGACCACAATCACCGGACCACAGCCATTCGCATCCCACAATCGCCGGAGCACAATCATCGGTGGCGCCCACTCATCGGCAAAGCACAGAGAGAGAAGAGAGAAGAAAGAAGTGAGAGAGGAAAGAGAAAGATAGAGCAGAGAGAGCATTGAGTGAGTAAAAAAAAGAAAAATCCGCTTGGCTTGATGCTCCGGCCTGGGTTTCGTCGGAGAGGGAGACAGAGACGTCAAGCAGAGGGAGAGAGAAAGAAGAGAAATGGTGAGGAAGAAACGAAAATGAGAAGAGAGGGATAAGAGAAAAGGAATAAAAAAATAATATTTGTTTTACAATTTGTGAACAGTGCGGTCTCAAATATGAGATTGCACTGTTCATCAATTGCAAAAATTATACCGTTTAGAAGTTTTGATGGAGCAAGCTTTTGGAGCAAAAATGCTAAAAAAATAGGATTTTTAGCATTTGAAAGGCTTGATAAGAATGCTCTGAGTAGTCATTAACCACAGAAATATAATATAAAAAATAAAAAATATATATATAATATCAAAAGCATTCATTGAGAAGGAAAACATTAATAAAATGTGTAAAAATATGTGTAATATTGTTTAAAAATTGAAAATGGTTGTTTGAAATGCCCTACCAAATGGGCCAAGAAGGAGAAAATTTTCCACTCTCAATCAAACTTTTTTGTTTTGGCAACTTATATATTTTCTAGAAAATAAATTATTAAAATTTTCAAAAAGCATTTTTCATAAAACTTTCTTATATAATTAGGATATCATTGTAAATTTATTAATAGGGATATAATTGTAAATTTATACCAATTTTATTTTTCATTCTCTCATTTTTCTTTTTAACTAAACAAATGAGTTTTCCATCTTTCCACTTTTTCATTCTCCCAGCCAAATACAAATGAGAGAAAACTAATTTTCTTCTATCCTCCTATTTTTCTATCATTTTTCCATTTTCTATTCTCTAACTTTTCTATCCCTTCAACTAAACAAATAGTTGGTTTTCTATGAGTTATAGTTGTTTTCAAAAAAAAAAAATAGTGGAAAACAATATTTCAAAATTAGACATATTTTTTATGCTAACCAAAGATAATTTTCCTTTAACTCATTTTTTTCTATTACTATCAAATACTGAAAAATACATCTCCACACAACATTTCCCATCAAAACAGACAGAGAAAATGAAAGTCAACCCAGGAGTTTATAAATTTCTAGGTTGACTGTTGGATAGAAGTTTTAATCGTATTATTGAAGACTTATGTACAGTTAATTATCAAATGACGACAAATCTTATAAATCTAGACTTTGGGACACTTCCCCTCAGAAAAAAAAGAAAAAAGAAAGACTTTGGGACACTTTTAAACTACTTTAGGTACAGATGTACCAATTGAGCTTGAGATTAATTAGATGAGTAATAACTAATAATAAGACTATAAGAGGCCCTTATTTGTTTATTTCTTCCCTATGACGTAGTGTAAATCCAATAACAATCTGGTATAGTGGAGCAAAATCGTTGTCAAAGAAACAAAAGAAATGTTGCTTTAAATTTAATAACAATCTGCTGGTATAGTGGAGCAAAATCGTTGTCAAAGAAACGTCTCACTCACCAAACAAGAAATATTTCAAGTCATTGGCCAAAGCAAAGAAGCAACCAAAAACACGTATTACTGATGAATATGTCATCATATTGGATCGACAAAAAAAATGTGTTTGCGACATTACGGCAAGACATTACTATAGTCACTAGTCATGCGCAAAAACTGGATTTGATTGATAAACAAGACACATGGAGCACCTACTGTAACTATGGATTTTTCATTAGTGATTTTTTCCCCCCACCCCCCAAAAAGATAAAGCATATCAGCATTGATGGTAGAATATGTGCATTTGATGAGTATACCAATTTTATTACATAATTTTTACAAACTCATATGCCATCTTTTTATACACCATTAAAGATAATTAAAAATTTTATTCATTATATTGTTGATGTTTAAGTATTATTTTGAGAATAATTTATCTAATTTTTTATTAAAGTTTTTTTATCAAAGGTATTGTAGATAAAAATTAAATAAAATATGTTAATTATTATTATTATTATTATAACATATATCACACCACTTTACAATACCATTTACATCAAAACTTCTATTTTTTTTTACCATTTTATTTAAATAATATTTTTTAAATTATTTTTCAATAATTTATTTTTCCTCTCTCTCGTCTTTCTCTCCTCTGTCTCTCTCTCTTTCTCACAGCACCGTCAGCACCACACCTCCACATCCACATTCACCCACAACCACCACATCCACTCACCACCACCAACCACAGCAGAAAAAAAGAAAGAAAGAAAAGAAACCTCCACCATCGCCGCCACCAGCAGACCCATCACGCCGAACCAAAACCCACAGGACACAGACACTACTTCCCTCCCCGTCGTCATCTTCTTCCACGGCAGGGCTTGACGTCCTCCTTCACTTGTAAATCAAATCAAGACCCAATCGGACCCAAGAAGAACCACGCAGAACCAAAAAAAAAAAAAAAAAAAAAAAGAGAAAAAGAAGAAACCTCCATCGCCACCACCGGATCACAGCCATCAGACCCACGATCTATGACCACAGCCATCGGCATCCCACAATCGCCAGAGCACAATCATCGATGGCGCCCACTCATCGGCAAAGCACAGAGAGAGAAGAGAGAAGAAAGAAGTGAGAGAGGAAAGAGAAAGATAGAGCAGAGAGAGAGCGTTGAGTGAGTAAAAAAAAGAAAAATCCGCTTGGCTTGATGCTCTGGCCTGGGTTTCGTCGGAGAGGGAGACAGAGACGTCGAGCAGAGGGAGAGAGAAAGAAGAGAAATGGTGAGGAAGAAACGAAAATGAGAAGAGAGGGATAAGAGAAAAGGAATAAAAAAATAATATTTGTTTTAAAATTGGTGAACAGTGCGGTCTCAAATATGAGATTGCACTGTTCATCAATTGCAAAAATTATACCATTTAGAAGTTTTGATGGAGCAAGCTTTTGGAGCAAAAATGCTAAAAAAAATAGGATTTTTAGCATTTGAAAGGCTTGATAAGAATGCTCTGAGTAGTCATTAACCACAGAAATATAATATAAAAAATAAAAATATATATATAATATCAAAAGCATTCATTTAGAAAGAAAACATTAATAAAATGTGTAAAAATATGTGTAATATTGTTTAAAAATTGAAAATGGTTATTTGAAATGCCCTACCAAATGGGCCAAGAAGGAGAAAATTTTCCACTCTCAATCAAACTTTTTTGTTTTGGCAAATTATATATTTTCTAGAAAAAAAATTATTAAAATTTTCAAAAAGTATTTTTCATAAAACTTTCTTATATAATTAGGATATCATTGTAAATTTATACCAATTTTATTTTTCATTCTCTCATTTTTCTTTTTAACTAAACAAATGAGTTTTCCATCTTTCCACTTTTTCATTCTCCCAGCCAAATACAAATGAGAGAAAATTAATTTTCTTCTATCCTCCTATTTTTCTATCATTTTTCCATTTTCTATCCTCTAACTTTTCTATCCCTTCAACTAAACAAATAGTTGGTTTTCTATGAGTTATAGTTGTTTTCCAAAAAAAATTAGTGAAAAACAATATTTCAAAATTAGACATACTTTTTATGTTAACCAAAAATAATTTTCCTTTAACTTATTTTTTTCTATTACTATCAAACACTGAAAAATACCATCTCCACACAACATTTCCCATCAAAACAGACAGAGAAAATGAAAGTCAACCCAGGAGTTTATAAATTTCTAGGTTGACTGTTGGATAGAAGTTTTAATCGTATTATTGAAGACTTATGTACAGTTAATTATCAAATGACGACAAATCTTATAAATCTAGACTTTGGGACACTTCCCCTCAAAAAAAAAAAAAAAAAAAAAAAAAGACTTTGGGACACTTTTAAACTACTTTAGGTACAGATGTACCAATTGAGCTTGAGATTAATTAGATGAGTAATAACTAATAATAAGACTATAAGAGGCCCTTATTTGTTTATTTCTTCCCTATGACGTAGTGTAAATCCAATAACAATCTGGTATAGTGGAGCAAAATCGTTGTCAAAGAAATGTCTCATTCATTAAACAAAAGAAATGTTGCTTTAAATTTAATAACAATCTGCTGGTATAGTGGAGCAAAATCGTTGTCAAAGAAATGTCTCACTCACCAAACAAGAAATATTTCAAGTCATTGGCCAAATCAAAGAAGCAACCAAAAACACGTATTAGTGATGAATATGTCATCATATTGGATCGACAAAAAAAATGTGTTTGCGACATTACGGCAAGACATTACTATAGTCACTAGTCATGCGCAAAAACTGGATTTGATTGATAAACAAGACACATGGAGCACCTACTGTAACTATGGATTTTTCATTAGTGATTTTTTTCCCCCACCCCCCAAAAAGATAAAGCATATCAGCATTGATGGTAGAATATGTGCATTTGATGAGTATACCAATTTTATTACATAATTTTTACAAACTCATATGCCATCTTTTTATACACCATTAAAGATAATTAAAAATTTTATTCATTATATTGTTGATGTTTAAGTATTATTTTGAGAATAATTTATCTAATTTTTTATTAAAATTTTTTTATTAAAGGTATTGTAGAAAAAAATTAAATAAAATATGTTAATTATTATTATTATTATTATTTTTTTTTTTGCCGAAAGTTCTTTAGCCAAAAAGTAAAGTGGGACCTGTAGTAAGTTAAAAAGATTTGAAATTTTGAGCAACATTCATAGAAGGGGACCCGTAAACAATAAATTAGAGCGGACTTTTTGACTAAAACTTTGCAGCGGATGAAGTGAAACGCTAGACTCCAACGACCAGCCGCCCATTTTTTGCAGTTTCAGCCATTTGTTAGCTGAGCTCTCTGAGTCTGACCAAGCAAAGAAGATAAAAAAAATATCTCATCTTTTTTTTTTTTTAATTTATTTATCACATGCGACAGAGATGTTTGAGAGGCCCGTTTGGTTAGAGGAGTAAAAAAGTGGGAGAATAAAAAATTGTAGAAAAATAGAACAGTAGAAAGATAGAAAATATTTTCCTCTTATATGTTCGGTTGGAGAGGTGGAAAAGTGGGAGGGTGGAAAACTCTTTTGTTTGGTTAGAGAGAAAAAGGGAAGGATGGAAACTGTAATTTATATAAATTGACTATTATATCCTTGTAACATAGAAATAGATTTATTTGTAATCATTAAATAATTTAAAATTTATCATATCATATTTAAAATTTATCACATAATATGTAAGAAATAGATTTATTTGTAACAAGTTAAAACATAAATTTCAGCGCCCATGTAGGAGAAATTATACCGTCATTTTGGTGGACAAATGTGTGGCCTACTATTCCAGTAAAAGACTTTCATCTATTTGAAATTACTGAGTCAACATTCAATTTTTATTTAAAACTTTATAATTTTATACAAATATAAATCTTTTACTGAAATAATAGACCACATCACTTATCCACCACGAAAACCTTATAATTTCAGCACATTGTCAGGGAAACAACAATTTCTATTTCTCTCATAAAAAAGAAAAAAAAAACAGTTTCTATTTCTCCCAACCAAAAAGAAAAATCTCATCTACTTTTTTTGGTAAATATCTCAGCTACTTTTATTTTATGCTTTTTTTTTATTTATCTTTTTCATCACATGCGACAAAGATGATTGAGTAAGTCTATGCATGTATACAATAAGTTAAAACATGTATTTCAGTGACACTGTACATGTAGCCAATTGCTAGGAAAACTGTTAAAGCATCAAGTTAAAACATGTATTTCAGTGACACTGTACATGTAGCCAATTGCTAGGAAAACTGTTAAAGCATCGCTATCAGTGTGTAGCTTGATGGTAAGAGTTTTTGAATTGTTTCATTTAGTGAGTAGTTCGAATAAACATTGACATTATGTGATATGAGGTTAATGAATTCACATTAGACACCCAATTTTTTTTTCATGTAGTAAAAAAAAAAAGTGAAAATTTTGAATAAGTTATAATAATATCAGTGTTAGCAAATCATTTTAAGGAAATTTATAAAAATAGTAAGAAAAAAATTTAACAAATTTTTTACCTTTTATAAAAGTGGTACGGTACCAAATTTTAAATAAAATAAATCATTAATAAATATCATAAAAACAGTTGTTAAGCAAACTCATATTGACATAAAGATAACATTTAGTGGGACGAAATTGATGTTTAATCTATCATGACAATTTATATATATATATATATATATATATTTTTTTTTTTTTTAATTTTTTTGAGAGGAATATCATGACAATAGTTATAAAAAAAAATATGAGATTTTTTTTTTTTGGGATTGGAAATATGAGAAATATTGGTATTGAATATATATTATAAATTCTAGTTAGTTTAATTGGAAAAATATTTTATCGTTAAATCAGATATTTGAGGTTCAATTTCTGGCTACATTAAAAAATTAACTGGTATTTTAGTTTGATAATAAAGAACAATCAACAGGTTGAAACTATCTTAAACGAAAAAAAAAAAAAAATTGAATATCTGAAATTAATTTTTTTTTTTTAATGTAAAGAACCGGTATCTCAGTCTTTTATCATATTATTTAACTTCCTACCCATGAAATACCCTAGCTCTATGAAGTGATAATGTTGTAGATGGATCTTATAACGAGGTCGGCTTGTTTTGAAAATTGAATATCAAAAATTAATTAACTTTTATTTTAATGTACAAAACTAGTGTCTTAGACTTTGATTGTATTATTTTATTTTCTACCCATAAAATACTCTAGGCCTATAAATTGATAGCGTGGTAAATGGATTTTAAAACGAGGTCGGCTTGTTTTGTCAAAACAAGCAATATGGGTGACACCATGTTCCACCCGACTTTCCGCTTCTTCAACAGCCTTCAGCTAACTTGCTTTAAGTTGGATCCAACTCCAACCGCCCATTTTTTTGCAGTTCGAAGCAATTTCTTAGCTATAAGAGCCCTCTGGCCAAGCATAAAAAATTAAAAAAAAAAAAAATCTCAGCTACTTTTTATTTCTTGGTTCTTTTTTAATCACATGCGACAAAGATGGTTGAGTAAGTCTATATATGCATGTATACAAATAGAACAATAAGTTAAAACATGAATTTCAGTGTCCATATATGTAGCACATTGACAGGGAAACAACATTTTCTATTTATCTAAAAAAATATTTTCTATAGTTTTTTTTTTTTAAATTATACAGAGATAATATAATTTTTTTTCATAATAATGGAGATTTTTTATTTATATTATTATGATTATTTCTAGGAATTATGGACATGATTTGTTAATGAAGTGGGATGGAATTGATATTATTCTACCATGTCAATAATTAAAAATAAAATTATGAGAAATATTGGGTCTTTAATATTACTAATAATAATTTTTTTTGAGGGAATAATAATAAATATTCTTTTTTAGTACTAACGTCCTGCCTAAAAATTTATTATTGACAAAGGTAATTTTTTTATCACTTTTAATTGAATATTTAAAATTATTTAACTTTTTTTTTAATATAAAGAAGTTGTATCTTTGCGTTTGATTTTTTTTTTTTAATACTAAATGACAAATGGATAGAAGGGCAATCTAAATTGATGTCTTCCATCTAACCGTAACCATAATGTCTTAGTATTTTGAAAGCTTAGATTTGTACTAAAATACAAGAGCTTGTTCAGCGAAAAACTTCTCCACGACCCTCCAAGTCGAAATTGATCCATTAGAGAATAAAGTTGGAGTATAAGAATAATAAAAGACCCTCCAAACTTAGTCTACCCCATGTACTTGAGTCTTCCAAGCTCTTGCTATCAATTGACTTTTCGGAGCCTTGTCTTCTCTAACTTTCCAAATCTTGCAATTCAGCCCAATTGCATCCGCCAATGAATGGCTCCATGCTTCCCAGCAGTACCAAAATCTCACTTTACACTCAAAATGGGTGTGGTAAGTGTTTGGGCTAGCAACCTCTCAAAGATATAGAGATAGAGAGGTAGGAGTTGAGGAAAATCACAAGGAAATGTGTAGATGATTGTGGGTATAACAATCTCTAACTCTCAAGTGTATTTTCTAAGGCTTTCTCTCTAAAAAGCACTCCTTCCAATTTTTGGGTATATGTAGTTTGAGTAAAGACTTGGTAAAGCAAAACACAACTTTTTGCCAAACAGAAAGTTTCACGGGTCCTTTGCGGGTTGGCCTTACCCACGAGACAGTCATGAAAAATCCAGCCGGCACGACTCTTTATCTTCCAATCATATGCTCTACAAGTGGCTCTTTTCGTGGGTTGTTTCTCGTGAGACAATTGTGAGCTAGTTGCGAAATCCACTTATTCAACTTTTGAAGTTTGATTCTTCACCGATCTCTCACACTCATCCCTTACAATTAATCCCACATACATACAGGGAAAATGATTGAAGAAATTACAATAAAATTTGACACGGAATTAAAGCCAACACAATATAGTTAGAAATCACAATTTTACACATTTAATTAGACTATTTTACTTCTTACCTATGAATCACTTGGAAAACTCTAGGAATTGATAGTGCGGTGAATGAATCTAAAAAACCTTCCGGGACTTAAGTTGTATGCTTGGCCAATTGTTAATAAGGCCAAAATAATAATAATAATAATAATAATAATAATAATAATAATAATAATAATAATAATAATAATAATAATAATTGTAAGAACTCAAATTGACCCAAAGCCCAACGGATATGAGCAATGGCCCAACAAGCCTACAACAATAGATTTGTTAGAGTGTGGATTTAATAGATGAAGACTTAACGAATCAGGTAAGAGTCACAGTGAATTGGTTTAGTGTTATAGTGATTGAGAGGTATAATTTGAAGAGAAAAACAATCATTGGTCAAATCCGAGAATGGTATGTTCTTATATATATAAATTTCAAACTTGTACAAATACCCAGAGTTCTTAGTTACATTCAATTTTTTTTTGCTCTTTTCTTTCTTTTCTCAGATGCCCCCTCCATGTAAAGGAATTCTTTCCCTTTTATACTCTTTCTCCTTCTCCCATCTTAGCTTTCCACTTGTTAATCAAACAACTAATCTTCTGAATGCTTGTCCCATCAAAACCTTTTTGAAGCCTTTATATGTAGTTGTAACGCTGAAAAGCACTGTTCATGTATTACCTCCACATTAATGCGGTTAGCTAGTTAGGTGCAGTGCATTCAATATAGTGGTAACATCCTTCTTCCTAGATATTTCTCAGTTCTCTGTTGACTCACCTCTCTGAAGCTTATCCTTCCAAGCATGGTTGCCCTTTGCCTGGTATTTGTTGGGTGGTTGGGCTTCAGACTTCCGTTTTATTTTCCAAGGAAGTTTGGTTCCTCGTACAATATCACATGTTTGTTGTTACTGGTCCTTGTCCTTGGCCCCATAACCTACTTGCTCTTAATAATAATAATAATAATAATAATAATAATAATAATAATAATATTCCTAATTGAATTAATAACAGAAAAATACTATTAATATACTCATGTAAAAATATTGGTACAGTAAGTAGTAGTACCATAACGATATTATGGAGAGCTAGAAACTAGAAAGGGAAATGATTTTCACATTAGTTTTGTATTCTCCCGCACTATCAGAGTGTATAAGTTATATCAAGATATGATTTAAATAAATTTTATAATATTTTGAATAATGGAGTGAAAAAGAAAATTAAATTAATGTTGAATTAATGATACCCAACTATAAATATTATATACTACCCAAAAAAGATTCAATTTTTCATTTGAAAAGTTATGCGCAATCGGGTTCTTACAAGGCAGTATTTAGCTTTTTCTAGACCACACATAAATGACCGCTGTCCTCGATGCAATAATCCTGAAACAACGACCCACATTTTAAGAGATTGCCCATGGGCCAAGGAGGTCTGGTGTCATTCACCGGGTGTCCTGCCACTTATATTTTTTCAACTACCTTTACAATCTTGGCTGCAGACCAATGCGACTGGGGATGCTGTTATCTTGAACCTACAACTACCTTGGAAAATATACTTCTCATTCCTATGTTGGCATCTATGGTTAGCCCGAAATGAGCGTATATTTCACAATCAATCAAGTTCCTAAAATAGAATTATTTATAAAACGGTCCAGGCAACTATTGAATTTTTTTACTTAGTAGGTCCTGATACACCAGTCCAACGTAAGGTATCTCAAACTATTAAATGGACTATTCCAGCAGAACCATTTATAAAGGTCAATATGAATGGCAATTCTATAGGCAATCCAGGGATGGTAGGGGCAGGAGGCCTTTTGAGAGATAGGTCTGGGAGCTGGATATCGGGTTTTTCTTTGAATATGGGCATTACATCCAATAATATGTAAAAACTGGGTGCAGGGGCTTAAGTTGGCTTGGGACTTGGGATTTAAATTTATTTACCTTGAAATTGATTCTATGATAGTCTTAGCTTGGTTAACTAATGAGAACTCCAATTTACCTCCTCACGCGTTTCCTTTATAATGTGATTGTAGGAGCCTTATGGCGCAGGCATGGGAGGTTCAGGTGCATCACACATACCGCGAAGCAAATGAGTGCACTGATGTTCTTGCGAAATAGGGAAAACACCAACAAGTTTTGACTATATATCAAACCTACCCTAGTTTTGCATATTCGGGTTATGCAAGGGATATGATCGACTTAGGGAATAATAGATTGTGTGCGCGAAAACCGGTTATAACTGTTGATGTACGAACTCTGTTTATAACTAGTCGCTAACCCGTGCGATGCACGGGATAGTTAAATAAAAATTAAAAGTACTTATTTTACTTAAAGTTATATGACTTAAATTTTAAAAATGTATAATTTGAAAATAAATGAAAATAACTAATTTCTTCAATATAATGATTTAGAAAAATTCTTTTTCTTTCATATCATTGGTTTCACATAACACATTTCGACGTGGGCTATTCTGTGGTGATAACTTTACATAATATTCAACTGCAATTATATATACTATCCACTACCAATCTAATCAATGTTATCTTGATAGTAGATCTACAAATTGCATTCTTGTATTCTTAGAGCTTGCCACATTATTGTTATTATCTGTATATAATATAAAACTGAAAATTTTAACTTTTTGAAAGACTTACATTAGAATTAGGATTAAAAAATAATTTTTTTTTAAATTATACCTCACGTTAGTTTTTTTTTTTTTTTTTAAGGGCTCACTTTAGGTTAAAAAAAAAAAGACTCACGTGAAAAAAAAAAAAGAGACTCCTATTAGGATTAAGGAAAAAAGAGAGAGACTCCTATTAGGACTCTCTCACTATTTAGTTTAACAAATTAAAATTTTTTATAAATTAAAATGATGAGGAAAAAAGAGGGAGAGAGACTTCTGTTAGGACTCTCTCACTATTTAGTTTTAAAAATTAAAAAAAATTATAAATTAAAATGATGATGTGGAAAATTGTGGGAGATTCAGAAGTTTCGGTTTTTAATATATATATAGATTAAATAAGACCTCTGTTTCTACCCATATATATATATATATATATATATATATATATATATTATACACAAGTCATTGTACCACATTCATCTAAGACAAAAACAACAGTGTGAGGAGGTCTAGACTTATTGGTTGGTCCCATTTTTGGCCATCCACTTAAGTAGTAATTATTGTTATTAATTTATCTTAGCAGACGTAGCTTTATACGGCCGCTGTCTTAATGATAATTATCAATTAAGTTAATTAATATTGTTGTACAAATTGGTGGCACTATGATGCAATATATATATTTTTTAATTCAATACAATCTCTATTTTCGATAAGTTATTCAATCTTTTTAAACACTGCGATAAAAAATCAACTCCTAGTCAGAATTCCTTTGCTGCATTAACATTTATTTTTGGCATTTTCCCCACCTTTTCTTATCTACTTGACGACTTCTTTTTCTTTTTCTTTTTCATTTTTTTTTTATTTTGATGGGATCTACCTTTAATGACTTGAATTAAAAGACCCATTGTCTATGCGGCTGTGCTGATCATATCCACGTTCTTATATCATAAGTGCAACTTTGCATGTGTTTTATTTCTATGGACAAAACTTAAGTACGGTATTTTAAGTGTTGTTCCTTAGGTTCTTCTTTTAAGATTCAGTCAAATGATAACTTTACTAAAAAATAAACTTTCATCAATGAGAAAAAATTCACATGGCAGAATTTTAAGAGGAGAGTTTAAAAAATAGAACCTAAATATTGTATCTAAATCTTATTCTATTTCTATACTCTATAACGTAAAACCTACATTAGATAAGCGTATCTAAAAGCTCATACTTTAATTCATATTTTAGGTTTTTAATCATTCTCTCTTTAACTAAAAAGGGATATATACAATGAACACGAGAAATTTTATGCTTTCTTTTAAGCTTAAAAAAATAAAGATATTATATATATTGTACTTTTTGGGTGGTAATTGGTAAATGTTGGTCCTTGATTTTGACAAATTTTGTTATCTATATATATAATAATAGGTGAAGTAGAGAGAAATTTAAATATAATTTCAAATTAGAGTTTCAATTTTGTGCCACGTGTCTAGATTTGGATTCTCAATTTTGCGTCACTAATCCTAACCAAAACTCAAAAAAAAAAAAAAACTAATTAGATTATAAATTGAACTCCAATTTTGTGTCATGTATTTTATCTAAATTTTTTAATTTTTATGCCTAAATAAATGATGCATTAACAATTAACATGGAAGCCAAGAAAACCACAATGATAATGCTCATTGGCCTAAGAAAGAATATCTCACCTGCACACTTTTATGGGTAAACATCTCACTTGCCCACTACTAGAACCAAAGAGTTCAACGAGAAAGACTATAAAAGTAAAACATTATCTCCTCCTAATGCCATATTATCATCCAATATCTCCTCCTTCTCTCTCTACCTCTACCAACTAGATCCACATATTACCCTCTCCTCCTCCTTTTTGATTTCTAAGAGTAAGGTCGGGTTCAAACACAATGTTTAATCCCACTCTTCCTTACTTCACACTCTCATACATTACCGCTTCATTGACATCTCCAAAAAGATTTCAAGTTCAATGTGGAAATTAAATTTACCAAGATAAACATCTTATCAACACAATTGTTAATATTTTCGCGCGTAACCACGGATTACATGCTAGTTTGGAATAATCACCAAAGCAAACTCCAACAAAGATGGAAGTCATTCAAAAAATACAACTAAAAGCAACCAAATGCTTGTAAATGACATTTAAATTTTCTACACATACATTTTGGACATAAATACCTTTTAAGGAATTTAGTAATAATGAATTTACTTTGATTGCAATTTATTTGGTAAAGGGTTTTCGAGACTCTCTCTTTTATAAATTGAAAATATCTATGCTTATTGTATGAGTTTAATATGTATTTTTGGGATAATGACCTCTTTTTTTTTTCTTTTTTTTTCCTGAAATGAAAAAGGTCCCACCTTTCAAAGCTGGCTTATCCCTTTACCACACCAACTGTCTGAACACGGTGAGAATCAATGTGGACCATAGCTGACGACGACGCGCGGCTGGGTTTCATGTCGGTAGTCCTGTACTTTACAGCAAATGGGCAAAAGAGGACAAAATCGAAAATCACCAAGCCCCGTTCGATTATGACACGTTGCATGCAGATTTTATGAGGCCCTGTAACCGTAACCCTAACCGTAAAAGTTGTGATGAGATCAGACCCTTCTTAGAAACCCAATCCTGAAGGGTGGAAAGGTAATTTAATTTGTTATAGAAAAACCACTATATATGGGTAAGCAAAGGAAACGAGTGAGATAAAAAAGCCCAAACACTACGCAGATAAAATCTTTGAAGCTTATTAGTGTTTGCGTCTTCTTAATTATCTTAAAGATTTCTAGAGTTTGAAATGCAGAGATATGGTTGGAGCTTCGCTGACAAGGCCTGAGCTCAGTTCGCGAGCCAAGAGCTGTATTGGCGGCCGTACTTGCCACCGCAAATACGTTGAAGACGGGTGACCAAAGTTGTTGGTGTATTAGTGTTTTACTAAAGTTGTTGTTTTTTTTCCTTTTCAAAAGCTTAATTTTGTTGCAGAGGGTGAAAATTTTATGAGAGAAATGGGTGACAACAAGTGTAAAGATGGTAATTCAACGTTGCTACATGGGAAATACGAGCTGGGTCGGCTTCTGGGTCATGGTACTTTCGCCAAGGTGTACTTTGCCAGAAACTTACAGTCCGGGAAGAGCGTGGCGATGAAAGTTGTGGGCAAAGAGAAAGTGATCCAAGTGGGTATGATGGAGCAGATCAAGAGAGAAATCTCGGTGATGAAGATGGTCCAGCATCCAAACATAGTCGAGCTCCACGAAGTTTTGGCGGGCAAATCCAAGATCTACTTCGCCATGGAACTCGTCCGTGGAGGCGAGCTGTTCTCGAAAATCGCTAAGGGTCGGCTTAAAGAAGACGTGGCGAGAGTCTATTTCCAACAACTCATCTCCGCCATCGATTTCTGTCACAGCCGCGGTGTCTACCACCGAGATCTTAAGCCTGAGAACTTGCTCTTAGATGAAGAAGGTAATTTGAAAGTCACTGATTTTGGTCTCAGCGCTTTCACTGATCATTTGAAGCAAGATGGGTTGCTACACACAACGTGTGGCACACCGGCTTATGTGGCGCCCGAGGTGATTGGAATGAAAGGCTACGATGGTGCTACAGCTGATCTTTGGTCCTGTGGAGTTATCCTGTTTGTTCTTCTAGCTGGGTTTTTGCCATTTCAGGACAATAATATTGTGGCTATGTATAAGAAGATTTACAGAGGTGACTTCAAGTGTCCACCATGGTTTTCTTCAGAAGCTCGGAGGCTAGTCACGAAGCTTCTCGATCCGAATCCGATGACAAGAATCACAATCGCGAAAATCAAGGATTCTTTTTGGTTCAAAAAGTCGGCACCCAAGTCAATCCTAACTAAAGAGGAGCAAAAGTTTCAGGAGTACGAGAAGTCACCATTCAAAGATTCCGAGACTCTGAACGCGTTCCACATAATATCGTTGTCCGAAGGGTTGGATTTGTCGCCGCTGTTCGAGGAGAAGAAAGTGGAGGAGAAGAAGGAGCTGACGTTCGCGACGACGAGGCCGACGAGCAGTGTAATATCGACGCTGGAGGAGATGGCGGCGAAGAGTGGGAATTTCAGTGTGAAGAAGAGCGTCTCGACGGTGAGACTTCAAGGAAACGAGTGTGGACGTAAAGGGAAACTGGCTATTGAGGCGGAGATTTTTGCCGTGACGCCGTCGTTTCTAGTGGTGGAGGTGAAGAAAAACAATGGCGATACCTTGGAATACTACCAGTTCTGCAGTAAGGAGCTCCGGCCGGCTCTTAAAGACATCTGTTGGACCTCGCTGGCCGACAATTCCGCACTATGTTAGAACACAGCTTCAACAATGGCGGAGTGAAGTTGTAGTTTAGAGTGAGAGAGATTGAATGAATGAAAACTGTATTGAATGAGAATATAAATACAATAATATAGTTCAGCCACTTTTATATGCACAGAGTTGGGCGGGAACAAGTTGTAACTAACCTAACAAACTGATGCTGTATTCAACAACTAACTGACTAGCTAAACTACTTGTAGCTTATCCTATCTTATCCTAATATCTATATCTATATAATAGCAGAAGCCTTTTAACCAGGTGCTGCCACGTTAGGAAAAAAGCCCCCTTAAAATTCTTACACGTGTACACTTAAACTAAAAAAACTCGCACGGTGCGTTAGTAGAGGCACCTTTTCAGACCCCAACCCGCCTATCCCAACAAAAAAAAAAAAAAAAAATTGCAAACCCTTATAAAAAAACACGAAGCCACTATTCCAACAAAAAAAGAAAAAGAAAAAAACAAACGAAGATACAGAGAGAGAAGGAGAGAGTTCCAATACTCCCAAAAAAAAAAAAACCGCAGATACAGAGAGGAGAAGAGAGTTCGTAAGCTCTCAACGTCCGTTCCCTCGCCAGACTTAGAGCACCGGAACTGCAACCACAGAGAAAGACCGGCTACGGTACGTTTTGCTCCATTTTTTCATATTTGGGTATGAAATATTACTTTTTACTAAATTTTTTTGTTGGATAGGTTTGGATTTGAATTGGTTTTGATTCCTTTCTGTTTCAGGTTTTTGGGTTCTTCATGAAAATGTTTGATTTCTTAATTTTCCAATATTTTTTTCCCCTATCTTGGATTACAGAAATCACTAAGCCTGCGTTCATACTTTTTTCCTTTTTTCTTTTTTCTTTCTAGGGTTTTGATTTGGGAAACCGGTTTTACTGTTGTTAACGCTGTTCTATTTGTGTTAAAACCAAAAAAAAAAAAAAAAAAAAAAAAGGAAAAAAGATTTGTTCTAAATAAAATTTCCTTTTTCCTTTTTTCATTTTTCCCCTGCCCTTTGATCTGATTTTTTGTTGCTCATGCTGTTTTTGTGTTTTATTAATATTGAAATGGTTTAAAACCAAACGGTGGACCCTTTGGTAAAACGGTATTTAAACCGTGTGTTTTAATTGTTTTATGGGTATTCTGGTTGGATTGTTTTTAAAGGTTTGTGGGTTATATTTTGGTTTGCATTTGGGTTAGAATTGGTTTTTTTGCATATTTGGAATTAATGTTTTTTATTCCCTCATCTCCATTAGAATTTGGTAGTTGCAATGGATATTTGGTTTAAAATAAAATTACAAGTTGTTTTGATATTTGCTTTTGTCCATAACTTGATTTTAGTGCTGAAATCATGGCCATTGTAGAAACTTGAATCCTGTGCATTAGCTTTATGTTCATTATTTACTTTAAGAATGGCACTGTGTTTTGCTATTGGCTGAGTTGTTGCATTAAATAATATTATATATCCTGTTATTAACTGTTTTTTTAGACATTTTACTACCTGACACCAGTAACATCTATATTATAGTCAGATACTGTTTCTTTTGTCGTTGAATATATTTAATGTAATACTATTATCAATTTAGGTTCAAGTTTGGGTATTTTGGTTGAATTGTTTTTAAGCTAGGTTTGGGGTTAGATTTTATTTATATTAAGGCATTTGGGTTGGAATTGATTTTGTTTAGTATTGGCACAGGAATCAAGAAAAATTGGGTTTTAAATTCACATCATTGTTTATCTGTTAAAGTATATTTGAAGTTTATGTTTTGTATTTCTATTGTCCCATAGGTTTGGTGGATCAGGTTTTACTTCAAAACTCTTACCTTTTAACACTATTTGATCATGATTGCAATTATAGTAAATTAAAGCCTAATTTGATAGGCTCCAAGTAATTGTAAAACGGCATGTCTGTTTTATTTCAAAGTAATTATTTTGTTTTCCTATACTTGGGAGAGTGCAGAAGGGTTGTAAATACATCCAAATATAGATATTAACTTCCTAGCAGAAGTGCATAAATCTTAAAAATTCACTTGGTTGCTATAAAATATAAATGTTCTTAAAAAACTTTTAAGGAGGTTCTGCCACGTAAGGGAAAAAGACCACTTCAAAAACTGACACGTATATCGCATTAAGTTAAAAACCCGCACGATACATCTGTTCAGTCTGAAACAATCATAATAAAAGCCACTCATTGGCCCACACATTACACCTGTTCAGCCCAAAACAAACAAAATAAAAGCCATTCATTTTTTACATTGAAAGGGTTTTAACGTTACAGAGACGGTTTTCTGAAAGAGAAAAAACACAAAAGAACAGAGAGATACAAAGAGAGATTTTGTAAACTGCAGAAGAACAGGGATTGAAAGAGAGATCGAAAACATTACAAAAGAGAGATCGAAAGCGCTTTCAGTCAAGATAATGAACCCGTTAAAACAGATGAAGAATAGAGATCGACAAAGGCGAAACAGAGTTTGTACGGAGTTGCGATACAGAGTTCGTACGGTCGGAGTTCGAACCAATAGAGAGAGGCGTGAGGGCTGAGACACGGAGAAAGAAACTGAGAAAGAGGCAGAATCAGACCACTGGAACCTTAAGGACATAGAAAGAAAAATCTATGGCCCATCAACACTGGTAAATTTTTTTAGATTCGGGTATGAAATGTTACTTTTAATTGGGTTTTCCTGTTGGATAGGTTTAGATTTGATTTTTTTTAGTTTTGGGTTTTTAAAACATAGAATGATTGAGAGGGATACAGAGAGGGAACCGCAGATTGTCGAAACCCGCATCGGTACATTTTTTTTTTCCTCTAGATTTGGGTATGCAATGTTACCTTTTACTGAGTTTTTTTTTTTTTTTTTTTTGTTATATAGGTTTAGATTTTATTTTGGCTTTGATTCGTTTCTATTTCGGGTTTTTGAGTTCTCCATGTAATTTTCATTGGGATCAAATAAGTATAGAATTGAATGTTATGCTAATATTACTTTTTTCTTTTTTAATCTTAATTTAGGTTTTTTTGGTCGGGACCACATGCACGCTGCATAGAGAGAGGCCGCATACCCATTACCCCATAAACGGTAAGGTTATTGTTTTTTTTTTTTTTATAGTTTTTTTAATTTTCCGTCTTCAAATCTGGGGATTGAATATGATTTAGGTTTGAATTCCTTGGCTGGATTGGTTTAGATTTAGATTTAGTTAGCTACCATGTAGTACCCACTTAAAAAACAAACACCCGTAAAACAAACTTGAAACAAACTTGAAACACCATACTCAAAGAAAAACGATGCATCTATTTGAACCCAAAGAAAAATGATGTATCTGTTGCTGTTTCTGTGATGTATGTCCATGGGTTGTATTTCTGCTGCTGCATTTTCTGTTTTCTACAGAATAGGTTCAGGATTTTCTGCATAATCTGTTACTGTTTCTGTGCTGTATGTCCATGGCTGTATTTCTACTGTTGCATATTCTGTTTTCTGTAGAACAGGTTCAGGATTTTCTGCATAATCTGTGCTTACAGGGGGGCTGAGTGTAATATATTATTGGATGACATTTCCCAAAAAAAAGTGGGTGAAATAAATTCAGCTAAGTGTGAATTTGTCTTTGAAAATATTTAAAATTCATATAGGAAAATCTACTGAACCTTGGAATTTTGGTCCACCTTATTTATGCGTGTATTGTGGTTCAATTTTATGGTATGAAGAGAGAACTGTAAAATCTAATAAGCCTAAGAACCCAACATTCTCCCTCTGTTGTATGGAGGGTAAGGTTAAGTTGCCTTTGCTTAAGAAAGTACCTCCTTTTATTGATGCGCTATTACAACATTCATTTTGTTTGACAAAGGAACTGAGAAAATTGTATCTAAGACTGCAAAAGAACTTGCAGAGATGCAAGCAGAGGCAATTTCAAATAGAAATGCCAATTATATTTCTTTATTGTTTGAGAGATGAACTTTTATAAACCTTTACCAATGTTGTACACATACATATCATTAAATACCATTTAAAAAAAAAATCACAAATGTATGCTGCATGTTTTCCGTAGGTTTTCCTCTTACATACTTTATCTTTATTAATATTTTCCTCTTATTGTCTCGGGCTTCATCGCGTAAGAATTCTATAATTACTAATCACAATTTCAAAACAAAATTGTATATTTGGTTTGTGGTCTTAAGCATTTTTTAGTTTTTCTTACGATTTTTAATGAATGTTGTTACCCTACAATGCTGTGTTGTGAAATTTCTCCAACATAGTCTTTCCTAACACGGTAATTGCATCCTATAAGATTTCAACCTCACAAACACTCTATAAAAAGGACTGCCCATTATAATCTTGATATGATTGCTTGATTAACAGTAGAATACAATTACAAAAGTGAATGGTGAGAACTTAAAAAGTATTTATGTTTTTCTGCATAAGGTAGTGTTCTTGAACAAAATTAAAAGTATTAGCTCTTTGAACAAAATTACGTATTATTTGCATTTCCTATTGCTTACTAAAGTTAAGGACACTATACTTTGCTGATGAAATTGACCACCACGTGTTCTGAAAATAAAAACACAAGAACATGATTTGATTGTTATAGTTGCTTTTATTAGTTTAAATTTTAAAGAGGATTCTCCTTGCTGTTTTTTGGCTTTTATTATGCTTTTATAGAAGCTATTATATTCAGCTGTAGTGACCACGCTTGCTAAATCTGGTACAAATATTTCAAATATGTGATAGAAATTATCACATACAAGGTACTTTCTCCGTTTCTTTTTTACTTTTTACAATTCAGTGCACATGTCAACTCTTAATGATATTGATAATTGCTATATATTGTCTTAGTTCATACTCTGTTAAGACCATACCCAACTGCTTATGAAAAACAAAATGCATCGTCTCACCAAGAGAGAATAAAAAAAGGAAAAGAAAGAATGCATAGGCTATACAATATCATCTAAAAATACATGATACTATAAGAATGTTTAAAATTTGCTACAGGAATGCGAGACCGGTTATGTAATGCTCCTTTTTTCTGTTTTTATTTTTATTTATTTATTTTTTATTTATGAAAATCCTTACGTACTTTGCATTTCATCAAGTTTTAAAGGACCAGATGAGCATAGAAGTAATACAGTGCTTGAATGGATTATCTAAAAGATCTCAAATTTAGTAAGATATCTCATATTTAGTAGCAAGAAGAAGAGTACTAATTTTGAGAAAATTTAGTGTACTAGAGAATAATGATTAAGTGTTTGGCTCAGCTGTTGTGGCTATGATTTACTTCTTACCAATTATTATATTATTGTTTGAACCTAACAAAATTTGTATCACTTTTTTTATTTCTTTAGATTCGTTGGTCAAAATATTTTGGTACCATTTGATTTGTAATTATGATATTGAAATATGCTATAATGATCTAATAACTGAAAACATCATCTTTTAAAATAGTCTTTCTCACAATCAAAAATCTGGGTATCAATATACATATTAATAGTCATTTGCTCTGTTAAATCTCATTACTTCATGCTTTCACAATTTTTTTAACCATTTAACTGTACTTTCTTTAAAGAAAAAAATAATAATAAAAATACTGCATTTACGTCTCTTATAAGAGAAATCCAAAGATGAGCATGTGAATGAGGAAAACAAATTTTTGTTATAAGTTTTATTCCTTGAAACATTTTTTTTATAGTTGATACTTGCCTTTGTAATTAGTGTTTTGCAAAAACAGTTCTATGCTTCTTTTGTAATAAAGCCTTTCTCTTTGTTGGTGTAAAGTAAAGCCTTTTTGGCCTTTTGACTCTTTAGTAAATTATTGTTAATCTAGGTGAAATATATTAAGCGGTTATAATAGTATTTACTTGAATGGTTTCAGATAAATGCCTTCACATATTTATATGTCTAATGTTCAATTGCAAAAGAAAATCATATAATAACATTATTGCAGTAGAATATGCTATTACTTTACAATTTGATTCAAAATTTAGTAATGAAAAGTGTAAAAAATCAGTAATAGGTATTGATGAAAGATTGTTAAAAAAAAACTTTTAATGGAACCTTCTTATAGAGATAGGAGATTCAAAGCAAGGGCAGGTCCTTTGGATATGATTCTCACTAAGGTTCACCCCTCTCTGCAATGTTTATTCATTTCCCCTGTGACTTTGAGTTTTTTTTTTTTTTTTTTTTGGTTAGCACAATTCTCCACAAGATGAAGTATATATGCACCCCATTTGTTTGATAATGTAAGAATGAGCCTGGAGTTGTTTATAAATTCATAGCATATAACATTCTTTTCATTTCCATTTGAAACATGGACCCCATTTGTTTGACAAAACTTTCACTCACTCTTGCTAGGAATAGGGGTTTCATTTTTTCCTATTTAAAACAAATTAACATGGATGCCTTGAATTTTTATTGTAGGAGTTTCTGTTTTGGTTCACCATGTGGAGAGAGACACCAAAGATGCTTGGGAGGCCTATAGAGACGTGTTTGACATGTTACCTCCTCTGCTTTTTGTTGGTTTTACTTATAATTTTTCTTTTGATGTACAAACTAAACCCAATTCAAAGGAATTACTTAAAATCGTTATTACCCTTTTTGTTCTCTATGTTGTTGGATAACTCTTTGCTTTAGCTTTATTTGAAAGGGAAAAAGAAAGTTAAAATATTTATCTTTGAGAGTTTTCCTTTGGATTATTTTCTCAATTGATGATAAAGATTGTTGGGGGAGATATTTCTAAGAAAGGGGCTCTGCCTTGGCAAATAATAGCTGTGATGGAAGACATTTGAGACTTGCTGGCTTAATGTAGACATTTATATTTTGTACATAGAAATTTGTTGGCAAAAGAAAAGTCTTAGATGCATTTTTTGGAGACAATAACTGCAGTACATAGTAGTTTTTATATATTCAAGATTTATAGAAAGCTTTATAGAAATGTTCAAAGGGCTTAAAAAGGTTTGTAATACCATATGCAATATACTTGGATCAATGATGATTTAAATGTAAATCTTCTTTTGAAAATGGATTTTTTTTTTTGTTTTGTGTTTTAATAATTTTCTAACTTAATACATTTTTTTTTTCACACTTTTTTACTGTATGAAGTTTAGCAATTAGTAGTTGACTTAATACTCTACTCTTCTTATCTCTTTTATATTAGGTGTTAAATATCATGGGTAGTTTGATTGGATTGGTTTTGATTTAGGTATTTGGGTTAGATTTATTTATTTTTAAATAATTTGATTTTTTTTGTAATTAAGGTACGTATTTAGGTTGGAAGAAGTTTTGCTGTGGGTATGTGTAAGATTTGGTTCTGATTTGTAATATATAATTGCTAAACTTCTATTCAATCATAAGTTAATCTTTGGCGTGGAAGGGGAGAATGTTCCACATGGAAGCCTTTCAAAATTGTATATGTTATAGCATATTTGAAACTGTTTTTACTTTAAGCTTCTCAGCCTGTGGGTCTTAACAATTTCAATTAGTTAAAGAGATTTTTTTTTTCCCCAATTTTCTATGGGGTTTCGTGAATGCTGAAACAAATGTTAGAAAGATAGAATTATTATTTTCTGATTGCAAGATTTGGGGGCTGTGCAAGCTTGAATACAATATAATTTACCTTGATTTAAAAAAAAAAAAAAATATATATATATATATATTTTTTTTGGTTTAGCTTTTGAGGAAAATAATTTTCAAAGGTTTTTTGTTTTGATATATAAAAAGTTAACCTTAGTGATGCAAAATACTAAGCCAAGCTGCGTTAGAGAGTTTTATTTATTTTACCATAAAAAACGAACAAGAGTATCCTTATTCAAAATAAATAAATAAAACTAACTAGCCCGCACATTGTGCGGGTCATACACTAGTGTACATAAACGACCTGCACAGCCACATATTCAAACTCTATACAGACTTTAACACTCCCTCTCCAGATGAACTATAGATGTTAATCAAGTTCATCTTGGACAAGAGGTATAGAAATTGCTTTTGGCTGAGAGGCTTTGTGAATAAATATGCTAATTGATGCCTTGTGGGAACATGAAAAGTCTTGATTACTCCATCTTCTATCTTTTCCCATATAAAGTGACAATCAATTTCAATATGTTTAATCTTTTCATGAAACACAGGGTTGGCAACAATGTATAATGCATCTTTACTATCTTTACTATCACAGTATAAGGAAACTGGATGTTTGTGTGTAACCAAAAGTTTTAAGTAGAGCAATTTACTATTTCATTGGTCATAGTAGCCATAGCCCTATATTCAGATTCTGCAGAAGACCTTGAAACCACTTGCTACTTCTTGCACTTCCAAGAAAGCAAGGATTCTCCTAAGAACACACAATCCAGAAATAGACCTTCTAGTATCCACATAGGCAGCCCAATCTGCATCACAATAGCTCTTCGTAACTCAGAATGTGCAGACAAGAATAACCCTTGGCCAGGTATTTTCTTTAGGTATTTGAGAACCTTATAGATGGCTTGAAAATGAGGCATCTTAGGTGCTTTCATAAATTGACTTAGCTTGTGGACAGCATAGCTAATATCAGGCCTTGTCAATGTCAAAAACAGGAGTTTCCCTACCATTCTCCTATATAGAGCAACATCTGGAACAATATCACCATTTGCACTACTTAATTTGATAGATTGGTCCATAGGAACATTTGAGGGTTTGCAGGCCAGCATACACATCTGAGAGCAACTCTAAGATGAACTTTCTTTGACACAAAGACAAGCCTTCAGTTGTTCTAGCTAGTTCCAATCCTAAGAAGTATTTTAAAGTGCCAAGGTCCTTCAACTTAAACTTGTTATCTAGGAACAGTTTGAACTCATTCACAGCATCCACATTATTACTAGCAATCAAAATGTCATCAACATAGACTAAAAGAATGATAATAGAACCTTTCATGACTCTAGTGAACACTGAGTAGTCTGATTTGGACTGAATAAACCCATGCTCAATGATTGTGGATGAAAGTTTGGCAAACCATTACCTACTAACCTGCTTGAGTCCATATAAGGACTTTGTAAGCTTGCACACCTCCCTTTTGCTGCCAAAACCAGGAGGTGGAACTATGTAGACCTCCTCATGCAAGTCCCCATGTAGGAACGCATTATTCACATCCAACTGAGTGAGATGCCAGCCTTGAATAGCAGCCAATGCAAGAAGGGTTCTAATAGTAGTGAACTTCACAACAGGTGAGAAAGTTTCATAGAAATCAATACCCTCAATTTGGGTGTACCCTTTAGCCAGTAATCTGGCCTTACATCTCTCAACAGACCCATCTGGCTTCATTCTGATTTTGAAAACCCACTTGCAGCCAATTGGGACTTTGCCAGGAGGAAGAGGTGTCCTAACCCAAGTGTTATTTGCTTTGCAATGCATCAATTTTAGCCTGCATAGCATCTTTCCATCTAGGATCTAAAAGAGCTTGAGCATAGGTATCAGGTTCTTTTTGAATAGTAAGAGCAATGGAAAAAAGCGCTATGTTGGTCAGAAAGTTTGGCATAGAAAAGACTAGAGGAAATAGGATAAAAAATACCTGGACTAGA
This sequence comes from Lithocarpus polystachyus, assembly GCA_033629205.1. Lineage (NCBI taxonomy): Eukaryota > Viridiplantae > Streptophyta > Magnoliopsida > Fagales > Fagaceae > Lithocarpus > Lithocarpus polystachyus. The sequence continues at coordinate 97,241,153 of CM066163.1, read as the reverse complement.
TGCAGAGGAATCATCTGATGGAGAAAGTGAAGCTGAGGCAAACATTGGTGCAGTAACAAGATTGCAATGATAGTCTCTAAGATAAGTTGGTGGCTTGTGCACCCGAGAGGATTTTCTAAGAGGAACAATATCAAAAATAGGAAGAGATAAGGATTCAAATTATATAGGATCAGATTGAACAGATCAGATGGGACAGGAACTTCATTTGAAGTAGCATCAGGATGAACAAGATCAGGAAATTCATTTGGTGGAACAGCTGCATCAGAAAGAGTGAAAGGAGGAGATAATTCTACAAAGACATTGGTCAGAGGTGGATCAGGAACACAGGGAGGTGGAAACATGGAATGAGTAACAGGAGTGGAGGTAACAGACCTGGAAAGCCAAGACTTGAAAGGAAAAATGTTTTCCTTGGAAACAACATCCCCAGACAAAAAACAGGTCTTAGAGCTCAAATCATACAATTTATACCCTTTAGTACCATGTGGGTAACCAAGGAAAACACAAGTCTTAGCTCTAGGATCAAATTTAGTTTTGTTACTAGTCAGTGTAGAAGCATAGCATAGGCAACCAAACACTCTTAAGTGTGAACAGACAGGAGAATGACCAAGTAATTTTTCATAAGGTGTAAGATCCTTTAACAAAGGACTAGGGATTCTGTTGATTAGATAAGTGGCAGTAAGAATAATATTCCTCCAAAACTTAAGAGGTAAATTAGCTTGAAATCTTAAAGCCCTAGCCACACTAAAAAGATGTTGATGTTTCCTTTCAACAATGGAGTTTTGTTGAGGAGTTTCAACACAAGATAATTGGTGAAGAATGCCTTTAGATGCATAAAAGGAAGGTAAAGCAAATTTTGGTCCATTGTCAGTCCTAATTACCTTGATGCTGGTATGAAATTGAGTAACAATCATATTGTAAAAGGACTGAAGTAAACTAGAAGTATCAGACTTATGAGACATCAAGAAAACTCAGGTACATCTACTAAAGTCATCCACAATTGACAAAAAATATCTTGAACCATTTAAGGAAGGAGTGGAGTAAGGTCCCCAAATGTCAACATGGATTAAATCAAATCTAGGAGTTGAGATATGAGTAGAACAATCAAAAGGCAATCTCTTTTGTTTAGCAAGAGGAAAGACAGTACTATCAAAAGTCTTATTATTATTGCATGAAACAATACCAGGTACAATAGACTATAATAGAGACATTCTTTGAATAGAAGGATGTTCTAACCTGCTATGCCAAAGACTAGCATTATTCAGAACAGAATTAGGATTACAAGAAGCAACAGAATTCACAAAACTAAGGGAAGAAAGCTTGGAGAGAACATCTGAGATAGATCTAGGCAAACTTGTAGATGCAAACTGCAGTGTATAGAGACCTCCTTGCTTCTTATCCAACCCAATCATCTTCCAAGACAGTAAGTCTTAAATAAAACAGTAATGTGAAAGAAAAATGCAACAACAAGATGGTGATTAGGTTAGTTTGCTAATAGACACAAGGTTGAAAGAAAAAGAAGGGATACAAAGTACATTCTCCAAAATCAAAGCGGAAGTCAATTTGACAGTGCCTATATCGGCAACCTTAGCCATATCTCCATTAGGAAGCCTAATAGAAATTTGGACAACTGAAGTAATGGAAGTAAAATAATGGATTGAATGTACCATATGATCAGTAGCTCCACTGCCAAGAATTCAATCAGTGGAACTAAGTTGTGAAGAGAAAATAGAATATTCTAAAGAATGAAAGGGTAGTTTTTGAAAATTAGTTGAAGAACTGATACCTGACATCTCATGCCCTTGAAAATCCATAGAAGGTTGAGTGATGATAGTAGCAACTTGATGAGCATTAGCAGCAGAATCATGTGGTGCTTGAGTGCCAAAATGACTTTGGGATTTGAGCAAACCAAGAAGTTGCTGGTATTCTACTTTAGTGAGACTAACTGCTTCCTCTGAACAAGTATCAGTAACAGCAGCATTATTGGCATAAGGAAGATTTCCACCTTGTTGACCTTTATTCTTAAACTTGTATCCAGGTGGATAGCCATGAAACTTATAACATTTGTCAACTACATGTCCCAAAAGTCCACAATGAGTGCATAGGGGTCTACCAGACTTGCCTTTGGTGACACCTTTAGCAGAAGATCCACCATTCTTAACTGCCAAAGCTGAAGATTCAGCATTAAACTTCTTCCCAACCTTTCTTTGCTTCTCACTTGAAGCAAAAGAGAAAAGACTTTGCTTAATGTGGGAATTGGATCTATGAATAAGATCTGACCCCTCACAGCTGCATAGGTATCATTAAGACCCATCAAGAAGGACATGGTGCAATCTTTTACATGATGACCACAAGAATAGGTCCTACAGTTGGAAAGCTCATCCCACAGTCCCTTAAACTTGGTGTAATAGGCATTAATGGACAATGCATCTTAAGTAAGAGAACAAACCTCTTGTCTCAACTCAAAAATCCGAGGACCATTGCCTTCAGAAAACCTATATTGCAAATCTAACCAAACTTCTCTAGCTGTCTTGAAATATACAACACTAGGTTGTAAATCTTTAGAGATTGAATTGAACAACCAAGCCAAAACTGTACTATTGCATTTGCACCAAGCTGCATAGCATGGATGATCAAAAGACTGTGGTTTTGGGATGGAACTATCAATAAAGTCTATCTTGGTTTTAGCATCCAAAGAAATAAAAACTTATCTACTCCAAGTACTGTAATTTTCTTCTGTAAGGTGTTGAACCACAAGTGACATCCCAGGGTTATCACTACTTGATAGATAATAAGGACTAGAAGTATTCTCCCATGGTTGAAGGGTTGGAACAGAGGCACTAGAAGTACTCTCTACCATCTCTTATTGCAATCAAGCAAGTACAGATGCAATTGCAACAAGATTCAATCAAGAACAGAGATAATTCAAACAAGATACACAAACCCAACCACAGATCAATGAGAAAACAATCAAGAATTTCTTTCAGAAACCAAACTACTTGATTACAAAGAATCAGCTTAGGAACTTGTTGATCAAACAAAGAAACAAGAACCAATTCAAGATCTTGGCAATTGATGAAACAATTACACAATCTTCAAACTAGAAATTGAATGAAAACCCTAAATCAAGAATTCAATTGCTATTGTATGCAGAAAGAAGTCAAGATTTAGAATTGAAAACTCAGTGCAGAAACAAGAGAAATACAATCGAGAATTTCTACTTGATTTACGAGAAGGCACTAAGCAAGAAAAACAAAGTAATTGAACTAAGAATCTCTGAGAATACCAAATTGAAGATTCTTTGAATTAGCTCTGCTCTGATACCATGTTAAAACACAGCTTTAACAATGGTGGAGTAACAATGGTGGAGTGAAATTGTAGTTTAGAGTGAGAGAGAGAGAGTGAGAGAGATTGAATGAGAATGTATATGCAATAATATAGTTCAGCGCCTTTTATATACACAGAGTTGGGCGGGAAAAGTTGTAACTAACCTAACAACCTGACAGCTGTATTCAACAACTAACTGACTGGCTAAACTACTTGTAGCTTATCTTATCTTATCCTAATATGTACATAAACAACCTGTAGCTTGGCCGCATATACAAACTCTATACAGACTCTAACACGCTACTTGCTTAAATCCAATATATGTTGTGTGTGGTTATTGTTACTTAAGACAATTGTTATTGTCGTCAAGAGTTAGTTAGTTAGTTCTATTTATCGACATATTTTGCAACGGAATTTTGGAGGGAAGATCTATATAGTTTGGAGAGTTAATTTCTTGTCTATAAATACTCTTGTACATGTTTACAGTCATATAATGCAATATATATTTTCATCGAATTTTCATAACATTCATTACCAGAGTCTTTAGCTGAGTAGCCAAATTTGTCATTTCAAGAATATGGACATGCAAATCTTGCAAAAAGTTACGCATCAATTATGTTAACAGGTTTGGCATTGCAGATGAAGGTAAGACAAGGCTAAAGTTATTATACTTAATAGGACATATATGGATAAAGTTAATACAGTCAGTCGTCCCATAATTTTGTAGTTTGCCATGTTGGTTTGGACTGTTTGGTGTAAAATGTTTTCCATAGTTTATATGCAAATAACTCTCTCCAAAAAGCAATAAATAATTAGATACTTCATTAATTCAATTAAACATGGTAAATTGCATATCTTCTGGTGTATGGGTTGTCCAATCAACTTTAGTAGTGAGGCACTATCTATCATATCTTCTCGCATAACAACTAGCTTAAGGAGTTATTTGGAGCTTATAAAAAGGGGGGTTTAATTTCCCCCAAAACATTACCTCGTAATTTATAAAGATATCTGTGGTGGCCCGGCCCAAGATGCCTGATAATCTTTGAAGTCGGGCTCCGAATTTATTTGTTTAAGATGGGTGAAGAATTTCCTATAATAGTAAGACCCCTTGAGGCCAACCTAACAGACCAAGTGATAGAGTTTGAGGTCCAACTAAAATATTATCTCCCTCTGTGTATTCCCTTTGAATCCTCAGGCTGCGTATTGAGCTCCCTCCCATTTTGCTATATCTCTCTTATTTCTTCTAGTATATCAATATCTCTCTCTCTCTCTCTCTCCCAATTTTTTCCAACCCCTTTTCTCACACCTTCGGCCCCTATTTATAGACTTCCCTTAGTGGGGTTGTCATGATAATGAGTGAGGCTTTTGATGTTGGTGAGGGGATATATTCTTGACCAGATGGGGCCCTCTTCTTGCAACAGATGTGACTATCTCGAAACCTGCACCCGCTGCCATACGGTGCTTAGCAAGCAATTTCCCCTAAGGCACTATCATTATCGATCAGTTCGGTCCTTGATTTGCCATTGATTTCGAAATTGATATGGCCCAAGATCTGCTATTGAGCCCATAGTTCTTAGGTATACAGAGGCTAATGGGTTGGGCCTATACTTGATTCCCGTACAATATCCGTGTGTCTTGTTTTAAAAAAATTACACGACTCATTCAAAGAGTCATATATGACTACCATATAGTAGATTAGAGATGTAGTTTTTTCTATAAAAAAAAAAATAGAAAAAGGTTTTTATGCAACTTAAGTTGTAAAAAATTTTATGCAACTCACTACACGGCAGTTAGAAAAAATCATCCATGTGTATTTATAGGCACATGACATTTTTGATGAGTCGTATAATTTACTTAAATGATATATGTGGATGTTGTTTTAACCTCCATATAGTGGGTTGCATAGAAATTCCTATGATTCAAATTGCATAAAAAACCTTGCTAAAAAAATAAAAGTAATTTGTAAAGAATGGTAAAAGTGGATGATGCTTATTAATCCTAAGCCCATTTTAAAAGTAATATAAAAATAACTTTTAAATAGTTTTGGTCGATAAAAATTAGCAAGTGGGGGGGGGGGGGTGTTTCAATCCAAGAGCAGAATATCCAACTATGTTTTGGCTGGTTTGAACTCTACTGTTTTTACTTGTCTTATAATGGGGAAGAAAATTGAAAATGCCACTATAATCAATCTTTTAGATGGTGAAAGTTTTGGAATAAAATTGAGATATATATATATATATATATATTTTTTTTTTTTTCAGACAACCTTATCTAACTGTCCCCAAAACAATATATGTTATAGGAAGAAGACTGGCGTAGTTAATCCCAGCCTATAAGAAGATGACACTTTTTGGGATTACCATGGACCATGGTGTTAAGAATTAGACACGTAAAGAATATTTTTCAAAAATGGTTTTTCCAATTTGGTAAATAAAATACGACGAAAGGGACGGGTTATTATAAGGCAACCAAGAGATAAGCATGCGGTAGAGGTACTTCCATGCGTGAAGGAACATGTCTTAAAATTTGGAGTACTTCAAAACTCTATTTTCGGTGTGCATGCAACACACATGAGCGACAAGACACGTACATATTGTGACTGTTTGAGACCTAAACCTTCGGCGTAAAGCACATGCATCATGCATGGTTCTGTGGGAATTCATGTGGTAATGAACAAATTCAATCTTCAAAGATAATAATTTAATCCTATAAAAAAAATAGATAATAATTTAATGAGTTTCTTATCCAAGTGACTAGTGGATCAAGGAGAGAGGGTAACTCATTGGGAGGTAAGAAAATGAGAGAAAACCTAAGAAAATCAACAAGAAGAAGGAAAAAAAAAAAAAAAAAATAGAGCTAGGGAAAGAGGAGGTCAGGCAGCTATGTGTTTTGAGTTTCTAACTGTTAGGGTTTTGATTTTGTTTAGTTTTTGTATTTTGTTTTAAATGTAAGTGGGTAACTCATTAATTACTGATCAGTAGGTTTACCCAGTAGACTCATTTAATTATATTACCCAATAGATCTTTATTTATTTAACCTAAATGTGTTGGGTTATGATTTACCCAAATTAGTTGGGCCATGAATGGGTTAATGGATATGGGTATAAAAGTTGCCATCCTTATATCCAAATCATTTTAGAATTATATCAGTGAACTAAAAATAGGAGCAATTTGGTAGTTTGAAACCCAAACAACTTAAAAAAAAAAAAATAATAAAAACTAACATAATGTTGTTTGCAAAGTTAGTGTTACAAGTTACAACCCTTCTATTGAATATGATTTAAAAAAAAAAAAAAAAAATCAATAGTTGAGGGATTGTGAGATTTTAAACCGTCACTTTTAAACACATTAAACAAACCCATTTAAATACAAAGCTCTTGGAATATATCCACTTGTCATTGAATTATGCATTACATGGTATTTGACATAGTGAGTAGGTTAGGAGTTCTACAAAACTTGATGACAAATTATTTTTAATTTTTAAAATGAGACGAAGCTTTAAAAAATGAAAAAATTAGAGACCATAAATCGATGTAGCGAAATGCAAATTTAATTTCTCTATACGTGGCATGAAACTCATGGGGAACGGAACAAATCAATATATGAACAATCATTTATGTCAACCAAATCTTTCTTATAGTCTCTTAGCACAAGGACACCACTTTACAAACACTTGCGATTTGGGGAAATGATAGTCCGAAATAGGTGTTTCGTAGTCGAGACTTAAATTAAATTATTACTTAATTTGGTAGCTCACATAATGAGGCACATGTGATAAGTTAGAGGTTTAATGGGGATATGAATTTATATATATCATTTACGCTTTGTTTGTTTCAATGTAAAATATTTTCAAGAAAATATTTTTCAATTTTACAATGTTTGTTTTGCAGTAAAATATTTAATTAAAAGTAAAATAATTTCAGTCAACTAAATCAACCTAAGCAAATTTATGTAAAATGTTTTACACTTAACATTTTGGGAAAACATTTTACATTTGCTCAATCATTCACACCCCGATACTTATCACTCCCGCACTTTCGCACTAAAACTCTCCCTCTTGTATATCTCTCCAAAAAAATCCAGCCACCCTCTCAGATTTCTCTCCAAAAATCCCAGCCACCTCCGGTCCCTTCTCCCGCCAATCTCTGGCTTCAAGGTCCAAGGCACCACTGGTCATCTCCAGCTTCTGCCGACGCCGCCCATCGCCGGCAAAACTAGGTGCTTTTCTGCTCTGTTAGATTAAATTTCTCCTTTTCTTTTCATTTTCTTCATCTCTAGCCCTTCTCTGGTTTTTCTTAGGTTCGATCTTATTATTATTATTATGTATCTGTGTGTGTCAGTATGGTTTTGTTTCATTTTGGCTTTTGTGCTCTGGATTTTAAAATGGGGTTTTTGGTTTTTAGTTAATACTATGTGCGTGCCTGTTTGAATTTTTCAATCTAAAAATGGATTGGTGATCAGTGGGGTTAGAGTACAACTGATTTAAGCAAATGGGAGTTTTTTTTTTTTTTTGAAGCATTTATAATAGAAACATTTGCTCCCATTTATTCTTTGGTTTTGTACGTTTTGTTAGCAACTGGATGTGTGTTATATAATTGGCTTTGCATTGTTCTAGGCACAGTTGTTAAATTGGATGATTGCTTGATTTTGGGTTTGCCATAAGATATAAAGCTAGTGGCTTTTGTAACAATTCTGAGATTTTGGGGCTATATGATGTATATGATTGGCCACAAGAGTAGGTTATAATTGATTTGTTCTTAATGGCATAAACTTCTCTCAATTGTGGTTTTATGTTTATTTCTTGGTAAATATATGTAAGGTAAAGGATTCATTGGTTATAAAACATCATTGTTGGCAGGACTTACTCTACGCCCTGCATTCAATATTTTCACTGCCTTACTTGGGACAGCTATGAACATATATTGGTAAAAATTATAGAAGTTCATTGGATTAAGTGAAAAAGTAGAATACAGTGCTGTGCCAACCTGGGATAGAATTATTGGACCACCTTGAGACTCAAACAACCTTTCAGCCTTCATCATATTGACAATCTTTGTTGTGAATTTTTGCATTTGATACTTCATTACAACAAATTGAAAATCAAAATCCAGTTGAAAAATAAATCAAATCAATGCCATATGAAAGAAACTAAGATACATGAGGGTATTTCAGATGTAAGAATCAGAAGTTTCTAACCTTAAAAGGCTCATTATCTGTTCTGAAATTGATCCCCGGAAAGTACTTCAGCCAAATAGGGAATCCCCTGAAAAGAAAATATATTCTCACACTTAGATTTTCAAAACTTACAGTAAATTTATATACATATTTCTATTTTTAGAATTCAGATAAATTTAGTATTACCCAAAGTTCCACTTAGCGCAGACATAAGGATCAATCCTGAGATGAACATAGAGGCCAGCTTGCTTTACCAGCTTAATAAATTTGACCAGATCATAGTTCCCTCCGAAGTAATACTATAACAAATAAGAAGTATCATACACATAATTCAAATACTCTATTCCATAAATATAACATTGATTCACAGAAAAGAAAAGCAGTTGCCATTATCCATTACCTCGCCAGGTTGAGGCTCATGCCCATTCTAGAAAACATAAGTCTAAATCACATCCAAACCTCCTTCCTTAGTCTTCTGAATAAGATCTAGCCACATCTGCAACAACCCCAAAAAGACTCAAACTTTGAAACAAAAATAAACCAGGTTGCATATATTTATGGAATGTTTCATACTTGATTCTGATATATTTTTTCTTTGTGTGTGTGTGTGTGTGTGTGTGTGTCTACTTCTTTTTGCATATTTGCTTTGTGTGCCAGGCCCTTATTTTAGTCATTGATATGGTTATTAAAATATTTTACACAGCAATGGTGCGAGTGAGTGTTTTGAATGATACTTTTAAGAGCATGTACATATTTGATTTCGTATGGTTTTTGATAAGGGTTTTTCGGTGTTGATTTGGTTGTGTGAGATTTATTTATTTATTTATTGATGATTTTGATATGGCTTTTTCGGTGTTGATTTGGTTGTGTGATGATTTATTTATTTATTCTGATTTGATTAACTTGATCCTGGACCTATGTATAAGGTTATATATACTTCTGATTTGGTTGCTGCCTCTGCTTTTTGGTTGTGTGGTTGGCTTTTTCTATTTTGTTTTAGTTTTTTGTGGCTAAAGAAAAGTTAAAAGAGCCCATTATCTTGGTTTTGTTATGTAGATGGATAATCAAAAAATTCAAGCAGCAGTTCTTGCCACAATTGCATCTGTCCTTGCTGTGAGAGCTATAATATTAGAAAATAGTAGGTCTAGGAGATTTATAATTAGGCAACCTCATGTGAACCGGGATTATGAAAGAGAAGGTTTTATAAGTGATATTCTTCATCGAGGTGACGCACGTTGCAGTTTTATGATAAGAATGAGACTTGTAGCTTTCTATGAATTATGTAGAATTCTTGTTGAGAGAAACTTGGTACGTGAGACTATCTACATGCCTGTTACAGAGCATGTGTTAATGTTTTTGCATACTATTGGCCATAATGTTAGGTTTCGAGTCGTTGCTGCCAGGTTCCATAGATCGATTGAGACAACTTATCGATATTTTAAAATTATCCTTAAAGCAGTTTTGCAGTTATATAGGCATGTTGTTAGATTACCTGACAACTCTACACCCCCAGAGATAAGGAATAGTAGAAGGTTTTATCCTTATTTTAAGATAAACTTTTCAAATCTTGTTTGTTGTTTTTTTATTTGTTAGGTGATTTTTGAAATGAACATTACTTAATATTGGTCATTATTAGTATTGTGTGGGAGCAATTGATGGAACTCATGTTCATGCATTTGTTCCAATTGAAATCCAAGGAAGGTTTCATGGTTGAAAGGGGGGGACAACACAAAATGTGTTAGCTGCAATTTCGTTTGACTTAAGATTCACCTATATGTTAGTTGGTTGGGAAGGCAGTGCTCTTGATTCTCGTATTTTAAATGATGCACTTAGTAGACCAAGGGGACTTAAAATACCAGAAGGTATTATATAGATAACTAGCCTTTATGTTTGGTTTTATGTTGGAATTTTTTATAAAAAAATTGATTTATAATTTGTAGGTAAATATTATCTTAGTGATGTTGGTTATGGAAATAGACCTGGAATTTTGTCTCCTTATCGAAGTGTTCGATATTATTTTAAAGAGTTTAGTGATCATCCACCTAAAAACGCAAAAGAATTATTCAACCTTCGTCATTCTTTGTTGCGAACTACCATTGAGCGAGGGTTTGGAGTTATAAAAAAATGTTTTTGTGTCTTGGATGCAGAACCATTTTGGTCTTTTAATACACAAGTGGATGTATTTTTAGCATGTGGTGTTATTCACAATCACATCATAGGGGTTGATCCGAATGACCCAATTATGCAAGTTGGAACATGTGAGACAGAGTCTAGTAATTGAGTCCAACCTAGCCGACGCGAAGCTATAGTGGAAAGTAGAGAATGGAATAATAAGAGGGATGAGATATGTCAAGTAATGTGGGCTGACTACATAATTAGAAGACATGCATAAATTTATTCAGTCTAAGCAGTTTGGAGTTATTTGTTGATGATGTATTACAGCTTTCTATGATTATGTGCTGTCAACTTTATTTGGCTTTGTATTTTGTTGCTAACAGAGCATAAGTGGATATCTTGTACACTTTATAAAATGTAATAATTGAATATTTTTGTGGGAAAACAGTTAAAATTGTTATTTGGTTTCTCAAGTTCAAGTCAACATGGCTTTGCATTGTTTTTGGATGATGAATTTTTTGTTCCATAGTTTCAGGTTTTATTTTATAATAATGTTTTATATTGTTATTATCATAATGGTTGTGATTCATTAGATTGTCCTTTTGGCTATAGCAATGTCCAAGAACAAGGGGAAAGAACCAGGATCTCAACTTAGGTGGACACAACCAATGTGTGACATGCTATTTAAAATGTTGGTTGTTGAGGTTGAACAAGACAACAAGCCCTCAAACAAATATAAGCCTCAATCCCTTGACAAAGTGGCAAAAGAAATTGGTGTGAAGTTTAATGTAAAGTGTCATGCATCACATGTGCATATCCGTCTTCGTACGGTTGAAAAGAGTGGAAACTCATTCAGGAGATTCGAAAAAAAAGTGGATTTGGTTGGGATGATAATTTGAAAATGATCACATGTGACAAGCAAACTTATAATGCTGAAGTGCTGGTATGAAATTTATATAAATGAGCTTCATTTTTTTTTTTTTTGAGGATCAATAATGATTTATACATTTATTATATTAAATCATCCAATTTATTGACATTGTCATATTTCTTTGAATAGGCTCATTCCGCTTATGCACCATATTTAAATAAAAAAATTGAACAGTATGATGAGATGGCTATTGTTGTTGGTAAGGACGTGGCAACTGGTGGCTTTTCAAAGCAATGGAGTGAACGTTCTCCATTGGTTGAAAATGAGACTCCATAGAATGACATCCAGAATCCAGAATTTGAAGGTAACTCTGATACGTTGCCAAAAGATGCCCATGAAGCTTCCAATAGAACTTCATCTAAGGGAAGGAGCCATAAAAAGAGAATTTATGCAGCTATGAATGAAGATAGTCCTTTTAGTGAGATGACTGAACAACTCAAATAGATTGCAGTAGCTGTTACAGCTCTAAGTCATGGCCCAGTTAATACAAATGAACTTCATAAAATAGTGATGAATGTTGAAGGCTTTGAAGAAGACATACTTGATGAAGCTTTTGATCATTTGGTTAATGATGAAAAGGCAGGAAGGGCCTTTATGGCTAAAAATGATAGGATGAGAAAGCTTTAGTTGGAGAAATTTTTCAACAAAACCTTCTAACTTGAAGTTGCTGGATGCGTCGTGTGAAACATGTTAGTGGTACCATGGTATTCTTTAGGTTATTAATAATTATGGAACAATTTCATATTTTGGAAGAATATGTGTTAATGTTAGCTATATTGTCAGCCTTTGGGTTTTGTTATTGTAAGTGTGCTTATGGATGGTTATACAACACTGATTGACATGTTTTGGAGTTATTATGGAATAATGTTATATTTTGGATTTATTAGGATTATGATAATGCTATATTTTGTCCAAATATATTTTTGCAGGTTCTGTTGTATTGGTTTATAAACTATTCTGCATGTTCTTTCATTTTGTTAATTCATGGTATGCAATTGGTTCTTTCTCCGTTGGCAGGGGCCAGAAAAAGAGAAAGCATGGTCGGTGACATCTCAAATGCTTTATAGAGTTTTTGGCTTCAAGTCAGTACTGTGGACATGTTCCATGACCCAAATGGACATTTTGCTACTAGAAGAAGGCAAAATGATGTTTTGCTCTGTTGAACTCCCTGTGTAGCTGCTGCATTAGTCATGATTATTACAATAAGTGAACTCACTAGATACTGCATGGGGCCAGAAACGTTGGGTGCCAGCTGTGGTCTTCAATCTTTGTTATATATTGATTCATCTAGCACATTCTTTGACACGTTCATATTTTGATATATTGAATCTTTGTTGTTATCAATGATTCATCTAGTACATTCATCTAGTACGTTCTTTGACACATGTTCAATACCTGGATATGTAATTGAGTAGATGATGTGTGTATGAAGATAATACTAGATAAGTGCCTTTGATCACTTATGTCTTGCTCTTTCTTTTATTGTAGACACCTGCGTTTTTTAAAATTCATAATTTTTGGAAAAATCATTTAGATATTGTACTTGTATCAGATTGTGAGGAATCTTATGGAATTGAATATTTGTATTAGTTCTGCATCAAGAATTTGGTTTTATCTGGGTGTATATGTAGAACTGAGACCTGTTACCCAAAAGAATCTCATGCAAAAGTAAAGCTAATAAGACTATATTTCATACCAGTGAAGTATAAGAGAATTTGAACATTTGAACCTAGATTCTTTTTTGTATTAAAATTTGGTGATATTTTCATTGCAATTTAAATCATTCAAATGGTTAAAATCATTTATTATATTATAGATTACTTAATGAAAAAAAAAATACTTAATGCTTCTAGAAAATTTTGATTTTATCTCATTTTTTTTTTGTTCAAAAATGCCTCTACACCTCTATGTTTAAGTAGAGACAAAACTAAATGACAATCTGGTAAAAATACAACTCTAACTCCCACAAAAATATTGTCTAAAAAATAGGGTCACTCTCTTGTTGATTTTCAAATTGCTTTATCTACTTATAAATTAGATTCTCAAAATAATATATATATATATATATATATATAAAATAAAAACACTAGCTTTGTTTTTGCCACAAAATAAATGTGTAATATTTGTTCATTTTTTGAAGATAGCCTCATGACACTTTTGATTGTATTAGTAATTCTAAATGTGTAATATTAATAAGAAAATGTGTAAAACTCAAATTGAAATGAATGACAAATTAATTGTGACACTTAAAAAAAAAAAAAAAAAAAAAAACCTCATCGCATGCCCAAAGTGCATGTGACGAAACTAGTTTTATTTTTACTGATTTATGCAATACTCTTCACCATACAAATAACTATAGATGCTTCATTAATTCAATTAAAAATTGTAATGGGCATATCTTTTGGTGTATGTGTTGTCCAATCAACTTTAACGAGGCACTATCTCTCATATTTTCTCCCAGAACAACTAAGGGTTTATTTGGTTTGGCTGAAAAATGATAATGGAAAAATGTGTGTGAATTATAGAAATTTCTTCCATTCGATTCACATGGAGAGGAAAGAAAGTGACTGGTTGGTTTTTCCATCCAAACCCACAAAAATTGCTCCTCAAAATAAGAAGAAAAGTGAGAGAGTGGAAAAAATTGATATTTTAATTTCTACTGCTTCTCCAACTTTATTTTGAACCACATAGCAGTGATAGCACCATTCCTCTACCTTTTGTGATCAACTTTTGGATATATAATTCGAACACTGCTCTAATCCAGAATGTGAACATTAAACTTTGTCAATATTTGGCATCTCATAATCTATATGTTGCCTGCTCGCCCAATATTACTTCTCATTGTACCAGACTCAATCACTGAAACCTTAAACAATTCTATTTAATTTACAACCATGAATAAGTTCTGATACCAAAGCCTCGTATCGTTGTTGTTGAAAACTAAGATCAGAATGGCACAGCAGAATACGTACAAGCAACCTTTACATGTCAAAAACCAATTGTCAATTATGTGGCATATGTAATACTAGAAATTGAATAATGTTTAGAGTCTTCTGGAGATCATAATTAATCTATTGAATAATGTTTATTAGAATTTTCTGGAGATCATAATATATTACTCTATTCAATAATTCCTAGGGCTTGTTAATTAATTCAGGGTCTGCATCTTCAACATCGATTGATGAGCTGGTAAGTGGATCTTATCATCTTGAACTTTTCATTTTTCGTTCCTGGTCATTATTTGTTGATAGTGTTGAATTTCAGTGGCTATTGTGAATCTGATAGCTTATCTTCCACAAGAAGATCAGGTATATACGGAATTTTCTAGCCTATTTTTTCTTCATCCACTCGTCACTTGGACAATATTTGACCATGTAATTTTCAAAAAGTATTTTCCGTAAAAATGTTTCATTTTCCTATATATTTTTGGTAGCAGCCTTAAATGAATTGAAAAATAACCTCATAATTTTTCTTATTTAGCTTTCTATGAAATAGAGTTATTTTACAAAAACATTTAGTACAAAATAATCTTTAAAAATAAGCTATGATGAGACCGACGATCTTGATGTACCTGGACGGACTCGACATAATGACGATGAAAATTAAAGATGACGGAGCTTTCTTTACCGACGAAGATGTCGTCCCAGACGAAGTTAACCATCCCCGCAACAGAAATAATGGCCCCATTCAATACGGTTAAATGACAAGCTCGGGCGGTTACAAAGACAACTGTACAAACCGTTGGAAGCATAATCAAGACCAACATAAATGAGAATGGGGCGTTACACATTGAAGCGGCCATAATGGCTGCAACGGCTACAATGGCAGACATATATAATGCGATATCCTCAGCATAGAAAGGCGGTACACAAGATACATACATATTCATTTTCTTCTTTCATCTTAGCCTAAAACTCTTTCACTAACTTTAGCATCGGAGCCGTTGTGGCAGGCACCACACCGGTGACCACTTGAGAACCAAAATACTATTTCTTCATCGGAAGCCTCATACTAGGACAACGATTCCATCCGGACGCACCTACAACGACTGACGAATCAGGGCTTCATCAGTTTGGCGCCGTCTGTGGGAAGCGTTTAATTTCCTCTATCTTCCCTGATCTTCCATCAACCTTTGCATCCGGATGGAGTCTAATCAAGATTCAGCTGCCTTAGCCCAACAAGTCCAAGCCTTGGCAGCCACCGTGGAAGAACTTACCAGGCAAAATCAGGAAATGAGGCAGCAGCTACAACAGGAGGAGAATCGGAACGGGGCTAACCAGGAGGGTGAGGAAAACAGCAATAGGAGGAACGATCGCCGAGAGCCGGCTAATTCAGATGAACAGAGTTCCGATCTACTCCGAGAAATGAGGAAGGAGATGGACGAACTCAGGAATGCAATCAGAGACAGGATGGATCAAAGCTTAGACCGAATGATCAGAGCAACGGACTCGCCATTCACAGCGGCGGTCCTGGGGTGCCCGGTTCCGTTGAAATTTAGGTTACCTCAGCTGGAACCCTTTGACGGACTTAAGGATCCCCAAGACCATCTCAATACCTTCAAGACTACACTGGGCCTTCAACAGCCTCCCGACGAGATACTCTGTCGTTCTTTCCCTACTACACTCAAAGGGGCTGCGAGAGAGTGGTTCGCAAAACTACCAACATCGTCTATCGATACCTTCGAACAATTGGGTAACGCTTTTCTGCGCCACTTCGTCGGTGGGCAACGCCCCAAAAGGCCAGCCGATCACTTGCTCACTATTAGGCAAGGGGAAAAGGAGACCCTAAGATCGTATGTGAAGCGATTCACTCGGGAGACCTTGGAGGTGGACGAGGCAGATGACAAGGTACAGTTGACAACCTTTAAGGCAGGCCTGAAGTCCAAAGAATTCGTGGTTTCACTAGCAAAAAACCCTCCAAAGACGATGGCAGAAATGCTCTTGAAGGCACAAAAATATATGTACGCAGAAGACGCGCTAGCCGCCATACGAGATGTGGAAAAGGTAGGAGACCCGAAAAAAAGGGAAGACGACCGTAGAGGGAGGAAGAGAGATCAGCTAGATCGTCGAAGTAGTGACGGGGGTAGAAGGAGGGACGATAAGGCCCAACGTACGGTAAAATTCATCCCACTCATTATGCCTGTTGACAGGATCTTAGCGCAGATTAAAGACGAGCATTACCTCAAGTGGCCGAGACCGTTACATTCATCCCCCAACGTTCGGGACAAGAAGAAGTACTGCCAATTCCATAAAGATCACGGCCATTACACGGAAGAGTGTAGAGACCTAAAAGAGCAGATTGAAGAACTCATTAGGAGAGGGAAGCTGCAGAAGTACGTGAGGAGGGAAGAACCCGGCAGGCCCGGGGGAGACAATAGGAACCAGCGTGGGGCCGCGTCTAGGGACGAGGGTAACACCTCACAACATCCACCAAATATCAGAGGGGAAATAAAAACGATCGCGGGCGGCCCATCCACAGGGGGGTCGTATAAATCCCTCAGGAGAACGCATCACAGACAGGTGAACAGCGTCCATAAAGTGCCCCCATTCAAGCAAAGACGAACAGACCAGGACTTGCATTTTTCAGAACAGGACGCCAGGGGAGTGAAACAGCCCCATGACGACCCCCTAGTAATCATGCTCGTGATCGAAGGGTTCAACACCAGAAGAGTCCTTATAGATAATGGCAGCTCAGCGGATATCATCTACCTTTCAGCCTTCCAACAGCTGAACCTGGATCCACGAAGACTGCGACCATTTGAATCTCCGCTCGTCAGCTTCAGCGGAGACAGGGTGTATCCTAAGGGCATAGTGACGCTAACGGTTACAGTCGGGACTCATCCGAAACAACTGGTTCGTCAGACAGACTTCTTGGTGGTGGATTGCCCCTCATCCTACAACGTAATCATTGGAAGACCCACGCTCAATCGTTGGAAAGCAGCCACATCCACTTACTGCCTGAAAGTAAAATTCCCGACAGAAGACGGTGTAGGCGAGGCGAAAGGTGATCAAGTATTGGCCAGGGAGTGCTATCAGGCCGTGTTGGCCTCCAAAGAAAACCACACCTGGATCGTCGAGGAGAAGGAGCAGGAGAGAGTGGAACCATTGGAGACAATTGAACTAGTTGGCGGTGAGAGAGCCTTAACAACCCGGGTAGGGACGACGTTAACTCCAGAGATGAAAATTAAGCTCGTCCAGTTCCTCAGAGAGAACCTAGACGTATTTGCATGGAGCCATGAGGACATGCCTGGCATATCGCAGGAAATAATTCAGCACAGACTTAATGTGGATCAGAGGATAAAGCCCGTCCAGCAGAAGCGACGAGTGTTCGCTCCTGAACGAAACCAAGCAGTCACAGACGAGGTCAGTAAGTTGTTATACGCAGGATTCATTCGCGAAGTTTACTATCCGGAGTGGCTCTCTAATGTCGTCCTAGTCAAAAAGGCCAGCGGGAAGTGGAGAATGTGCGTAGACTTCACGGATCTAAACAAGGCTTGCCCAAAAGACAGCTTTCCCTTGCCGCGAATAGACCAGTTGGTAGATTCCACTGCCGGCCATAGACTATTAACGTTCATGGATGCTTTTTCGGGGTATAACCAGATAAAGATGGCCGAGGAAGACCAGGAAAAGACCGCGTTCGTTACAAGTCAAGGGTTGTACTGCTACAAGGTGATGCCTTTTGGACTAAAGAATGCAGGGGCAACTTACCACCCTCAGGGAATACCAGATGAAGTTGAATCCCAACAAATATGTTTTTGGAGTAGCTTCGGGAAAGTTTCTGGGGTTCATGGTGTCCCAAAGGGGGATAGAGGCGAATCCAGAAAAGGTGCAGGCTATTCTCAACATGACATCCCCCAAAACTGTCAAAGAAGTCCAAAAGCTCACGGGGAGTATTGCGGCACTCAATAGGTTCGTCTCTAAAGCGACAGACAGATGCTTACCTTTCTTCAAGACGCTGAAACAAGCCTTTGTCTGGACTGACGAATGCGAAGCCGCGTTTCAAGAGCTCAAAACTTATTTGACCAACCCTCCTCTATTGAGCCCAGCCAAAGAAGGAGAAAACCTGTATTTGTATCTGGCGGCATCAAGCACAGCCGTCAGTGCGGCACTGATTCGCGAGGAGGATAAGAAACAGCTTCCAGTCTACTACGTCAGTCAAGCTTTTCAAGGGGCTGAAGCCAAGTACCCCAAAATCGAGAAGATTGCATTCGCGCTCATTGTAGCATCGCGAAAGCTGCGACCATACTTTGAAGCGAATCCTATCTTAGTAATGACGGACCAACCCATCAAAAAGTCCATGAACAAGCCAGAGGCAGCTGGGAGAATGGTTCAGTGGGCAATTGAGCTAAGCCAATTCGACATTGAGTATCATCCTAGAACCGCCATCAAAGCACAAGCTCTAGCGGATTTCATCGCCGAATTCACCGGTAGTGACGAAAATAGGGACAGTGACGACATACAACGTTGGACGATACAGACCGACGGATCGTCATCTCAAAAGAAAGGGAGAGTGGGGGTTGTCATCACGAGCCCAGAGGGAGAAACGCTGAAGTATGGGGTTTAACTAAGATTCCCAGCCACCAATAATGAAGCAGAGTATGAAGGAATACTCACGGGGCTAAGGGTCGTGAAAGCTTTGGGGGCGAAAAACATATTGCTCCAGAGTGACTCGAAGTTGGTAGTAGGGCAAATAAAGGGAGAGTGTGAAGCAAAGGAGGAAAGGATGCAGAAGTATCTCAAATTGACGAAATGTCTAGCACAGGGATTTGAGGAAGTAGAATTTCAACAAGTCCCAAGAAGCCAGAACACGAGGGCAGATGAGATCGCCAAACAGGCCTCTTCAGAAGAAAAACCCTTCAGTGCTGACGTGTACATGGAGGTTCAGAAACGCCCCAGCATAGAAGAAGTTCCTCTGTTCACGATCCAAAACACTCATAGCTGGATGACGCCAATACTATCTTACCTACAAGACGGACACCTTACACTGGACATCAAAGAGGCCAAGAAGATAAAGAAAAGAGTAGCTAGATTCACAGTCTTGAACGACACCCTGTACAAAAGGGGTTACTCCATGCCGTACCTGAAATGCGTGGACGAAGAAGAAGCACTCTACATCCTGAGAGAGATCCATGACGGAGTATGTGGAAACCATGTAGGTCCCAGATCCTTGGTAAGTAAGATTATCAGAACTGGTTACTTTTGGCCTACCATGCAAGTTGACGCACAGGAACTCGTCAAAAGATGCGACAAGTGTCAGAGGTTCGGGAACGTTCAACGCCTCCCAGCCGAGAGGTTGACGGCAATAACCTCACCATGGCCCTTCGCGCAATGGGGGATCGACATAGTTGGACCCCTGCCCCAAGGGAAAGGACAGGTAAAGTTCCTGCTCGTCGCCATTGATTACTTCACCAAATGGGTCGAAGCAGAAGCTCTGGCAACTATCACCGAGGCCAAGATCCAAAGCTTTGTATGGAAGAATATAGTCTGCCGGTTCGGGATTCCACACACGATCATATCAGACAATGGACGATAGTTCGACAGTCAGAGTTTCAGAGACTTTTGCTCGGCGCTAGGAATTAAGAACCAATTTTCCTCCCCGGGACACCCACAAGCAAACGGACAGACGGAGGTAGCCAACCGAACATTGCTGAGGATCATCAAAGCTAAATTGGACGAGGCTAAAGGAGCATGGCCTGAGGAGTTGCCCAATGTTTTGTGGGCTTACAGGACTACAGCAAGAACCCCAACGGGTGAAACACCGTTCAGACTCACCTATGGCTCCGAGGCAGTAATCCCGGTAGAAGTGGGAGTGACGAGCACCAGAAGAGAAATGTTTCAGGGACGGAACAATGACGACGAATTAAGGGTCAACCTGGACCTCATCGACGAGATCAGAGAGACAGCCTTCGACAAAATGACAAAATACCAGCAGAAGATGGCAGAATACTACAACAAAAGAGTCAAACTCAGACGACTCAGCATTGGAGATCTCGTTCTACGAAAAGTCACCCTAGCAACCAAGGATCCTACCCATGGGAAGCTCGGCCCCACATGGGAAGGCCCCTACAGGGTCGTGCACTATTCCAGACAAGGCAGCTACCATCTGGAAACTCTTGACGGTCAGAAGCTTCCCAGGCCTTGGAACATCGAGCACTTAAAGAAATACCATCCTTAGGTGTAAGAAGATATTGTATTCACTCCCCTCGAAAGCAATAAAAGTATTATTCAGTAAATGAATGACTAAATAACAGGAGGATAAAAGCCCATTAAACTTTTGGCTAAGTAACAAGATTCCGCCTTGACGGATGTAAGTTACTGACGAACCCTGAAAAGGGGAGAAGCCAATTAAACTTTTGGCTAAGTAACAAGATTCCGCCTTGACGGATGTAAGTTACTGACGAACCCTGAAAAGGGGAGAAATCAATTAAATTTTGGCTAAGTAACAAGATTCCGCCTTGACGGATGTAAGTTACTGACGAACCCAGAAAAGGGGAGAAGCCAATTAAATTTTGGCTAGGTAACAAGATTCCGCCTTGACGGATGTAAGTTACTGACGAACCTTTAAAAAGTCTTAAAAATTCGAGAAAATTTGGCTTAGTAACCCTATTCCACCTTAACGGGTGCAACTTACTGACGAGGCATCGAAGAACACATCAAAACTTTGGCTAAGTAAACAAAGAGTCTATTCGGACAGATTCAAGTTACTAGAGAAAATCCTAAAAAATATATATATAGCCAAACGTCGTAGTTTAAAGGCCCAAAACCACGGGCAACTTCCATCATGTTCATACAAAAAGACCCATAAAACATTGGGTTGTAAGAATTAGGGAACATTGTTTTCATATGGGAGCCTGAAAATACAGGCCTTCATCAAAAAAAAAAATATACAAATAGCAGAGGTTCCTTTAAACAGTGCAGGTTCACGCATCTGGAACATTCTCGTCTGTGGGGAGCGCAGAAGGGCCTCGGGGGCACCACTTTCCAATGCCGTGGATGGAGAGGCCTCGTCAGCAGCCATCTCTTTATCAACCTCCTCCAAGTCCAGATTCTCCATATCAACACCGACGGGATGCTTGATGAGATAACGCCTCAAAAGCTCGAAGCCTTTGAAGTACCAACTAAACAGCATTGTGTTATGCTCGTCAGTCTGTTGGAAGCCTTCAATCGCCTTCGCAGCAATTGTCTTGATCTTTTCTTTCGCCACAACTAGCTGCTCATCCTTCTCCACCAGCAACTGACGTTCAGCTCTGAGGTCGTCACTCATGACTTTGAGTTTCTCCTTCACCTCATTTGCTTCCCCCATGGCATTGATCAAGTCCTTCCTCAACTGCGAGTTCTCGGCCTCCAGATGCTCCACTCTCGATAACGCAGAGACGACTTTGGTTTCTTGAGCAAGGAACTCGGAGGTGATATGAAGACTTTCTCCCAACACCTAAAAAAAAAAAAATGAAATGACGAGGAAAAGAGGGACTGAAGAGAAGGAAGGGATGAACGATGAAGTACCCAAGACAACAAAAGTACCTGTACAAGCTTGTGGAGGTGACGCCCCACGAGCTCTTTATCCGGGATCTCCGAAAGCGCTTTCATGTCCTCAGGAGTGAACGAATCGTGCGCCCTCGATAAAGCAAAGCCTTCATCATCCCAAATAGAAGAAGGCCCGGAGTCCACCCTCTCTTTCTGTTTTCCCCCAACTCGTTGCTTTTTCCTTAAAGGGGTAATGTCCTCGATTGAGGTGTCCGGAGAAGCCGTCCTTGCAGACCCAGTACCGGGAGTTAGCGGGGTTGTCGTCATCACAACAGGGGCGCCTTTCTCCATCACCCGCACCGCTTTAGCTCCGAGACTGGATAGGGGCTCGTTCTTCTTCCCCCTCATCCGAGCATACATACTTTGGTTAAATTTTGTTGTCATTTCTGCAATGAAAGGTCCTTAAGAAAAAGGTCCACATATAAACTGCTACTGATGAACATAAACACTTACTCTTTTTCTCTTCAATTTCAAGCAAGCGTAGCACAAAGGGAGATGGTTCAGGTCCGAAACAGTAAAAGGCAAGGGTTCGGGGGTCTACGAGGTCGTCAAAGTCTTCAATGGCCTGCGAGTATTCAATAGCCTTCTCAACACGCTCTCTGTACCTACTCTTAAGCTTTGGCCGCCTCTTAACTGCAAAACACAACAAAAGATTAGTGACGATGAAACAACTCTGGAAGACAAGCGTTAAAAGGTTTTGATGAAAGCTTCGACGCACCTAGGTTTGGGGTCCCCCATTGACGAAGCACCCTTGGGATTTCACCCCACACCCCACCAGATGGGGTCTCCCAGTCGTCCCCGGACACATAGAAGAACCGGGACTTCTAGTACCTGAATGACGAGGGTAAATCCCTGACAATCCTAGTCCGTCTCTCCCATGGCACCAGCTTATAATACCCATACTCCTTGGACTCCTTCAGACGATATAAGTAGACGAGCTCGTCCACTTTAATCATTTCCCCATCAGTAGCGGCCAGCCAAATCCCCATACAACTGACCACTATCCTCCACGAGTTAGGCATAAGTTGCCCAGGAGCTATACCTAGACGGCCTAGAAACTCCATGATGAACGGGTGGACAGGGAACCTAAGCCCACTCAAGAAGGCGGCCTCATAGAAGCATACCTCCCCGGGTAGAAAGTGGCAAGCCCGTTCGTCCTCACGGGGAAGACGAACCCTAACCCTATCAGGAAATTGGAACCTATCCTTGAACCTGGCGAGTGTGTCACCGTCCAAGCTGCACATTTCGCCGAGGGCGTGAAAAGCCCTAACCTCACGGTGGGTAGAAGCGGCAGTATCCCCTCCCATTAGATCACCACTAGAAGACAACCTAGTATTAAGTCCACTAGATCGAACCTCAGACATCCTAGTTCCGTCACCTACCAAGGTCCCGAACCAACTATGCGATTGACTGAGTATGGGAAGTAACTCACCTAAAACGACGGTCAAGCCGCTACCCTCAAAAAAGAAACTCCCAACCGAAGAAGAAAATGTCTGGGAAACACCTAAAGAAGCCCCTAAACGCGCAAAGAAAAAAGAAATTGATGGACACTCTACCCTGACCTCGGAACCGCCAACCATGAAAACGAAAAAAAAAAAAAAAAAAAAAAGGGGGAGAAATAGACACTGAGAACACAAGAAACCAGCGCAGAAACGGAAATTATAAGTCTTGGTGCAATACAAGAAAAGTAAAAAAGAAAGAAGAAGAGAAAAACCAAGAGAAGACGAAACATACCTTGAAAATGGAGAACTTCGACGGCACCGAGAAGATCGGAAAAGATAAAAACCGGAAAAAATGGAGGTATGAAGAATACAGGCACGGTAGAAAAATAAAGTAAACAAAGAAAGAGAAGAAAAACACTCAGAGCAGTTTAAATGGGTAGAGAGAAGCAACCCAAAGGCCAGAGGTCAAAACAACAAAAATCGGCGGGAAACCCAAGGGTCATATAATTAGAAAACTAATTAAAATAAGCCACGTGGCCGCGACGCGTGTGGTGCCGCCATAGAACAGTTAATGCGAAGCAAAATCCCAAGAATCGCGGACAGCTCACGGACCTCTCACATTCTGAGATCGTCATGACAACCTCAGAATCCGGGGGCAACTGATGAGACCGACGATCTTGATGTACCTGGACGGACTCGACATAATGACGATGAAAATTAAAGATGACGGAGCTTTCTTTACCGACGAAGATGTCGTCCCAGACGAAGTTAACCATCCCCGCGACATAAATAATGGCCCCATTCAATACGGTTAAATGACAAGCTCGGGCGGTTACAAAGACAACTGTACAAACCGTTGGAAGCATAATCAAGACCAACATAAATGAGAATGGGGCGTTACACATTGAAGCGGCCATAATGGCTGCAACGGCTACAATGGCAGACATATATAATGCGATATCCTCAGCATAGAAAGGCGGTACACAAGATACATACATATTCATTTTCTTCTTTCATCTTAGCCTAAAACTCTTTCACTAACTTTAGCATCGGAGCCGTTGTGGCAGGCACCACACCGGTGACCACTTGAGAACCAAAATACTATTTCTTCATCGGAAGCCTCATACTAGGACAACGATTCCATCCGGACGCACCTACAACGACTGACGAATCAGGGCTTCATCAAGCTATATTTTTTATGTTGACCAAATAAGCTACTAAGTATTAAAAAATATGAAAAACCATCTCTGTACAATGTTTTCAATCGAAACAATCAAACTGTAACGAGAATATAATACGAAAGGTCAATCAGGGAGTTAATACAAATATCTAAGTTGACTGTTGGATAGAAGTAGTAATCGTATTATTGAAGGCATGTGTGAAGTTAATTATCAAATGATGACAAATCCAATAAATCTAGACTTGGGACGTGCACTTTTAAACTACTTTAGGTACAGATGTACCAATTGAGCTTGAGATTAATTAGATGAGTAATAACTAATAATAAGACTATAAGAGGCCCTTATTTGTTTATTTCTTCCCTATGACGTAGTGTAAATCCAATAACAATCTGGTATAGTGGAGCAAAACCGGTGTCAAAGAAATGTATCATTCATTAAACAAAGAAATATTGCTTTGAATTTAATAACAATCTGGTGGTATAGTGGGGCAAAATCGTTGTCAAAGAAATGTATCATTCATTGAACAAAAAAACATTGCAAGTCAGTGGCCAAAGAAATGTCTCATTCACCAAACAAGAAATATTTCAAGTCATTGGCCAAATCAAAGAAGCAACCAAAAAGGCAAAAACACGTATTAGTGATGAATATGTCATCAAATTGGATCGGCAAAAAAAATGTTCGCGACATTATGGCAAGACATTAATATAGTCACTAGTCATGTGCAAAAACTGGATTTGATTCATAAACAAGACTCATGGAGCACCTACTGTAACTACGGGTTTTTCATTAGGGTTTTTTTTTTTTTTTTGGCCAACAAGCAAAATTTACCCTATAAATTTCATCACTTTTCATTTTATAAGTTTCATTTCTTCTTAATCAAGTCCTCCCTTAGCAATCTGTTAAATGTTGCCATTATCTACATTAAAAATGCCGTTTTGTCATTTTTAAAAATTTTTAATCTTAATTTATTATTTTAAGAAAACGTTAATTTCAAAAAAAAAAAAAAAAACCCAGAAATTATACTAAGAATCGACAAACATCATTGAAGAACAAAACTGAATCCCTACTCGATACCCCAGTCCAATATCGAGAGATTGAGAAAGAGAACGGGAGATACTACAAAATCTCACCGGAATTCAATTCCAGATATCATAAACTTTCTCCCTTAAAAAACAGGGATATTACATCGCACTCTACTTGGAATGCAAAACCACTCTCGAAGATCGTCACCGATCCCTTGCAAACAGGGATATTTCATCAACGCAGTTTCTGGCTGCTAGATCTCTGGTTTGTAAACCGATACTTTGGCCTGAGTCAAGCGGAGGTCGAGATCGGTTGGGTATGGTTTGTTCGACTTGCCGATATGCCTGCGTTTTTGCGAGACTTTGGGTCAGGAATTCGAGCTCAGATCCCTGAGATTCCACATGTTCATATAGGTCACTTCAACCTTAGAGACCTTGTCGAAGGCTGGAATCGGTGCACCAATAGTAAGAAGCTTAGGCATTGGATGCAAAGTACCGCCACGTAGGATGATCTCAATTGCCGCCTGTTTGTACAGATCGAGTTTTGGCACCGATATGTTCGTATAGATCGAGTTTTGGCTCTCACTATATGTTGTAGTTGTGCAATCTCTCTTTCTCTCTCTTTCCCCCTCTTTCTCCCTCTTAATCTCTCAATATCGAGTGAGGATTCAATTTTGTTCTTCAATGTTGTTCATCGTTTCTTAATCTAATTTCTGGGTTTAAAAAAAAATTATATTTATATTTATTTAAATTAACATTTTCTTAAAATAATAAACTAAAATTAAAAATAAAAAAAAATGACAAAATGGCGTGGCTTTCCTGAAGATAACAACAACCAATAGATTGTTAACGGAGGGTTTGATTGAGAATAAATAAAACTTAGAGGAATGAAATGACAAAACTCAAACTTAGAGGGCTGAAATGAAAAGTGGTAAAACATAGAGGGTGAGTTTTGCATTTTCGCCCTCTTTTTTTTTTTCAATTCCCCCTCCCCCCCCCCCCCCCCTCCCCCAAAAAAAAATAGCATATCAGCATTGATGGTAGAATATGTACAACATCTAAGAGTGATGTTAGGATATTATACACAATAGTAAAGATACACAATAGGATATATATTTAACTACATAATGCTTACAAGCTCATATGTCATCTTTTTATACACAATAGTAAAGATAATTAAAAATTTTATTTATTATATTGTTGATGTTTATGTTAAAAAGATTTGATATTTTGAGCAAAATTCATAGAAGGGGACCCATGGATAGTTAGTATCTGTTTGAAATTCGTTTATTTTGCTGAAATTGAAATTTTTTTTTTTTTAAGTACTATAGGTAAAGGTAAAAGTTAGTTGAAATAGTACAGTGTGACTCATTAATAGTACCAAAAAGTGCAGTAAAACTAATAAATAATAGCAAAAATAAACTAAATAGTAAAATAAATTGATAAAAATAATCCATGCCAAACGTACTTGTAATAGAGTTGACTTGCTAAAATTTTGTAATGGATTACATGAATGATGAAACGCTAATCGCAAGATGAAATAAGCTTGGATTTTTGTGGGACCTATGTAGGGCCCACAAACAATAAATAGGTTTCAGCAAAAAACAGATGTGACCGAATTACCAATTACATTCAAAAACTTATTTGCAGCTCTTTCAACAACAACAATAACCAAAAAAAAAAGCTTATTTGATTATATATATATATATATATATATATGATGAGTTCAAGTTATATATTTTTAAATCATTAAATTTAAGTAGATTTAAAGGTAAAAAAAAAACTCTCTCATTAATACTAATATTTTAATTAGAATCTTATTAATTATCTCTCATTATTATATTTTATATCTATCTCTAAACTCAAAAAAAGTGTTATATTTGACTCTCTCTCTATCTACGTTTCTCTCTCTATCTCTTTCTACTCCACCATTGTCCCACCTTCATGGATAGATTGCCAGTAGAAGAAGGAAAAAAAAAAAAAAAACTGTGGATCACTGACATTGGAGGTTTGTGAGAAGGAAAACAAAAATGAAAATCATTTTGTTCAATTTGCAGTCACTTCTCAGATGTTTTTGATGAAGATAATTTTATTAATTAATGTTCTGGCTAATGACGTAAGAGTTATAAAAAAGCTTCCTAAGGAATTGGCTACTGCGTCTAAATCAAAGAAAGAGTTCAGAAGCTGGTTTGGCGTAGAATACTATGAGGAGGAGATTACTAACTCCTGGTTAAATCATCAGGTATGTTTATTTGACTGCTTCTGGTCCATGCATTTGTTAGTTTTCTTTTTCTAAATTCAGCATCTTATTATTTACCTATCTCTTCAGTTTTTTTTTTTTCCCTTTAATGCTATCTTATTATATTATATTTCTTTTCAGATTATTCAAGCTTCCAAATCTGATTCTCGCTTAGCAAATAACTATTTACCTCTAGACATTCAGAAACTGCGCTGTCGTGCTTGTTATGAAGCCCTTTGTTTTGCACCTCGAATTGAAGCAATGGGAAAAGTAATTTCTCCGAAATGCTCATCTGATTTTTGGTGTGGTGTGGCTTTATCTCCACTGTGTCCTATGCAATGACCATTATATATATATATATATATATATATATAAATATTATCTATGATGTAGTTGTTGGTTGATCAGATGAGATCCCGTGTCCCATGCAATGACCATTCCACCATTGTTCCAAAATGATTTTCATTTTTGTTTTCCTTCTCACAAACCTCCAATGTCAATGTTCTGCAGTTATTTTTTTATTCATTTTTTTTTTCCTTCTTCTGCCGACAATCTATCCATGGAGGTGGAACAACGGTGGAGGAGAAAGAGATAGAGAGAGAAACGTAGAGAGTGAGAGTCAAATATAACACTTTTTATTGGTTTAGAGATAGATATAAAATATAAGAAATGTGGGATAATTAGTGAGATCTTAATCAGAATATTAGCATTAATGAACGTCTTTTTTTTTTACAGTTGAATCTACTTAAATTCGATGGTTTAAAAAATGTGTAACTCTTTAGAGTGAAGTTTCACTCTAAAGTTACGCCAAGTATAACTTGAACTCATCTTTATATTTTAATTATAGCTATACTTTAATACACTTTCAACAAAAACTCATATAAGTTGTTATCAATCGAACACTAATCACATTGGTTTGCAAGTCTTTTACAGTGAAGTAAGTAGTAATTTTATCATTTTCACTCAAGTATATATTATCCATTTTGTAGGAAGCAATGGTGGATGGGAGGTGGCAACTAAAAGTTCGTGCAATTGCTTCTGCTGGTTTTTTTTAATGTTTATGCCTCTGAAATGGTCCCCTTGGATATAGTAAAGTATATGAGTATAACTTTTTGTATGTGTGAGAGACCGCGCCCCCGGCCCCCCTTTTTTTTATAGGGTGTGTTGGGCCAAACCCACGTGAATGGGTGGAGTCGTGTTATTGCCTCTCAAAATGGAGGTTCGACTAGTTATATTTTCCCTTTAGATTAAGGGTTTTACAATGGAATCGCCACTTATTTAATTATTGGAATAAATAAGAAAACCACAATTGAAAAATTCCTCATTTTATTAATTTTAAATTGAATTTACATTGATCATAGGAAAATTACATGACTTTGGTCCTAAGTACAATCTAAGATAAAGTACATGGCTTTATTTCCTAGTTACAATCTAAAAATTGAAAATTACAAGGATAAGCACTTGATCTACTAACCCTTGATCTAAGTTTGGAGGCTATGTTACAAGGTGGGAAGGTGTTAGGCACCCACCTTGCCCGGTGAAACCGGTCTTCTAGACTATGGTGGCCAACATTCATATCACATCATCCAATATGTCAATCAATCAATTTGAATTTAAAGTGTGTGCATGTGATAAACCCTAATTCAATTTATTAAGCATTGCATTTGAATTGAAAAATAAATTCTAGTGAATGTGTGTGAATGGTGATAACCTAAATTTAAGGATTTGAAAGAATTAAGAAACAAACATGTTTTTCATATTTTTGATATGAGTTTAAGATCTAAACTAGTGCTTATGCATGAACATGTGATGAACAACCAAGAACATGTGAAGAACATATAAGAACATTTAAGAACATTCAAACATATTCAAAGGAGTTTAAATGACCATTATCATGCTTTAATCTTAAACTCTCATCATGGCAACATAAAAAAACAAGTTAGGGAAAGAAATTATACCTTCATGCAAGATCCATATGGTGGAGGAGGAGACTCTTGGTAGAGGTCCTAAGGGTGGAGGGAAAGAAGAGTTAGGAGAGGAAGAGCGAGTCTCACTCAATACCTTGAGTCTCAGGAAGACCAAGATATGACAAGACTACTCAACTTCACTAGAACTCAAGAGAGGGGAAAAGAGGGGGGTTTTTGTGTCTTGGAATGAAGGAGAGGGGGGTTTATATAGTAGTGGTGGAGGAAATATGAATGGAAGGCCATTTAATGAGGGTTGACAAGGAATCATGAACCTAGACCTCATTTTAGCTTTTGGGGAAATCTGGTACATTAAATGGAAAGATTGTAGGAGTGAGGAGCAAGCCAAAATTCGGTTTTCCCGTAGCTGCTGCAACAGCTTCTGGAGCCAACTTCGAAACATCATATCTGACTCAATTTTGATCGGAATTGTTTCATTCTTGTGCTCAAATTGAAGCCCCGGATGTCTAGTTTCTGGGAAAATTAACCTCATTCACAGATTCAAAATATTCTGAGAGATATTGATGAAATGGTGAGCAAAGGTCATTTGTTAGAAAATAGTTTCAGCACAATTAATATTAATAGGTCCCAAATTAGCTCCCAATTAACATTAAATGGCTCCAATCACTCCCATTTCAGACTTAATTGGTCCCAAATTTACTCTAATTAAAAGATAATTGCACAAATTACTCATTGAATAATTAATGCTTAACTATCTAATTAATTAGGTGTGTGCAACCTTACCATAAAATGTAGTCCTAACCAATCAAATTATGACACATCCTTGATCTCAAATTGATTATACTTATAACCAATCAAAAACAATTGCTCATAATCACATATAGTCGGACTCAACATGTGATGGTGCATCTCGGCCATTAAAACTTGATTTGATGATAACTTTCAACCTGATGGTCTGATTAGGGCTTATGACCAGTCAAATTGATCGTTACAACATCAAGATCATTTTGGTGAAATGAGATTAAGGATCTAGTGACCAAAATCAATATGCATATTTCCAAGGTGAAATTACCATTTTACCCTCCTGTGGGGTTAAATGCGTGTTGCAAAATGGGGTGTCAACAGTATGTAATATGGATACATTGAATCATTGATAGAGAGAGCCAAAAGTGATAGGATCCACTTTTGTATACAAATAATATCCATTAATTTCTATGTACATAATATGTTGTTTGCATTCTAAGCTGGAAATTTAAGTAATGTATTCTTTTTGTCATTGGATGATTGCTTGATTTTGGGTTTGCCATAAGATATAAAGCTAGTGGCTTTTGTAACAATTCTGAGATTTTGGGGCTATATGATGTATATGATTGGCCACAAGAGTAGGTTATAATTGATTTGTTTTTAATGGCATAAACTTCTCTCAATTGTGGTTTTATGTTTATTTCTTGGTAAATATATGTAAGGTAAAGGATTCATTGGTTATAAAACATCATTGTTGGCAGGACTTACTCTACGCCCTGCATTCAATATTTTCACTGCCTTACTTGGGACAGCTATGAACATATATTGGTAAAAATTATAGAAGTTCATTGGATTAAGTGAAAAAGTAGAATACAGTGCTGTGCCAACCTGGGATAGAATTATTGGACCACCTTGAGACTCAAACAACCTTTCAGCCTTCATCATATTGACAATCTTTGTTGTGAATTTTTGCATTTGATACTTCATTACAACAAATTGAAAATCAAAATCCAGTTGAAAAATAAATCAAATCAATGCCATATGAAAGAAACTAAGATACATGAGGGTATTTCAGATGTAAGAATCAGAAGTTTCTAACCTTAAAAGGCTCATTATCTGTTTTGAAATTGATCCCCGGAATGTACTTCAGCCAAATAAGGAATCCCCTGAAAAGAAAATATATTCTCACACTTAGATTTTCAAAACTTACAGTAAATTTATATACATATTTCTATTTTTAGAATTCAGATAAATTTAGTATTACCCAAAGTTCCACTTAGCGCAGACATAAGGATCAATCCTGAGATGAACATAGAGGCCAGCTTGCTTTACCAGCTTAATAAATTTGACCAGATCATAGTTCCCTCCGAAGTAATACTATAACAAATAAGAAGTATCATACACATAATTCAAATACTCTATTCCATAAATATAACATTGATTCACAGAAAAGAAAAGCAGTTGCCATTATCCATTACCTCGCCAGGTTGAGGCTCATGCCCATTCTAGAAAACATAAGTCTAAATCACATCCAAACCTCCTTCCTTAGTCTTCTGAATAAGATCTAGCCACATCTGCAACAACCCCAAAAAGACTCAAACTTTGAAACAAAAATAAACAACAAAAATAAACCAGGTTGCATATATTTATGGAATGTTTCATACTTGATTCTGATATATTTTTTCTTTGTGTGTGTGTGCGTGTGTGTGTGTCTACTTCTTTTTGCATATTTGCTTTGTGTGCCAGGCCCTTATTTTAGTCATTGATATGGTTATTAAAATATTTTACACAGCAATGGTGCGAGTGAGTGTTTTGAATGATACTTTTAAGAGCATGTACATATTTGATTTCGTATGGTTTTTGATAAGGGTTTTTCGGTGTTGATTTGGTTGTGTGAGATTTATTTATTTATTTATTGATGATTTTGATATGGCTTTTTCGGTGTTGATTTGGTTGTGTGATGATTTATTTATTTATTCTGATTTAATTAACTTGATCCTGGACCTATGTATAAGGTTATATATACTTCTGATTTGGTTGCTGCCTCTGCTTTTTGGTTGTGTGGTTGGCTTTTTCTATTTTGTTTTAGTTTTTTGTGGCTAAAGAAAAGTTAAAAGAGCCCATTATCTTGGTTTTGTTATGTAGATGGATAATCAAAAAATTCAAGCAGCAGTTCTTGCCACAATTGCATCTGTCCTTGCTGTGAGAGCTATAATATTAGAAAATAGTAGGTCTAGGAGATTTATAATTAGGCAACCTCATGTGAACCGGGATTATGAAAGAGAAGGTTTTATAAGTGATATTCTTCATCGAGGTGACGCACGTTGCAGTTTTATGATAAGAATGAGACTTGTAGCTTTCTATGAATTATGTAGAATTCTTGTTGAGAGAAACTTGGTACGTGAGACTATCTACATGCCTGTTACAGAGCATGTGTTAATGTTTTTGCATACTATTGGCCATAATGTTAGGTTTCGAGTCGTTGCTGCCAGGTTCCATAGATCGATTGAGACAACTTATCGATATTTTAAAATTATCCTTAAAGCAGTTTTGCAGTTATATAGGCATGTTGTTAGATTACCTGACAACTCTACACCCCCAGAGATAAGGAATAGTAGAAGGTTTTATCCTTATTTTAAGATAAACTTTTCAAATCTTGTTTGTTGTTTTTTTATTTGTTAGGTGATTTTTGAAATGAACATTACTTAATATTGGTCATCATTAGTATTGTGTGGGAGCAATTGATGGAACTCATGTTCATGCATTTGTTCCAATTGAAATCCAAGGAAGGTTTCATGGTCGAAAGGGGGGGACAACACAAAATGTGTTAGCTGCAATTTCGTTTGACTTAAGATTCACCTATATGTTAGTTGGTTGGGAAGGCAGTGCTCTTGATTCTTGTATTTTAAATGATGCACTTAGTAGACCAAGGGGACTTAAAATACCAGAAGGTATTATATAGATAACTAGCCTTTATGTTTGGTTTTATGTTGGAATTTTTTATAAAAAAATTGATTTATAATTTGTAGGTAAATATTATCTTAGTGATGTTGGTTATGGAAATAGACCTGGAATTTTGTCTCCTTATCGAAGTGTTCGATATTATTTTAAAGAGTTTAGTGATCATCCACCTAAAAACGCAAAAGTATTATTCAACCTTCGTCATTCTTTGTTGCGAACTACCATTGAGCGAGGGTTTGGAGTTATAAAAAAATGTTTTTGTGTCTTGGATGCAGAACCATTTTGGTCTTTTAATACACAAGTGGATGTATTTTTAGCATGTGGTGTTATTCACAATCACATCATAGGGGTTGATCCGAATGACCCAATTATGCAAGTTGGAACATGTGAGACAGAGTCTAGTGATTGAGTCCAACCTAGCCGACGCGAAGCTATAGTGGAAAGTAGAGAATGGAATAATAAGAGGGATGAGATATGTCAAGTAATGTGGGCTGACTACATAATTAGAAGACATGCATAAATTTATTCAGTCTAAGCAGTTTGGAGTTATTTGTTGATGATGTATTACAGCTTTCTATGATTATGTGCTGTCAACTTTATTTGGCTTTGTATTTTGTTGCTAACAGAGCATAAGTGGATATCTTGTACACTTTATAAAATGTAATAATTGAATATTTTTGTGGGAAAACAGTTAAAATTGTTATTTGGTTTCTCAAGTTCAAGTCAACATGGCTTTGCATTGTTTTTGGATGATGAATTTTTTGTTCCATAGTTTCAGGTTTTATTTTATAATAATGTTTTATATTGTTATTATCATAATGGTTGTGATTCATTAGATTGTCCTTTTGGCTATAGCAATGTCCAAGAACAAGGGGAAAGAACCAGGATCTCAACTTAGGTGGACACAACCAATGTGTGACATGCTATTTAAAATGTTGGTTGTTGAGGTTGAACAAGACAAAAAGCCCTCAAACAAATATAAGCCTCAATCCCTTGACAAAGTGGCAAAAGAAATTGGTGTGAAGTTTAATGTAAAGTGTCATGCATCACATGTGCATAACCGTCTTCGTACGGTTGAAAAGAGTGGAAACTCATTCAGGAGATTCGAAAAAAAAGTGGATTTGGTTGGGATGATAATTTGAAAATGATCACATGTGACAAGCAAACTTATAATGCTGAAGTGCTGGTATGAAATTTATATAAATGAGCTTCATTTTTTTTTTTTTTTTGAGGATCAATAATGATTTATACATTTATTATATTAAATCATCCAATTTATTGACATTGTCATATTTCTTTGAATAGGCTCATTCCGCTTATGCACCATATTTAAATAAAAAAATTGAACAGTATGATGAGATGGCTATTGTTGTTGGTAAGGACGTGGCAACTGGTGGCTTTTCAAAGCAATGGAGTGAACGTTCTCCATTGGTTGAAAATGAGACTCCATAGAATGACATCCAGAATCCAGAATTTGAAGGTAACTCTGATACGTTGCCAAAAGATGCCCATGAAGCTTCCAATAGAACTTCATCTAAGGGAAGGAGCCATAAAAAGAGAATTTATGCAGCTATGAATGAAGATAGTCCTTTTAGTGAGATGACTGAACAACTCAAATAGATTGCAGTAGCTGTTACAGCTCTAAGTCATGGCCCAGTTAATACAAATGAACTTCATAAAATAGTGATGAATGTTGAAGGCTTTGAAGAAGACATACTTGATGAAGCTTTTGATCATTTGGTTAATGATGAAAAGGCAGGAAGGGCCTTTATGGCTAAAAATGATAGGATGAGAAAGCTTTAGTTGGAGAAATTTTTCAACAAAACCTTCTAACTTGAAGTTGCTGGATGCGTCGTGTGAAACATGTTAGTGGTACCATGGTATTCTTTAGGTTATTAATAATTATGGAACAATTTCATATTTTGGAAGAATATGTGTTAATGTTAGCTATATTGTCAGCCTTTGGGTTTTGTTATTGTAAGTGTGCTTATGGATGGTTATACAACACTGATTGACATGTTTTGGAGTTATTATGGAATAATGTTATATTTTGGATTTATTAGGATTATGATAATGCTATATTTTGTCCAAATATATTTTTGCAGGTTCTGTTGTATTGGTTTATAAACTATTCTGCATGTTCTTTCATTTTGTTAATTCATGGTATGCAATTGGTTCTTTCTCCGTTGGCAGGGGCCAGAAAAAGAGAAAGCATGGTCGGTGACATCTCAAATGCTTTATAGAGTTTTTGGCTTCAAGTCAGTACTGTGGACATGTTCCATGACCCAAATGGACATTTTGCTACTAGAAGAAGGCAAAATGATGTTTTGCTCTGTTGAACTCCCTGTGTAGCTGCTGCATTAGTCATGATTATTACAATAAGTGAACTCACTAGATACTGCATGGGGCCAGAAACGTTGGGTGCCAGCTGTGGTCTTCAATCTTTGTTATATATTGATTCATCTAGCACATTCTTTGACACGTTCATATTTTGATATATTGAATCTTTGTTGTTATCAATGATTCATCTAGTACATTCATCTAGTACGTTCTTTGACACATGTTCAATACCTGGATATGTAATTGAGTAGATGATGTGTGTATGAAGATAATACTAGATAAGTGCCTTTGATCACTTATGTCTTGCTCTTTCTTTTATTGTAGACACCTGCGTTTTTTAAAATTCATAATTTTTGGAAAAATCATTTAGATATTGTACTTGTATCAGATTGTGAGGAATCTTATGGAATTGAATATTTGTATTAGTTCTGCATCAAGAATTTGGTTTTATCTGGGTGTATATGTAGAACTGAGACCTGTTACCCAAAAGAATCTCATGCAAAAGTAAAGCTAATAAGACTATATTTCATACCAGTGAAGTATAAGAGAATTTGAACATTTGAACCTAGATTCTTTTTTGTATTAAAATTTGGTGATATTTTCATTGCAATTTAAATCATTCAAATGGTTAAAATCATTTATTATATTATAGATTACTTAATGAAAAAAAAAATACTTAATGCTTCTAGAAAATTTTGATTTTATCTCATTTTTTTTTTGTTCAAAAATGCCTCTACACCTCTATGTTTAAGTAGAGACAAAACTAAATGACAATCTGGTAAAAATACAACTCTAACTCCCACAAAAATATTGTCTAAAAAATAGGGTCACTCTCTTGTTGATTTTCAAATTGCTTTATCTACTTATAAATTAGATTCTCAAAATAATATATATATATATATATATATATATAAAATAAAAACACTAGCTTTGTTTTTGCCACAAAATAAATGTGTAATATTTGTTCATTTTTTGAAGATAGCCTCATGACACTTTTGATTGTATTAGTAATTCTAAATGTGTAATATTAATAAGAAAATGTGTAAAACTCAAATTGAAATGAATGACAAATTAATTGTGACACTTAAAAAAAAAAAAAAAAAAAAAAAAACCTCATCGCATGCCCAAAGTGCATGTGACGAAACTAGTTTTATTTTTACTGATTTATGCAATACTCTTCACCATACAAATAACTATAGATGCTTCATTAATTCAATTAAAAATTGTAATGGGCATATCTTTTGGTGTATGTGTTGTCCAATCAACTTTAACGAGGCACTATCTCTCATATTTTCTCCCAGAACAACTAAGGGTTTATTTGGTTTGGCTGAAAAATGATAATGGAAAAATGTGTGTGAATTATAGAAATTTCTTCCATTCGATTCACATGGAGAGGAAAGAAAGTGACTGGTTGGTTTTTCCATCCAAACCCACAAAAATTGCTCCTCAAAATGGGAAGAAAAGTGAGAGAGTGGAAAAAATTGATATTTTAATTTCTACTGCTTCTCCAACTTTATTTTGAACCACATAGCAGTGATAGCACCATTCCTCTACCTTTTGTGATCAACTTTTGGATATATAATTCGAACACTGCTCTAATCCAGAATGTGAACATTAAACTTTGTCAATATTTGGCATCTCATAATCTATATGTTGCCTGCTCGCCCAATATTACTTCTCATTGTACCAGACTCAATCACTGAAACCTTAAACAATTCTATTTAATTTACAACCATGAATAAGTTCTGATACCAAAGCCTCGTATCGTTGTTGTTGAAAACTAAGATCAGAATGGCACAGCAGAATACGTACAAGCAACCTTTACATGTCAAAATCCAATTGTCAATTATGAATCTGATATATTACTCTATTCAATAATTCCTAGGGCTTGTTAATTAATTCAGGGTCTGCATCTTCAACATCGATTGATGAGCTGGTAAGTGGATCTTATCATCTTGAACTTTTCATTTTTCGTTCCTGGTCATTATTTGTTGATAGTGTTGAATTTCAGTGGCTATTGTGAATCTGATAGCTTATCTTCCACAAGAAGATCAGGTATATACGGAATTTTCTAGCCTATTTTTTCTTCATCCACTCGTCACTTGGACAATATTTGACCATGTAATTTTCAAAAAGTGTTTTCGGTAAAAATGTTTCATTTTCCTATATAGCAGCCTTAAATGAATTGAAAAATAATCTCATAATTTTTCTTATTTGGCTTTCTATGAAATAGAGTTATTTTACAAAAACATTTAGTACAAAATAATCTTTAAAAATAAGCTATATTTTTTATGTTGACCAAATAAGCTATTAAGTATTAAAAAATATGAAAAACCATCTCTGTACAATGTTTTCAATCGAAACAATCAAACTGTAACGAGAATATAATACGAAAGGTCAATCAGGGAGTTTATACAAATATCTAAGTTGACTGTTGGATAGTAGTAATCGTATTATTGAAGGCATGTGTGAAGTTAATTATCAAATGATGACAAATCCAATAAATCTAGACTTGGGACGTGCACTTTTAAACTACTTTAGGTGCAGATGTACCAATTGAGCTTGAGATTAATTAGATGAGTAATAACTAATAATAAGAGTATAAGACTATAAGAGGTCCTTTTTGTTCATTTCTTCCCTATGACATAGTGTAAATCCAATAACAATCTGGAATAGTGGAGCAAAACCGGTGTCAAATAAATATATCATTCATTAAACAAAGAAATATTGCTTTGAACTTAATAACAATCTGGTGGTATAGTGGGGCAAAATCGCTGTCAAAGAAATGTATCATTCATTGAACAAAAAAACATTGCAAGTCAGTGGCCAAAGAAATGTCTCATTCACCAAACGAGAAATATTTCAAGTCATTGGCCAAATCAAAGAAGCAACCAAAAAGGCAAAAACACGTATTAGTGATGAATATGTCATCAAATTGGATCGGCAAAAAAAATGTTTGCGACATTATGGCAAGACATTAATATAGTCACTAGTCATGTGCAAAAACTGGATTTGATTCATAAACAAGACTCATGGAGCACCTACTGTAACTACGGGTTTTTCATTAGGGTTTTTTTTTTTTTTTTTTTTGGCCAACAAGCAAAATTTACCCTCTAAATTTCATCACTTTTCATCTTATAAGTTTCATTTCTTCTTAATCAAGTCCTCCCTTAACAATCTGTTAAATGTTGCCATTATCTACATTAAAAATGCCGTTTTGTCATTTTTAAAAATTTTTAATTTTAATTTATTATTTTAAGAAAACGTTAATTTCAAAAAAAAAAAAAAAAAAAAAACCCAGAAATTATACTAAGAATCGACAAACATCATTGAAGAACAAAACTGAATCCCTACTCGATACCCCAGTCCAATATCGAGAGATTGAGAAAGAGAACGGGAGATACTACAAAATCTCACCGGAATTCAATTCCAGATATCATAAACTTTCTCCCTTAAAAAACAGGGATATTACATCGTACTCTACTTGGAATGCAAAACCACTCTCGAAGATCGTCACCGATCCCTTGCAAACAGGGATATTTCATCGACGCAGTTCCTGGCTGCTGGATCTCTGGTTTGTAAATCGATACTTTGGCCTGAGTCAAGCGGAGGTCGAGATCGGTTGGGTATGGTTTGTTCGACTTGCCGATATGCCTGCGTTTTTGCGAGACTTTGGGTCAGGAATTCGAGCTCGGATCCCTGAGATTCCACATGTTCATATAGGTCACTTCAACCTTAGAGACCTTGTCGAAGGCTGGAATCGGTGCACCAACAGTAAGAAGCTTAGGCATTGGATGCAAAGTACCGCCACGTAGGATGATCTCAATTGCCGCCTGTTTGTACAGATCGAGTTTTGGCACCGATATGTTCGTATAGATCGAGTTTTGGCTCTCATTATATGTTGTAGTTGTGCAATCTCTCTTTCTCTCTCTTTCCCCCTCTTTCTCCCTCTTAATCTCTCAATATCGGGTGAGGATTCAATTTTGTTCTTCAATGTTGTTCATCGTTTCTTAATCTAATTTCTGGGTTTTAAAAAAAAATTATATTTAAATTTATTTAAATTAACATTTTCTTAAAATAATAAACTAAAATTAAAATTAAAAAAAAAATGACAAAATGGCGTGGCTTTACTGAAGATAACAACAACCAACAGATTGTTAACGGAGGGCTTGATTGAGAATAAATAAAACTTAGAGGAATGAAATGACAAAACTCAAACTTAGAGGACTGAAATGAAAAGTGGTAAAACATAGAGGGTGAGTTTTGCATTTTCGCCCTCCTTTTTTTTTTTTTTCAATTTTTTCAATTCCCCCTCCTCTTTCCTCCCCCCCCCCCCCCCCCCCCCAAAAAAAATTAGCATATCAGCATTGATGGTATCTACAACATCTAAGAGTGATGTTAGGATATTATACACAATAGTAAAGATACACAATAGGATATATATTTAACTACATAATGCTTGCAAGCTCATATGTCATCTTTTTATACACAATAGTAAAGATAATTAAAAATTTTATTTATTATATTGTTGATGTTTATGTTAAAAAGATTTGATATTTTGAGCAAAATTCATAGAAGGGGACCCATAGACAGTTAGTGTCCGTTTGGAATTCGTTTATTTTACTGAAATTGATTTTTTTTTTTTTAAGTACTATAGGTAAAGGTAAAAGTTAACTGAAATAGTACAGTAAGACTCATTAATAGTACCAAAAAGTGTCGTAAGACCAATAAATAGTAGCAAAAATAAACTAAATAATAAAATAAGTTGATAAAAATAGTCCATGCCAAACGCACTTAATAGAGTTGGCTTGCTAAAATTTTGTAATGGATTACATGAATGATGAAACGCTAATCGCGAGATGAAATAAGCTTGGATTTTTGTGGGACCTATGTAGGGCCCACAAACAATAAATAGGTTTCAGCAAAAAACAGATGTAGCCGAATTACCAATTCCATTCAAAAACTTATTTGCAGCTCTTTCAACAACAACAATAACCCAAAAAAAAAAAAAAAAAAAAAAGCTTATTTGATTATATATATATATATATATAATGAGTTCAAGTTATACATTTTTAAACCACTGGATTTAAGTAGATTTAAAGGTCAAGAAAAAAAAAACTCTCATTAATGCTAATATTTTAATTAAAATCTCATTAATTATCTCTCATTATTATATTTTATATCTATTTCTAAACCCAAAAAAAGTGTTATATTTGACTCTCTCTATCTCTTTCTCCTCCACCGTTGTTCCACCTTCATGGATAGATTGCCAGTAAAAGAAGGAAAAAAATAAATAAATAACTGCGGAACACTGACATTGGAGGTTTGTGAGAAGGAAAACAAAAATGAAAATCATTTTGTTCAATTTGCAGTCACTTCTCAGATGTTTTTGATGAAGATAATTTTATTAATTAATGTTCTGGCTAATGACGTACGAGTTATAAAAAAGCTTCCTAAGGAATTGGCTACTGCGTCTAAATCAAAGAAAGAGTTCAGAAGCTGGTTTGGCGTAGAATACTATGAGGAGGAGATTACTAACTCCTGGTTAAATCATCAGGTATGTTTATTTGACTGCTTCTGGTCCATGCATTTGTTAGTTTTCTTTTTCTAAATTCAGCATCTTATTATTTACCTATCTCTTCAGTTTTTTTTTTTTTTTTTCCCTTTAATGCTATCTTATTATATTATATTTCTTTTCAGATTATTCAAGCTTCCAAATCTGATTCTCGCTTAGCAAATAACTATTTACCTCTAGACATTCAGAATCTGCGCTGTCGTGCTTGTTATGAAGCCCTTTGTTTTGCACCTCGAATTGAAGCAATGGGAAAAGTAATTTCTCCGAAATGCTCATCTGATTTTTGGTGTGGTGTGGCTTTATCTCCACTGTGTCCTATGCAATGACCATTATATATATATATATATATATATATATATATATATATTATCTATGATGTAGTTGTTGGTTGATCAGATGAGATCCCGTGTCCCATGCAATGACCATTCCACCATTGTTCCAAAATGATTTTCAATTTTGTTTTCCTTCTCACAAACCTCCAATGTCAATGTTCTGCAGTTATTTTTTTATTTATTTTTTTTTTTCCTTCTTCTGCCGACAATCTATCCATAGAGGTGGAACAACGGTGGAGGAGAAAGAGATAGAGAGAGAAACGTAGAGAGTGAGAGTCAAATATAACACTTTTTATTGGTTTAGAGATAGATATAAAATATAAGAAATGTGGGATAATTAGTGAGATCTTAATCAGAATATTAGCATTAATGAGTGTCTTTTTTTTTTTACAGTTGAATCTACTTAAATTCGATGGTTTAAAAAATGTGTAACTCTTTAGAGTGAAGTTTCACTCTAAAGTTATGCCAAGTATAACTTGAACTCATCTTTATATTTTAATTATAGCTATACTTTAATACACTTTCAACAAAAACTCATATAAGTTGTTATCAATCGAACACTAATCACATTAGTTTGCAAGTCTTTTACAGTGAAGTAAGTAGTAATTTTATCATTTTCACTCAAGTATATATTATCCATTTTGTAGGAAGCAATGGTGGATGGGAGGTGGCAACTAAAAGTTCGTGCAATTGCTTCTGCTGGTTTTTTTTAATGTTTATGCCTCTGAAATGGTCCCCTTGGATATAGGAAAGTATATGAGTATAACTTTTTGTATGTAATATGGATACATTGAATCATTGATAGAGAGAGCCAAAAGTGATAGGATCCACTTTTGTATACAAATAATATCCATTAATTTCTATGTACATAATATGTTGTTTGCATTCTAAGCTGGAAATTTAAGTAATGTATTCTTTTTGTCATTATTCAACCTGTCTCTTTCTCATTTCATAAGCCTTAAACTCGTATTTCAATTAAAAAGATTAATTTACTTTTTTTTCCTCCAACTCCCTTGTTAAGTGTCTTAAATTTAGTTTAATGTGCATTAAGGACAAAAGCAGTAAAAATTAAAACAAAACAATTGTATAACTAATATATAAAAAGATCAAGAGATTTTACAGAATTCTGAGCTTTTAAGAAAATACAAAACACAAACTTTTCAACTTGTAAGCACTAGCTCTTGTTCTTAATAATTCCTAGACAAAATCAATACCTTTTCTCTTTGCACTAATTTGTTCTTTTAGCTTCCTAATATCAAGTTACCCAATGGAAGCTTAGGTAATTAGCTCGGCTCTTTAACCTCTATATGTTGGCTCAAGACGCTCTACATCCTTTGGTAATATATTAGTATACTACTATATATTTCCATTTAAAATCTATTATAAAATAATTTGCATATAAGGTCAAACTTAAGCATAGAATCTTAGATGCAATTCATTAAATTTTTTAATTAAATTCAAACACATAATTGTATTGAATCTAATTATTCTTGAAAAAGAAAACACAATATATAATTCTATATATATCGTTGTTACGTGTTATATGTTGATTTATCTAAGAAAATAAACTTAACAACACTCTCGGGAGTCATTATTAAAATTTGTGTGGTCCTTTGCTAGTTATATATATATATGTGGTGAACAAAAATTTAAAAGTACGATACTTGATGCATTGGCACCATCAACTTGAAATTATGGTACCCTAAATTTTGTTAGCTATGCCCACCTATTATCTAAATACTCCTTAGATGGAGACTACACCAAGTATCGCAGTGTTAGGGATCATGGTCACGGGCTAATGCAATTAGTCACTGCACCAATAATGCAGGCAAATAGATAATGGAAACATGAAATATGAAACCATGCATATAATGAACCCTATTACCGATATTTGGAAGATAGGATGAGGACATGGAGTTATCATGAAGCAATGGGGTCACTTAACAGGTT
Source organism: Lithocarpus polystachyus (assembly GCA_033629205.1). Classification (NCBI taxonomy): domain Eukaryota; kingdom Viridiplantae; phylum Streptophyta; class Magnoliopsida; order Fagales; family Fagaceae; genus Lithocarpus; species Lithocarpus polystachyus. The sequence continues at coordinate 97,197,375 of CM066163.1, read as the reverse complement.
AAGGATCTTTTCACATGGTGGCATATAATTATCATGCCCTAAAATGGCTTTATAGTCTATTATGGCAATATGTATATGAATATATGAGTAATCTAGTCTACATATGACTTGTAAATCCGTCGACTTTACTCTCTCTCTTTTTTCTTTTTTCTTTTTTCTTTTTTAAATAATTCAATAATAAAAATAGATAAAAATTGAATTTTGAATGTTTCTATTGGAAGCACTAAGAGAAGCCAATTGACCTACAAGACTCTTGGTATAAACCTAGTATCTTATGTAGCCATTGACATGTAAAACTTCTTGCATCGACCCTACCTTATCATGTAATTCAGTTTATAATACGAACGTTCTTTTTGGAGTTCTTTATGGATTGTCTGTTATGGAAATCCTTTAAATGGAACATTTGGAAATTTGATTTGTTGAAAATGCCAATTTTAACAGTTTTGCTAGCACAATATTTTGAAGATAATATATCAAAATATTCAGTGAATAAAAATATATATATTCGATCTTGATTAGTTTATTGAGAATTTATAATTCACTCCAATTTTTTGTTGGAAAAAAAGATATAGCAGTTGAGTGTAATAAATTTCTTGAAAATTTTCAAAAACTCTTTCTCCTGCTAAAAGAGAGCACCCCATAGTACCATACCATTGAATTATTATCCATTGTCTATAATAGAAAACACATTCAAAAGTAAATGATCTAATCTGATTGGAAAAACAAAATTCATTTCATTATCCAACATTGGTTCTTGCGTGCTTTTTGCTACATGTCTGTTGGTGGAACCCTACCAATCCCATCACAGAAACGGTGCCACCAACCAATCTCCTTGAGTTTTTATTTTTAATTAAAATAATAGTAATCATTGTGATCGTTATTAATTTTTTCATCTTTCTACAATGGGTATCACACTTTGTAACCACTGTGACCAACAAAAAATCAACACATACTTGCAATGATATATAGTCCAATAAAAAATAGTAGAGGTCCATATCGTGTTGGATATCACATAGCTTCAGCCAATACTTTTTTAAGTCGAACACACCCACACACAACCATTCCTGCACACCACCTTATGCTAATTTTTCTTTTATCAAATATAATATATAGTTGTATATCTTTTTCATTTTTGGACTGCACGTATTATTTCAAGTATAAAATTGCATATCAATCATTAATTTTGCCTTGGAGATACATGTGAAAAGCACGTGCCACATGGCGTTCTACTTCACATATCTAGACAAACAAAAGAAATAAACAAAACTACAAAAGCATCTGATCTGGCTATCATCTCTCTATCCCAAATGTTTGTCACAGAGCATGAAAACCTGTGAACTCTCTCGCTCCCATGATATGCATGCTATATGACTGGATCAGAAAATTGTGAAGATTAATGATGCTGATTCAGAGAGGTTTTTGTCACCCATGTGGGATTACTGCATCCATCTTTTGGCCTGTACAGAAGATTGGCCACATTGCATTTATAATTAATTAAAGTGATAATTTTTTTCTTTAATTGTGTTTGTTCCTGTGATTATTGTTTTTTATCATCAAGTCAAGATCCCAACTGGTTTTTGGTCTTGAGGGAATTATTCGAACCCTAATTTCTTGTTCAACAATAAAAAAAATTTTACCAATTAAATTAACTGAAATCCATTAGTTGTACACATATTTGAGTTTTCAGACAATACTTTCCTGCATAATTTTGCTAAAACCTGGTGTTTTTGAAGTAGTATTGTTAGGTTCGTTCCTCATAAAGAAAACTTCGGTTCTTTTCTATTGTTGAGAATGAAAACTTTGATTTAAGTCTCTTTTTTTCTCTTACAACAAATGCTGGATGAAAAATTTAAACTTAAATTATCTCTATAAATAAAAACTGGACAATACTACTAAATTATAAAGTTCCAAACCAATCCCATCTGTTGCGAAGGAAAAAGAAATTATAATCTCGTGGAGGCAGTTTGTCCATTATCATCATTTTAATAAGAAACAAAAAAATTAGAAACTGTTTGTTGTTCCAATCAGTGTATTCTCATTACTGCCAATCCCTACTCCTAATTATGACAAGAAAGCAGCAAATGGATAAAGAATTTGCGAGCTTAAATGCTACGAACTGTAGGTTTTCAACTGGTATAAATATGGTGGTAGTTGCTTATTCATATGAAACAAGGCTAATAGGAAGAAGGGAAAATATATAAAAGATTGAGGGCTGCAATAGTGAAGATTTGTGAGGCACTGCTGCAATTCGGTTGCTCTGACAACATGCATTCTAAATATCTGGGGTCGCTAGTTTCGATAAGGAATATATGCCTGCAAACTGCAAAGTAACGTGTTGGTGAAATTGAGGATAGATCTGACAACAAATAAATTAGATATTAATTTGCATGGGATAGAGAGTTGAAAATTTTTTTTTTCCCCTGAATAAAAAAGAGGATCTTAACCTTTATGTGCAATGTGATATAAAAGATATCGTATTGCTGTTAGTAACTTTACGATTCAGCAGCATGCATCCAAAGTAACATGGTCTTTTGGATAAGTTATGTTCACTTTGCGGCATTCATATCCAAAGTAACATTGGTCTTTCTGATAAGTAATGTTTACGTTGTTATCTAAAAGGTAGGGGGGCTATATTCTTTGATTAATCGTACCCTCTAACTTTGATTTGTTTTTAATTTAGCCTTGATTAGCAAAAATAAATTGCCTTTTAAATTTAATCTATTTCATTTCAAATATTTGACTTTAATTTGTTTCTAATGTAATTCTCACGTCTACTTTACTACACCATTAAGTACGTCAAAATGACGTTATTTTGAAAAGGGAAAAAAAATAGTATATATTACTAGTAGTGTGATTGAACAAAACTAGTCAAAAGAATTAAATTAAAAATAAATAAATACTAGTAGTGGGATTGAACAAAACTAGTCAAAAGAATTAAATTAAAAATAAATAAATAATGTAATTTATATGTTCACTTTGTTTTGAATTGTATATAAGAGAAAACTTAAGAGATGTCTTTAAGAACATTGGTTTATGAACTATTTTAAAACATTTTATAAAAATTAAAAAATAATAATAATTAACTTCTTTTATGGCTATAATATTAAAATTTACCTAAAATATTCTATTAACAAATATCTTAAGAGTACTCGTTAACTAACAAGACGACAACCACATAGAGACATAATGACATTGCCTCTAAATCAATAGCTGTGACGCAATTTTATTGTTACTACTGAGACCCAATATTATGAAATTCACTACCTCGGAAATATATACCTTGTATTGAATATATGTTTTTTCTCTCTCATTGCAGGCTGTGGTAGGGAAGAAACTCATACCTTTTCCACTACCATGTACAATCTTTATCAATCTAATAATGAATTACCCGCGGCATCACACAATTTTGTGCATATGCCTTGACACTTGATGGTGTAGTGGCCAGTCAAAATTTGATTGTCCCACGCGGCTTTAGTCTTGCTTATCATAAGTTTCAAAATCCTCCCATAAGTTTCACGAGCCAAATTGCTTGAGATGATTTGGACTTCAATAACTATATATATATATATATATATATATTTATATATATGTATGTATGTATTCTACTGTTTATCAAATAAATAAAAAAAATGTATGTATGTACGCGGTCCTTCCGTAAGTTTCACGGGTTCTAGACTTCTAGTTATAATTGGCTTTGAAAAATGCATCTCTCTTTAATTTTTGGGTTCTGGTAAGAGAAAGATCCTCTTTTCATTCAATCCAATTTGAATAATCAATAAAAGCTGTTGCCCTTTTAGTACAATGACATATTTATGTTCGGTTTGACTTGGAATAAGAATAAATTGTTTAAGTTTGTTTAAAGTTTGACTCTAAGAATTAGATACTATAAGTATGAGTAACTTGTATAGACTTTAGAGTTTTCAACTTTTACAAGACAACGAGAAAAATAGCCAAATGTTCCCCTTAGCGATAAGATGAGACTTAATTTGAATGTTATTTTCTTATCTTTTTTTGCTCTAATACAATCCTTAATAATTAGAATTCTACCTTAGAGTTTAATTATTTTTAATTTCTCCTCTCCTTTGTTAATTGATCTCTCAAGTCAAAATATTTCTCTCTTTTTGCAAAAACATAAAATAAAAAAGAACTAAGCCAAGTAATATTGTAAGTTGTAATTTAACTGACATATCTTCATTTAAAAAAATATATTGATATTTCTTGACTTCTTGATATTTTTAATGAAAATTTTCAAAGCTCATATCTTCCTCTTATATGTAATTATCGGTCCAATGATTTTGCTTAAATTTATTTCTCTTTAATTAATCTCTCTCCAATAGCAAATTTCCTTTTCTTTTTTTCCCCAAGCTTTTTAATTTAATTTTTGTATTCTTGAAGAATGTAGTTTCTACTAGTATTGACCACATGAGGGCATGACTTATATATTAATAAGAAATACTTGTGAATCTGTGGCCCATTACACTTGCAAGTTTAGAGGATGTGAGTTTAAGTACCGATAAGTCTTACTATTGCTTAACTAATTCTATACCATACACAAATCTACACGCACAAGTCTCCTTTTTTAGGAAAAAATTTGATCACTCTAAACTTTGAAGTATGGGGACTCCAACCATTGATATGAAATTTTTAAGAAAAAAGTTTGGCTTCAAACTTTAAAGCTTTGGACTCCAACCACTTATATGAATATGATATGCGTCTCGTCATTTTTAACATATACGACACATTTGATTAGTTGGATTAACTAAATCATGCACATTGTACCTGATCAAAATAACTATTATCTTTTTATTAGTAATAAGAATTAAATTTTTTCTTATTTTTGTTTGGAAAAAATATAGTATGTACTGGTACTATAGTACTATATAGACTGTGAATAAATTAAAAAGCATAATTATCCCGATTGTAATCCAATATTTTAAATCCAATCATGAAGCATAATTATCAATTAGTGCTACAAGAAATGAAATTAAATAAAAAGACTAGTTAGTAAAACAATGGGTGGCAAATTTGTCTGGACGTAGCCGCCAAAAATGAGGTCGACTTGTATTATTAAAAGCTAAAACAAGCAATTTGAGTGACATCATGTTCCTTCCCACTTGCCGCTTCTTTTTCAACAGTCTGCAACTGAGCTGACTGCAAAGTCTCCAACTAATAGCCCACTTTTTGCAGTTCCAAGCAATTTCTTAGCTGAGCGAGCTCTCTGACCAAGCAAAGAAGCAAAAAAAATATCTCATCGACCTTTTTTTTTATAATCACATGCGACAAAGATGATTGAGTAAGTATGCATGATTGAATTTTTTTTGATGTAATTAAAGAAGTGATTGGACTATTTTACTTCTAATCCATAAAACACCCTGAAATCTCTATGAATTGATAATGTAGTAGATGGATCTAAAAAACCTTCTGGGATTTAAGTTGTATACTTGGTTAACAAGACCAAAATAATAATAATAATAATAATAACCGTAATTGAATTGAAAAAGATTAGTGGAAATTAATAACAGAAAAATACTATTAATTTACTCGTGTATAAATATCGGTATAGTAAGTAATAGTATCATAACGATATTATGGAGAGGTAGAAACTAGAATGGGAAATGATTTTCACATTAGTTTTGTATTCTCCCGCACTATCATAGTGTATAAGTTATACCAAGACATGATTTAAAGAAACTTATAATATTTTATATAATGGGGTGAAAAAAAAAATCAAATTAATGCTGCCCAACTAAAAATATTTATACTATTGCAAAATAATGGAAATATATATAAAACAACAAGAAATATATTGATAAACTCTTATATTCAAGTGGTTATCCACAATTCTTTAGATCTCTCTTAGATTTGTACCATAACTTTAAAGTAATCACACATATATATAGGACCTTAGAATGCTTGTAGACTTTATGGGATAAGGTTGTAATAATGAGTACACTTATCGATATACATCTCCCCTATAGGCTTTATACATTATACATTTCACCCTTTACACATCCCAAGTAACCTTTTCATTGCCCAAAGTTTACACATTCCAATCAGACTTTATTTTTAATACTCCCCCTTGAATGACCACTTTCTAAAAATATGCCTCGTTAAAACCTTGCCAAATAAAAGCCCTGTGGGAAAAAAAAATTTGGCTAAGGAAAAAAAGTACAATATTATTGTATAACTTTTAGTGCCTTATGATTACCTCATTAAAACCTTGCAAAGGAAAACACAATGGGAAAAAACCTTAGCGAAGGAAAAAGAGTACAATCAACACATATCCTTTAGAAAATTTACTCCCCCTCATGAGTATATAGAATATCCTTAAGTCGACGCATACCAATGTTGTGCACCATCTTCTTAAAATTCACGGTTGGTAATGGCTTAGTGAATATATCGGCCAAATTATCACATGATTGTATCTGCTTGACATTAATATCACCACTCTTCTGGAGCTCATGTGTATAAAAGAATTTTAGTTCAATATGCTTGTTTTTATCACTCTTGATATATCCTCCCCTAATTTGAGTGATACATGCGGCATTATCTTCGTATAATATCGTTGGACTATTTATGATTGATGATAATCCACAGTTCTCACGAATATGTTGAATTATCGATCTCAACCAAACACATTCACAACTCGCTTCATGAATTGCGATAATCTCTGCATGATTTGAGGAAGTAGCAGAAATTGTTTGTTTAACTGATCTCCATGAAATAGTAGTATTTTCAAAAGTAAATAAATATTGTGTTTGTGATCGACATTTGTGTGGATCAGATACGTAACCTGCATCAGCATATCCAACTAACTATGGTTTTGATCCATTTGGATAAAATAATCCCAAATCAATAGTCCCACGTAAAATATGCTTAATTCCATTCCAATGTCTTCGAGTTGGTGCAGAATTGTACCTTGCTAGTAAGTTAACTGCAAATGCTATATCAGGTCGTGTGTAATCCGCAAGATACATCAAAGCACCAATTGCACTAAGATATGGTACTTCAGGACCAAGAGTTTCTTCATCATCTTCTTGTGGTCGAAACGGATCATTCTTGACATCAAGTGACCGACCCACCATTGAAGTGCTCAAAGGATGAGCTTTATCCATGTAAAATTGCTTCAGAGCTTTTTCTGTGTACGTTGGTTAATAAACAAGAATTTCATTTGGAAGATGTTCAATTTGCAAGCCAAGACAAAATGATCTACTTTTTTTTTTTAATCACATGCGACAAAGATGATTGAGTAAGTCTATGCATGATTGAATTTTTTTGATGTAATTAAAGAAGTGATTGGACTATTTTACTTCTAATCCATAAAACACCCCGAAAACTCTATGAATTGATAATGTGGTAGATGGATCTAAAAAACCTTCTGGGATTTAAGTTGTATGCTTGGTTAACAAGACCAAAATAATAATAATAATAATAATAATAATAATATCCCTTATTGAATTGAAATAGATTAGTGGAAATTAATAACAGAAAAATACTATTAATTTACTCATGTATAAATATTGTTATAGTAAGTAAAATAGTATCACAACGATATTATGGCGAGGTAGAAACTAGAATGGGAAATGATTTTCACATTAGTTTTGTATTCTTCCGCACTATCATAGTGTGTAAGTTATACCAAGATATGATTTAAAGAAATTTATAATATTTTATATAATCGGATGGAAAAAAAAAATCAAACTAATGTAAAATTAATGCTGCCCAACTAAAAATATTATATACAAGTCATTGTACCACATTCATCTGAAACAAAAACAACAGTGTGAGGAGGTCTATTGGTTGGTCCCATTTGTGGCCATCCACTTAAGTAGTAATTATTGATTGTTATTAATGTATCTTAGCAGAATTAGCTACGGCCACTATCTTAATGGCAATTATTAATTATGTTAATTAATATCATATACTATAAAATAAAAGTTGGACATAGAAGTCGTGGTTATACCAAGTGGCTGCACCAAATTAAAGAAAAATTAAATAAAAAATTAAAATTAAAATAAAAATAAAAATAAAAAATTAAATATTATGTATATCACTATATCCTATTATAATTAGGATTTCTAATTAAAGTGTTTGTTGTTATCCATTATAATTAGGATTTCTAATTAATGTGTTTGTTATTATCCCTTGAAAAAATGGAATAAAAAAAAGCATATATATATATATATTTTTTTTTTTTTTGAGAATGAAAGCATACATATTGTTAGAGTCCCATTTGATATAAAATTTAAATCCTATTAAAAATATAATTGTTAAACAAATTATATTTTCAGTCGAGACAAGTCTGAATTAATGCCAAATTAGTAAATTACATATTTATGCACTCCAACAAGATGGAAGTCATTCAAAAAATAGAAAGCAATCAAATGCTCGTAAATAACATTTAAATGTTCTACACATACATTGTGGACAAAAATACCTGTCAAGGAATTAAATAATAATGACTTTACTTTGATTGCAATTTATTTGCTAAAGGGTTTTCGAGACACCCTTTTTTATAATTTAAAAATATCTATGCTCAATATTGTGTGAGTTAAATATGCATTTTGGGGATGATGATTTTTTTTTTCCCTGAAATGACTCAATGGGGGCCATGTGAGGTACTAAAATCCTCAACCTTTCAGAGCAAACTTATCACTTACCACATCAATTGTGTGAACACGGAAAGAATGAATGTGGACCATAAGTGGCTTGGTCTCAAGTCGGTAGTCCCTGACTGGCCTCTGAGTATGAACAAAATTTCTCTCTAAACTAATTTGAAAAAAAAACCCTATAAACTTCTCAGCAACAAGTATAGCAATTCCAAACTGAGTTAATTGGGTCATGTTTGACTCCAATTTGGACTGAGCCATGGATACCCCCAACTAGAACCGATCTATACAAAAATATTATTTACTACTTCTAATAGAAAAACCAAAACAAACACACAAATTAATGGAACATTGATTAAAATGATAGAGTGCCCTGCACAGTTTATTTTTATCTCTTAATTAGGATATTCTTTTGATTCTCCACTGTAGATGCCCATATATTTTTTTTCTTTGATGAAAGTAGTTGCCCATAGAATCACAATTCCAAAATTGTTTCCCTCGGGGATTGGTGCACCCACAGAATTATTAAAGAAAGAAAGCTTTTACCTACCTGATATAGCAAATGGGCAATCGAGGACAAAATCGTAATCACAGGGGCCTGTAGCAGGCGATTCTAGGCTTTAATCATCACTGCCCACACAAACCTTCACACGTGTCCTAACCTTGCACTCTCTCACAATCCCACACTTATCACTAACCCCCCGTTCGATTCTGACACGTTGCTTTTGGGACACGAGGCCCTTAACAGTAACCGGTTGATGAGATCAGACCCTTCTTGGGAATCCAATCCTGAAGGGTGTAAACGTAATTTCGACATACAAAAATCTCTATATATGGGTAAGCAAATGCCATCGGTGAGAGAAAAAAAAAAAAAAAAGAAGTCTAGACATTGCGGCTGATAAAATCTTTGAAACTCTTATTAGTCTTAAACTCTTGTTAGCTAAAGATTTTCAGAGTTTGGGTCTCATTAGGGAATGCAGAGAGATGGTTGGAGCTTCGCTGTCAAGGCCTGAGCTCAGTTTGCGAGCCAAGAGGTGTATGGGCGGCCGGAATTGCCACCGGAAACACGTCGAAAACGGGTGAACCTCTAATCCTTCTAAATTCATCAATTGATGTTCTTTCTTTCTTAGTAAAAATACTAAAGTTGTTGTTTTTTTCCTTTTCAAAAGCTTAATTTTGTAGCAGAAGGTGAAAATTCAAGAGAAATTAAATGGGTGACAACAAGTGTAAAGATGGTAACTCAACGTTGCTACATGGGAAATACGAGCTGGGTCGGCTTCTGGGTCATGGTACTTTCGCCAAGGTGTACCATGCCAGAAACTTACAGTCGGGGAAGAGCGTGGCGATGAAGGTTGTGAGCAAAGAGAAAGTGATCCAAGTGGGTATGATGGAGCAGATCAAGAGAGAAATCTCGGTGATGAAGATGGTACAGCATCCAAACATAGTCGAGCTCCACGAAGTTATGGCGAGCAAATCAAAGATCTACTTCGCCATGGAACTCGTCCGTGGAGGCGAGCTGTTCTCGAAAATCGCTAAGGGTCGGCTTAAAGAAGACGTGGCGAGAGTCTATTTCCAACAACTCATCTCCGCCATCGATTTCTGCCACAGCCGTGGAGTCTACCACCGAGATCTCAAGCCCGAGAACTTGCTCTTAGACGAAGAAGGCAATTTGAAAGTCACTGATTTCGGTCTCAGCGCTTTCACTGAGCATTTGAAACAAGATGGGTTGCTACACACAACGTGTGGCACACCGGCTTATGTGGCGCCGGAGGTGATTGGTAAGAAAGGCTACGATGGTGCCAAAGCTGATCTTTGGTCCTGTGGAGTTATCCTGTATGTTCTTCTAGCTGGGTTTTTACCATTTCAGGACGAAAATATTGTGGCCATGTATAGGAAGATTTACAGAGGTGACTTCAAGTGTCCACCATGGTTTTCTTCAGAAGCTCGGAGGCTAGTCACGAAGCTTCTCGATCCGAATCCGATGACAAGAATCACAATCGAGAAAATCATGGATTCTTCTTGGTTCAAAAAGTCAGCACCCAAGTCAATCCTAACTAAAGAGGAGCAAGAGTATCAGGAGTACGAGAAATCGCCATTCAAACAGTCCGAGACTTTGAACGCGTTCCACATAATATCGTTGTCCGAAGGGTTAAATTTGTCGCCGCTGTTCGAGGAGAAGAAGAGGGAGGAGAAGGAGGAGCTGAGATTCGTGACGACGAGGCCGGCGAGCAGTGTGATATCGACGCTGGAGGCGGTGGCGGCGAAGAGTGGGAATTTCAGTGTGAAGAAGAGCGAGTCGACGGTGAGACTTCAAGGAAACGAGTGTGGACGAAAAGGGAAGCTGGCTATTGCGGCGGAGATTTTCGCCGTGACGCCGTCGTTTCTGGTGGTGGAGGTGAAGAAAATCAATGGCGATACCTTGGAATACAACCAGTTCTGCAGTAAGGAACTACGGCCGGCTCTTAAAGACATCGTTTGGACCTCGCCGGCCGATAATTCCACACTACTTGCTTAATCCAATGTATGTTGTGTGTGTGGTCATTGTTGTCTTGTTTAGACAATTGTTATTGCGGTCGTCGAGAGTTATTAGTTTGTTAGTTCTGTTTATTGACATCTGTCAGTTGTGTTGATTTGATTTTGTTACAGAATTTTGGAGGGAAGATCCGTATAGTTTGGAGAGTTACGCTCTTGTATATAAAAATATAATGAAAAATAATAATAATAATAATGTTTTTAAAGATAATGGTTAGCCATCTTTAAAATTAAAAAAAAATAATATCTTGACTTTTTTTTTTTTCTATAAATGTGGTGATTAAATTTTTTTTTAAATAGATGGTTAATTATTATCCTAAGATGCTTATTAGCATGACTCAAAATATAAATACTCTTGTACATATTTACAGTCAATTAATGCAATTTACATTTTCATCAAATTTTCTTAACATTCATCACCAAGTCTTTAGTTGAGTAGCCAAATTTGTCATTTCAAGAATATGATCATGTAAATCTTGCCAAAAGTTTCTCATCAGATAGGTTAACAGGTTTGGCATTGCCAATTACGAAGGCTGGACAAAGCTATAGTTTTTATGTTTTAATAAGACATATGGTTAGAGTTAATAAAGTCAGTCCCATAATTTTGTAGTTTGCCATGTTGGTTTGGACCGTTTGGTGTAAAATGTTTTCCCTAGTTTATTTTATTTGCTAAATAAATTAGAAAAAAGTAAAGTCTTACCTTGAAAAAAGAAAAAAGGAAAAAAAAAAAAAGAGCTTTTGAAAAATTGTACATAAGTAATTAAATATGTCAAATAAGCGCAAAAAAAAAAAAAAAAAAAAAATCTTATGCAAACCCATACTTAAGCTAATAAGACTGTAGGGACACAAATTACAAATGGGGCCTACAGGACAGATGGACTCTGGCCCAGTAAGCAAAAAGTACCCTTGCAATGAATTTGTAAGAAAGTGGGTTAAACTAACAAGGTTGAGAATAGGCTTGCTTCTGGCCTAAATATGGTTGTGACCAGTCTGATGAAGACGAAGTACTGAGGGAGTGTTAAGTCCTACTCGGTTTTGTCCGAGGAATTGTTCTTTGCTGCTTCCTAAAGATTTCTCTTGCTTCCTTATTCTCTTTTTGTTCTCTTCTCCTTAGTTTCTCTAGAAAATGTTCAATGTGTCTTCTTCCCTTGCTTCCAGCTCTATTTATACGTCAGTTCCCCTCTCGTGCCCGTAAGTGGTTCCTTTTGGATACTTGTCCCATCAGGGTCACTGTTCAGACGTCTATTCTTCATTAATGCGGCCATGATGTTAGCTGCAGGGTCATAAATGCGGTTGCAGCAGCCTTTTATAAAATATCTTCTTGTTGCCACCTGCCCCTTATGGTCTATAAACGTTAGGGGATTCCTCGGAAATATCAGGGCCGGTGCTGGAGTATTCGCCTGGGTTGTTCCTCTGATTATCCAAGCAGCAAGTTCTCCTCGGACAAGTTCTTTCCTCCTTCACGTAGTTTGTACGTCAGAGAGGTGTAAGGCCAGGTACTTCTTTCATAACGGGGTGTCCTCGGACCAGCGACCTCCTGGGACAGGCCCATGGCCCATTATCTGGTATTGGGCCTTTTCCCCCTACAATAGCCCCTCAAAATTCCAGCTTTCCCTCTTATCCAAGGAGAGAGGTGGGATTTTGATTTCCCTAGGGGTAGGACCCATTTAAGCTTCTCCACTTATCCCCACAGACGACGCCAATTGTAAGGACACAAATTACAGATGGGGCCTACAGGAGAGATAAACTCTGACCCAGTAAGCAAAAAGTACCCTTGCAATGAATTTGTAAGAGAGTGGGTTAAACTAACAAGGTTGAGAATAGGCTTGCTTCTGGCCTAAATATGGTTGTGACCAGTCTGATGAAGACGAAGTACTGAGGGAGTGTTAAGTCCTGCTCGGCTTTGTCCGAGGAGTTGTTCTTTGCTGCTTCCTAAAGATTTCTCTTGCATCCTTATTCTCTTTCTGTTCTCTTCTCCTTAGTTTCTCCAGAAAATGTTCAATGTGTCTTCTTCCCTTGCTTCCAGCTCTATTTATACGTCAGTTCCCCTCTCGTGCCAGTAAGTGGTTCCCTTTGGATACTTGTCCCATCAGGGTCACTGTTCAGACGTCTATTCTTCATTAATGCAGCCATGATGTTAGCTGCAGGGTCATAAATGCGGTTGCAGCAGCCTTTTATAAAATATCTTTTTGTTGCCACCTGCCCTTTATGGTCTATAAACGTTAGCGGATTCCTCGGAAATACCAGGGCCGGTGCTGGAGTATTCGCCTGGGTTGTTCCTCTGATTATCTGAGCAGCAAGTTCTCCTCGGACAAGTCCTTTCCTCCTTCACGTAGTTTGTACGTCAGAGGGGAGTAAGGCCAGGTACTTCTTTCATAACGGGGTGTCCTCGGACCAGCGGCCTCCTGGGACAGGCCCGTGGCCCATTATCTGGTATTGGGCCTTTTCCCCCTACAAAGACTATATTTCATACAAGTGAAGGATAAGAAGATTTTAATCTAAATTCTCTTTTATATAAAAATTGGTGAATTTTGTTTGCAATTTAAATTATTCAAATGGTTAAAACCTATATTATATTATAGATTACAGAATAAAAATGAAAAAAAAAAAATCAATGCTTAATTTTACTAGAAAATATTTATTTTATTTTATTTTTACTGATTTATGCAATACTCTTCACCATAAAAATAAATATAGATATTCCATTAATTCAATTAAAAATTGTAGATTGCATATCGTCTGGTGTTTGTGTTGTCCAATCAACTTTAGTGAGATACTATCTATCATATTTTCTCTTATAACAACTAGCTTAAGGATTTATCTGGCTTCACTGAAAAATGATGATGAAAAAAATGTGTGAATAAATAGAATTTTCTTCTGTTCGGTTCACATGGAGAGGAAAGAAAGTGACTGCTTGGTGTTTTCCATCCAACCCTGTAAAAGTTGCTCCTCAAAATGGGGGAGAAAAGTGAGTGAATGGAAAAAAAAAAAAAAAGTGATATTTTAATTTTTACCCCTCTTCCAACTTTGTTTTGAACCACATAGCACCCTTCCTGTACCTTTCTGATCAACTTTTGGATATACAAGTCCAACAATGCTCTAATCCAGAATGTGAATATTAAACTTTATCAATCTTTTGACATTTCAGAATGAGCAAGGCTTTCGATAGGGTAGAATGGGGCTTTATTAAAAGGGTCATGGAAAAGCTTGGTTTTTGTCCTAAATGGGTGAGTCTCATTTTGCAATGCATCACATCAGTCTCCTACTCAGTTCAGATAAATGGGGCGGCTTATGGGAACATCATCCCATCTAGGGATCTTCGCCAAGGCAACCCCCTCTCCCCGAGCCTCTTCCTCCTTTGCGCCGAGGGACTCTCGACCATTATTCATGAGGCAGCAAGAAACCTCTCCCTTACGGGTATCTCCATGGTCTCTTCCCTCATAGACCCGACTACAAAATGATGGAGAGTTGATATCATTAATGCAACCTTCCTACCCTTTGAAGCTGAAACAATTCTAAGAATTCCTCTCAGCCGAGGCTTGCCTAAAGACAAATTAATATGGATGGGGAACAGCCGTGGTGTGTTCACTGTAAAGAGTGCTTACCATATTGCATACTACTTGGTTGAAAATAAGGATGATGGGGAAAGCTCTATGGGGGATCCTTTTAAGCCCCTCTGCAAACGTTTATGGCTTCTCAACCTCTCTTTTAAGATTAAAATTTTTGCGTGGAGGGCTTGTGTCAATGGGCTGCCATCCAAAAAAAAAATGTGTTCCCATGGAATTAATACCAGCAGTGAATGCCCAATCTGCAATAGGGAGATTGAATTTATTCATCATGCTTTGTTACACTGCTGGTTCGCTATCCGAGTTTGGAGTCATTGGCCCGATGGCTTGCAACTGATCCAAAGGAACTTTTGGACCCTTCCTGACTTGGCCATGTTCATTCTTGCTCACAAGCCTTCTCAAGATTTAGAACTCTTTTTCTCTGTTGCTTGGGCAATCTGGTATAACAGAAATAGAACCATCCATGAGGGCAAGTGTGCTTCTCCCATACAGGTTTGGTAGATGGCTAGTAGCTCTATGGAAGAATTTTCTGTAGCTGTTACTACTGATCTTTCTACTCCTAGACCGACCTTTTCTAGTCACTGGTCCCCTCCACCTACTGGTGTTCTTAAAATTAATGTAGATGGGGCTTCTTCTGACCTTGATGGAGCCTCTAGCATTGGAGTCATCATCAGAGATTGCAAAGGTGAAACAATAGTTGCCCTCTGCAAACCTCTTCAGTCCCACTACTTGGCAGAATTAGTAGAAGTTTTCGCAATGGAGCATGGTATCTTGCTTGCCCAAGAGATGCAGCTCACTCACGTGATATTTGAAAGTGATGCTTCCAATGTGATTGACGCAATAAATGACTCTGCCTTGGGGACTTCGTTTGGGCATATTATTCAGGACATTATTCAGGCCCAAGCATCTTTTGTTTTCTGCTCCTTTAGGCACCTGAACTAGGTTTTCAATTATGTAGCTCATGAGCTTGCTCTTCCTGTGCGTAGGACTGGTTCTCATCAGTTGTGGAAAGGGGTTACTCCTTTCTTAGATCCAATTGTACAAGCAAACATGCTAAACTAGAATTCCTGCACTGCAGGTTTTATGCTCTTTGTATTTTTCTTTACCTGTTGCATTGCAATATATATTCCCTTTCAAAAAAAAAATATATTTATTCTTTTATTTTTTTGAAATGGTCAGAAATATTTACATAATCTATATGTTGCGACTTTGATAGCTCAAATCCACTTTTCTCGGTCTTCCAAATACTTACCACTGAGGGAGGTACCAATTGGCCCAATATTACTTCTCAATGTGCCTAACTCAATCACTGAAACCTTAAACAATTCAATTTTACAACCATGAATAAATTCTGATACCAAAGCCTCGCAACATGGAGAAATTATACTGTCATCTGGTGAACCACGCTATCTGTCAACCATTCTACTAAAAAACTCCCACTTGTTTGAAATTGTTGAATTAGTATTTTAAAAAAAATTTTAACTCAGCAATTTTAAACAGGTGTGAGTCTTTTAATGGAATGGTAGACCATGTCACTTGTCCACCATATCGACCTTGTAATTCTAGAAATGCGTACAACTGTACAAGCAACCTTTACATGTTAAAATCCAATTGTCAAATATGTAGCATATGTAATTCTAGAAATTAAGTAATGTTTAGACTCTTCTGGAGATCATAATTACTCTATTCAATAATGTTTATTAGAGTCTTATGAAGATCATAATATATAACTCTATTCAATAAGGCCAAGGGCTTGTTAATTAATTCAGGGTCTGCATCTTCAACATCGATTGATGAGCTGGGAAGTAGATGTATTTATCATCTTGAACTTTCACTTTTCGTTACTGGTCATTATTAGTTGATAGTTGGAATTTCAGTGGCTATTTTGAATCTGTGATAGCTTATCTTCAACAAGAAGATAAGGTCTTTACGGAAATTTATAACGTATTTTTTCTTAATCCACTAGTCACTTGGACAATATTGACCAAGTACTTCAGAACCATTCCAAAATTTACCTATAATAATGTTAACTTAATGGTCATAATCACACAATGACACTCTTGTTTTATTGGCCCACCTCCTCATAAATTAAGGGTGCGTTCGTTTGGAAGGAAAATAGAGAGGATGAAAAATAGAGGGAAAATAAAGTAAAAAATGGTGTTTTCTACTGTTTGTTTGGGGAAGGAAAATAGAGAGGATGAAAAACTCAAGGGAAAGTTTTCTCTCCGGGCCCACTTTTTTTTTTCCTTTCAAATCGGAAAGAAAATCTGGAGAGAAAAATTCTATAGTAGTACTTTTATAAAAATACCCTCTTCCTACCTATTTTTTTCAACATTTTTTTTTCTTCTTTTTTTTCTTTTTCTTCAACGTTGACCTGAAAGTTATTTTATTTTTTTTCTTTTCAACATTAACAACAACAACAACGTTGTTGTTTTTTTTTTTTTTTTTTTTTCTTTTCTTTTCAACGTTATTGAACAACGTTGGTTGTTTTTTTTTTTTTTTCTTCAACATTACTGAACAGTGAACAACGTCGGTTTTGTTTTTGTTTTTTCTTTTTTTCTTTTCTTTTCAACTTTACTGAACAATGTTTTTTTTTTTTTCAACGTAACCTGATCTAATTTTTACATTATAATAATATAAATTTATATATATGATGTGATAAATTTTATATTATTTAATGATTAGAAATAAATCTATTTCTTATATATTATGTAACAAGGGTATAATAGTCAATTTATATAAATTACATTTTTCATCTTTTCCTTTTTCTCTTCAACCGAACACAAGAGTTTTCCATTCTCCTACTTTTCCACTCCTCCAACCGAATACACAAGAGGAAAAACTAAATATTTTTCATCCTCCCACTTTTCCATCCTCCCACTTTTTCACTCCTCCAACCGAACGGACCCTGACCAACTTGAGGTACTATGAGTCTATGAGTAGTCCTTAACCAACGAAACATAATATCCAAAGCATTCATTTCAAAGGAAAAAGCAGTAATAATTTTCCTGGAAAGTATGAGGGAGAATGTTTTCCAATCTCAATCTCATGAGAATATAATACGAGGAGTTTGCAAATTTCTAGGTTAACTGTTGGATAGAAGTAGTAATCGTATTATTGAAGGCATATGTGCAGTTAATTATCAAATGATGACAAATCCAATAAATCTAGACTTGGGACGTGCACTTTTAAACTACTTTGGTACAGATGTACCAATTGAGCTTGAGATTAATTAGATGAGTAATAACTAATAATAAGACTATAAGAGGCCCTTATTTGTTTATTTCTTCCCAATGACGTAGTGTAAATCCAATAACAATCTGGTATAGTGGAGCAAAATCGTTGTCAAAGAAATGTCTCATTCATTAAACAAAAGAAATATTGCTTTAAATTTAATAACAATCTACTGGTAAAGTGGAGCAAAATCGTTGTCAAAGAAATGTCTCATTCACCAAACAAGAAATATTTCAAGTCATTGGCCAAATCAAAGAAGCAACCAAAAACACGTATTAGTGATTAATATGTCATCAAATTGGATCGACAAAAAAAAAAGTGTTTGCGACATTACATTACGATAATTAATCACTAATCATGTGCAAAAACTGGATTTGATTGATAAACAAGACACATGGAGCACCTACTGTAACCATGATTTTTCATTAGGGATTTTTTTTCCCCCATTTCTCCCCCCCCCCCCAAAAAAAAAAAAAAGCATATCATTGATGGTAGAATATGTACAAGTGATGTTAAGATATTATAAATTTTAGGCCAAAATGCAAAACTCACCTTCTAACTTTCACTATTTTTCATTTCAGTCCTCTAAGTTTACATTTTGTCAATTCAATCTTCTAAGTTTCAAATCTCCTCAATTCAATCTTCTGTTAACTTACCATCCATTTACCGTCAGTTTTGACCATAATTTAATATTTATTATATCATTTATTTCTTAATTTAAAACAACATTTTCTTATAAACAAAAATAACCCAGAAATTAAAATAACCCCAATTACCCCCCAACCCACATCATCTGAAGAACACAAAATCCCCAGCCTAATCCGATATGCGAAAGATTGAGAGGGAGAAAAAGAGAAATATTTATAGCTCAGCAGCCTAACATAATGGGATTTTTAAAATACAAATTTTAAAAGAGAAAGAAAGAAGAAAAAAAAAAAGTCAAAGAAATGAGAATAAAAAAGGACCTACCAACCCGTAGCAGTTGTGAGGAACAAAGCTTGAAGACACCAACCAATCCACAGGAACATAAACTTCTCCAAACTGAACACTTTCCGATCCTAAGACTTCCCAGATACAACAACACAAAGCCTCACTTTTCATCCAAATTTTTGGTAAGTACATCCTATCCAAACGGGCTCATAATACAATTATAGAACAACATACAACAACAACAATAGCAATACTAATAGTTAAGGTAAAATAAAGAAGACCAAGAAAAGAAAAAACTGCACTTTGAGGAAAATATAAAAAGAAAAATGATAATTCAAAGAGCTATGATTTTTTTTTCCCACTTTAAAGCTCTCTTTTTTCTAATCATATATTCTCCCATCTATTGCTTCTTCTTCTTCTTCTTCTTCTTCTAGGCCGGAGCCGCCGAGTAGACCTTCTAGATCGGAGCTGAGCCACCAAGAAACCCTGGAGCAGAACCATTGAAAACACCTCCTTCTCCCTCTCGATCTCTCCTTCACCCTCTTAGTCTCTCGTATTTGGGTTAGGCTAGGGATTTTTCTTGGTTCTTCAGAAGAGGTTGGGTAGGGACCGTGGGGTAAATGGGTTATTTTAATTTTAGTTTTTTTAATTAACATTTTTTAAAATTAAAAAAAATAATTAAATAAATATTAAATATTAAATTATTGCCAAAACGACGTGGTTTTGAGTAAGTTAACAGTAGAAATGGATGTGAGTTAACGGAGGACTTAATTGAGGAGATTTGAAACTTAGAGGACTGAAATGACAAAATGCAAACTTAGAGGACTGAAATAAAAAATTGTAAAACTTAGAGGGTGAGTTTTGCATTTTAGCCTAAATTTTACTACATAATTTTTACAAACTCATATGTCATCTTTTTATACACAATATAAAGATATTTAAAAATTTTATTTATTATATTGTTGATGTTAACGTGTTTGTTTAGGAACAATTTATCTAGTTTTTTTGATGAAATCTTTTTGCTAAAAGTACTATAGATAAAAACTAAATAAAATAAGTTAATTGATTTTCTTTTGCTTAAAGTTCTTTAGCAAAAAAGTAGAGTAGGTAGTGGTCGGCCTACAAAAAAATATTGAATGGAGTTGTAGTCTTTGTCTACAACTAAGCTTGTTGCCAAATTTTATGCAAAGTTTAATTTTGTTAAGCCTAAAAAATATTTAAGGTAGCCACAAAGTTTTTTTTAAGGATAAAAGAATCATAAATTTTTAAAGTTCGTAGATAATAAATTTTTTTTTTCCAGGTTAGGGTGGTCCTTTGACCACCCTGAACTCTATGTTAAGTTGCCTATGAGAGTAGGACGTGTAATAAGTTTAAAAGATTTAATATTTTGAGCAAAATTCATAGATGGGGATCCATAAACAGTTAATTAGAGTCAATTTTTTGAATAAAATTTTGCAATGGATTACATAAAATGCTAAATGCAAAATGAAATAAGCATGAATTTTTGCGAGACTTGCATAGTGCCCACAAACAATAAATAAGTTTCAGCAAAAACCAGATGCAACCTTAATACCAATCACATTCGAAAGCTTATTTGCTAGTAACTCCCCCCCCCCCCCCCCCCCCCCCAAAAAAAAAAAAAACCTTATTTGCTTATGTGCATATATTATATATTTTAAATTCTCACCCTTTTTAAGTATTGTGGGCACCTGAGAACCGAGGAAGGATGCAATAAGGCGTAGCTCTCACTGGAGGAGCACTCAAAGTCCAAGGAGAGGGTTTGCCCGAGGATAGGAGGAGAAGAGACAAAATAATTCCTGGAAGTCCGAATGGAGGGAATAGTGTTTAGATTGAGGATCAAAGTGATTGAAGGAAGCTTCCAGTGAAAGTTCACCTAATTCCTCCACATTGAATGACTGGAAACTGCTTTATCAATCTTATTAATGAGGAAATGACCTAAACAATGGAATTCACAGCTAAACAGCTCCTCCTACCACCTTCACCTGAAATTTAAGAGGACGAATGTCCAAAGGAGAATCTGGAAGATGGGAAATGAAGGGCCAGGATGCAACAAGCTGGGGAATATATAAGAGGAAATGAACTTCCAGAGAGAAAAGGGAAAAAAAAAATACTCTAGATATAGGAATTAGAACAAGAACATTGAGAGAAAGAAAGTGAACAGTGTACCATTTTGTGTGAGAACTGCCTCCTCGGACAAGCTCGTAATAAGCTTTATATATATATAAACTTTGATCTTCAGTCATTCTAGCCTTATTATTGTTCTCGGGCTAATCTTCCTCTCCTTTGTTTTAACCCATTTTCTTACAAATATCTATTGATTTGGGCCTAGTTGGACTGCACAAATTTCACTGTTCTAGGTGAGCTTGGAAGGCCTGATGTCCTTACAAGTATAATTATACTTTAATAAACTTTCAACAAAAAGTCATATAAGTTGTTACCAATTGAGCACTAATCACATTGGTCTACAAGTCTTTTGTCGTGAAATAATATCCATTTTGTAGGAAGCAATGGTGGATGGGAGGTGGCAACTGAAAGTACGTGCAATTGCTTCTGCTGGTTTCTTTAATGTTTATGCCTCCGAAATGGTCCCCTTGGATATAGAAAAGTATACGAGTATAACTTTTTTTCTTTTTTTTTTATGGAATATGGATACATTGAATCATTGATAAAGAGAGCCAAAAACTGATGGGATCCACTTTTGTATACGAATAATATCCATTAATTTCTATGCACATAATATGTTGCTTGTATTCTCAGCCTCACGATTTAAGTAATGTATATATATATATATATATATATATATATATATTTTTTTTTTTTTTGGCATTATTCAACGAGTAATGCTACTACAGTAATAAATTATTTTATAAAAATTTTACAAACTATTGTTATGACTAACTTTCTTACTGGTTTTTATCTAAGCCTACCACTAACATTATTTTTTTATCTATCAATAACCATTTACCACATCAACAGTTTGTAAATTTTTATGTAAAAAAATTTATATCTCTAACATTTTCCTTCTTCAACAGGTCTTTTTCTCTTTTCATAATCCTTAAAGTCGTATTTGGAAAATGCTGCTTACGCTATTTGTTTGTTTTGTTTTAATTTTTATTACTTTTGTCCCTAATGCACATTAAACTGAATTTAAGACACTTAACAAGGGAGTTGGAGGAAAAAATGTAAATTAATCAAAGGGAAACAAGAAAAAATTGTATAACTAATATATATAAAGATCAAGAGATATTACAGAAGTCTGAGCTTTCAAGAAAATACAAAATACAAACTTTTCAACTTGTATGCACTAGCTTGTTCTTAATATTCCTAGACAAAATCAATACCTTTTCTCTTTGGACTAATTTCTTCTTTTAGCTTCCTAATAACAAGTTACACCCTATAGAAGTTTTGGTAATTAGCTCGACTCTTTCACCTCTATATATATGTTGGCTCAAGACGCTGTATACATTGTTATTTTGTAATCTGGTCTATTCGTAAATTGCAAATTTGACGACTTTCCTATTTTATTTTTTAATTCAAAAAAAAAAAAAAAAAACAATTCAATGATAAGTGTAGAGAATATTGAAATCTTGAATGTTTTTATTAGAACTTGAAAGTACTAGGAGAAGCTAATTGATCTACAAGGCTCTTGGCAGAGACCTAGTGACTTATGTAATCATTGACGTGTAGAACTTTTTGCATCGGCCTCACCTTATCATATAAGTCAGTTTATGACATGTACACTCTTTTTGGAGTTCTTTGTGGATTGACTGCCATAGGAATCCTGTAATGGAACAGTTTGGATTGCAATTTGCTAAAAATGCCAATCTTGGACCGAGTTGCTAGCACAATATGTTGGAGATAATATATCAAAATGTTGAGTAAAGAAGAATACATGTAACCGATCATTATTATTTCATTAAAATTTATAATCCACCTCCAACATTTTGGAAATAAGATGCAGCAGTTGTTATAGTGTATATATTAATAAATTTCTTTAAAAATTTTCGAAAAGTTTTTCTCCTACTAAAAGTTTCCCCGTAGTACCATACCATTGAATTATTATCCGTTATTTATAAAAATAGAAAACACATTCAGAAGTAAATGATTAATGATTAATCTGATTGGAAGAATAAAATTCATTTCATCCAACATTGGTTCTTGCGTACTTTTTGCTACATGCATGGGATTGGTAGAGTTCCACCAACAGACATATACCAATCCCATCACAGACATACCAACCAATCTCTTTGAGTTTCAATTTTTAATTAAAATAATTGTAATCATTGTAATCTTTATTAATTTTCTTATCTTTCTACAATAATGTCACACTTTGTAACCATTGTGACCAACAAAAAATCAACAAATACTTGCAATGAAACTGAGATTTGGTGCAATACATTCTCAATGGTTTAGATTAAAAGTTAAAAAATTAATTTTTAATACCAACCATTGGGTCAAAGAAATTAAAAAAAATTAAAATTAAAAAAAAATTAAAAATTTTTAAAAAGTAAAAATAACGTAAGAGATATTGCAATAGCCCTTATTGCACTGTATCCCAATCCCTTACAATGATATATGGTCCAATAAAAAAATAGTAGTTGTCCATATCACGTTGGATCCCAAATATAATGTATAGTTGTATATCTTTTTCATTTTTGGACTAAAAAAAAGAGTATATCTTTTTCATTTTTGGGCTGCACGTATTATTTCCAAATATAAAATTGTCTATCATTCATTAATTTTGCCTTGGAGATACATGTGAGAAGCACGTGCCACATGGTGCTCTACTTCACAGATCTAGACAAATAAAACAGAGCAAAATAACAAAACTACAAAAGCATCTGATCTATAGCTAGCTATCGTCTCTCTATCCCTAATGTTTGTCGCAGAGCATGAAAACCTGTGAACGCTCTTACTCCGTCCACGATGCATGTTATACATATGTGACTGGATCAGAAAATTGTGAAGATGAATGATGTTGATTCAGAGAGGCTATTGTCAATTTGTCACCCACGTGGAATTACTGGATCCATCTTTCGGCTTGTACAGAAGATAAGCCACATTGCATTTTTAATTAATTAAAGCGGTATTTTTTTTCTTTTATAGTATCCGCTCTTTAATTATTATTCTTTATTATTATTGATTAAGATATCAATTGATTTTTGACGTTGACAATATTCAAATTCTAATTTTTTATTCAGTGACAAGAAATTTTACCAATTGAACTAATTATAACCTTAAATTATAGGCATACTTGAGTTTCCAAATAATCACTTATATAGTTATACTCCTAATTATGACAAGAAGGCAGCAGACGGATTAAGAATTTGCGTACTTATATGCTACGAACTGTAGGTTTTCAACAGGTATAAATACGGTGGTAGTTGCTTATTCATACGAAAGAAGGCTAGGTATATATGGTCTCTGGAATAGGAAGAAGGGAAAATATATAAAAGAATGAGGGCTGCAATCGTGATGATTTGTGAGGCACTGCTGCAATTCGGTTGCTCTGACAACCTGCTTTCTAAATATCTGGGGTCGCTAATTTCTATAAAGAATTTATGCCTGCAAACTGCAAATTAAGTAACGTGTTGGGGAAATTGAGGATAGATCTGACAACAAATAAATTAGATATTAATTTACATGGGAAAGAGAATTGAAGGAATTATTTTGTCAGACGGAATAAAAATATGAGGTTTTCTGTATCAACTCATTGTAATGATAATAAATAATATCACATATATTATTTATAATTAAACTTTACCTCCACGATGAAATGATAATAAATAAATAAAAACTCCATCCAGTTTATATTGATCTGGTCCTAAGCTTTATGTGCTATGTGAACAAGATGCAGTACAAAAGATATCGTATTGCTGTTAGTAGCTTTATGATCCGGCAGCATGCATCCAAAGTAACATGGTCTTTTTGATCAGTAATGTTTCACTTTGCTGCATTCATATCCAAAGTAACACGGTCTTTGTGATAACTAATGTTCACGTTGTTATCTAAAAGGGGCATATTTTTTAATAATCATACCCTCTATCTTTGATTTGTTTTTAACTTAGCCTTGATTGAAAAAAATTAGCCTTTTTAAATTTCATCTATTTTATTTCAAAAATAGTATTACTAGTAGTCGGATTGAACACAACTAGTCAAAAGAATTAATTATAAATAAATAAATAAATGATGTAATTTATATATAATTTAAACCCCAAAAAATAATGTTCACTTTGTTTTGAATCCTATAAGAGAAAACTTAGGGGATGTAAATTGGTTTATGAAATATTTTAAAAATATTTATGGAAAAAGAAAAAAAAATATAATTAAATTTTTTTACAACTATGACATTAAAATTTTTCTAAAATAATCTATTAACAAATGTCTTAAGGACACCCGTTAATATGAAAACTCATGATATAATAAGCATGTTTAGACTTTAGAGAACTTTAATAATTCATGACAATGAAATTAATTAGTAAGGGTTATACTAACGAGTGCCCTTAAGGCATTAGTTAATAATCTATTTTAGAAAAATTTTGACATCACTTTTATAAAAAATGAAAAAAGTTGTCAAAACATTAATTTTTTTTTTTTCCCAACTTTCTTTAAATGGATTATTAAACAATACTCTAAGGATATTTCGTTAGCATTTTCCTACATTTCCTTCTCATTTGTCACGGAAATAGATAATGTAGTAAGTTAGTGCATTAACTGTCAAGTCAACAACCACATAGTGACATCGTTTCTAAATCAACAGCTATGCCGAAATTTTAATTTTATGAGTTGATTATAATCGCTGCCACGGAAAAATATACCTGGTATTGAATATATGTTTAGTCTCTCTCATGGCAGGCTGTGAGAGAGAAAAAACATATACCCAATCCATTTTTCTTTGAGAAGGATATACCCAAAACATGGTACACATATTTCACTGCCACATATAATATAATCCTATCAGTCTAATAATGAATTAGACGCTCGCATCACACAATTGTGTGCATATGCGTTGATAGTGTAGTGCGAGTGCCCAGTCAAAATTTAAGTGTCCCACAGGGCTTTAGTCGTGCTTCTCGTAATTAGTTTCAAAATCCTCCCAGAAGTTTCACGAGCCAAAATTGCCTGAGATGATTAGGACTTCAACAAATTGTACAGCTCATGATCAGGTGTAAATATATTGTCTTTCGTAAGTTTCACGGTTTCTAGTCATTGGCTTTGAATATGCACCTCTCTTTAATTTTTGGATAAGTTCGAGTAAGAGATATATCCTCGTTTCATTCAATCCAATTTGAATCTTTTTTTCTTTTTTTCTTTTTTTCTTTTTTTTTTAGAAACAAATACACACAAGGGAGATGAATCTTGAATAAAAGCTGTTGTCCTTTTAGTACAATGATACATTTATGTTCGGTGTGACTTGAAATAATAATAAATTGTTTAAGTTTGTTTTAGACTTTAGAGATTAATTGACTCGAATAATTAGATGACTTTAGAGATTAATTGACTCGAATAATTAGATACTACTATACTCCAAACAAACTTAAACAAAAAAATAATAGCCAAATGTTTCGCTTAGCTATAATTAAGATGAGACTATTCATGTTATATTCTTTTCTTTTTTAGCTCTAATTTAATCTTTAATAATTAGAATTTTACCTTTGTGTTTCATTATTTTTAACTAGCATGTAACCAATACAAACATATGGATGCATTTAAAATTAAAGATAATTTTTATCATAAAAATATAAATAATTAGTCAAATTATTTTAAAAAAATAACATGCATACTTATGGATATATTTAAAATTAAACACAATTTTTATCATAAAAATATAAATAATTGTCAAATTATTTTTTTAAAAGAAAACACGTTAAAATTCTTAAGTAAATTTAATACTATTTATGATAATTTTTTAATAATTTATTATAAAATATCCAAATTACTATATATATATATATATAATATACATACAAAGAGTTCAAATTATAATTGAACTTTTTCTAAGTTTTACCTATTAATATATATATATATATATATGTGTGTGTGTGTGTGTGTGATAATTTATTTATTGAAAAACATGGAAGAAACATAAGGTCCAATAATTGAGCTTAATTGACCAACAGGAAGCCCGCCAACCAAGAGTTTATTTCAAGTTGTCATGCAAGGTAAACCACAAACAATTTGAACTTGGTTATCTTGGTTACTACTTGCCCTTGCAAAAACAGCAATTATTATTTTGTTTTTTTTATATAGTTTGGAAGAAAATGAAGTGTACAATTAGCAAGAAGTGTTGCCCGGGGGTGTTTGTGGGGTCAGCCTAACAAATGAACAGGGAGATGAGCAAGAACTTATATGGCCAAAGTGGGACCTGGAGGCTTGAACCTGCCCACTATTACTTTTCAGAATGTTGGGGGGGGGGGTGGGGGACCCCAGATCAACATCACAGGAAGCGGTTCTGAACCCAACCTCCCCCAGAAACAACCGGCTCAGCTAGCTAGCTAGTATACGTTTCTTTCTTTACATCGCTTTCTTGATTTTTTTTCTTTAATTAATCTCTCTTTCTCTGTTTGTTTATTCGATAGCAAATTTTGTTTGTTCAATAGCGACTGTAGAGTGGGATCCTAGATGGAGATCAATTAGGTAGTTGCTATGGTTACGCTCAAATAAAAAAGTTATATTAGTCACCCCTTTTAACCAGTTTTTGTTTATGAAAAAAAAATAATTATTAAACTCATCACTTTTTATTTTATAGCTTAAGCTTTTATGAGAAGAGAACTGATATTCTAACAATATTTTCACAATAAATTATAAGTGGTAAATTTTTATTGACTATTATGGTGGACAAAAAAAGTAATGTTAATAGTAAGCCAATATTAGAGTTAGTAACAACTTAATAACACATAATATTTGTTATGAAAATGTTATAGACGTTACTCTTTACGTGAATTGGTGATTTATCATTTATCAAAGTTGAAGATCCAAGTTCAATTCTTTTCCTCACCCTACCTCCATTTTTTTTTAATCTATGTTTTGGCCCCACTTTTTTAGGGGAGTTTAGACCCAATAGGTCAGTACCCACCTAGAATATGTGATTACCCACATAAGATATGTGATGAGAAGTGTTAGAATCACAATTAAATTATTAAAATCACTATTTTTTAAAAATTTTAGTTTTTTTTTTTATGCAATCAATAATGGTGTTAATACTAAGTTTGATTCCTATTTTTATAATTTAACAAGTCTTTTTTTTTTTTCCAAGCTTTTAATTTAATCTTGTACTATTTAGACCGTGAATGAATTAAAAAGCATAATTATCCTGTAATAATCCAATATTTTAAATCCAACCATGGATCATAATGATTAATTAGTGCTACAAGAAATGAAATTAAATAAAAAAGACCTAGTTAGTAAAACAATGGGTGGCAAATTTGTCTGGACGTGGCCGCCAAAAACGAGGTTGGCTTGTTTTGTTAAAACTTAAAACAATCAATTTGGGTTTGGCTGACATCATTTTCATGTTCATGTTCCTCCCCACTTGCGCTTCTTCAGCAGTACAACCTATAAACAGTATTAAAAAATACAATAAAATTTATAAATAGTAATACAAATAAATTAAATATCTCTATCCTCTAACCAACCAATGAAGCTAAAAAAAAAAATATCTCTGCCACTTTTTTATTTTTTATGCTTCTTTTTTAATCACATGCGACAAAGATTATTGAGTTAGTAAATAAGTTAAAGGCATGAATTTTAGTGTCCATGTACCTGATTGCCAGGAAAAAGGTCAATAAGATAATTTTAAAAAGTAAAAAACGTAATTAATTTTTAAATTTTTATTATTATTTTTATTTATAAAAGTATTATCAATTTTAAAAAAATAAATTATTAATAAATATTCTAAAGGCAACTATTAAGCGAAACCATTTTTTATATATTTTTGTGAAAAATATTTATATAAAATTTTTTATTTTTTTCTATTTTTATTATATACAAAAAAAAAACTATTTACATATTTTTTTCGGTTTTTTTTTTTTTTTAAATTATGGACGTGATTTGTTGATGTTAGTGGTAGTGGGATGACGTTGATGTTTAATCTATCACGTCAAATAATTATAAACAAAAATTTGAGAAATATTGGGTTATCATTATTACTTATAACTAGTCGCTAACCCGTGCGATGTACGGGATAGTTAAATAAAAATTAAAAGTGCTTATTTACTTAAAGGTATATGACTTAAATTTTAAAAATATATAATTTGAAAATGAATGAAAATAACTAATTTCTTCAATATAATGATTTGGAAAAATTATTTTTCTTTCATATCATTGGTTTTACATAACACATTCCGACGTTGGCTATCCTATAGTGATAACTTTACATAATACTCAACTGCAATTAAATCTACTATTCACTACCAATCTAATTTATGTTACCTTGATAGTAGATCTACAAATTGCATTATCATATTTTTAGAGCTTGCCACATCATTGTTATTATCTATATATAATGTAAAACCGAAAATTTTAAATTTTTGAAAGACTTACGTTAGAATTAGGGTTAACTTTTTTTAAAGGGCTCACTTTAGGTTAAAAAAGGACTCACGTAAAAAAAAAAAAAAAAAAAGACTCCTAGTAGGATTAAGAAAAAAAGAGAGAGAGACTCCTATTAGGACTCTCTCATTATTTAGTTTAAAAAATTAAAATTTTTTATAAATTAAAATGATGAGGAAAAAAGAGAGGGAGAGACTCCTGTTAAGACTTTCTCACTATTTAGTTTTAAAAATTAAAAAAATTATAAATTAAAATGATGATGTGGAAAATTGTGGAAGCTTCAGGGGCTTTGGTTTTATATATATATATATATATATATATATAAACTAGTCGCTAACCCGTGCGATGCAAGGGATAGTTAAATAAAAATTAAAAAAAATTTATTTTACTTAAAGATATATCACTTAAATTTTAAAAATGTATAATTTGAAAATGAATGAAAATAACTAATTTGTTCAATATAATGATTTAGAAAAAAAAATTCTTTTATATCATTGGTTTTACATAACACATTCCGACATAGTCTATTCTATGGTGATAACTTCACATAATACTTAACTGCAATTAAATCTACTATCTATTACCAATCTAATCTATGTTATCTTAATAGTAGATCTACAAATTGCATTTTCATTTTCTTAGACATTGCCATATCATTATTATTATCTATATATAATGTAAAACCGAAAATTTTAACTTTTTGAAAGATTTACGTTAGAATTAGGATTAAAAAAATAATAATTATTTTTTTTAATTAGACCTCACATTTGAATTTTTTTTTTTTTAAAGAACTCACTTTAGGTTTTAAAAAAAAAAAGACTCACATAAAAAAAAAAAAAACTTTAGAATTAAGGAAAAAAGAGAGAGAGACTCCTATTAGGACCCTCTCACTATTTAGTTTAAAAAATTAAAATTTTTTATAAATTAAAATGATGAGAAAAAGAGAGAGAGAGACTCCTATTAGGACTCTCTCACTATTTAGTTTTAAAAATTAAAAAAATTATAAATTAAAATGAAGATGTGAAAATTTGTAGGAGTTTCAAAGGTTTTGGTTTTATATATATATATATATATATATATGTATATATGTATAGATAAATAGGCTTTTTAGTAGTAACATCGACTAAAATTTCTCATTGATAAATGTATTTTTTGTATTATTTATAATTGAATATATATTGTGGGTTCTTAGTAAGATTTTTTGTCTTCGAATAAGAATTTTGAAATTCGATCTTGTGGGGACGTGGGCTGAAACAAGCATTGGGCCGACAGAGACGATGGGCTCAGAGATTCCTACTTACCCGTATAGCGTAACTACAGGCCCAAGCCGAGGACTGGGGAACGGCCGAGGATAGTTCTCCTCGGAATCTCATTGCCGAGGTGATATTCGAAGCTCTGCCAACCAGAGGGCACTCCTGTGGACTCTCACTGGGCAAGAACGATTCTGTGGAGACGTACACCAGAAGAAAGCTCCCAAAATATCAGGGAGGGTTGCCAACACCGCATTAAATGCACCACAGCTAATCCCCTGGTCGCATTGATGTGGAGGGGACATCTGAACAGTGGTAAATAGTCCCATCATGAAGCAGGTTCTGGAGAAAATTAGGGGGACAGGTGTCCAAGGACAAAGGAGCAAATCCACACGTGGATGGTCAAGAAAGGAGGAAAAAGAAGTATAAAAAAGAGGAAAAAGAAAGAAAGGAAAAAGGAAAAAAAGAGAGAGAAAGAATTGAGACGAAAGACAGTCATCCTCGGACGTAGAACAAGAACAATACTTAAAGATCCATCGTTGAAGCTTGAGCATGGTAGAGACTCTGGTCCCAACCAGTTGATAATCTCAATCACTCTTAGCCCAGTCCTCCTCAACCTACTCTCTACAAATTCATTGTTTAGGGCCTTTGCGGGTAAATCTATCACCTTTGGGTGGTAACCACGAAATTGTGTCCCTACAATTGGCGCCGTCTGTGGGAAGGGCTAGAGGATTAGAGTCGTAAGATTCTTCAACATGGCTGGTTCAGGTCCACACCATCCTGAATCTTTGGGGTCGCAGAGGGAAGAGCGTTTCCAGGACGACCAAGGAGGAAGTGTGCATATCACCTGCTCTGGTGAAGGTCAATCCAGGGGCGATAGCCATGTTTCTCGGGATAACCGCGCTAAAGCCATGCAGAAGGAGATTGACCATCTGAAGAGAAAGTTGCGACAGAAGCGAAGAAGGAGGAGTCCTTCAGGTTCTGATCCTTCCTCCGGTAGCGAGGAAGAAAGCAACTACAGGCGCAGGTCACGTACGCCCCCGAGCGAGACTTTTTCCTATGAGTAGGATGATCGCCGAGAGCGCAGGGGAGGGGGCGCGTCTTCAGGAGGCTTAGGAAACGATGCCATGAGCAAAGCGCTCGCTCGGATATCCAAATCTCCCTTCACACGCCGAATCAATGCAGGACGACTCCCCAAGCGTTACACCCAACCGTCGTTCACCCTCTACAACGGTCGCACTGACCCAGTTGAGCATGTTAGTTATTTTAATCAGAAAATGGCGGTGTACTCTCACAACGAGACTTTAATGTGCAAGGTATTCCCGGCCAGTCTGGGCCCGGTGGCGATGAGATGGTTTGACGGCCTCGGAACGGGTTCCATCGATTCTTTCCAGGAGCTCTCTCAAGCCTTTGGATCCCGTTTCATCACGAACAGCAGAGTTCCTCGGCCCTTGGATTCCCTGTTGTCTTTATCCATGAGGGAGGGAGAAACCCTGAAGACCTACTCTGACCGATATTGGGAACTGTTCAATGAGATCGAGGGTGATTTCGATGACGTGGCCGTCCGGACTTTTAAGGTCGGCCTGCCTGCCGACCACGGATTAAGGAGATCTCTAACAGGAAAGCCAGTCGCTACGGTCCGTCAGCTCATGGATCGTATTGACAAATATAAAAGAGTTGAGGAAGATCAGTTACAAGAGAAGGGGAAGGGTAAGGTTATCCCTCAGGAAAGGAGGGATTTCAGGTCGGACCGTTATGGCAATAACCGACCTCGGCGAGATTTTGGAGGAGAAGCTGGATCTAGAGCCGCCCAGATCGTTAACACCGTGTTCCGAGAACCGGTGCACCAGGTCTTGGAGAAGATTAAGAACGAACCATACTTCAGGTGGCCGAACAAAATGAGTGGAGACTCCTCAAAACGCAACCAGAGCCTGCATTGTCAGTATCATAGAGAGCCCGGACACACGACCAAGGATTGCAGAACTCTATGGAGCCATCTGCAACAACTGATCCGAGAGGGTAAGTTGAAACAGTTCCTACTTCATCCTGGTGGACAGGGAGGCCACGCCGGCACGGGGGCTCCAGGCAATAATTCCTCGAGACCTCCTCTAGGAACAATCAATGTCATCCTCGCCGCGCCGGGCAGAACAGGGTCACGTCCCTCAAGGGTAATGACGGTGGCTGGGGCTTATCTTGGAGACTCCGGGCAGGAGCCGAAGCGGCCCAGATTGACTCCCCTTCCAACGCTGAGCTTCTCGGACGAGGACAAGGCCGGGACCCAACAGCCCCACGACGATGCACTGGTGGTAACTCTCAGGATAGGGGGTTACGACGTGAAAAGAATTCTGGTAGACCAAGGCAGTGGGGCTGAAATTATGTACCCCGACCTATATAGGGGCCTCAATCTCAGGCAGGAGGATCTGACCAGCTACGAGTCGCCCTTGGTTGGTTTTGATGGAAGGGTGGTCGTTCCTAGAGGACAGATCAGATTGCCAGTCCAGGCCGGCTCGGTGGTGGTGGAGGTGGATTTCATCGTGGTGGACGCCTTCTCCCCGTATACAGCTATCTTGGCGCGACCTTGGCTACATGCCCTTGGGGCAGTCTCTTCCACCCTTCACCTCAAGGTCAAATTCCCATCCAGGGATCAAGTTGAGGAATTGCTTGGAAATCAAGTCATGGCCAGGCAGTGTCTGGTGGCGGCCGTCATGCATCAACCACAATCAGGATCTTCGGCCCTCACTAACGAGGACCCATAGCAATCAAAGTCAAGGGCCTCAACGGCCGAGGCTGAGGCCGAGGAGGCGAGGTGTGAGGACCTGGTGAAAGTTCTTATCGAAGGGGATTCGGAGAGGTTTTTTCAGATTGGTGCCCATCTGCCAGTCCAGGAAAGGGAAGAGCTATTACACTTCCTGAGGTGCAATATCGACGTGTTCGCTTGGAGTGCCCATGAGGCTCCGGGGGTGGATTCAAATTTCATCTGCCACCATTTGAACGTAAGTCCGTCTGTTCTTCCTAGAAAACAGCCTCCTCGGCGCTCCTCAAGGGAACATTCTGATGCTGTTAGAGAGGAGGTGGATAAACTCAAGCAAGCTGGGGCTATCAAAGAGGTGTTCTATCCCGAGTGGCTGGCTAACACCGTGGTGGTGAAGAAAAAGAACGGCAAATGGCGTGTGTGCGTGGATTATTCGGATTTGAATAAAGCCTGTCCAAAAGATCCTTTCCCCATGCCCCGGATTGATCAACTGGTAGACGCGACAGTAGGGTATCCTCGGATGAGTTTCTTGGATGCTTTCCAGGGCTATCACCAGATCCCTTTAGCCCTGGAAGACCAGGAGAAGACGGCCTTTGTCACTCTAATCGGCAATTACCACTACAAAGTGATGCCATTTGGACTAAAAAATGCGGGGTCCACGTATCAGAGGATGATGACCAGAATGTTTGAGCCTCAACTAGGTAAGAATATAGAGATCTACATCGATGATATGGTGGTTAAAAGCAGGCAGGAGTCCGACCACATTGCCGATCTTAAAAGCATTTTTGAAATCCTGAGAGGGCACAGATTACGTCTCAACGCCTCTAAATGTTCTTTCGGGGTAGGCTCAGGGAAGTTCCTCGGTTACATGGTCACTCACCGAGGAATTGAAGTGAACCCAAGCCAGATCCAGGCCATCAATAGACTACAACCACCTCGGAATCCCAAAGAGGTGCAGAGGCTGACGGGGATGATTGCTGCCCTTAATCGTTTCATAGCCCGATCCGCAGACAGGTGCAGACCCTTCTATCTTCTGCTGAATAAGTGGAAGGACTTTGAATGGACCGAGGAGTGCGCTTCGGCCTTCCAGCAGTTGAAAGACTATCTTTCTCGGCCACTGATAATGTCTAGACCTGAAGTGGACGAGGTCTTATTTGCTTATATCGCGGTTGCCGCCTATGCGGTCAGTCTGGTATTACTAAGGGATGATGATGGGGTACAAAGACCCGTGTATTATATTAGCAAGTCTCTCCACGAGGCTGAAGTAAGATATTTGCCGTTGGAGAAGGCCGTCCTTGCCGTGGTGCATGCCACTCGCAAACTGCCACATTACTTTCAAGCGCATACAGTTGTTATCTTAACTCAACTACCACTCAAGGCCTTACTTCGAAGCGCTGATTACACGGGAAGAATTGCGAAATGGGGGGCTAAGTTGGGGGCATACGACATCAAGTACATGCCCCGCACCTCTGTAAAGGGACAGGTCATCGCCGACCTTCTGGCTGAGTTCGCTGAGACCCCGTTGGAAGAGGATGCAAACAATCATCACATAGATGAAAATTCAGTTGGAGTGAACTCCGTAGAACGGGTATCACGGTGGAGGCTGTATGTCGATGGCGCGTCGAACCACAGGGGGTCCGGAGTGGGGTTAGTCCTGATCTCGCCCGAGAATATCACGATCGAAAAGTCGCTAAGACTTGGGTTCTCCGCCACGAACAATGAGACAGAGTACGAGGCACTATTAGTCGGGATGGCCATGGTCCAACGGATGGGTGGAAGGGAAGTAGACATATTCTCGGACTCTAGATTAGTGGTAGGCCAAGTCCGGGGAGAGCTAGAAGCAAGGGACCCCCGAATGCAAGAGTACCTTGACCAGGTTAAGCATCTACAATCTGGTTTCATGTCTCTCAACTTGATGCAGATCCCCAGGAGCAAAAACTCTCACGCTGATTCCCTCGCCACGTTGGCCACGTCCTCGGCGCAGTGTTTGCCGAGGGTGATTCTTGTCGAAGATCTCTTGCAACCCCGGCGGTTGAGGAAAGAGGTATCAACCGTTCACCCGGCAGGGGCGTCTCCTAGTTGGATGGATCCCCTTGTGCTTTTTCTTAAGGATGACCTCTTACCTGAAGCGAAGTTGGAAGCCGACAAAATACACAGAAAGGCACCTCGGTTCTGGCTGTCAGAGGATCTGAAACTCTATAAAAGGTCTTTTTCTGGACCGTATTTATTGTGTGTACACCCCGAGGCTGTCGAGGTTCTCCTAGAGGAGCTTCACGAGGGAATATGTGGGAGCCATACCGGGGGCAGATCCTTATCTCATCGAGCCCTCACCCAAGGGTATTGGTGGCCCAACATGCATAGGGAGGCTCAGGCGTATGTGAGGAAGTGCGACCAGTGTCAGAGGTTCGCACCAAGCATTCATCAGCCGGGAGGAGAGCTTAATCCCCTATCCAGTCCATGGCCCTTTGCCCAGTGGGGCTTGGATATTGTCGGACCTTTTCCGAAGGCAGCAGGGAATAAAAAATACCTGGTGGTCGGCACAGATTACTTCACTAAGTGGGTCGAAGCGGAGCCACTGGCCAATATTCGAGATGCCGACATGAAGAGGTTCATTTGGAAGAATATTGTCACTCGGTTCGGAGTCCCGCATACACTTGTCTCCGACAATGGACTTCAGTTTGACAGCAAATCTTTTCGAAGGTACTGTTGCCAACTAGGAATCACAAACCGGTACTCCACCCCAGCCTACCCTCAAGGGAACGGACAAGCCGAAGCCACAAATAAAGTCATTGTAAGTGGACTTAAGAAGAGGTTGGACGACTCCAAGGCCAAATGGGTCGAGGAACTACCCCATGTATTGTGGACCTATAGGACCACCCCTCGGAGGTCTACAGGCGAAACTCCTTTTTCGTTAACTTATGGAGCCGAGGCGGTTATTCCATTGGAGACGGGCTTTCCTACACTGAGGTCTAGCTCCTTCACGCCGGATAGCAACGATAATCTACTTGAGAGAAACCTAGATCTGATTGAGGAGAGAAGAGAAAGTGCCATGGTTCGGTTGGCCTCTTATCAGCATAAGCTCAAGCGTGGGTATGATGCAAACGTAAAGTCAAGGCCTCTAGCGCCTGGAGATCTGGTGCTGAGAAAAGTCGTCGGCTCTGCAAAAAACCCCTCTTGGGGAAAACTGGGACCAAACTGGGAAGGGCCGTACCAGATCACGTCCGTAGCCGGGATAGGGGCGTACTATCTGCAAGACTTAGAAAACAGAACAGTGTTGCACCCATGGAATGTAAACAACCTGAAAAGGTACTATTATTAATAAAAGTGCTTATTATCTTCTTCTTACTCAATTCTTCCATGTATGAGTTTAAGTCATACTTATCTTGTGTCTAAGTATTAAGCTGATCCAAGCTACGCCTGGCTCCTCGGACCATCTGCCTTGGAAAAATTAATACAATTCATTTTTTCTTAAGTATTAAGCTGATCCAAGCTACGCCTGGATCCTCGGATCATCTGTCTTGGAAAAATTAATACAATTCATTTTTTTTTCTTAAGTATTAAGCTGATCCAAGCTACGCCTGGCTCCTCGGACCATCTGCCTTGGAAAAATTAATACAATTCATTTTTTCTTAAGTATTAAGCTGATCCAAGCTACGCCTGGCTCCTCGGACCATCTGCCTTGGAAAAATTAATACAATTCATTTTTTCTTAAGTATTAAGCTGATCCAAGCTACGCCTGGCTCCTCGGACCATCTGCCTTGGAAAAATTAATACAATTCATTTTTTCTTAAGTATTAAGCTGATCCAAGCTACGCCTGGCTCCTCGGACCATCTGCCTTGGAAAGATTAATACGATTCATTTTTTCTTAAGTGTTTGACATATTCAGGCTATCTCTGGTTTCTTGGACCTCGTACCTTGAAAGGAATTAAATACTATCCGTCATGTTTCCTAAGTACTAGGTAAAGTTCAATTAGCGCACGGTTCCTCGGACCGTTCACCTTGGCGAGGCTAATATTATGCGGTTCCTAATACAGGATTTGTCTTACTTCAAGCAAACAGTTTTTTTTTTTTTTTCCCACGGGAGTTAAAGGTAAAATAACAACGTAAACAAAAATAAACATCATGGCTACTCGTGCATGATCATAAGAATGAAAATAAACTTTTACAAATCTTTCATTCAAAATGTGCCTTTTAACAACGTTCATTCAATACAAAAAGAGCTAATTCTAAAACGATAACACTACAACAATTACAAAGGACTAAATCAAAAGGCTAATCTAATTTAAACTAAACCCTGTTTCTTCTTAATGACTATTTTTTCCTTCGGAGGAGGAGGGTCAACCTGAGCCTCTGCAGCATCCGAGGTTTCCTGTTCCTTGCCGACTTGTTCATTTGGGGCGGGCAAAGGGTGGCTAACTAAGACTAGTTCCAACCCCTTGCCTGCATCCTTCTCGACGTTGTCGTCTGGAATCACGATCGGAGGATCCGAGGCCTTCATGCTTGGTCTCGACTCTATTACTCTTTCCGGCTCGGATCCCTCCTCGGATGGAGCAGAGGCCGTAGTTGTCTTAACCTCGCCGGCCTCTGCCTTTACCGGCACGGGACCAGTTCGAAGCAGGGAAGGTAGCGATGGCCGAATTGCGGCGGGGTAGTACACACTTTCCGCCTTCCGCAGTGCGGAGGAAGCCTCAACCCCGGCCTGGTTGAGGGCCTCCAGCCACACCTGCCGGCAGTAAGTGCGGCACACCCCTGAAACCTCGGCCCTAAGGGCTTCCTCGGTCTCGGCAACACCGACATCGTACCCTTCTTGCTCGGCCTGATCCCGAGCCTTCTCGGCCTCTTCTCTGGCGGCCTCTGCCTCGGCAAGCTTCTTTTGCAATGCCAGCACTTGCGCCTTCGAGGCAGCCAGATCGTCCTCGGCGCGCCGTAGTAGCAGCCTCTGACTCTCCGCCTGCCTCTCCGCGTTTTCAAGTGCGGCCGTTGCGCTTTTTTTGCCCCGCTCCTCCTCCGTCAGTTTCTTTTTCGTGTCCTGCAGGCTCTCTTCCGCCGCCTTCAGGCGGTCATCGGCGTCATGCCGTTTCGCCTCCTCTTCCTTCATTTGTCGATGGCAGTAGTTAACCATCTCCTCCGTTCGAAAGGAAGCTTGGACAACCTGGAAAAAATAATAACACTAATAGTATATATACGTAAGGACTTAGAGAGTACACTCAAAAGCAAAATAAAAAAAAAAAGAGAGGGGGACACTTCAAACGTACCATGCCCAGATATCTCTTCAGCGCGAGGAAGACCTCATGCCTCCTGAGGTTGCGGAGCTCGGCCATGTCCCCGGGCAGCAGCAAAGCTTGCTCCACCGCGTCGGCCACGTAGCCACCCTTGCCCCCTTGATAATCCCGGATGGAGGCAGTGGCTGGGAGAGGGGCGCCATCCAGCATGGGCGCCGGCAGCCACGCCTCGGGAGCCGTCGACGGACTGCTCCTCCTTTCCATCTCCTTGTGCCCCGTTCGGGGGTGTTTGCTCATCTTCTGGGACTCGTCCTCGTGGGCAGGCATAACCCTCCCAACCTCCATGGGCTCTTTACCCTTTGCTTCCCTTTTTCTCTTCAGCTCGGCGGGATGTAACCCGAGGGCCTGAATCGGAGGGGGAACCACAGGTGGCAGGGAGGGAGGCTTCACTTGCGCTGTCTTTGGTGGATCAGCCCGCCCGGGCTGGCCCTCAATCAACTCTAGCAAACTGGACCTTGCTTTCCTCTGGATGCCCATATCGTCTTGCGCTTCAGATGGTTGGGGAAATGGGTCGAGAGTCAAGTCCTCAATAGATGAATCTCGGCCAAAAGCTTCAAACCCGTCCTCAGAGCTTGAACTATCCTCGCTGGTTGAGGAGTGAGATGCTTGGGACGCCTCCGACTTCTTCGGAATGCCGTCGAGGATGGCTGTGGTTGTGAGGGTTTCGCCGGGAATAGGGCCGGGAAGTAAAAATCCAGGCGCTGCTACGCTGATTTGCCGAAGTCGTGGGTCTCGAGCTTTGATAACACACTTCGGCGCCTGGAACGCGGTTGAGATAGGGGTGTATTGTAGGATGAGGTGAGCCGCTCTCAGTTGGCCGTCCGTGTGCACAAATACCTCGGACCTTAATATTTTATCTAGGTCTTTCTGGTTGACTAAGCCGAGGTTGGGAATGTTCGAATTTTTATCTGTTCATTTAATACAGGAAACTCATTAGTAACCAAATGAAACATAATACGAAATAACAGCAGTAACGACAAATAAACAAGCAACGCAAATAACTAACTATGACAAAATCCTTTTCACAAACAGGTAAGATTCATAATCCTAGACTCGGTAACCCCACCTGGTTTCCCCTCTCTCGTTGGGCAATGGAGGCCGTCATGCCAGTCACCTGATATGATCAGGAAATCCTTGTTCAACCCTTTATTGGAATCGGGAAGGCACTGGATGAGTCGGACCTCGTTGTACCTAGACTTAAAGTAATAACCTTGACCTCTAAGATGGTGGAGATTGTAAACCCAGTTCACGTCGTGATGGGTCAATCTTAACCCTAATTTCTCGTTCAGGGCATCCACACAACCAAGGATCCTGAACATGTTAGGAGCGCATTGGGTAGGCGCTAATCTATGGGCGGTGAGGTAGTCCCTAGTGACCGGCCTCATGGGAATCCTCATTCCCCCCTCTACAAAAGCAATCATTGGGATTACCACTTCCCCCTCATGCCTATTTTCATGCCATTCACCCTCTTCACAATATCTAACCTCAACTCCCGCTGGAATCCTATACTGCGCCTTAAAGTTCTCTATTGCCTCCCTAGATTCTACCAGATGCTTAAATCTACCCATTTCTAAGGAAACCTTACAAGAGTCTCAAAGACCTAAGGGAAAGGAACAGGGCCGAGGAGGAAAGAAGTGCGAAGAATAGAAGACTGTATAACAAAAGAGAAATTTAAAGACTCAAACGACTTACACGAATGAAATGGGTCTCCTCGGACTGGCCCCTAAAGTTTGTAAGAGAGCAAGTGAAGGGACAGTTGACAGGTTCAATGGAAGCGCGCTCTAATTCGATGCAGGTTAAAGTGAAGTAAATGATTGTGAAAGGAAGGAATTTATATCGAAGGATCGCAAGGAAGCGGGAAAAGCCCCGCTCATACCCATAAAAAATGCATAGCCGTACGATATCCATCTCACCGTAGAACGTGAGAAGGCAAGGAGCCGTCAGAATTAAACGAACGCGCGTCTCGAGGGTTACGTCATCAGAAACGCGCTCTGGGAAGTCAAAAAGACCCTCTGGCGGACGGGACAAGTCCGAAGTAAATTCTGACAACAACAGGGACATCGAAATCCTCCTTTCTGTCCGAGGACCCAGAAAGAAGTATCTCGAGGGGCTATTGTGGGGACGTGGGCTGAAACAAGCATTGGGCCGACAGAGACGATGGGCTCAGAGATTCCTACTTACCCGTATAGCGTAACTACAGGCCCAAGCCGAGGACTGGGGAACGGCCGAGGATAGTTCTCCTCGGAATCTCATTGCCGAGGTGATATTCGAAGCTCTGCCAACCAGAGGGCACTCCTGTGGACTCTCACTGGGCAAGAACGATTCTGTGGAGACGTACACCAGAAGAAAGCTCCCAAAATATCAGGGAGGGTTGCCAACACCGCATTAAATGCACCACAGCTAATCCCCTGGCCGCATTGATGTGGAGGGGACATCTGAACAGTGGTAAATAGTCCCATCATGAAGCAGGTTCTGGAGAAAATTAGGGGGACAGGTGTCCAAGGACAAAGGAGCAAATCCACACGTGGATGGTCAAGAAAGGAGGAAAAAGAAGTATAAAAAAGAGGAAAAAGAAAGAAAGGAAAAAGGAAAAAAAGAGAGAGAAAGAATTGAGACGAAAGACAGTCATCCTCGGACGTAGAACAAGAACAATACTTAAAGATCCATCGTTGAAGCTTGAGCATGGTAGAGACTCTGGTCCCAACCAGTTGATAATCTCAATCACTCTTAGCCCAGTCCTCCTCAACCTACTCTCTACAAATTCATTGTTTAGGGCCTTTGCGGGTAAATCTATCACCTTTGGGTGGTAACCACGAAATTGTGTCCCTACAGATCTCTATTTGCACAAAAAAAAATCAATTGATATTTTAGTTTGATATTAAAAAACAACTATAAAAAAACGGGCGTCATATGTTAAAACTATCTCTCAAAAAAACAAACAAACAAACAAAAAATTGAATATTGAAAATTAATTAACTTTTTTTTTAATGTAAAGAACTTGTGTCTCAGCCTTTGATCATATTATTTTACTTCCAAACCATTAAACACCCTAAAAACTCTATGAATTGATAGTGTGGTAGATCACCGTAGATGGATCTTAAAACCTTTCAAGCAATTGTATTCTTGGCCAATTGTTAACAAGACTAAAATAATAATACCCCTATTTGAATTGAAAAAGATTAGTGAAAATAGCCAAAAAATAATATTAATTTACTCAATATGAGTATAGTAAGTACCATAACGACATTATAGAGATCTAGAAACTAGAAAGGGAAACGATTTTCACGTTAGTTTTGTATATTCTCCCGCACTATCATAGTGTATAAGTTAATTATAGCAAGACATGAATTAAAAGAAATTTTATAATATTTTATATAATGGGGTGGGAAACGATTTTCACATTAGTTTTGTATATTCTCCCGCACCATCATAGTGTATAAGTTAATTATAGCAAGACATGAATTAAAAGAAATTTTATAATATTATATATAATGGGGTGGGAAAAAAGTAAAATAATGTTGAATTAATGCTGCCCAACTAAAAATATTATATACAAGTCATTGTATTGTACCACATTCATCTTTTTTTTAGAGAGTTTTAACCTATGACGTCCGCTCCTGATGATAGCTCTTTATCATCAGACTAAGACACCAATTAGTTTTTGGTGTAGGCGGGGATTAAACCCCAGATCTCTTATACAACCATCATTGACTTTACCAGTTGAGCTAACTGGAAACCACTTAAGACAAAAACAAGTGTGTGAGGAGGTCTATTGGTTGGTCCCATTATTGGCCATCCACTTAAGTAGTAATTATTGTTATTAATGTATCTTAGCAGACTAAGCTTTATACGGCGTTGTCTTAATAGTCATTAATAATTTCGTTAATTAATATTTCTTCCATCTTAGTTTGTTTGTTCTCTATTTCATTTTGGAACGTCTCAAAATATTGTCATATTTCTAAAAATAAAAGTCATTAATATACTAATGTTCCTATTATATTCCTACTTTATTTTCAAAACTATTTGAAAAGAAAACTAACAAATATTTAAAAATTAAATCTAATTGAAGCACATTTTTAGTTGCCTCATTAAGAATTACTCTTTTAAAAAAAAATTGATAAATTTATTTAAGAGTAGTTTTGTAAACTTATACATTTATATATGGTAGACAAAACAATAAATGATATTTAAAAAAAAATTGACTTTTTCAAAATAGGACAAATAAATTGGGACGGGTGGAGTTTTGTTTTTTTTATACAATATAAAAATTTAACTCTAGCCTAATTTAAGTGTATATGTGTGTAAAGCTCTCTTCTGAAAACTTGAATCCTGACTTATGCTCCCCACAACCTACAAGTACTTATACTTGTGGAGTGACCATCGTACCAAAGGTATAACGTGGTGTTAATTAATATTGTTGAATAAAATAGTTGCATTATGATGCAATACAATATATTTTTTTTTAATTCAAAACAATCTCTATTTTATAGATAATTCGATAATTGTTTTCAATCTTTTTAAACATTGCGATCAAAAATCAACTCCTAGTCAGAGTCCCATTACCGCAGTTAACATTTATTTATGGCATTTTTCCCATCTTCTTATCTACTTGATGACTTCTTTTTTCTTCTTTTTTTTCTTTTTTTTTATTTTTTATTTTTTATTATGGGATCTACTTTTGATGACTTGAATTACAATACCCATTATTTATGTGGCTGTGCTGATCATATTCACGTTCTTATCATAAAAGTGAAACAGTCTGACTTTGCATGTGTTTTATTTCTAGACTCTATAAGGTAAAACCTACATTAGATAAGCGTATCTAAAAGAATGATATGTCATACTCATACTGTAATTCATATTTCCGGTTTTTATTCGTTCTCTCTTTAACTAGAAAGGGATACAATGCCCAATCAAAAAAAGAAAAAGAAAGGGATACAACGAACACGAGAAATCCTACGCTTCTTTTAAGCTTAAATGGATAAGATATTTTGCACTTTTGGGTGGTATAAGTACTGGTAAATGTTGGGCGCCCTTGATTTTGACAAACTTTCTTATTTGGAATAATCAACAATGCAAATTTCTTGAAGTTCAATTACATTCATATGCCTTCCAACAATGATGGAAGTCATTCAAAAAATACAACTAAATGCGGCCAAATGCTTGTAAATAACATTTAAATTTTCTACACATGCATTGTGGACATAAATACCGGTTAAGAAATTAAATAATAATGACTTTACTTTGATTGCTATTTTTGCTAAAGGGTTTTCGAAAATATCTTTTTTATAATTTGAAAATATCTATGTTTAATATTATATGAGTTAAATATGTATTTTGGGGATAAATACTTTTATTCTGAAATGAAAAACCTGTTATTTGATTTCATTAGTTATGGTCCCATCTGATGACTCATTGGGGACCATGAGAGGTACTAAAATCCTCAGCCTTACCACACCAACTGTCTAGACACGGTAAGAATGAATGTGGACCACCGCTGACGAGGATGCGTCGTGGTTTGGTCTCCGCCGGTAGGCCCTGATTTGATCTCTACAGTCTACATACACCCAAAAAAAAAAAAAAAAAAAAAAAACCTAAATGCATGGATTGAGATTAGCTGCCACACTTAGGGTATTGCATTTGATGCAATTTTTATGAGTGATTGAAATTGATAGTTGTAAAAAGTAACTTTCAATTTCAACCATTGATTAAAAAAGTGAGGAGAAATAAAAAGTAAATATATATATATATATATTTTGGTGAAATATGGTAGGGTGAATTGCAC
The DNA here is from genome assembly GCA_033629205.1 of Lithocarpus polystachyus. Lineage (NCBI taxonomy): Eukaryota > Viridiplantae > Streptophyta > Magnoliopsida > Fagales > Fagaceae > Lithocarpus > Lithocarpus polystachyus. The sequence continues at coordinate 97,152,865 of CM066163.1, read as the reverse complement.
CTGATGCAATACCCACTAAATCCTAATCCCTAAATGCATACATGTATGCACTGTAGAAATGCAAGCTTCATACGTGTGCTCCAGTAAAATTTAACATGTATCTTCTTTGAGTTTGTGCCATAAAAAAATTCATAACTTTTGCCACAACGAGCACATTGTAACTATTTCTTTTCTTGTTTTCACCTCCCTTTTTAACTCTATGGAATGGGCCACATTGTTATACTGAGAGAGTTTATTTTTATTTTTCTCTTTTATTTGGATAGATGTGTATAATATTTCAAACTAACTGAACATATACGTATCCAAATTTGATCATGTGTCTGAATCCTATTGTGTCTAGTACTCACTGAACACAAGCCGTATCCAAATTTAAATATAGTTCTTCCTTCACTTGAACTAACAAGAACTCACTTTGTAATAAAGAGAGTGGGAGATTAGTTTGAAGACAAAATTGAAAATTTAAATAAAATTCTTTAGGTGGGCTTCATTACTATATTAATTAAATTTAATCATTCTAAATGTCTGAATTTAATTGCAAAACATAATGTACTATATCTAAATAATTGTATTTAAGTTTTACCCTTGGATTTATAAGTGCTTAAACTACCATTAAAAGTGTATAATTTTTAAAATCACATTTTTTTAAAGATATAATTTTTTTTCTTGCCTAATTGCCGCAGGGAGGGGGGGGGGGGGGTAGGGATGAACTTGGACATGGCCCGAGGATTTGGGCTAAATAAGAAGATACACTCGTGAAATGGGCCCGACCCAAATTACAAGTAACCATCGAATGATCTTCCTTGGGTTAAGAGTATACCATACTCACCATCAAGGGGAGCCGAGGTGACCGCTTCTTCCACATTCTTAACTGAGGTGAGGGGTGTGACTAGTACCCCAAGGTAATGGAGGAATCTCGGGATGCACTTTTTCTCCTCAATTATGAATTCCCATTTCCTAAAGTAACGTCGAAGGACATGAAGAAGAAAACGCAATACTCAATGAAACAGTCACCTCAGCATTAATGAGGCTCCTCACCTAATGTCAACCGGATTAAATGCTGAATGACTGGTCTGAACAATGGAAGCACCCCTAAAAAGTCATCCTTTATGATCAAAAAATGGCAAAGTGGGAGTTTGATGGGATAAGTACCCCCCAAATCCAGCTGGGGGCAAGCTAGCTGGAGAAAGAGAAGGAAGGGGAAGGTATCTATAAAAGGAGGAAAGTTGCAACAAGATGGGGGGTTCAGAAAATTAAAGAGAGAAAATCCAAGCAATAAGAAGAGAGAGAGAGAAATCAGAGAGATTTTTACTAGCTTTTTCCACTCCTATCTACCTCGGGAACATTGTTTCCTCATATATAAAAGTTTGATTTAGCCCTTCTTCGCCTTCAACTTACTGCTTAAACCTCCCATTGTGATTTTTTCTCCAATTTTTTTAGAAATTAATTGTGTAGATCAAATATCACCCTCACTATCTATTTGTTGGTTGTTTTTACTCCCACGCTAACTTGTTTTTTATATATAAATATTGATAAATATAAACCATCTTAAATGGACATGAAGATTTTTTATTAAAAAAAAATTAGAGACCATTTCAGTGGCACTTAAGTATACTTTTTTTTTTTTTTTAATACGTAGTACAATGGGGAGCGGGACTCAAATTCAAATTCTTTGTATAAGGAAGAATATGAAAAATTAAATAATGTAATTGAGTCTGAATTATAAGGCTCTTGTTGTTTTATATAGTTAGTAAAATTTTCTAATAATTTATGATTTTCAATATTGTCAACTAGTAAAGTCTTTAATGGTCGAATAAAAGATCTAAGATTAAATCTCCGCTTTCACAAAAAATCGAGTGATATTTTAATTAGTTTGATGATAAATAGATATTATCACAAACAAACATCATATATTAAAACTATCTCCAAAAAAAAAAATGTTCAAATTTTCCTTCTAATTTTTTTTATAAAAAAAATACATGCCTTATTTATCAATATACATCATGTTGTCTATTATTCAAATTTAGGTATTAAAAAAAATTATTGAATTCTACTAATTCAACTTAAAAATTAGAAAATTGAATTCATATCAATGAAAACTATCATTAATCAATCCAACAGCCAGACTTGTTATAACGTGACGATCGAAGACCCATACTTAGCGACGAGTGGTGCAATTCCAAACTGAGTTAATGGGATTGAGTTGAGTGGCTGTTCGATTCCAAATCAAACTCCAACCAACACGTAAAATCGATACCAAAATATTATGTACTACTTCTAGTAGAAAAACCAAAACAAATACCCAAAATGAAATTCACAACATTGATTGAAATGATAGAGGGACCTCGCAGTTTATTTTTATCTCTTAATTAGGATATTCTTTAGATTCTTTGCTGTAGTTGCCCATAGGATAGGATCACACTTCCAAACTTGTTTTTACCATCTCATGCGCATTACACGCGTAATAACTTATCAACAACATCACTGTTGTTTTGCCACATGGGTTGGTGGACCCACAGAATTATTAAAGAAGAAAGCGTTTACCTACCTCATACAGCAAATGGGCAACTGAGGACAAAATCGTAATCACAGGGGCCTCTAACATAGGCGGTTCTAGGCTTTAATAAACCGTCACTGCCCACACAACCCTTCAAACGTGTCCTAACCTTTCACCCTCACAATCCCACACTTGTCACTAACCCCCCGTTCGATTCTGACACGTTGCATTACAGATACGAGGCCCTTAACAGTAACAACCGTTTGATGAGAGCAGACCCTTCTTAGAAACCCAATCCTGAAGGGTTGAAACGTAATTTTGACATACAAAAGCCCCTATATATGGGTAAGTAAATGATATGGGTGAGAGAAAAAAAGAAAAATAGAAGCCCAAACACACAGTACGGCTGATAAAATATTTGAAAATCTTATTAGTCTTCTTATCTAAAGATTTTCAGAGTTTGGTTCTCGTTAGGGAATGCAGAGAGATGGTTGGAGCTTCGCTGACAAGGTCTGAACTCAGTTGGCGAGCCAAGAGGTGTATGGCCGGTCGTACTTGCCACCGCAAACACGTCGAAGACGGGTGACCGTCTGATCCTTCTAAATTCACCAGTTCATGTTCTTTCTTTCTTAGTCTGAATATTAAAGTCGTTGGTTTTTTCCTTTTCAAAAGCTTAATTTTGTAGCAGAGGGTGAAAATTTTAAGAGAAAATGGGTGACAACAAGTGTAAAGATGGTAATTCAACGTTGCTACATGGGAAATACGAGCTTGGTCGGCTTCTGGGTCATGGTACTTTCGCCAAGGTGTACCATGCCAGGAACTTGAAGTCCGGGAAGAGCGTGGCGATGAAGGTTGTGGGCAAAGAGAAAGTGATCAAAGTGGGTATGATGGAGCAGATCAAGAGAGAAATCTCGGTGATGAAGATGGTAGAGCATCCAAACATAGTCGAGCTCCATGAAGTTATGGCGAGCAAGTCCAAGATCTACTTCGCCATGGAGCTCGTACGTGGAGGCGAGCTGTTTTCGAAAATCGCTAAGGGTCGGCTAAGAGAAGACGTGGCGAGAGTGTATTTCCAACAACTCATCTCGGCCATCGATTTCTGCCACAGCCGTGGAGTCTACCACCGAGATCTCAAGCCCGAGAACTTGCTCTTGGACGAAGAAGGCAATTTGAAAGTCACTGATTTCGGTCTCAGCGCTTTCACTGAGCATTTGAAGCAAGATGGGTTGCTACACACAACGTGTGGCACACCGGCTTATGTGGCGCCTGAGGTGATTGGAAAGAAGGGCTACGATGGTGCTAAAGCTGATCTTTGGTCCTGTGGAGTTATCCTGTATGTTCTTCTGGCTGGGTTTTTGCCATTTCAGGACGATAATATTGTGGCCATGTATAGGAAGATTTACAGAGGTGACTTCAAGTGTCCACCATGGTTTTCTTCAGAAGCTAGGAGGCTGATTACAAAGCTTCTCGATCCGAATCCGATGACAAGAATCACAATCGCGAAAATCATGGATTCTTCTTGGTTCAAAAAGTCAGCACCCAAGTCAATCCTAACTAAACAGGAGCAAGAGTTTCAGGAGTACGAGAAGTCACCATTCAAACAGTCCGAGACTCTGAATGCGTTCCACATAATATCGTTGTCTGAAGGGTTCGACTTGTCGCCGCTGTTCGAGGAGAAGAAGAGGGAGGAGAAGGAGGAGCTGAGGTTCGCGACGACGAGGCCGGCGAGCAGTGTGATATCGACGCTGGAGGAGGTGGCGGCGAAGAGTGGGAATTTCAGTGTGAAGAAGAGCGAGTCGAGGGTGAGACTTCAAGGAAACGAGAGTGGACGTAAAGGGAAGCTGGCTATTGCGGCGGAGATTTTCGCCGTGACGCCGTCCTTTCTGGTGGTGGAGGTGAAGAAAGACAATGGCGATACCTTGGAATACAAACAGTTCTGCAGTAAGGAGCTCCGGCCGGCTCTTAAAGACATCGTTTGGACCTCGCCGGCCGACGATTCCACACTGCTTGCTTAAATCCAATATTTTGTGTGTGACTATTGTTGTTGTCGTCGATGTTATTGTTGTGATTATTATTATTATTATTATTTGTTTTCAATTATGGTGGAAGAGAATTGAAACATTGGGGACTAGAAGACTATGGTCTCAATCAATCTTAAATTTAAATCTATGAGTCTGTGTGGATGGTTTTGTGTCACCAAAAGGGTGATCCTCTGTGTATCCATCACATTCGTTTGTTTGGTTCCTTCTGTGCTTGATGTTGTCATTTTTGTTTGAGTATATGCAAGTGGATTGGTGTGGCTTGTTCTCACACGGCCTTCTGGCCTTCTTTTTTTGACTTTTCCTTTCCTTTATTTGCTCGTACGTAATTACAATTTTACTGATATCTGATAAGTTGAAATAATGTGGTCTAACTTTCTAAGCTTATCATATGGTATCATTCTTTCTGTATCCATTAAGTTATACTTGGTTATGGTTATAAAGTCTCTTATCGTATTAGAGTTGGATTCTCATTCCAACAAAAACCAAATTAGTGTCTTGATTTTATAAATGTTATAGGTTGAAATTCTTTCAAAAGTTAAAACTCCTTCATTATAACTCAAATATTTCTAATAGAGATGTTTAAATCTCAAATTTTTTCAATCATTATAACCATTGAATATTCATAAGAACAAAACTTAGATACATGCATCAGATTGTTGAATTAAATTCAACATGACCAATAATTTATAGATAATATTTTCCATTTTCAAAGAAAATTTAATGGGGGAGTGTTCATGTATTACACCTGAATATTGGGTCTAAATTTTAACTTAAAAAAAAAGTTATAATTCATGCTTTACACACATAAGAGCACCCGTAGCAGGTGTGCCAAATGTGCCAAATGCCAAATATTTGGCACATTTGGCACACCAAACACAAAAAAACCATATTTATCAGATGTTGCAAATCCTAAATATTATGCAACATGCTACAGTACCATCACAAATATGTGACGGTACTGTAGCATGTTGCATAAATTTTTTAATCCTTTTTTATTCTCTTTTCTCTCTCCTCTTTCTTCACTTTTTCTTTTCTCTCCTCTCTCACCAATTCTCTTCTCTTTTTCACCTCTGTTCCTCTCTCCCATTTCTTCCTTAGCCGTTCCCTGAAGCCGTCGCCGCCCAGCCGATCTCCAAGGCAAGGTGACCGGAGTTTCACTAGACCACCGATCCACGCCGCTGACCGTCTTCTCTATTCCGCTTCGGTTTTTTTTTTCTTTCCCGTTCACGTTTTTTGGCTGTGGTTTGATGGGTGGGTTGGGCAATGGGTGGGTTCGGATGGGCAGATCGGTGGTGGGTGGGTTTGGGTTGTGGGTTGTGGCGGTGGGTGGGTCGAATCGGTGGTGGTTGTTGTTGTTGTAGGTCGAATCGGGTTGTTGTTGTTGTCGAATGGGTGGGTGGGTCGAATCAGGTTGTGGGTTTTTTTTCCGTTCACGTTTTCTGGTTGTTGTTGTAGTTGTCGTTGGTGGTGCCGGTTAGGTTGAACTTCACGTTTTTTCCGTTCACCTCTTTTTCTTTTTTCTTTTTTTTCTTTTTCTTTCTGGTGATTGTGGCCGCAACCATTTTTGTTGGTGGTGTTGGTGTTGGTGTTGTTGCTGTTGATGTTGTTGTTGATCGGCGTTCGGTGATGAGAGGAGAGGATATATTATTTTAATAGGTAGTAAATATTATTTTAATGTGTAGAATTGAATTATAGAACATCTGATAAAATAATATATACTCTACGGATGTGGTAAAATAATAAAGTAGGGTTTTGATGTGACAAAATGACATTTTTTTACAACATCTGCTACGGATGCTCTAACGCACTAAAATACTCTCACCAATCTTATCAAAAAAAAAAAAAAAAAACTCTCACCAATAAACTAATCAAAGTTTTTTTATGTTTGAGAAGAAACTAATCAAAGTTATTTGTTTTCTTTTTTACTATTATAGATATGCTAGGCATTTATTGGGGCACCAAAATAATAAATCCTCCTCTCATTAATTCTCAAACTTATAATTGTTGGAGGAAAAAAGAAAAAAATAATGTGCAAATTAATGATTTTCAAGCTGCTACATGTAAATGTAGAGCGGGTATCTCATGCGCCAGGCGCATGAGACTTTCCCCTCACAGACAGCTGGATCCCACACCTGTGGGACCCCCCTGTCTGTGAGGGGGAAGGCTTATGCGCCTAGCGCATACAAAAATTTTTCGTAAATGTAATACGTCTAGCGCGTGCAACCTTTGCGATTAGGAAAGGTAAAAGAGTGAAAAGTGCTAAATGACAGCTCTTTTTTTCTTGGTGGGGTCGAACTAAACTGATAAAGGCATAAAGCTTTGCATTGTCTATCACGGTAAAAAAAAGTCGAGGTGTCTTTCATGATTGGGCCAACTTTCTTTGAATAAGGCATTGGTTATCTCATTAGCCATTACACCTCCTTCTCAATTATTGTCCTTGCCCTTCCAATCAAAGCCTTCCATCCTTTGCCTATATCATTTTTTCTTTTGGATGAAATATATTTTCATCATTTTATAGCGGAAAATTTGTATTATTTGTATAATTCAACAAATTTTCTTGAATTCCCTAAAAAAAAAAAAAAAATACAAACATGTGCTAAATAAGAGGTTCACATAGAGGGTATAAGATAAGATTAAGTGATTCAAGGGAAAAAAAAAATTAGTTAGCTCAACTAATAAAGTCTTTAATGGTTGAATAAAGAATATGAGATTCAATCCTCGTCTACATTAAAAATTGATTAGTGTCTTAATTTGATAATAAAAAGCTAATATCATGGGTAGACACCATAAATTAAAACTCTCTTAAAAAAAAAAAAGAAGATAAGATTAAGATCCCCTCATTTTAAGGCTAGAATTACAATTACTTTTGGTAGTAAGGTCCTGTTAATAAATCATTTAAGAGCAATTTTGATACCATTTTCATGACAAATATAAAAAGTTGTCAAAAAAAATTAATTATTATTTCTTTTTTCATAAAAAGTTTCTAAACTTTTTTTATTTTTTATGGTTGAATTTATACTATTAAGTTAAAAATTTTAGTATAATTTTCCTGTTTCCCATCCCTGGCATAGATTTTGGGAAAGAGAGGGAGAGAGAAAATAACACTTTCCATTTGGAAGTTTTGAATTTAAGGAAAAATATTAAGAGGGTGAGGCAATTTGCTTATTTCCAATAAATTAAAGAAAATATTGCTGGATTTTGTACAACAGCCTACAGGAGACATGTGTTGCAACTGGCCCTATCAATTATCATAAGTATCAAAATAATTGCATAGGCTGGTATGCTGGCTATAACATTATATGAAGTTAGAACAATAATTTCCAGATTGTGCTTCTGGCTCTTTCCTTCTGGAGCCCTTGCGGGCCAGCATGAGTGTACGTGTAGGATTAGGAAGTATGATGTCCATGGTTTCCACAGTAAACAATGGCCTTTGAACAATTGGAATGTCCAGAGGAATTAAGACAATGAATATATAAGTCCGATTATGATCCTCTCCAATTAATAGGAGCTGAAACAGGTCCATTTGATTGGCATTTATCTTGGACCAACCAAGTATTTTTTACATATAAATTCTAGTATCAACCAGCCTAGGATTAGGGTTTAGAGTGAGAACCCAAAAAAAAAAAAACAGTGTCAGGGTTAGGATGGTAGCAAAAATGAGCCTTAGATTTAATTAATGGCAAAGGAAAGGAAATAAAAAAATATAAAAAAAAAAAAAACCTCGTTTTTTTGGTCACGATTCACGATAGGATGTTCAAACTCTTAGATTTTGCATCTTACGGAAAATTAAAAAGCAAAGTATAAAATCCATCTTTGTTAATTTAGTACTTGCTTTGTTTGCAGAAAGGAAAAAAAAAATCTCAAAATCTAACATTTGCTATTTAGTGCTGTTTTGGCTGAAAATTTTAGTAGTTTATTATGAAACTTTGTAGCCCAAAATTTAAGTAGTCTCAAAACATAAATAGTTTGTCAGAAAAATTCAAGGTGGGAGACATATGATTGAGCAATTAATGATACAAATTACAAACACTAATTTTTCACAACTTGCTATTGAAGGGGTAAGTTGTGACGTGATCGAGTAATAGTCTTTCACATATGCATATTATTGATAAATCACTACAAATTGGCTTCTTTAACAATTATGAAATAAATTGTGAAAAATTTTATATCCCAAAATTTCCATATATAAGAAGTTTCAAACTTTTTTCATTTTATGATTTTAACTTTTATAAAATCAAAAGCTACTTGATATACTAGTAATTAAAAAGAGAGTTTAAATAAGATTTCCTCTTATTAAATCCACAATTTTCCTCCAATTTTTATTTAAATGTAAAACATGTTACGTTTAAAAATTAAAAGATTGTCGCCCATGTTGCATATTAACCAAAAGTTAGAGGAAATTGAAAAATCAATTGAAGTGGATCATGTCATTGTAACGCAAGAACAAAAGATAAATACCATATATATATATATATATATATATATTGCAATTAAATTTTTTTTTTTCTGTTTTTTGTTTTTATTCCAATTTTATGTCAAGCCCATAAGAAAAAAAAAATGAAGGCAGTGATTGTAATACCTTTTTTTTTTTTTTTTCGAAATCGACTTCAATACATTTGTTATGAACCGTAGCCTTGCTTCAAAAACATTTCAGGGAGTGAAAGGGTAGCGTAGCTGCTTCATTTCTACGTTGTGTATGCATGCAAAACTAAATTTTACTCCTGGGCTCTTGTAATTTGTTGTCTTTAGAGCATCCACATTTGTTGGTATATAATCTTCTATAATACAAAAATTCATTCATTTTACACATTTTGGCAAAAAAAAAAAAAAAAAAAAAAAAACACCCACATCAGTGAATGTAAAGTTGTGTAAAAATATGCAAAATCATCCACGAGCTACAGTAATCGTGTATATATACACGGTTACTGTAGCTCGTTTATCCCTTATATACACACGATTACTGTAGCTCGTTTATCCCTTATTTTATTATTTCACATTCGCTCGTTTTTTTCTCTCTCTTCTCCGTGCTCAACAAACTGCTGCTCAACAAACTCACTTGCTCAAAAAAAAAAAAAAAAAAAAAAAAAAAAAAAAAAAAAACACAGAGACAAAGACAGAACAAATAAACCCACACGGACAAACAACAAAGAGACAGATCGGTGCTTGATCGGAGCTAGGGAGATCTGACCAAGATGGGTCTTGCCTAATCGGAGCTAGGGAGATCTCGGATTTGATCGGTGCTTGTGGATCGGAGCTAGGGAGATCTCAGTCAAATCTGATCTGGTCGGAGTGGATTGGTGCTTATGACCGAGATGTGGATCAGAGTGGGTCTTACTTGTAGATCGGAGTCGATCGGTGCTTGATCGGGTCTTGCCTAATCTGAGATGTGAATCGGAGTGGGTCTTGCTTGTGGATCACAAACATGGATCGGGTCTTAATCAGAGATGTGCTTGATCGGATCTTGCTTGATCGGAGGAATAGTTGATCTGAGAAATGGGTAGAGATGGGAGAGAGAAAGGTATAGAGAGAGAGCAACAAATCAGCAATGGTAGAGAGAGAGAGAGAGAGAGAGAGAGAGAGAGAGAGAGAGAGAGAGAGAGAGAGAGAGAGAGAGCGTATAAGTGGAGAGAAATAATAAAAAATTTGAGAAAATTGATTATTTAATTAAAAGAGGTGATAAAATAGATGAACTGATGTGAATGTTTTGTAAAAATAGATGTGTAAAATAAAAAATGTAAGTTTTTAGTGTAAAAATAGATATATAAAATGAAAGAACTGACGTGGATGATCTTGCTTTGTCAAACTATCTTTTTCAAAAGTGTAAGAAAAGAAATACCTAAGATATAATTGGAGTATAAAATTTATGTACAGTATCTTAAGTGTTGTTTTTTAAGTTTTTCTCTTAAGATTTAATTACGTGGCTATTTAACTAAAAAATATACTTTTATCTTATTAAAAAGAAATCTACATGATAAATTCATAAAAAGAGAACGCAAGGAACAACACTTAATTATAGTGCATAAATCTAGCTCATAAATGAAAACCGCAATTTATGATAATTCAGAGGATTTGGTTTAGCTGTCTTCTCATACTTGTACTGCGTGTCAAGACACAAGACCGTGCTTATAATTATTAATTTCCCAATGGAAAAGGTGAGGTGAACAGCCAACAACTCAATTTTTATTCAATTTTTAGGGAATGCAACAAAGCAGAAAGGACAGAATATTAATGATGAAATTAAGACGTTACTTGTTTTTCTAGGAAACATGTTAGTTTAGTTGTTCATTTTTCTTTTGGCTTATACAACCAACCAAAGGGTTCATGGAGTTTAAAGGATATCTTTATGCATGAGACATCACATTTGCATATATGAAAAATTATTTATTCATTTATTGGCATATATACACGAAATGCTTCTCAACCTACCTAGAGAGAAAAACAAAACTTGCCGATGTATTGTTTAGTTTAGCAATGCTATTACTTTATTTCAGGTTTTATTTTTTATTTTTGAGATATTAGTAAATGATAAATTTTTCATAGATTTCCAGTTAGCTTAAATGATAAATTTTTAATTAATGTTATAGGATAAAATTTTATCATGTCAAAAAAACAAATGTCAATAATCCGTTCTTTTATTTTATATATAAAGGAAGGATTCGTGTCTTTAAAATTATAGTGCACAATCTTTCCAAAAAATAAAAAAATTATAGTGCACAAACCATCATAACTTCATAAGACCATGGCACAGCACTGACATGTGTCTTCAGCAATTATGGCGAACTCTACAATGCCATATTTGTGCGGCACCTATAATGCATAACAAATACCAATAAAATGTAATTTTAATTAGGAATTTTATAACTTAATTGATTGAAACTTTTTTATGTTTCAAAAAGAGATATATGGAGTTGGATCAATTATCCCTCCCTCAATCATGAAATTATTCAAAAAAAAAAAAAAAACATAAATCTCAAAATTAGCAAACATCCTCAGATAAGCGATGAGAAAATAATTTAAAATTAATGTGAAGTGACTGTCAAATGAGATCACATAATGAACCAATATTATATATGAGAGTCCAAGCTATATAATGTGACCTGGTAAGAATAGATCCAAAATATATCATTTGTGTATATATATATATATATATATATATATAGTAAGCCGCACAAAGTACTAGTCATTGGATTAATATCAAAAACAAGCTTTTCATTGGACTAATTAATTTTAAACAAGTATAAATATATATATATATATATATATATATATAGATCCCACAAAATATTGCTTCCATTATTTTCTTGAACCTATATAGGGAAGTTACGTACTGAGAGTGTGAGATTCAAATGGTGACTCCTACATATACAAGATGATCTCTTTCAACAACCGTGACGAATAGGTTATGCTTGTGCATCGTTAATAATAATGAATCTGTAAGCTACTACTTTCATTGTTATCCTATTGTTGCTTATTTTTATTTGGGGAAAAAAAAATTGTACTCAATACGCAAAACTCTAGTGTTATGGATTCGGGAAATTTGGTAAGCAATTTTATCTCCAATTTAAGAGCCTTGTTTTTATATGAAAAATATGTTTTTCTAAATAGGTATTATTGCAAAGAGTTTGATGGCTTTTGGTTAAGGGTCTCCCACCATGCGGTGACGGACTATGGAGGCATAGTTGGACCAAGGGGAGAAATGGCCCCCCTAAATTATTTTTTTTAAATACTAGTAATATATAAAAATTTTATTCTATAAAATTACACTTTACTCTCCTTAACAATATCATTGATTCTTTTACAAATAATGGTATAGTTACAAAATTTTCTATAAAATTTTTACAAATTACTGAGGTAGTAAATTTTTATTGGTTCGTGTCTAGGTTCACCACTTACATCACTTTTTAACTTACCAATAACAGCTCACCACATTAACAATTTGTTAAAAAAATTTGTAGATCTAGCATTTATTTTCCTCCTTTTAAAGGCCATTAAAAAAAAATGATTTAAAATCTAAAACAAAATATACAAGCCCAAAAAACTTTAGCCCAACAACAAAATTACCAATAGTAAAGCTAAAAATAATTAAGCTTAATCAACCAATTTTACCAAAAACAAAAAGCCCGATCCTTTAAAAAATTTTAAATAAAATAATTTTGTCCTTACCTAGAAGCAAGACACACATAAAAAACACACAAGAATAAATAAAAAAATAAAAATCCTTAGCAGTTAAGCAACAAAGCCAAAAGCCAAAAGCCAAAGCTCTACACACAGCCAGCAGCAAAGTTGCCTCCCCAAATTCCAAGTCCTAGCTCTATCCCCGCCACCATGGAGAGTGGAGAAGACTCTTAGACAAATATGAAGTAAGTTTCTTGGAATAGTAGTTTGATAGTGTAAACACAAAATTTTCCAATCGCAAAAAATCAAACAATTGAAAAGAAATATGGTTTGCAAATATAAATTTGTATTGATGAATAATGAGTACAATCTCTATTTTAATTCTTTTACAAAAGAATACCCTCTGATTCTATCTTCTTTGAACTTGACTCGAACAAGAGATTTTCTTGACTTTGGTTGGAAGATGGATTGAACGATCTTCACAACAAATCTCTAGCTTTAAGTTAGATAGAGATTTATTGTTCTTCAAGTCTTCGAATATTAGGTTGAAGTTCTTTGGGGCTTTAGAGGCTTGATCCGTTGAGCTTCAAAGATTTGAGATTGTTGAAGTTTATGGAAGCTTTTAGCTTAATTCCAATAGAACTTCAAAGAACTTGAACAAGAGATCTTCTTGACTTTGGTTGGAAGATGGATTGAACGGTCTTCATAACAAATCTCTAGCCTTGAGCTTGTTAGAGATTTATTGTCCTTCAAGTTCTTCAAACCCTTTGAATGTTCTTCAAGTTCTTCAAAGATGCTTCAAGTTCTTTAAAGACTCTTGAGACAGAATTTCTCCAGAGCTTGGGCATCTTGAAAACTTGGTATTAAAATGAGAGGGGATGTTTTCTATTTATAGTGATTTTAAAGGATAAACTCCACTTCAAATTGATATACTTAAAAGTATGTAGTAGACATTTGATTGGCCCAAATTCTTTTTAGAGATAATTATCTCTATTTATCTATTTTGATAAAAATCATATTTTGATAAAGACAATAATCAACAAAGATAAATAATTATCTCTATTTAATTTATTTTAATAAAGATAATTATCTATCAATTTTGAATAGAAAATTTATCTTTATTTTATTTATTTATTTATTTTAATAAAGATAATTATCTCTAAATTTTGAATAGAAAATTTATCTTTATCTTGTAAGTCAAATGACACGTAGCAAATTTTGATATGCCAATGTGGTGTCAATTTGGATGATGCATGTCATCATTTAATTTAATTAATTTAATGACATTAATTTAGAATTTGCCACTAAATTTTGATGTGGCATTTTATAATTGGCTTAAAAATTTTGCCTCCTACAGATAGATTTTGGGATTGAAAGATACTTGTGTTTATGTTCTGAGGGTTTGTTGCTTCGTGATTGTGAGGTTTGTGAGTTAGTTTGCATAATTGTGAAATTTTTTGTTTATATTTGAGAGATTTGTGATTGCGAATGTTGTGAGTATTATAAGGTTTGGTAAGTGCAGTTGTAATCCATATCGTTAATAGTAGATTTTGTTTGGCGTTGCCTTTAGACGTAGGCATGGAGTCGGCTGAACCATATTAAATATTATTGTTTTCTGTGGATGTTTTATATTTTTGTTCATATGAATAAACTTCCACTAGCCCCAAATCACAACAATTGATACTTTGGGTTTGTTTGGGAATAGTTTATTTAACTTTTTGCTGAAAACATTTTGCTGAAAGCATGTTAAAGCATACTTGTACTTTGAAAAAATTTGAAAAAGTGAGAAAAGATGGGAAAAAGTGAGGTTTCATAAATCTGTACATAAAAACTTAAAAAGCTGATGCCAAACTTACCCTTTAGGTAGCATGGAAGAGACAAAGATTGTACTCGAGATTTCTTACTCTAACACCATATTAAATTACGGATTTTCTAAAAAATTTAAGCTATTAGGAGATTAGAAATTTAATCACATAATTAAAAAAAAAAAAAAAAAAAAACTGGTTTTTCATGATATGGCTTATTATTATTCTTAGTGATATTGAAAGGAAAATGGTCATTGATGCCTGCATCTCATGCATGTATTCTAACTTCCCCAATTTTTGGTTGGGTATTCCCAAAATAGGGCTAGATAGAATACACAGTTTTATAAAAACATGGAAAATTGATAATTAAATTTACACAGTACATCAAAACTGCATAAATGGCCTATATATTCAATTAGATGAGGTGCAAATTATATGATTGTATTTTGAAATAATTTGAGGTTGGCTAACTAATGCCCTGTATAGCCAATTAGCCTTGCCACCAAATTCCATGATGTCTTACCCATCGATCGGTGCATAGATATGATGATCTTCCAACAATTTGGATTATGTGGTGGCTGACTTCAATTCACGTGAAAATTATCGATTTGTCTTTATCAAAAAAAGAAAAAGAAAATTATCGATTTGTCAATTCAATATTCGAGGCTTGTTTCCCACTTGCTTTCTGGGCACATGGGTTTTCGCATTCCTTTAGCTGAGTCTGCCGTATTGCAGTTCCTTTCGGACACTCACCCATTTAGTTACTACTATTTGAAAGTTCAAAAACAGAAATGAAAAGTGAAAAATAAAAAGGAATGTGTATAAGAAAGGAAGAAGGAGAAAAAAAAAAGTTCGCTTCAATGTTCGAAGTTGTATGGGAGTATTTTACACTTCATTTGTTTCGACATTAACATTTTTAGAAAAATTGGCATGAGAATCTGAGATAGACTCATTTCAACTTTATTTCATACTAAGTTAAATAAAAAAAGTCAAGAGATTGTTTTTATACCGTGTGCAACATATATTTTCAATTTTTATTTATTTTTTAGTTAAAAATAAATGAAAAATGATACTTTGTATTATTTAGTTGATATTAAAATATAAGGAAAAATCCTATTTAGAATGGTTAGTTCTTAACAATATTCATGTCCCATGCATTATATATACAATCATTTCAATTTTTTTTAACACTTTACTGATTGTTAGTTCTTAACAATATTCATCTTATTTTTGCAATGTTTGTCCTTTCATACCAATAATGATTGTGAAATATTAAAACGATTAAGGATTAATACTTATCTAATAAAACCTACCTTATTTTCCATGAGGTTTCTTTGGTGGTCTTTTTTTTTTTTTTTTTTTTTTTTTTGAGAAACTTTAGTCTGGTCTTTAACAATTAGAGAAGCCATAAAATTTGAAGACAATTAAGCAAAAATCTTATGGAATGATGTCCATAATTTTTATCAAGTTGTAGTTACAGAAAATGTTTTTTTTTTAAATAAAAATACTGCAAGTTCATTAAACTGTAGATAGACTAATAAAAGATTTTGGGTTACAATCTTTGCCTACACCAAAAATAAATTGATATATTAGTCTAATAATAAAAAGGACAATCATTACAAGTCAATGTCATAAGTTGAAACTCTATCAAAAATAAAAAAGAATCTTAGACCACAATGAAGCTTTAAAATTGTAACGGTTCCCGTACAAATCTATCGTTCTGATGGGATTGTACAAATCTATTGTTAATATTGCATAACATAGTATATTAATCGCATAAGTCTTACCAAACAAATAAGACAATGTGTTCATTCATCTCTTGCACTTATGTGGGGGAGGTGTTAGATTCGAGGAATTGACCTCTCTGTTTTTTAATCAATTATAAAGTTTATAAACCACATCATTTACTACATAATATTATATAGTTGGGACTTGGGAGGGTCTTGGCAAGGACTCTGCATTTGTTCAAAACTTCAAATAGGATTTCCAACAGGGATTACTAATTTGTTCAAAACTTCAAATAGGATTTCCAACAGGGATTACTAATATATATATATATATATATATATTTTTGGTACTTACTAGAAGGGTAATAATTTAAAGATCTGATTAATGGGTTTTTTTTAAGTATTTATTAATGGACTATTATTTTGGAATAGTTTTGATACCACTTTCATGAAAAATATAAAAAGTTGTACATTCTATCGTTTAGCTCCAAAAAATAAAAAAAACATAAAAAAAAACAAGAAAAAAAAAGTAGTCAAAAAAATCATTTTTTCTTTTATTCTTATAAAAAAAATTTAAAAAAATGTCCTAAACTAATATCTCTGTCAACCTTTTTCCATAATTTAATCTATGTTATAATGATTGATAAGTCTCTTCTACCTACCAAAAATTATGAACTATGCATGTTAGGCTCATAACCACGTTTCTTATGAATTTGTAATACCGCAGATGAGAAAGGGAAGCCTAGCTAC
This sequence comes from Lithocarpus polystachyus, assembly GCA_033629205.1. Classification (NCBI taxonomy): domain Eukaryota; kingdom Viridiplantae; phylum Streptophyta; class Magnoliopsida; order Fagales; family Fagaceae; genus Lithocarpus; species Lithocarpus polystachyus. The sequence goes on along the minus strand of CM066163.1, from coordinate 97,135,932 downwards.
ATAGTCAGAACTATAATCATTCATCCCTAGAAGGAACACAATTTGAGAGATATATGGGCCCACAATTTGCTTTGTGATCCTTCTTAGGGGGCCCAAAGTGGAGGTGCTTTTAATTTACAGCTGTGATTGGACCTTGTCAATGACTAAAAACATTCACTAGGTGTCAAGTGGATGGCCCTAAAGCCCATGTCTGCTTCAGCCCATTCAATGGAAAATGACAAAAATTAGAATTTAAAAAAAAAAATGAAGAAATTTTATCTTAGACTAACATTATTGCCAATACAATGCACATGTTACTAAAAGATCAAAATTAAACAAAAGGAAATACTCTGATAATATAATTCAAATTGAATAAAAATAAAAGAACAAAAACTATTTGAGTTATTTAACGAAAATATTATGTGAGTGAGTATTAATCAAAACCAGCAATTATAATAGTTTATATTGATGAATTTACATTTTAATTTTTTTTGAAAAAAATTGGTAATTGAGTTTTAATTGAAGTAGTATTTTAGATTTCTTAAAATTTTGTGTAGACACCCTATTTTGCAACCATTAAAAATATTATTTTGAGCAATTTAATTAATATCCAATGTTAAATGATCATTTTACATAAAGATAAAAATCTGCAATTGACCCAAGGTTAAAGTCAATTTCATAATAGGTCATCATGGAATTTAATGGCATAGTCCTTCATGAAAGGACTTAGACAATTTTCATTAATTTTGTAGGCAAACTTTTAGGTATTTCTCAGCGAAAACTGTTATGCATCATAAATTTGCTTAAAAAAAAAAAAATCAAGCAGTAAGATAAACCTCTTATTTTCACAATCCGGGACTGATAACGCTTTAAATCTTACAAATTTTTTAAAGGAATGAAAAATATCACTTGAATGATTTTGTAAGTGTGTGAAATGCACTAGCATGATTTTTTGTTCTTTAAGTTCTCCGGGCAATGCCACTGAACTACCACAAAGTTCTTAGCACACAAACATGATGTTGAATAGTTGAGAACTTATGATTCCAAATGCACTTGAATATTAGACCATTCTTTTCATGGAAAAAAAAAATGTAAGTGAAGCATGGTAAGTAAACTAGGCCAATCAAAAAATAAAGAGAGATCTTAAAATACCAATCCTACTTTGTGGATCACGCTACAGTAATATTCTTCACTACTTGTACAAACAAGAAGAAGTAGGGCCTAAAAAATATACGGCTGTAAACACTACAAACATTTTTATGGAAACAGGCTAAGCAAGGAAACATTAATCCTGGTCCCAATTAAAAATACAAAAATGCAGATATAATTTGGCAACCTAGTTGCACAAAGAACTGCCCACTCATTAGCACATTGATTCCAGAAAATCTGATCCAAGCTGTTGTCTTTAATATCTAATACATCATTCAGTGAACTACAAACTGCTTACTTCATAGGTGCTAGAAGTGCCAATGTTATTGCACAATATATTGTAGATAACAATGACCAATTGTATATCCTGAATTATCTTCGCCCTGCATACAAAATGGCATATGGCTGCATATATTTCTGTATATCTCTCATTTAACATTCGCAACTTAAATCAGTAAGAAACTTGACAAAATGCTTACTTTTTCATCTGTATATAATGTCAATGACAACTTTCAGCAGAGATTTAAACTATGACATTCTTCTCAAGAATGGTTACTTCACCATAAAACCTAAATTTCCCCCTAACACAAAGCTCAGGCAAAAACTTTGAGGCATTGCAGGGTCTAATGAGAATCAGAGATAACCTAAAAAAGAGTAAAATAAGAAAAAGAACTAAGATATCATATCAGCTTCATCAGATGATTTGTACACCAAAGAGCCTAAAACACGGTTTTTCAGTTTCATGTGTTGGTTTGGGTCCCTTAAGTTTTTTTTCCTCTCCAAGTTTATGGTCAGGGCTTACTCCAAGTTTCAGGTCCAGTTGAATGCCAACATGTTGGTTAGCCTGTTCAACCAAGCCGCCGCAGTTGTCGCTACTATTAACATCAATCATGTTGAATGAACGAGCGTCATTTACTGCTTCTTGGCACTCACACAAGTAGAAACTAATAGTGTCATTAGCCTTCAATTTCATTTCCTTCACAAACCTATTCCAACCCCTTGTAAAGACAAAACTCTGGCTGCTCTTCCAATAGCAGTAGCGGAATTTCCATGACCTCATCATCCTGTCATAGAAAATTAGCTGCACAGCTTCCTTGTTGCCTCCTCCTTCGTTGTCTTCTGCAGTTTCAGAAATACATGGGAAGTACTTGACAGCATATTTCTTAGGGATGACAAGTCTATTTAGATTACCAACATCACTTGGCGTAAGCTCCTTTTGAAAAAGTTGTTTACATGATAGTCCTCCTTTGCTTTGCACCCTACCCAAGTTCAAATCAACTGTTTCCACAATATGTGAATGTGTCCTTAGGAAATCTTCAAATTTGGATTGATAGGAACCCTCCTTTATCATGTTGAGCACAGCTTCAGTGCTATATAGATTTTGAAAGCTTGGCTCTTCAACAGTGATATCTGTCCAAGGGAAATTTCTTTGGGAATCTCCACTCCTAAGCTTGATAGCAGCACTATCATAAGCCATGGCAGCTTCTTTTTCAGTCTTGAAAGTCCCCAGCCAAATGCGCCGGTGATTGGCATATATTTGTGCACCCCAGTGCCCATTTTGCTGTGGTACAACACCTTTGAATTTAGAAGATGCATTGCTACCACGCCTTGCACGTTTGCTTTCAGTAAAAGGGTAAGCGGTGCTGCTTGAATCAGAATCCTCTGCAGTTGCATTGACTCCACCATTTGAAATCATACTTAACATGTCATCTTCCATTGTAATCCTGCATGCATAAAATGTCACGATGGAGACTTATACATTCATTACAACTAAAAGAGATATTTGATAACAAATGAAACTCATCTTTATCAGATACCAATTATCACATGGAACATATTTTCTTTTCCTTAAAAAATAAGTGGTAATAAATGAAACAATTCATAGCTTCAGTAGAATTACATGAAACAAACTTTAACATCTCAGCTAGCAAAACAAGACAAGAACATGGAGCGCCACTGCTTCCCATTCTCTTTCCCCCACTCATCTCCACTGGTGTCAATTTTAGCCTTGACAGTGCCTTCCGTTCTCTCAACTTCAACCAACTCACTATTTCTCATTGGTGCATCACTCTCCTTTGAACACGACAAAAACATCTCAAGTGAGACTCCCTCATCATTTCATCAATAAGGACCACCCCCATCTTTAAAAGGATTTCCTCATTTTGAACTTATCTTTCCTTGTATTTCCACATATCCATTTACACATTTTCATTTCAACCACACACATTTTATGAATATGTTTTCTTAACAGTCTAATATTCAGTACCATAGAGCATAGTCAGTCTTTTTCTTTGAAAAGTAATAAAATTTTATTAATAGAATAGGTTACTTCACGCTTAAGATGAGGAGCACTTCGTAATCTAAAAGAATTACAAAAGAGAATTTAAGTGATTCTATGAAATCCATAAGGGTGTTGCTATTTGTAAAACCCCATGCATGAGACCAATAATCAAACAAAGTTCAAATCAACAATGATTCCCAGTGCTTCTTTGATATGTCTGCATCTTCAAAATCTCCTTCCACAATAGCCAAATTAAACATAACAGGACAAAGTTCCCAATATCAGATAAGTCCTCACAAACCATCTCCTCCACCGGAACAAAAGGCCAGCAATCCTTGCTAACACCCATTGGATCCCAAAAGTTCTAAACACCAGGCTCCACAAGTCTTAGGCTATATCACAACGAGCCAAAAAATGATCTACTGTCTCTCAACTATAACGGCACATGCAACACCATCCAACTAAGATAAATCCTAGTTTGAAAATATTATCACAAAGTAAGAATCTTCTCCCATGCATGTTGTTGTCCAAACAAAGAATGAGACCTTCTTAGGGGCCTACACCAAATACTTTTCTAGGGGAAAGAGTTAGCCAATGCATCTCTAATAGCCTCATAATAGGAGAAATGTTAAAGCAACCCCTCCCTCTCAATTTCCATATCAACCTGTCACACAACTCACACACACCAGTCCTAGGGACATTGGAGTATAGAATATCTACAAAAGAACAGATTAAGTTCAATCCTCAATCTTGAAAGTGTCTGTAAAATCTAACGTTTCAGATTCGACCTTCCCCACCTACCAGGCTATATCCATGACTGAATGGACTGAGACATTCTGATCAAGCATACAAGCGAGGGTACAACTCTTTTAGAGAATGACTCCTACACCATACATCATGACAAAACCTTTAATGAGTGTCAACCCTCACCTTGAAATACACATAATGCTGCAAAGTGTCCAATCTTATAAATTTTTCCTTTTAAATATGTATTCTACGGTCACACAATGCTCACAATGCACTTCTCCACTTCACCCCCCATGCACTTAATTATTCTATGGTTCACATCCTCTTCTATCTTTCCATCTTTATGAATTATCGATCTCACTCTTCGATATCTCTTGCCGTCTTATAGCTCTTTCCTCTATGTTTCAGCTTTACTAAACTTTCATTTCATCATTTCCATGTAATTTGGTTTAGTCCTATTGAAACGAGTTCTAAGCATCTCACTAAATTTCTAACTTGACATCAGCTCTAAGTCTTGTTTCATCCACAAAAACTAACATTTGCAAAAGGCAGACATCAAAGGACTTCCTCTTGAATCTACGTCTAATTTCATCCACAAAACTATCATTTGCAAAAAGCATACATCAGGACTTCCCATTGAATCAATTTAGTGAGCCCATCCATCACTAGTGCATAAAGAAGACAAAAGTGAAGTTTCCTCTATGGATTTAAGGTGAATGAAGAAACACATAATTTTTCTTATGTTTTTCCTGTATAATACCTTTTTTTGGTAAGCTATAAAAAATCATAATGCAATTTAAAAAAAAATTAGGACAGCCATGGAGCAATAAATTTTTTTTTTTTTTTTTTGGGGTTAAAAGGGTGCAATAATTTTGTTACTTTGTCTTTGCTCCAAACTGGTGCAATAGTTATTGTTGTAAGAGAAATACAACTAGAGATCCGTACCTAGTTAGTACACATTCAATAAGGAACCCAAAACACATTGTACAATGTCCTACAAATCCAAATCTAAACAATCCTCACAAGCAAACACAAGCTCCCTCAAATCCCTAACATCAGTGTCAAGGAAACATGCATTGTGTTGCAATGTCCTTAAACTATTAGGTTGACTCTACTACTATCTGTCATGATTTATGAAAAATTAAACAAATCAATGTGATGACTTAAAAAGAATAATCACCACTTATATAGCCTAGATAGTTCAAGTGCATATCCGATGTAAGACTTAGTAGACATCTACTTCTCACCATCCAAATCTTTGGGATCCTTTATCAAAAATGGTATCATAGCTTCAAACAATTATGTATTTAGACATTAATTTTCATAAAGACCATTTTCACATATGAAGTAATTTGGAAATCTGCTGCAATTCATTACATACTTAAGATGCATATTCTGAATCCTCTAATAAAAATTCTTTGATTTTTTTTTTAATCTTTTAAAAAATTATGGATATAAAGGAGGCAGGGAAATTCTACAGTATAGAGGAAACTAGCTTCAGTACGATAAGACATACAAAAGACAGTTACACCAACTGCGTGGGGTTAGGTGACTTAGGTATACACAAAATATGAAAAGACGTCAGATTCTATAAAGCTGTACCTCAAACATTGGTGGGCTAGTGTGTGATGATTTTATAAAGCTGTACCTCAAATATTATTAACGCATTTTTAGTAGACATGGCAAAACGGGCGGATCGGGTCTGAGTCGAGTCAAACGGGTTACGGGTCAAACAGGTTAAAAATTGGTCATTTTTAGCGGGTTAAAAACGGATTTGGGTTGCTGGTCGGGTCGGGTTGACCCGTATTTTTCACATGAATTTTTTTTCTTTTTTGTTTTTTATTTTTATAAAGAAAACGTGTATTTGCAATTTAGAAAGTTATGCAACAAATTACTTGATATAAAATGCATTATTTTGAATTCACCACTTATATCAAGTATGAACTCAGTTAAACTTATTAATACTTATTCAATAATTTTAAAATTATACAAATCTTAACATTGCTATCTAAAACATAATAACACAAAGATAAGTAAAACAAATACACAAGTTTTATTTCTACACAATATCAACATTCCAAATATAAAACAAAATTACAAATAACTTATTGGATAATTCATTTGATAAAGAATAAAAGCATATAAGAAATTTACAATCTTGAAAATTAATTTTATAATCTACTATCAATTGTAGTTAACACTCTATTTCAATTTGAAATATACATTAAAGTTTGATTGCTTACTTATTTATTCATGGTCTCTTTTATGAATATCATATTATTGTTAAGTAACACACTTTAAGAAATATCATAATTTATACTAAAAAGCCATTTATTTTAGACATAAATTGTTAAAAAATAGGTCTAAGCATTCATAATTTATGTTAATTTGATACTTTGGCTTCATTATGTTCACACTCGTGAATGTTTCTCACACATGTCTACAATTTTAAATCTATGTTTTTAACTTTATTGTAACCAGATTATCTTTAAATCTATTTGATATCTAAAAATCTTTACTCATTACAGAATGGTCAACCATTTATCTTTCAATTATTTGCATATAGTTATATAAATGTATCAATTGTTTCCTTAAAGCTCACAATAAATAATTAAACCAATATTGTCTTAATTTCACTATTTTTTCAACAAAAAAAAAAAAGGTTTAAAAAAATGTTTCAAGTCTCGGGTCGGTTCGACCAGCAAAAAACACAAGTCGGGTCTCGGGTCAACCCGTTTTTGCTTCGGGTCAAAAAATCGGGTTCGAGTTGAGTATTTTTCAGGTCAGGTCAGGTCAAAAAATTCTGACTCGTTTTGCCATGTCTAATTTTTAGGAAGGTTACTATCATCCAGATAACCTTAAAAAGATCAATAACTGACATCAACTACTGAATTATCAATCCACTTCAGGCAGGACAGCTAGTTGTCTTGCCAAATTAGTATGTTGACTTTTGAATCAACTTTCACGCCTTCTCATGAAATATTGCATCATATATTCAGCCTACAAGTGAATAGTACCACGTTCATACTAATAAAGACAGCAACTGGGGTACAATCATAGTTAGAGTTGTGAATTGGCCAGATGGAGTAAATCCAAGTTTTGGCACATCTAAAAACAAGAAATAAAAACACGACACATTTTTAGCACGATGGTCACTCCACAAGTATAAATGCTTATAAGGTGCGGGGCTAAAGGTTGAAGTTCAAATCTTCAGGGGGGAGACTCACACATATAAACACTTAGATTAGACTAGAGTAAAATTTTTATCTTGTATAAAATAAATAAAATAAATAAGGAAAACATTGGACAACTTTACATAGAGAGAACTTGAACATTAAAGAACTGATGTAGGAGAGGACCAACCCACACCCCCCACCCCCCAAAAAAAAAAAAAAAGTATTTCTACAACTAATTTTTATCACTTGTAATATGTTAAAGATGAGAAAAAAATATTATAGAGAAGTGGAAGAGAAGAACATATGGATTACGCGGTTCGGCTTGATAGCTTGTCCACAAAGGAAGATTTTAGCAACTACATCTTACTATGATAAACTCATCTATTATAGTGAACCCTTAGTAGGGTATATATACAAGATAGGGTTAGTCCTAGATGGGATTACAATATATTGGGCCTCAGGGTACATTACATTAACATAAACTCAATCATATAGGTCTAGCTTGGAACATATATACACACTATGAAAAGTTATGAGCAAGAGAAGGCTGAAATGTGCCTAAAACAATCGAAATAGAATATAAACTGATTGAAATTGAAGTTGAACCGACTGAAACTTGGCCTAACCGACTGAAACTTGTCCAAACATAGTGAGATGAACCAACCAAAATTGAAGCTAAATCGATCAAAAAGTGAGATGAACTGGCCGTAACTAATCAAAACCAAACATAGGCTTTATCCAGGTTAGGTTATCCTTATCATGGATAAGGGACAACCAACTACCTATACCTAAACAGCCAAATATCTACCAAACAACCTTTATCCCTATCAATGATTAAGTTATCCTTATTCATATAGGGATTAGCCCACACCGTCAACCATAAAGGGGTTTTCCATGTGTACTTCAACCAACAACTACATAGGCGAACTCAAAACTCGCTAGCAAGCACTACTCGGCTGACCACAATGACCAAAGAAGCACCATAGAGAACAATTTAGATCAAGGAAAAACCACGGAAGGGTACTAGATTTGACAAGACACACCGGAACTACAACTAAGGAGTACTGGGTTTGCAAAGAGAAGTCAAAATAAATTGAAAATAACAACCCACAAAAACCACCAAAAATGATCAAGATCAAGGATAAACCTCCATCATTGAAAAACCACTAGGATACACCAAAGTATGCCAAGAACTACAACAATCGACATCTACCTACCCACCCACCATCGAGATCTTCCAACCAACCAACAAGAACTAAGAACATCAAAAACACATACTTTGTTAACCATCGAGAACAAAGACTCCCAAGAACGACGACTTGGGTCTATGTTTCTACTTACACAAGTTAAGCAACTAGTGACAATTACTGTGGGGGAGGTGCGTGAAGATACCTGACATTCCAATAGTCTTCATGCACCTTCCAACAACATTTAATTGAAGGTGATCAGAGATGGCTCTAATACCATGTTAAGAGCAATAATAAAATAATGTAGAGAAGCGAAAGTAGAGAGAGAGAGAATACCATAAGGATTACGTGGTTTGACCTAATAGCTTATGTCCAAAGATTAGTCCTTAGCAACCACATCTTTACTATGATAAACTCATTTGTTACAATGAACCCTTAGCACCCTTAGCAAGGTATATATAGGAGTTAGTTAGCCCTACAAGGGCTTATAGTATATTGGACCTCCTAAGCCATTACATTAACATGAACCCAATATCTTTAACATAATCAACATGTATGCATAATGTCATATGTTAGAAATGATAAACTATCATTTGTCCCAAAACCCTAAACTGTTAGGAAAGAGTGAATTAAGCATTTAACCATTATTCTAACATTCTCCCTTGTGTGGACCTAGACTCTCTCTTAATAAGTGGATTTTAACACATGAGATTACATTTTAAATAGAAGGTAGAGTGGAGATAGCTTTGAACTAAAGAAACTCTAACACTGATAACATGATAAATTACCACTAGTCCTAAAAGTGTAAATTATTAGAAAATAGTAAATTTAATCATTTGACCATGATTATAACAAGAAACATCTTAAAAACATAGCTATAAATAGAATCAGCTCCTAAAAGAACTTGACTGGCCCAGCCTAACTACTACAATTTAAAACTTGAAAAGCTTCTTGTTTAAAACTGGATCTTGAAGGAAGCATTACAATCTCGCTATGCTATTCCAGTTGTTCAATGAAGATGACAAAAAAAGTGTCTAAAGACATATATCAAAATGAACCATGCAATACCACCCATTTTAAAAAATCTTGATTAATCTTAGGCATGACCCAAAAAGGCACAAACTTAATACCAAAACAATCATTTTACCTTAATTTTTATTGATAATGCCAATGAGCTCTAACTATGACATCTCCCCTTGTAAGAGAAGATGGACATTGAGATCATGGATCTAAGACATGACGGGAATGCATATAACTTACCAATAAAAAGATTTTTTTTTAATAAATTCTTACATTAAAAATCACCTTAGTAATAGAAGAAAAAAAAATTAGCACACAATCATGCAATTGAGCCTCAAGATGGAGAGCCTTTCCCTAATATTACTACGAGCATACTCAAAATAATGATATTTCAGGCTGGAAAGAATACAAAGAGGCAAGGAAAACCATAAATATCCTGATTTATGAACCATTAAAGTAAGACACCCAACCTGTTGTCTTGTTATGTTACTTCAGATTAGTTCATTAAGCCTTTCTCTATGCATGGATAAAATTGTAAAAGGAAATTGTTAGCATCTGAAGAAATACTTCATAAAAACGAAAAAATTCTAGGAACATTTGGGTCAATATTAGATGCTTCTCCTTATCTAGGATTCACAAGTCTCAAACTTGTTTACACCAATCAAAACCTTGTTTATGATCAAACATGAAACCTCTCTAAAAATAGGGCTAAAATACCAAACTTTGCATCTAAACTCTCTGCAATCATAGGAACAAGAGAACTCTGAAGCAATTTTTTTTTTTCACTAAATGAAGATCCAAGTCAGATAAACTGGCCCCCACTTAAGTGTTATAAATTTCAAGTTGAATAGTTGACCCAAAATCATTGCAATATGGTTGAGTCAATTAGAAATTCAAAATTATTACAACAATGAAGGCCATATTCTTAAACGAAAACTTACCACATGAGGGGCTATCACTGAAACAATGATCTAGCTAGTTGGATAGCAAAGAAAGATAACATAAGAATGTCAAACGCTGTGTGTGTGTGTGTGTGTGTGTGAGAGAGAGAGAGAGAGAGAGAGAGAGAGAGAGAGAGAATGTTTTGTGAAGATCTCCAAGGCTTAAGGCTAGGGGGATACTTATCCATGCAACATATCATCTTGTTCATAAAAGCTACTTTTTGGAAACAATGTTGGCTCCGCCTCATTGAATTAATCATGGCCATGAAAGATTTACACAAAGCAAGTTAGCATTTAACTGGGAAAAAAAAACCACAAGAATAAGGCAAGGCACTATTACCTGAATTTTAACTTTTTGCACACATTCTATAAGACAATTCTAGCTGAATCACAACAGTTCAACATCATATATATTGCTGCTCATATGTAGCAATAGACATCGTTCAAATACAGAAATAGTATACCAAACTACTCTGAAATAATTACAAAATCAAACAATCTATGAATTCAAAAAAAAAAAAAAAAAGATAGAGAGCAAGAATGGATAATGCCAAAGGCAGTCATCCAGTCATACAAACATCTCAACATTGACTGTTTAATAATATGATTAGGATGTTCTACAACATCTACGTTTTACTATGATGCTCCACTAGCTTATCCACATAACACATCAAGGAACTACATTCAAATCTTACCACTCCTATGTTGATGGTATCTCCCATGATAACATTTAAGCATTTTAGTCTCCCTTTTTTTTTTCCCTTTTGATGAATATTTTACTAGAAAGAGATGAAAGTCATACGTACAAGCAGTACATATAGAGCTCTAGTAAAGAATCACACATTAAGATTCAAATAATCAAAAAAGTCATAAAAAGCAAAGGACATGGACACTAACAAAACCAGTAGACACTTGTATAATGACTACAAAAATAAAGATTTTAGCTCAAGAAGAGAAAACACAATGCTATTAAATGAGCAGGAGCCTAGCTACCAACCTGAGGCGCCAATCAAGAAAGTCATATATAGAGGTTAGACTTAGTTAAAAAAAAAAAAAAAAATCTTTTAGCTCTAAATTAGGCTCTCATGATTTTGAATTTGAGAAGCCTATATTATAATATTAGCAAGCTGATTGAACAAGGAAAGAAACCCCTTATTTCCATTCTTAGATTTTGTGGCTAGTTTGGCCTCTATTGAGATTCCATGCTATTGGCTTTATCCACAACTTGGCTTTGCTATCACTCATGACTATGACTAGTAGAGAGTTTGTGAAATTGTCTCACTAGAAAAGAAAGGTTGATTAGTTAGGTTCAGGAAAATATTCATTAGGAAGAAAAGTATAGAGTTTGTGAAGTTGTTCCACCAGAAGAGACAGGCTGATTAGTTAGGTTAAGGAAAATATTGATTAGGAATAAAGAATTAGGATTATTATCAAGAGTCTTGTACCTCAACTAGCACCTCTTGATGTTTTGATGGAAACATTCAGGGTTTAAATCCTCTCACCCCTCAATTAACAAAATAAATAATTAATTTGAGGAGATTCCAATTGACTAGTAAATATATCTTATAGAGATACTAATAAACTCAAAACTTAAGTCTTTGGGGTTTTTTTTTTTTTTCACTAGCGCATCATCCATGGGCCACTTGTTTGTCATTCATGGGAACCACAAGTCAACCATGCACACTCATCCATGGGAACCTTGCATGCACCATTCTTTTTTACATAGCACCATTGGTGATACCACTTTGTTGCGCATTTCTTCCAAAATCATCTTTGTGTGGGCCTTATGGGCTTATATATTGTGTGGGATCCAAGTACACACACCTTGTCCCAAATTGTAAAAGGAACCCTAAAAACCTTCCCACATCACCGCACACCACCTTGGGCTCTAATACTACTTGCATTGTTAAGAAAAGGCTTTCTTTTAAGGGAAGACTAACCGAAGTGCCACAAGTGGCTTGGTTGAGAGCTCATACATGAAGTGGGAGATTTGTTGATATTCATCTGTGAGTGGTGTGGCTAGTTAAGACATAAAGTCTTGTATTGGATAATAAAAACAATAGCAAGTAATTAACATAACATAATTGGAGCTAAACCCACTGGCTTAAGCTTTTGGGTCAAGTGGCGTCCCTATATGGTATATTTACTACACCATTGACCTCTCCCTAAAGTGTTATTTCCACAACATTGGGTTTTCCTCTATATACCAATAAATGTGTGACTACTCTCTATCTCTCTCCATATTTTCCACATAAACATGTGATTCTTTGTGTGGAAATATATGGAGAGAGCACATCAAAGAAACATTACCTACAGTGAAGATTGAAGTAAAATTCAACAAGAAAAAGAAAATGATGCCAATTTTGTAAGGCTAATATAGATGGCAAATCTATATTTTTATTGAAGTTAGTGGGGGTATGAAATGGCTACCCTATTCTCAAACTAATATAACACATAATTTCCTCATGCTACATGTTCTTCTTTTCCTGCATCTATTAAATATATTATTATAAACTAGGGTAGCCAATTCAGAATGAGGTATATATAGTTGGAAGTGGTGAAGCAAAATGAGCTACATCCTAGCAAAAGGTTATTCCCTTGACAAATAATTCAGACTTATGTTTGAGCATCGACCACGTAAAGGGGGAATGACTGAATCATGTGTGTGTGTATATCAAAGCCCATGCATATAGCATACACCCACATAAATCTATCAATTCAACCTAAGCTGACCAACAAAACTATCGACTTTCTTGAGAATCAAAACAAGGATTTATCCTACCCCAGCCCTTTGTCCCCCTAACTATAGCTTAGTAATGGCCTAACCCAATAATGTAGTAGGGTGGAATTAATATGCAGGCACATTTTCAATCCTCGGGGTTAGATTGCTCTTGCTACCAACAAAATCAATCTGCCACTTGCATGCCTAACTTTAAATAAACATAGGGCTCCCTTAAAATTAGTATCCTGCATGTTTGCGTTCTTACTTATCACACTGTGTGCTCCAATAAGCAAATAAAGTTCTGCACAAACTGACCAATTTCGTTCTCATGTGGCACTTGCTTATAAAAAACCTATATGATGTTTTTGTATTGAATATACAAAGCAGATGACATGCAAAATTCAGATTGAAGTGTTGAACCCAATTTGTATGTGTTGTCTAAGTTCAACTTGAAGACTAATATCTATGGAATAGTTTGACAGTTTTATGACTTTCGCTTAGAAACATTACAATTCAACCAAATTGTCTATAGATGATTTACTGCATCCCTAAACCTCTATTCAAGTATCAAATCATGATAACAATTGTACATGAAGAAGTGGGACGAAAAACCTCCCAGTTCCAGCTCACAATCTTTAAAAAATATATCTACAAATTACAATACAAATTTATTTCTTACAGTTCTAAGTAGTGCTTTAAAAAAAAAAAGTCCACGTGTCATAATAGTTTGGAAATTTCTAAGGCCTAAGTTTAACTTGAAGACTAATTGTACAATTCAGGTTGAAGTGTTGAACCCAGTTTGTATATGTTGTCTAACTTTAACTTGGAGACCAATATCTATGGAGATTATTTTGTCAGTTTTATGACTTGGAGACCCTAAACCTCTACTCAAGTATCAAATCATGATAACAATTCTACATGCAAAAGTGGGACATGAAACTTCCTAGGTGTTGTTAAAAGCGCACTTAGGCTCAATTAAAGCTCAAAGCCCCAAGGTATAAGCACTTTGATTGGCCAAAGTGAAGCACATTCCAAGAAGCGTGTCTAAGGCACGCTTTTTTGGTGTTTTTTGAAGAAGCTAAGACATTTTTTTGGCGGCTTTTGAAGAAGCACCAAGGTACACCTCGGCAATCTTTTTTATTTTATTACAAAAAATATAATTATTAAAATTAGTTGCTTGATCTTGAAGGAAATAACATGGACCATAAATTATTATACAAGCACTATTCTTAAGGTGGTATATTTTACAAATATATATATTTACATATTAAAATATACGAACAAGGCTAATTACTATTCTTTCTTTGGTATTTGCCTTTTAGATGTATTTGATTGAACTTTGAACCAAATAAATCATTTATCATAACTATCATAGTTACATATATTTATAAAATACTAGAGAATTATATAAAATGTTATGTGTATCATATAGTCCATTGATGGTTGTTTTCAATTTACTATATAAAAATTTTAAGAAATTGAAATAACTTAAGTAAAATTAGAACTTACAAACATCATAAAATTACACTTATCTAATAGGTAAATTTTTTTTTAAATTGAGTTTTTATTTTATTTTTATAATATGTCATGAATATTTCTACAAGAGGGTATAAGATATTATATTTGAAAAATCTGCACTTTACTTCAATCTAGCTCAAATTATTTTTAAAAATATATCTACAAAATACAATAGAATTTTTTTTTTTTTTTACAGACTTAAGTAGGGCTTTTAAAAAGTTTTTTAAAACTAAAAAGTTACAATAATAGTTCAAAAAAATTCTAAGTCCTAGCCACATAGTAATTGATCTCTTATGTTGCCAAAAATACGAAGGTAATAGATTTGCACACAAGGGAATGAGATAAATGACTACAAATGATACTCATAAGAAGAAATTGTAGGTCTTTAGGTAACATCTTGGGAAGAAAAAAACTGAATATTTTTTATGCTAGGTTGATCTAACATAGAAGCTATTTTCGTACCCAGACACCTAATGGAAAAATATGGAGACACCCATAAAAATATGGAGAGACCCAAAGAGATCTTTATGTAGTTTTCATTGACCTTTTCATTGACCTAGAGAAAGCATCTGATAGCGCCTTTAAATAGGTAATGTGGTGGATTTTGGAATTTAAAAGACTTCCTCTAAGATGAATAAGTGACAATATTCGAAATGAGAAATTCATTTGAAGATACAAGTGTCCCATAACATTGAAAAGATGATGAGAGAGTCACTTAAGATGGTTTGGTCATATTCAGATGAGAGCAATTAATGCCTCAATATGAAAGAGTGAGTTGATTCAAGTTCAACGAAAAAAGGTAATAGGAAGCCCAAAAATAACATTAACATGTCAATTAAGAAAACAACAGAAAGTATGAATTTAAATAAAATAGAAAAAAATTAGTGATCGAGCTTATCTCGTCTGTTGAAGATCCATAGTCGACCCCAAAATTTTGGGATTAAGGCTTGATTGATGTTGTTTTTGTTCATGTGTCACCAAAGATTCATTACTTGGGTGACTGGTTTACCTGATTTATATAATTTTATTACTTATCAAAAAAAATACAATGGCACCATGGTATAGGCAGAAGTGGGACTTGGAACTTCCTAGCTCTAGCTAAAACTGATTAAAACATATATTATATTTTTCTGTCATAAACTACAAAAATACAGTTCAGATTTATTTCTTGTTCCTGTAGTTCTTTTAGAAAGTTGAAAACCACAAAAGTGTGATAATAGTTCAGCAATGTCTAAGGCTTACCAACGTAGATATTGACCTTTTATATAGACAACAATACCAAGGTAATAGTTGTGTGTGCAAGAAACCGTGGACAAAGACCACAAATGATACTAATAAGAAGAAATTGTAGGTCTTCAAACAACAACATTTTGGAAGGATAAAAAAAGAAAAAAAAGGAAACTAATCATTTTGATCTCTATGTTCAGCCTCAATATACAGAAAATATTTGAGGGTACACTTGGAAGATGTGGATCAATCATCAGGCCACTGGACATGAATTGAAACATCTTGAAATCTTGAATTCATCACTGATAATTTGGCCAAAAATTACATCTAAACGAAAGTATGCAATAGGCCGGGAATAAGCTGGTTGAAACAAATGAAGGCTATATAGCCTGAGGAGAAATTAAACAAGGTTTTTGCCGATGATCTAAGACAAGAAAAATCATGTGTGCATCATTCCATCCTGGGGTCAAGTTAAGTATGAATTAGCAGCTCACTTCCTCAATGCAGTACAGGCAGCATCAGAAAGTGTCAATGACTTCAAGATATGTTGCTTAAAAAATTATTACCTCCAGTTTTAATGACTTGTTTTAAAGAACATTGAATTAATATTACAAATTGTTTTTTGCCAATGCTATATCATTGGTGATGTACTTCGCATTAAATTTAGCCAAAATCCCTATTATGTGTATCTAATTGAACCATAAGCTATATGATTCAGTGCCAAAACTTAGCACAAGGTGGAAATATCAGACATGCAAAGCAAGCCAACTTAGTATTTACAAAGTGAAAAAGACACCAGATACATAAACTATGATCACTTAAATGGCTTACCACAAGAGTTCTTTTAAAAAAAGATTAAATATGGCTGTAAAAGACATACCCACGAGATCGTAAAGATTGCCCTAAAACAAATATTCATCAATTCAATTATCTCCTTGGGCAAAATTAATTCAATTATTAAGAAGATGAAATTGATTTTCCCTCTCTTGTGTCAGATTAGGAAGACGAGAGTGGTTAATGATATCGTATAATCTATTTCCATAAAATAAGCTAGGCAACGGATTCTGTGAACTACAAACTAATCCCTAATGTAATTTCCACAAACAATTAGAAGAATACACCTCTTAAGAAAAATGAAACTATGTTAAAGCACTAAATAAATGTAGAGGAAACGATATCAGAATCTAGGACCAAAATTAAATTTTCCTTAATTATCACAAGTTCAAAAAAGGGCATCTCATGTTGAACTAATCTTAATGCAAAACCAGTTACTTAATCGTACTTTGATGCTAAACTGCCTTCAAATAAACTAATATGCCATTCTAGGTATGAATTCCTCATAATCATATAGTCCATAAATATGAATCTCAGCACACAGAGAAACAGTTAATAACAAAAAATTAAGAACACCCATAGAAATAAATACATAAAATTAAAACGACAAGTGAAAGAAATAAATTAGCAAACTAAAACTAATTAAAAAGATTGGAATTAAAACGGTTACCTGAGTGATTAACCTTCTACAAAGAGAGGCTGCAGTTTGACCCCCAATACCAAGCAATAATAAGAACTATAAAATAAAAACAAACAATTAAAGAACTATGTATTTTGTACTCAAAACAAATAACCAAAACCACTCTCCTTGGTGAAGAAGAAAGTATCTTCATAATAAAGGTAATAAAATAAAATCAAGGAAAATCTGCAAATTGCATTAATTACTGAGCCAAATAAGGAACCTGCCTCTCGAAAACCTTGACTCATGGCACTGTAGTAGTACATATCTGTCGAGAAGCCGAAACAGTAATTCTTTGCCATATTTAGCAGTGTTTGCACCAACCCATTATCAAAAAAGACTCCTCCTTTGCAAGTCAACTCGAAATTCTACTAGACCAAGGCCAATAGTTGGTCGAAATCAACCAAAAATTTTCTACAAAACCATAAAATCATTGGGGGGTTTTCTTTGTTTTTCTGAGAAGTACTTATTCAGGGTTGAGAATTAGAAATTGTAAGAATCCAAAATAACCCAAAATCAGAGCCAGATTAAAAGAAAAGAGTGGTACCACATCCAAACATGCCGTTTGCCTTGCATGGTCTACCAGTGAGAGAAGAAGAAGATGGTGATGATGCAAAAAGAGGTTTTGATAAAACAAAGCAAATAACGTGAAGCAATATTTATTTATGAAAAAAAATTATTGGTTTCCGTTAAAACTAGAACAGTAACCAGGTAGGCGTACCTGCCGGAACCCACCACCATCTTCACCTCTCTCATAAAAGAGTACCATCAAAAGTCACGCTTTGAAACTGAAGCACAATTAATAAGGCTAAAATAATTAGTAGTACAGGTAGTGATAAAATCTTTGAAGAAAGAGCCTGGGATTTTATTTTTTTTAACTATTTTTTTAAGAAACAAAAAGACATCAAAACCTTTTTTTTTTTTCTTTTTTTTTGATAGGAAAAGACATCAAAACTAGCTATAGCATAAAGAGGAAATATTTTGGGTGCATGCTCATTCATATCTTACCTCTTATGAACTCTACATGTACATTCTTAATCCAGTCAATCATTTATTAAAATAAGAGAGGATAAGTATCAGAGAGAGAGAGAGAGAGAGAAATAAAGAGAGAAGAGAGGCTAAGGATCACGCTTATCAGGGTTATGTGAGGATGTGTCATATTTCTGGCTGGGGAGGCCTTTTCTCTTTTTTGCTTTTTGTGTATACTTTCTTTTTTTTTTTCTTCTTCTCTTGAACAGATAAAGAGAGAGAAGTAATTTATATAACACAAAAAGAATGAGAAACATTATTATTATATGTTCAGGAAAGAGAATTCTAGCTAGCTAGCAGCTGGATGAGTAGAAGAGAAAGAGAGACTACTCGCAAAGAAGAAGAAGAAGAAGAGACACGGCAAAAATGGGAGTATATGACAGAAAGAGAAGTGAGCACGCACTCGCAAAGGTATGCTCTCATACAATTGCCTGCAGCGTGTGCTCACTCTCTTCTGTCAGTCTCTTCCGTGTCCTTCTTTGTCTTTGATGAATAGTCTCTGCGTGTGTGTGTCTGTGGATTAATTTATACACAAAAACAAAACAAAGAAGTAATAGTAGAAATCCAATCCCTCATCCACATAACAAACACAATTAATTAATACCCATCATTCTCCCCTATCCGTCAGATCTAAAACAAAGCTGAAATACACCCATTTTGAAGAGAAGAGTAGAAGTAGTTTCCTCAGCACTCAAATCCACACATAGACTACATAGTGACATACCCATTTTCCCTTTTAAACTCATGAACATGAATTAGGGTTTTCTAAACCCCTTTCACTTTTTGCTTTTTCTTTTTCCTTCTCTCTCTCTCTCTCTCTTCTAAACCCTTGAGTCTTCCCTCTACTACTGAGTTGAGCAAATGATAAATAGACACACATATACGCAGAGAAAGAGAGAGAGAGAGAGAGAGAGAGAGAGAGAGAGTGAACTGATGAGGTATTGCAGGTGCAAGTTGATGTAACTTTGCTTAGGCACGATCTCTTTGGTTATAAGAGAGATGATGGGAAAAGGACAAAACAGGACAAAGTAAATTCTAAACACTCTACACAGACATTTCCACCCAACTCAAAGAGAGAGTGTAATGTCCAGGATTGATTGGTTTGGGAAAGTGGGTGGGAACTGAGAAGTATAGGTGGAGGAGGGACATTTGACTTTGAGATTAAATGGATTTTACGGCTTTCGATTTGACTGCATTTCGAGCTCTTTGGGCCGTCAGATTGTCAATATGGAGGTCCCTCATGTCTGTACTCACAACTCAATACTCACTACTCTTTCTTGAGAGAGAGAGAGAGAGAGAGAGAGATGGGACTGCGTCAGACAGGATAAACATAAACACCGTCCCATTCAAAATATCTTCTCCTTAATTTATTTATACTAATATCATTTCTTTATTAATAATAATTCAACCTTCAATTAGGATTTAGGAGTAATAAAAATAAACTGAAAATGATTATTAGATTACATTTCAAATATTTTTTATATGGAATATGCTAACGATTGTTCTTAGAGCATTAATTAATAATCTATTTTAGAAAAATTTTGATACCATTTTTATAGGAAATAAAAAGAGTTGTTGAACTTATATATAAAAAAAAAAAACTGGTGAAACAATAATTGTTTTTTTTTTCTTTTTTTATAAATTTTTTTTAAATAGATTATTAACCAATATTCTAAGACATTTGTTAGCATTTTTCTTTTTATATAAGTTTTATTTCTAACTCAAATGGTGGGTAAAGGAATATTCCAACTTATAAGTAGTGATTGTAATAATTGTTGTGGTGTATTATGTGGTTTAAACTCCATCTTCCTTTATCTTGTAAAAATTTGTCTGCGTTAAAGTTTAAGGCATAAGCAATTTTAGTTGGTGAAATTTAAAATAATTATTTTTAGTCTCTTTGACTATGTAATAAAACTAAAAACTAACACATTGTCATTTTATAAGGACTAAAATTGATTGCTATTAATTTATTAAAGACTAAAATTGATCACTTAAATTTTTTTCAAGAACTAAAGCAATTACTTAAAATTTTAGATTCTAAAATTATTCATAGACTAAAACTTCAGAGTCCAATAATCTATTTTGGTTTTTTCTGAATCCCGATCTCCCATTGATTGTACTAGTTGTTGGGTTGTCATTGCAAAATATTGACCCACTTTTAAGTTATTGGATTAGACCATTGATGTTTTATGTAACTAGATATACATTATGAATAATTCTTTTGGAATACCTTTTGCTACAATTTATTGATAGGATTGATTGTGTATAGTAAACAATCACTTTCAGATGGACCTAATATTTTTTTCTAATAAAATTTAAGAACACAGCATTTGCTTTAACTTGCTGAAATAGTTGATTGTGAGTGGTAGTTAATTACTTTTTCATAGATCCATCACATTATTTCTACCACTCATAGTAATTAACTACTTCAAGAAGTTGTAGCAAAAGTATTGTCCCTAAACTCATTGTCCTTTCTCCACTCTATATAGTCTACCACGTTAGAGTTATGACAAATGTTATGGTGCAAAAGTTGTGTTCCTAAAATTTACCTTCTAAATTTGGAGCCCCAAAATCTATATTTACAAAATGAGTGTTTTTCTTACATAATTTTTATGGTTAACTATCATTTTGACCCCTAATGTTTTTCCTATGTGTCAAAATAGGTTATAATGTTTCAAATGTGTTAGTTTAATCCCAAACCTTTTGGTATTGTATCAAAATAATTCTTGTCGTTAAGTGACTAATGAAAAAGGCTAGCGTGACTAACAAACATATTTTTTAAAAATTGCTAATTGGACAACCACGAGGTGCCATGTGTTAGTTAATTTTAAATAAATAAATAATTCAGCCAACTAAATCACATGTATGAATGCAATATTGATGCTTTGCTTGGTTACAAATGAGGGAAGAGAAGAGAAACTAAATGAATAATATCAAGGAAATGAGAAAGGAAATAAAAGAAAGGGGAAAATAAAAGAGAAGAATTTTTTTTTTTCCTTTGTTTGGTTTGCAATAAGAAAGGAAATGAAAGGAATTTTTTTTTTTTTTTTACTTTTATACCCTATAAATGTAAAAGATGCATAAAAGTTATGGAAAAATATGTAACTTCATGTCGTATTATATTATTTATTAAGAAATGATATGTCCACAACATTTTTCACAATATTTTACAACAAATCCTAAGTGGTAAGTTGTTACTGGTTGTTATTGTTGGGGCAAAAAAGTAATCTTAGTATTAGATTCAAATTTAAACCAATAACAACTAATCACCCATGATTTGTTGTGAAAATGTTGTGAAAAATATTGTAGACGTAGCACCTCTCTTATTTATTTGGATCCCAAGTTTTTAAAACCATTGTCTCCATTCAAGTCCACCCAATTTGGGCGGATTGCAAATATATGGGCTCATGGGAAATGGTTTTCCCTTTTATTTCTTCCATTGTAACCAAACAGAGGACTGTTGGACTACATTTTTTTCTCATTTCTCTTCTTTTCCTCTCTCCTTTAGCCTTTCCAAACACATTGAATTTGGAAAAGAATCCCTTGATCTCACCATGAGAGGAAATGAAGAACTTGAGCTGATCATGCGACAGTGACCTACCAATCTGACGGCGATAGCAAAGCTGATACATCCACCGGTCAATGATTAGTTTTTGGGTTTTGTTGATTTTTTAAAAGTATTTTTTATTTTTTATTTGACCCTCCTTCTTTGATTTCATTGCTTGATAAGAAGACATTGGATATAAAAGAAATTTTATTTTTTAATTGTTTGTGTTACTGTAGTTTTGAAGCCAATTTGGGGCCTGATGTTTAATTTTTTATTTTTTTTGTTGTGTATGTTAAATATAATTCCTTTCAAACAAAGGGCTTGAATTGGGATCGCAAGAACATACGATATTGAACGGTATTCAGGTTAAAGATCCTCCTCTTCAATGTCCCATCTACAATTTGGTTTCTTAGATTTTGTCAAATAGCTTGATGGGGAAAGGAACACCTTGGGGAGACTCCTTAAGTAGTTAATATAATATATAAATACACCATTTAAACCAAAATACTTAAGCCCAATGGATATGAGCTTAACCATGTTATATTAATCATTCATTCTTCTCATTAATATCCAATGTTGAACTTCATCACTTAATCAATCACACTACTCATACATGAATATCATAACAAATCTCCCCCTTCACATCTAAGCCTTCTACCAAGTCACTTGTGGCTCTTTAATTAGTCTCCCCCTTAAAGAGAAACATTTTTCTTGACAATCCAAGTGTTATGCATCTCTAGCACCAATAATGTGCCATTTACTTAACCATGTTTGGAGTGGACATGGGAGTCTTCTTTGCATAATTATGGGAGTCACCAATACCTAATCGCCTACTAAAGAGAACCTTTACTCAACTGTGAGTGAGAGAACATAGGAGTCTTCCTTGTTCTACCTGGTGGAATCTACTAACGAACACTTGTCTTCAAACCATCGACTCTAATACCACTAAGACATTAGGGAGACTCCTTGAATAGTTGATATAACATATAGTGACATCATTTAACCCAAAAATCTTAAACCCTATGGATATGAGCTCAATTATGTTATATTAATCGCTCATTCTTTTTATTAATATCTAATGCGGGACTTCATTACTTAATCAACCACATCACTTACACATGAATATTACAACATAGCCTATAACAATGAATATAAATACAAAATAAAATTTAAAGAGAAAGAAAGAAATAGATTTTGATAAATGTTTATACATACCCACCTAGAGGAATTTACAGTGAAGCTGACTTTGAAAGAAGAAATTAGCAAAGTCGAAGCCGGGTTGGAAATTTAGAAAGCAAAGGCCTGCATTCAAACTTTATTTTCGATACAAAATACATAGATTCATAGAATTGAAAAGTAGTATTGACTTCAATGATCGTCATCAACTAAGCATTCTCAACCTCTTTGATCTCCCCTTAATTGGCAGACTTAAAAAAAAAAAAAAATTGAAGGACACGTGGTAACCATGTGGCAATATAATTGGAAAAATTATAATATTTTAATATGTCTATTACCTACGACAGCGTTCTCCATCCATCACTTACAACAATGACTATTTTGACACTGTATCAAAAGATTAAGGACTAAAGTCTAAACTCACACAATTAAAATGTTGGGGACCAATTTGGTAATTAACCCTAATTTTTATATGACTCTTCATGAATTGTTAAGCAAGGTTTTCTCAAGCAAGACAATCATTATTTTCATGGCCAAACTCACACATGCATATATCGACCAATTGCAAAACGTTACTAGGATGAACCTTGGGCTCTAGTACCACTTGTTGTGCGATAGTGGAAACTATGCTACCACTTGTCATTCAATTAATGGTACCCAAGGATTTGAACAAATATTAAGGTAAATATATCAACAAGAACATACATAGAAAACATTAGAATTTACTTGGTTCTGCAAACAATCTACTTCCACGGAGAGAGAGAGAGAGAGAGAGAGAGAGAGAGAGAGATCAAATCCATTATACTCAATAAAGATTACAATGTTCAACCTTTCTTACATACATATCATCATGAGTACATATCATTTTAACCCCAAATAACTTTCAAATTACTCTCATTCTAATAGTCTTCTTCTCTATCCGGAGAAAGCCTATTCTAAGAGCCTTCTCTTGTTCTAGGAGAACTCTTAATTTTAGTGTGTTTGGATAGAAAGCAATGAGTGAAGAGTAGAGGGAAGGGGATGGGAAGGGTTTAATTAACTTGAATTGTTTGGATGTTTTTTTAAATGAGGGAGAAGGGTTTGAAGGGGTATGGAGGGAAATCTTTCCCCTTATCTTGAAAAAAAAATCTTAAATTATCAATTTTTCCCTTATAATATTAATTTATAACTATTTCTTTGAAAATAGCAAATGACAGTCATCCTTGTCAATAGAGTCCAAATTTGGAAAGGATGGAGTGTAAAATACGAGTTTTACACCATTCATTAAGAGATTGTCACATCAGCATTTTACTTAAAATTTAATACATCCTACAACATCTAATAACATCTCAATAAACTATTAATTTGGTTGGATTTATATATAGGTATTAGAATTGACTGAGTGTGATTGTACTTATTTTTAAATATGTAATAAGATGATGTGGTATGTTAGGATTGAAATAGTAAAACATGAGTTTTACACTACATCCTTACATAATTTAATCTATTGTCAATATATATGACAATTTCATTCTATTCTCTCTCCTACTTGATTTTTAAAACATCCAAATAAAGGAAATGCATATTCATTCCTCTTCCACTTATATAATTTCTAATACATTCAAACAAGAGGGATGGCCAAGAGTCTTTTCTTCTTCAGCAAAAACTTGCCTAGAGTCGACAGATCTCAACTAACCAATCTATTTATGTTTATGTACTGTGTAGCCCCCAGAGCAAAATATCTTGGTTTATCACTAAAGATAGGTTGCCCTGAAATCTAAAGATTTCTATAATGAGATTGAAAAAGATGAATACGAAATTGCAAGCTTTGATGATCGAAACTTTTTTTTATTATGGCGCCATGTCCATTCTTATTAGAATCGTTGCTTCTGCCATCCTTTCATATGTCGATGTCACCTCCTTACTTTTCCTATAATAAGAAGTTTACTTCTCTGTTACATATAAAAAGAAAAAAAAGAAAAAGAAGTTCATTTCTCAGCTTCACTCCATGTTCAAAAAGTTTTGGTGGGTCTCAATTTAAAAGCGCAGGACATCATATGTTCTTCTAAGTCCATGACTACTCCTGCCTAGCTTACAAGAAAGAGTGATTTGACCAAGCTTTAATTGCTAAACTGGCCCTCTGTTTGTGATAGATTCTACTGGCACATGGATTCAAAAGTTCAAGCTCAAGCATAAATATCTTCGTGAAGCATCTTTTCTCTTACCACAAAATCCCAGGCAAGGCTTAGGTATTTGTCAAGTCATTTTAAAGGAAGTTTACTTTTTTTAAAGGAAAGTTTACAAATAATTATTCTAATATATGTATTTTATTAATTGATTTTAAGTTATATTCTATATATATTAAACTATTGAATTGAATCTCGCCATTATGTATATATTTTTAATGATAGAATAGATAGTTGCATAACATATACAAATACACTCACAATTGTAGACCCCCAACCCCTTTTTAGACTTGAAAGCAACAATTTGACGATGGTGTAAAGTAAACACCCCACATTCTCTAGAGTCATCGGTCCCAATGAGAAACAACTCCAGCCATTACCAATTCAATAAAAGAAGGCTCTACCCCATGGACCAAGAGAGCTTCTTTTTTTTTTTTTTTTTGATAAGATGCACCAAGAGAGATTTTTCCATAAAACACCTAGGTTCTTAATTTACATGAAGTGGCATATGCCCTTTCCATGCAAGCATATGCCAGCATGAGGATGGCATATGCCTTCTCTCAACAAAAACCCTAATTTTCTTAAAATCACTCTCATTTTTATTTTGATTGATCCTCGTTTTCCACCAACCCTAGAATTTCATAATTCTTTAAAAATAAAAAAACCTTTGCACACTTTTAGATATCATCTTTTGGCGATGAGTGCACTTTTAACAATGGTAAAAAAAGGAAGAGTTCTTTTGCATTTTCTACAGAAGGGTTTTTCTTGAATAAAAACGTCCCCTCAAAAGTGAATCTACTTTCATTTCCACTTCACTCTTTGAGGTTATTAAGTATTTTTCCGAGTGTTGTTTTGTTTCTAGCTAGTTTCAAACCTAAATCCATTCTTGCCCAAAGTCGAGCCGTGGTGGTGATCAACTGAAGCACTAGCCACTAGTCAACTTTATACATACAGTACAAGTACTTGATTCTGCCATAGTCCTTCCCTCCACGTGAATGTCTTATTTTCATTTTTTACTTTACTATTTCGAATGCTAATAATGTATGATTTATGATTTCGGTTTGTTTTTTCTTATCTGCCATTCATTTCATCCTTCGCATGCTCACAATACCCAAATGGGTTGTTATTATTATTATTATTATTATTATTATTATTATTATTATAAGGCCAAAATATATCGTTGATTCCTAAACTTACATTTAGCTCATAATTCATTTTTTTCTCCAAAAAAAAAAAAAAAAACTCATGAGCCATTTTAGCTTCTTAAGTTTAGAGTGGTCACTTTTAATCATTAATATACTTAAAATGATCATTTTTATTACCTAAAAAACTTAACACGATCAATTTAGTCCCAAATAAATTTAAAACAATTGCTTTTAGCCTATTGACAATTAAGTGATGACATGAAAAATTTTAATTTGACCAACTCATCAAAGTGAATAAAATCAACCACTTCAAATTTTAAAGACTAAAATCTCTCACATTAGCTAAAATTTAAGGACCAACTTTAAGCCTGTTATTGATATCCTTCTTTTTGTTCGGAAGAATATGCATTGTAGCAATCTAGTCAATCCTAAAACAAGCAGTAAAGTTTCTTACTAAACACTGGGTACATTTTATATTATACTGAAATTAAAAATAAAAAAAGGTACAGATATAGTCGGCACTAAAATTCATTTTACTCTGTTCACTTTTACTTAAACTAATATGTAACCTGTGCTTACACACGGGATGATAAATTTATGTAGTGTTATTGATGTTAGTTTATGTTATTAAACATAAAATGTACCCATTAGTTCGACCATAACATTTAGAGGTACTAAAATGGTTTTTTGTTGCAATTTTTATGATATTAATTATACAAAATTTCTCATTACATTACTATTATGTATATAATTTTAAAAATCACTATTGGATACTACATATACAATATCAATTCAAAATCATTGTACGTGAAATTTTACTAAGTACAAAACAAAATATAAAAAATAAATTGGTCCAAAAGTATCTCCTAAATTAAATGAGGATAGGTGCATAGGATTGTTCAGTTCAATTACAATTTTTTAGGTTCAAGATCTTCTCATACAAAATATCTGAACATAAATAGTATAAAAAAAAAAAACATGCTAATTAATTAAGAGAAAAAATAATAGCAAAAATCTAAACAATTTAATCTTTATGGAAAGCTAACAAAAGCAAAATCCAATTTTGATTCTAATTGAATTTTCTCTAAGCTTTGATTTTATATATATATATATATATATATATATATATATATATATATTACCCATTTAGCAATGGACCATACATAGTCATGATATATTACATAAATAACTTATAAATTTCAATTATTTTTAGTTACACAAAAAAATGGCTCGTAAATATAAAATCATTTAAAATTTCTTTTCCTCTAATTTTATATATAGAGTTAAATATATAATTAGATTTTTTTTTATGGTTTATTTATATTGGACTCCTCATTTTCTACACTGAATCAACTAACTTGGCACATAAATTAAAAAACTTAAATTAAATAGGACACGTGACACAAAATTAAACTCTAATTGAAATCCAATTTTTACACTGAATTAACTCACTTAACACAAATTTTAAAACTTAGATTAGATGGGACATGTGACACAAAATTAGACTTTAATTGAATTTTAATTTGAAATTTAATTAGATTTTCTCTCAGTTTTGACTATATGTGTATATATATTGTCAAATTAGTCTCTGCGGCAGGCCAAAATTGGATAAATAAGATTTCAACCTCACACAATTAATTTATAGAGATGGGATGTCAATCAACCTTGTTTACCCTTTTTAATAATTCTATGAAGTGATCTTGGAATGTATGTTTGATATATATAAGCCAGGCAAAGTAAAACACCTTATGTCTGGAATTAATACAACAATGCTCCTCAGTTTTAGGTTGAGGTGTAGGTTAATACTTGTTCTTGAACTACAATGTTCTCATCTCTCTCTTCTCTGCTTTGATTCTTGATCCCCTATCTTGTAAGGTTCCCTTTCCTTTATATAGTCATCCAGATAGTGTCCTCGCCTTCTACTTGGACAGCCAAAGCTTTTTCTTTAGATGCTTGCCCCATAGGGCCTTACTAGAAAGTTTCTCTGTTAGGCTGTGAGTTGTGATGACACTATTTAGAGCTCATTCCACCATTAATGCGGCCAGTTAAGTAGGTGCAGAGTATTGAATGCAAAGGTGATGGATGTCTGGCCAGATGTTTTATTTGTCTGGTGGTCTTCATGGCCAGACCTTAGCCCTTCCAAGAATGTACCCGTATCCTCGTGTTTCTTGGGCACGCCAGTCTTCTCGAGTTTTGTGATTGTGTTATCATGTTTGCTCCGAGGCTTCATTGACAAAACCTTCCAAAGTGTGCCCCTTTTGTCTTAACCTCTTCCTATTTATTCATGTCCTTGGTTTGCATGCTCTTGTCCTCGGTTTTCCATCCTCCCACAGTCTCTATAGTTTAACTTTTAATTTTTTTTATTTTATCAAAAATTAGAATCTTAAATGCCTTAGCTTATTTATATTAGAAATTAAATGCCCATTTGATAATATTATTCTAATAACATTATTTATATTTTTTAAAACTAAAAAAACATATAAAAATATGTATAATATTATTTAAACACTAAAAATTATTATTTAAAATACACTATTAAACCGCCCTTGAATTTTGAGACAGAAAAATCATGGCATAACGTGGATGTTCTGAAAAACTCGCATTTTGGCCATTTTCTGCACGGTGACGAAGTCCGAGTTCCCACGCACCAACGCGTATGTATGTGGATATGTGCATACGCCTGCATCAATAATTGTGTTTTATATTATATCTTATCCATTGGATTTTGTTTAATATATCTAGCTCCCAGAATAAACAAACATATCTGGTTTCAAATATAAAAAGAGAAAAATAAAGTTTTTATGTTTCCTTGCTTTTTCGGCGGACAAACTTTTTCAAAAACAAAGCTAGTTTGGTAACAGTATTGACATACATTTTTACACATTTTTTCATTAACACATATTTTCACAAAATTTAAACAATGTTATTAAATGTACACACAATTTCAGTTTGGCTTATCCCATATAGATTAAGGTGTGAGATTCTTATCTCAGCCAAAAAAAAAAAAAAGAAAAAGTGTGAGATTCTTATAATAAGCATAAGTGGGATTTTGGATGATATATATGGTGATGTCTCACCGAGTGATATGAGACAAAATTATAATTATAATATCAAATATTGAAAATATTGTTGCTTTGATTCTCTTGAAACAAAGTGTTAAAATAGATTATCACTCTGTTTTTTTATAGAAAAAAAGCGGCGTTTCAAGATTTGACCAAATTATTTCACTTTCTCTTATTACAACAATCCTAAATTTCATGAATTAATGATGTGGTGAATTGAATTTGGGACTTCTGTTATGGTCACTTTCCAACAGGGGCGGAGCTAGAAATTTTTGTTTGAGGGGGTTAAGTTGCAACACTAATATATTTATCAAGACAACTCTTCACACACACATATATACACACACTTTTTTTTATTATATACACACACACTTTTTTATTTGATAAGTTATATATATACAAAAAAAAAAGAGCTTAGTATTTTCAATCATAATTATGTTTGAAGGTGATCTTTTATAAAATTAATAAAATTCATTTTTACCATTTTTTATAGTGAAATTTTAAAAAGTTTCATTTTCTATACAAATTATCAAATTTTATACTAATGTAAGTGAAAAATCATTCAATTGAACTAATAAAATTTTCAAAAACATGAATGATCCAAAACTTGGAGGAACAAGTTAGACTTCAAACATATTTAAAATTATCTTGCTTTAACCCATTATGTGGTAACTAAAGAGACATTTCATGTGTAGTTTTAGTGACAATATTTTTTTAATGAGTCAATGACTTGTTAATCGCCACATAATAGGTTGAAAAAGATAAATTCAAACTTGTTTGGTGTCAAATTTTATTAAATATTTAACAAATATAAGAGCACATTTTACAATAAAAAATAGAATTGCAAAAACTAAAGCTATGTCTCTACAATTGCTAAACCAATTTTTTTTTAAAGAGCATCATTGGACTAATTCAAATACTTGGGAGGCCAACTCTTATTTTTGTAGAGTAAATTTTAAAAACATTAAAATAATTATATATATTTTTTAAAAATTTCAAAATTTTGGGGCCATGGCACCCACCCTTCAACATAGCTCCACCCCTGCTTCCCAAATCTGTAAGCCCACCATTTTAACTCATTATTTTATTCAAAATCATGATTGAAAATTTGGAAGATGCAACATGCTTAGTTGGCAATTTCCACAATTGCAAAAGGATGATCTACAACATAAAATCATAACTCAAAAATTAGATTTTATCCTTTGGATTTTACCATAAATTTTCATTCTTGGCCAAACTCTCTGACCCATTGCTGCATCTTGGTCCATAGTTAATTTTTTTGATCAACCCAGCTGAATTATTTCTAACTTAAGAAGTAAAACTAAAAACTCCTTTCCAGCAACGGGTAAGGCTAGCTATGACCTTCCTCTTTTTCTTTTTTCCCCTTCTTTTGACATTTGGTTGTGGCATGAGAAATAAATGTGAGGTTGGGATTAGCTTTTTTTGTCATCGTCGTTAGTTTATATATGTTGATCATATGAACATAAATATATGAGTTTCATAATTTATAAAATTGTGGTTTAAATAATGATAATTACATAAATTATATTTTACCAAGTTGAGACATAAAACTATGTCATTCTTTTCACACAATACTTACAGATTGAGATCAGGTGCATATTTAAAGCTAGGTATTGCACCTAATGTAATCAACCAATCAATATAAGCAGAGACCTCATGCGTGAGCATGAGGTTCTGCCATGTGGCGTACTCTATGAAGAGAATTAAAATACCCTTAAGCCAAATTAGAGATAAGAACAAATTTAAAGTAGAGACTCTTTATTTTCTTTGATTCAATATTTCAAGATTATTTTTATTACATTATTATTCAATGTTTTGAGACTACTATTTGTTTTATTTGGTTCAATATTTCAAGATTTTTCATCTATTACACACAAAAAAAAACTCTTTACATTTCCATTTATCCTTTTCACTTCTACTCCTTTATATATATGTCAATAGCCTTTCATACCATCCTATCTCAAATATGCTTAGACAAAAAATGATGTTATTTACTTTCAACTTTTCAATCACACCTACATAACTCTAACGTTGTAGTATTATTTGATCGTAACCCGTATGGGTAGACTATGACCAAGGAAGAGGGCTTGCATTTTTTATTCAGTGATGGTAGTTTACGGTTTTAATGTTGAAGTCAGACATTGTAAAATTTGTGAAGAATATGATTTGCTTGGAGTCTTTTGGTGTTTGAGATTTTGGTTCAGGAAAGCTATAAATGTATTTTTTTTAGAACTAAAGAAAAAGAAAAAGAAACATTCTAATTGATTATTTATGAAGTTAGCTATTTAAAAAAAAAAATTGTGTTAGAATTCATAATTTGTAGGTTTCTTTGTAAGTTTATTTTATTGTTATTTTGTGTGGTATGAGTCATAGTGATAAAAACAAAAATCAATGGTGATTTAAAAATGTTTTTCGTTTTTTTAAGGATACGAAAGCCTAACTAAAAACAATTGAATTTTGAAAAATGAATGTGTTTTTAGCAAATTTCTCTTTGTTTAATCACGTTCTCTTTATGTTGATACTTACGAATGATTTCCTTAATTTCATTAAGATAATTAATTGAGTGTTTGTAATTAAGGTCTCTATATTTGGTTGTAAGAATAGAGTGGTTGAGAAAGTGTTTGATAGGTTGCTAAAATTTATATTGGCGTACTCTATGAAGAGAATTGATATACCCTTAAGCCACATTAGAGATAAAAACAAATTTAAAAGTAGAGACTCTTTATTTCCTTTGGTTCAATGTTTCAAGACTATTTTTGTTACATTATTATTCAATGTTTTAAGACTACTATTTGTTTTATTTGGTTTAATGTTTCAAGATTTTTAATCTCTTATACGCACAAAAAACTCTTTGCGTTTCCATTCACCATTTTCACTTTTACTTCTTTACCTTCACATGTCCATAGCCTTTCATACCATCCCATCTCAAATATACTTAGAAAAAAAATAATGTCATTTACTTTCAACCTTTTAATGACACCTACATAACTATAACGTTGTAGTATCATTTGATTGTAACCCGTATGAGTAGGCTATGACCAAGGAAGGGGGCTTGCATTTTTTATTCAGCGATGGTAGCTTACGGTTTTGATGTTGAAGTCAGACATTGTAGAATTTGTGAAGAATATGATTCGCTTTGAGTTTTTGGGTGTTTGAGATTTTGGTTTGGGAAAGTTATAAATATTTTTTTTTTTAGAACTAAAGAAAAAGAAAAAGAAACATTCTAATTAATTATGTATGAAGTTAGCTATTTTTTTTTTTTAAATTGTGTTAGAATTCATAATTTGTAGGTTTCTTTGTAAGTTTATTTTACTGCTATTTTGTGTGGTATGAGCTATAGTGATAAAAACAAAAATTGATGGTGATCAAATAGTGTTTTTCACTTTTTTTTTTAAGGATATGAAAGCCCAACTAAAGACAAATGAATGTGTTTTTAGCAAATTTCTCTTTGTTTAATCACGTTCTCTTTATGTTGATACTTACGAATGATTTTCTTAATTTCATTGAGATAATTAATTAGGTGTTTATGATCAAGGTCTCTATATTTGGTTGTAAGAATACAGTGGTTGAGAAATTGTTTGATAGGTTGCTAAAATTTATGTAATTTTAGGATATAAAAGTATTATATACTTTAAATTATTATTTGTAGATTTCAAAATCATTTAATCAATTTGAAAAATAAAATCTATTTTTAACAGTAAATATTATAATATATATTATAATCTTATAGTGTGCTATACAATTTTTTTTAAGAAAATATGAATTAAGAAAATCAAGTTTCAAAATTAACAATATTGTGGAAAAACATAAATATTAAAAAAATTAAGTATTGAGTATTATATATAGATTTTAATATACCTAAAAATAATTTCAAATAAAATTGTAAAGTAATTCGTACATTACATAAGAGATCATCTAGTTACTATGAATGGTTGAGAATGATAATAGCAGAAAATAATTTTCAACCTCAACCATAGACTAAAAAGTTAAAAATGAAAGATAAAAAAGTGAAAAGTTAAAAAAAATTATGTGAGAAAGTAGGTGAATTGCACCCATCCTAAATTTCTAATCCTTCCCATCTGTGGAATATTTTATGAGTTGATGTGGCAGACATTTTTTAGGCATGCATTGGTCTTCCCAAGGTTTCAACAGCCTTTGCTCCAAAAAAGGGGGAAAAAAAAAAAAGGAAGGATACAACAGCCAGACCACCAGTCCACCACTGCCCTAATCTTACTAGTATGCACTCAGTAAAATAGAAAGCAATACTCAACTAACCTACCTAACTACTTGTGACCACACCATGGGCAAGCTATGAAAATTATTGAAGTTGGGTATGTACAATAATAAGCCTGCAGACAGGAAGTCAAATATATCTTCTTACATGACATTTTTAAGACACAGTGGCAAAAACATTATCTTTCTTTTCTGGGAAGCATCATTTTCAGTTCTTACCACATCGGCTGGCAGCAAGTTATATATATGGGAAGCATTATCTTTCTTATCTGGGAAGCATCATTCTCAATTCTACGTAGCAGCCAGTAAGGGACCACGGCGACCTCTTATCTCTCTGGTTAATAGCTATGGAAAATTTAATTTTGTTATAAAGATGAGCTCA
Organism: Lithocarpus polystachyus; assembly: GCA_033629205.1. Lineage (NCBI taxonomy): Eukaryota > Viridiplantae > Streptophyta > Magnoliopsida > Fagales > Fagaceae > Lithocarpus > Lithocarpus polystachyus. Next base: position 97,101,712 of record CM066163.1, on the reverse strand, counting down.
ACTTGTCCTGTCACAATATTCAATCATACACGCATTTGCAGATCAGACCCATATACACAGATGCTTGAATTTGTAGCCATGTTTTTTTTTTGGTGCACATAAACTTCATTATCGCTTATCAATTAAGCACTTGGCACCGACAGCCAGTACCACGTGCTCAGTCATTTTCTTCCTTTCCTGCTCCTGGTTAGGTGGGGCGTAGGGCTACCAGCTTCCCAGCTGGATGTTAAACGATAGTTATTGCAAGTAATTAAACAAGATTAATGAAATGTGCTATCTCTACAATATTTTTACACCAAATTATAAATGGTTAGTTATTATTGTTCTAATTTGAACTTACCACTCAAATTATTTTTCTATCCTACCAATAACAACTCATAACAATCTGTCACATATAATTTGTTTTAAAACTATTGTGAACATAACATTTCTTTAAACTTAATACACTTTTAAATTTACAAATATATAATATGAATAGAAAAACAAAGAAATCTATTTGGAATATGAAATGGTCCTAATACATTCTTTTTAGCTCTTTTACCCTTAATTTAAAACAAACAATTCTCCATTTAAATAATTTAATAAGTTGAGCGATTCAATATCCATGGATGATTTTATGAATCACCCACCTAAGAGGTTAGACAAGATTCCTCCAAACCATTTTGAAACAAAATTTTATACACTTAGAAATATTAGAAAAATGGCATGAAAATATAATGGCATGCATATCTTATCACACAAATTGTTTCCCTCATAATTGTTGAAGATGAGTAATTATTCAGCACTTTGAGAGTATATTGATGTGCAGTGATGCAGTCCAAAAAAATTTTCTAGGGAGAGTCAAGTTAAATATATCGATAATTTTTTAAATCCCCAAAATAACACACACACATTCATCAAATCAATTTTATTAAATTAAAGAAAATATTTTCTTCCATTAAGTAATGTAAAATTATTATTTAAATTAGGGTAAAATACAAGTCATGTATAATCATTATTTAAATTAGGGGTAAAACAAAAAAAATTATTGTTCAGAATTGGGCTAATGTGAGTTACTACTATATTTTCAAAAATATCCAATTTTCTCCCTAAGAAAAAACGACACTTTGAAAATGCCCCAACTTTTTATGCTTTCTTCTCTAGTTCTGGCTACTATTTATCTACCATTGGCTAGCTAGCTACTCTCTTGCACATATAATTGTCATACAATCACTATGAGACCTATCCAATTAAGACAAGTTGTTGGAAGGAAGCAAATGACTTAAGAGAAGCATAGAACTTTCAAACAGTGTTAAGTATCGTTTGTGGTTAAGGAGAAAATTGAATATTTTTGAAAAGTTTTTGTAATATTTGGTATTAGTATTCATTTGGCATGATTAATTTTACTAGTTTATTTTACTATTCAGCTTATTTTTGCTACTATTTATGAATTCCACTGCACTTTTTGGTACTATCCATAAGTTTTACTATACTATTTCAGCTAACTTTTACATTTATCTACAAACTTTCAGCAAAATAAGCGGATCCTAAATATACCCTTAGTCAAAACTTCAAGGTTGGTTTTTGTATTTTACTAATTAAAATATATTAATCACAATTGATATTATTTAAGCATTTTAAATTAATATTTTTGGTTAAATAAATTGAAGATTACCATTAAAATATAACAATAGTTTTAAGAAAAATAAAATGTATACAAATCAATTAGTCTGCGATAGATTAAATAGTAAATGTCACTTTAATATGCCTTAACAAGACTAAAACCTGAGTAATCTATCCTGACCAGGATGAAGCTTGGGTGAAGCTAAGTGAATGTCTGAATCGACTGATGTTGAAAAAATCAATGTATGAGTTGGGATAGAGGTGAAATGTCACTCAAACCCAAAGCTAGATGGTTCTCCTTGAAATGCTTTGGGGCATACTAATTGACGGAACATTTAAGAATAAAGCACTATTTCTATGCAGGTCGTGAGAGTGATTCCCAATAAAGGGAAATGGGAATATGTTTGTGAACGTTTACTTTTTCTTTATTTCCCTTTTTCCTTAGGTATAATTATTAATGTTTAGGAAAATTAGAATGAGAAAATGATAACAAATAAAAATAAAAAGAGGAGAAATTGTAACTCTAAAGCATGTGTATTAACATTATCTTTAAGATTATAATTATCCCACCTTAAAAGACTTTGTTATCAGGTTAAGAGCAATGCATCTCTAGGATACATCAAAATCACAGTCGTAGACAATTTTTCTTTGAAATATGTCTTACGAGAATATCTTACAATATTATGTATTTGAATATGATTTAACCCCTTAATTTATAGACAATATGAGTAATGGCTCTTCATTTGAATTGACACCTTTATGAACGTCTTGACTTTTCATATTAATTCATAACCATTCAAAAATAATTATCTTTTAAAATCGGTTAATTAAAAGAAACTTTCATGTGTTATGATCTAGTGTATCTTATCTTATTCAATGAAATTAAAAAAAATAAAAATAAAAATAATGTCCAATGCACATGTGCCACATTTCCAAGTGCCAAGTATACCTTACATCATGCACCCGCACGCGTTTTAAAGTCACATGTCCGTAAAATTTTTTCAAAAATTTTATTTGTCGGTGTTTAGGTTACTTTATATGCCTATCTTGTAAACTTTCTAAATGGGACAAGTCTTAGAAGATAAACATATACTTCCTTCATTTCATATCTCAATCTATACACTATATCTATATTTTTAACACATATCTCAATCTACACTATATATATATATATATATATATATATATTTAACAATCCATCGCTTAGTTTTTTATTTTATAGACCCACTAAAAAAAAAATCTAACTTTCTATGTGAGATAAGTCTTAAGACATAAATCCGCTTCCCTCCATATCACAACTTATTACACAAAATTTTGTAAACAAATATTCAATGTGATGTTTGGTTAGATTTTGGTGTAAATTACCCCAAACTGTTAATTTAAAAAGTGTCCGTTTGAGAACAATTTATTTAGTTGAAATTAAAAACTGTTTGCTAAAAGTATTGTATATAAAGGTAAAGTTAGCTGAAATAGTACAGTAAGACTCATGAATAGTACTAAAAAGTATAGTGGGACCCATGAATAGCAGGAAAAATAAGCTAAATAGTAAAATAAGCTGGCAAAAACAATCAATGCAAAACACACACTAAGGGTCTGTTTGTGATCCTCTTATTTTGCTGAAATTGAAAACTTTTTATTGAAAATACTGTAAATAAAGATAAAAATTAGCTGAAATAGTATAGTGAAACTTATGAATAGTACCAAAAAGTGTAGTGAGACCCATGAATAATAGCAAAAATAAGCTGAATAGTAAAATAATTTGGCAAAATTAATCATTCCAAATGGACACTTAAACAGTTTATTTAGTTGAAATTGAAAATTTTTTGTTGAAAGTATTATAAATAAAAACAAAAATTAACTAAAATAATAAAATGAAACCCATAAATAGTATCAAAAAATATAATAAAATTTATAAATAATAGTAAAAATAAACTAAATTAGCTAATGTCATCGCAAACTAATTATTCACTTTTAGCCTTTTGAAGTTTTAAGGATAAAAAAAAGTTTCAAGAAAAAATAAAAATTATGTAGTGTTTGCTTTCAGCCTTATCCCAAATAGGATTGTGCAGTATTTGGAAAAACTCTCCTCTCAATGACCCCACCACACTGTTCGGTAGTCAAAACTCTAGACCGCAAGCGTACAAATTAGATTTGACTATGGTTTAGAATTACCCTCAAGTGATGGTCATGAATAGGTGATATTTACGTAAGAGTACGGTGGATATTAATTTCCTGTCGATTATTTGTTTTGTACAATATATATATATATATATATATAATATTGTATTTAACAAGAAGATCTATTGAACATAGAAATAGAATATATTGTGTTAACCCTTTTTTTTTTTTTTTGAGGAAATATATTGTGTCAACCTCGTGACGTTTTTATCATATATGAATTAATTAAACCGACCACCAACATAGTCTAATAGTACATACCTAGGTTTACTAGGTGTGTATTTGGCTCTTACTTAAAAAATCAGTTTATTTTACTATTTAACTTATTTTTATTATTATTTATGAATTTTATTATACTTTTTGGTACTATTTATGAGTCTCACTGTATTATTTTAGTCAATTTTTACTTTTATCTATAGTACTTTTAACAAAAAAAATTTAATTTTAACAAAATAAACAAATTCTAAACAGACCCTAAATATTATATAGAAATCTAGGGGTCAAAATTGAAGGGAGGAGAATGGTAAGAGATTTTTTTTTTTTTTTTTTTGCTAAACAGAACAGTAACAACATTAGTACTGGTGGAGTACATTAATTTCATGTCAATTATTTGTTTTGTACTAATATATATATATATATATATATTCGTTATCCACGTTTTTATTGTAATGAATTAATTAAACTGACCACCAACATAGTCTAATGGTACATCTATTCCTAGGTTTACTAGGTACTATCAAGGAATCTAAGGGTTAAAATTGAGGGTTTAGTTTCTGTTCAGTGGTCATTGGATCCTTTTGAATATAAACACATGTTTGATCTTGAACACGTGTTCATAATTCAATGTATTTGGTGGCCCTGGCCACTGAACAGAAGTCAGATCTTAAAATTGAAGGGAGGAGGATAGGAAGAACATTAATTAGTATCAGTAGAAATAAATTGCTAAAATGTTATATTTAACAATCAAATAATAAAAGTGAACTGCAGTGTAGAGTCATCGTTGTGTGTACACTGTAGCTCAGAAGTTAAACAAAAAAACTATGTTTTATTAGCTCCTAGCTCTAATTGTGACTAGATCCCTGCTGGTTGCCTCTTTTTTTATTTTGCTTTTGCTTTCCTGGGCCGTGTGTGTGTGCGATAGTGCTTTTTTTTTTTTTTTTTTTTAATTTAACTAGAGGCAACATTCTAAAATTAAAAAAAAAAAAAAAACCTAGAGGCGTAGTTTTTTTTTTTTTTTTTTTTTTAACTTTTTTTTGTCTGTGCATGATTTTTTTTAAATAAACTTTTGCTTTTGCTTTTCTTTTAGTTATACTTATTGTTTATTGTAGTAAATATATTATTTTATTGTGTTATTTATATTATTTTAATATGTTGAATGCTAAAATAAAACCATTGGTGTTGGGTGTTTTATAAAATGAGACAGTAAAATAGATAAATTAGTTTTTTGTGGTGCCAAATTGTTAAATTTTTGGCACCACCAATGCAATGCTCTAAAAGTATGACATTCTAAACACGTTTATATTATAAAAATTACTTTAAAGCTTTTAAACACTTATATTTTATTTGAATTAATGTGAAATGTTTAAATTATATCTGGAAATTTTTATAATAGAGTTTCAGTAATAGTAGACAATGTATATGTGTGTGTGTTTTCCATAAAAAAAATGTAAATAATATTAATATACCTCAAATCGTACAACGTGTAAAATTGACAATTGCCACTGGACACATTAGGATATGGACACGTGTCTAAGAGTGGACACATGTCCGCAATCTAACATGTCCAGTGGCAACTGCCACTGGACACAAGCTGCACCCTTCAATTTTTCTATTATGGCATTTAGCTAGGAATCATCATGTGTGAATATTTATTATAAGAAAGAAAAGTAAATGATTTGTGGTTACAATTAGCTTAATTGGTAGAGTAAAGTTTCTTATGATTAAATAAGGATTTAGGGTTTAATCTCTACTTTCACCAAAAACTGATTGGTGTTATGATCTGATGATAAAGTTACTTTAAAGCTTTTAAACACTTACATTTTATTTTAATTAATGTAAAATGTTTAAATTATATTGGGGAATTTTAATAATAGAGTTTCAGTTACTGTAAATTGTGTAAATGTGTGTGTGTTTTCCATAAAAAAACGAAAAAAAAAAAAAAAAGATTCAGATCCTCTAGATTTTTTAGAGTATTCTACCAAATAGATTTTCTTAAATCTTAACCATTCTTTAATGATTTAATGGTCTAGATTTTGCCATGTTAGTATTCCAATAATATAATCTTAATTATTTTATTTACAACATTATTATATTAATTTAAAAATATTATTAGTAAAATACTAACATGACAATATCTAAACCCTTAAATTATAAAAGAGTAGTTAAAATTTAAAGAAATCTATTGATAGATTACGTTAAGAAATCTAAAATATCTATATTTGAGAAAAAATTGTAAATTATATTAATATACCTCACATCATAAAACGCGATAGATTGACATATGGGGGTGTTCAATTTTCCTATTATGGCATTTAGCTAGGAATTGTCAGGTGTGAATATTTATTATAAGAAAGAAAAGTAAAAGTTTTGGGGGTTACAATTACTTTAATTAGTAAAGTAATGTTTTTTTTATGGGTAATTAAGAATTTAGGGTTTGATCCTACTTTCACCAAAAATTAATTGGTATAATAATCTGATGATAAAGAACTATCATTAAGAACAAATAAGAACCAAAAAAATAAAAGATTTGATAAAATCTCTTTGCCCAAAATGTATACATTATTATTTAATTAAGAGCGTTGTTTATTATACACAAATTATTTTACACAAAAAAAAAACAAGTTTATTCCCTTAACTACTAAAGCAACCGCCTTCCAATCCCACCCTATTCTGCCCTCGGCCTGTCAAACATCCTTACTGCACCCATTTACTAAATCTCTAGTGTAGCAATCAACAAATGTGGAAGGGAAATGCAGCAAATCCTATATAACTTCTATACTAAACATCTAAATATGGAAGCATATCTCTGTGTCAGCAGCAAGCTGTGAACCATTTTCATTACCATTTCCCAAGATGCTGAAAGTTCTACAATTAAACTAAGGTGCCAGGAGTTGTGCTTGGAACACCAAAAATGGCATAATTTTGTGTCACAGCTCGCCACGTGTGTGATTGGTAAAAGAGTGTGTATGGGCCATGTGGGGTCCTCACCTTCACCAATCACAACTCGTAATTTGGCGAGTTGTGACAAAAAGTTATGCAATTTTCAGTGGTCTCAGCATTTTTCGGGTGCCAGTGCCACTGCAGGCACAATAGAACAACCATTGCAATAGCTAATATAGCAATATCTTAATCATATTTTTAGGAAATCGCAGTTTTAATAATCAGGATGAGTTTATAATAAAAAATGGGTCATGTTAGTAGGTGCTGTTAGAGCAATTGTTAATAAACTATTTTAGAAAAGTTTTTATTTTGCTTTTATAGAAAATTGAAAAAAAGTTGTCAATACATTAATTTTTTTTTTTCCTTTTTCTATTAAAACTTTCTTAACATAGTTTACTAAAATATGCCATTAGGACATTCATTAACATTTCCCATAAAAAAAATATCTGATCTAACAAGACATGAAGGAGCCAGAACTTTAATTTAAGGAAGGCAAGATTAAAAGACAAAGATGAAATAAAAAATTAAATATTTACTCAAAATCTTATTTTTCATTCAATATATATATTTTCATGCCTAATGTTAATTCATTCGTTTACCCTCAACAATTTTTCATATTTTAAAATTAGTGCATGATATTGTTATTGTTAATAATGTAATATATACCTTGATATATATATATATATATATATAATGATATATATTGTAATCTTTTATTGTAGGTAGCATAATTAATAATAAACAAGTCAAAGTCAATCTCAAGTTTAGGCATTACTATGAAACAATTCAAGCTCAAACATATTACTATGTTTGTCAAGGTGGTTAGTATTAGAGTTGATTTATATAAACTTAAAGTTTGTATTTATATAAACTTAAAATTGAATTTTGTAAGTTTGTAATAAATTCATAAGATATCGTATTGTTACTTAATTTATTTGATAATATAAATAGTTACTTTGTAGTAAAAGTTGGTAAATCTAAGTTTAATTATTAATTATTTGCATAAATTTGTGAAAGGGGAAAAATTTAGCTACGGTGTTTATTATATAAAGAAATAATAAGTTGATCAAGTAGCTTGTGAATGAATTAAAGTTTGTTCGATAAAAAAATGAATTAAACTTGAACATGTAATCTAGCTTGGCGATGAGCTCAAGCTTGGCTTATGGTCGATCGAAATAAAATTAAATGAACAAATCCTAAACTTCTAATAATGGGCTCTACTAGACTTGTTTATAGCCCTAGTTACTAGCTTTGGTTCAAAAGAGAGACTTGGATTATCTTGGCTTAGCCAAGAGAGTTGCCAAAGTAAGTAATTAAGCTTCGTTTTGACAAGAACGATTGAATTATTTCATACCAATCCTAAACCAATGCAATATACCCCCTTGTTCCATTTCACTTACAATTTCAAATTGTTCCTATCCAGCTGTACGTTCTAGCATTTTCATTAGGTCGGGTTTGTACGTTTTGGGTATTTTTATAATTTCTTTTGATTTCTTTAAGCTTGATATGAAACAACTCCAAGAAAGGTAGCGACCCCACGATTTGGGTCGGGGTAGACGCACCTCAAAGCGACGCTCTTAATGGTGGTCAATAGAGGCTAGGGCGCATGTTAGCAACATGGTGCTAATGTGCACCAAGAGGAAAAGAGAGAGAGGACCTTCTTTTTCAGTTCCTAAATTTCGCTTGAGATAATAGCCCTCTCTTTGTTGATGTTGAAAGTGTGTTTTATTTCTTTTTAAATATCGAGGTTGATACATGAATAATATCTATATTATTTGGTTTTGAAAATGAAATGGCATGAATCTCTCTCTCTCTCTCTCTCTCTCTCTCTCTCTCATATATATACACGCTCTAAATAGGATCGTTTACTACGAATTCAACTCTATTATCAACAATTTACTCTATTTAAATTCTATTGCCTAATGTTGATGGCCAATTCTATTTGAGCCCAATATACATATTTTGTAACCTATTTTATTATCTCAAGTGTGGCCCAAACCCATGCATTTTAAATGGAGATAAGGGAATGTGGTTCAAAAAGTACAATAAGGCCTATTTAGGTTTTTTCATGAGCCCAAAACATAGATTTTGTTAAGTGGGCTAGGACTCCTTGCAAAATCTGAGGACCCATGAAAGGAACCACATGCTGGCTTTTTTCATGCAAAAATCATCCTATAAAGACAATTAAATAAGTAAAATTTTAAGAAAAAAAAAACACATTGGGTAAATAAAAATAAGTAAATATTTAACTTTAATATGCTATGACAATGAGTCAATAAAATATTAAAAATTTATAACTATGACTATAATGTAAATGAATTAGATATTATCTTCAAATTATATTACCAAATTCAAGTGCAACTTAAAACTTTCACATCCTTGAGCAAAAGACACGATTGATATTAAGTGAGAATTTTAATTTAATGCTAAAAGTTGATTTATAAGAAAAAGCTCAAGATAATTGTGTGTCATTAACAACAACTCATAAAATTGATTGTAATTATTTTTCCACAAGAAGAGTCATCCAACTTTGCATATTACCATTTTAAAAAGCAAGAAAAAAAAAGAAAAAAAGAAGAAGAAGAAGCTAACTTCTCTATTAAAAGAAAAGAAAAGGGAATAGGTTGGGTACGGCTTTACTTGTTTTTTTAAGTTTTGTTTTTCCCTTAAGTCAAGTCAGGTTAATAAATTCGTGCCCAATTTTGTGAGATTCCATCTTCTCTTTATGATAAATTTCTATACTATCATTAATTATTAAGATAGTTTATTATGGATTAAATCTAGTTTATTCTATGTCAAATTCTATTAAATTTCAACTTAATTTTTTTTTTCTATTATAAAATTTTCAAGGCAACCTATTATTTAATATGGCCAATTGGTGACATGGTTTGATAAAAGTTAGGTTAACGAGGGGACTAGAATAAAATGAGCACAGCCCATTTTAACATATAACCCATGGCCCATATTTCCCATCCATAGGTGACAAACTCACAGGTCCAATCTCAGAAACCCAACTCTCAAGAAACCAAAAAAGCAAAATAGAAAATAGGAATCAGCAAAGCCCCCTGTATTGTGAGTTGTTGTGAATCGAAATCCAAGCCATGGCTCTCGAAGCTTACGCCTCTCGAAACCCAGACACAGTCCACGCCGACGTGCTCTCTAAAGCCAGACAAGCTTGCTACAAGGTCCTTCCTCTTTCTCCCTTCTTCTTCTCTCTCTTTTTATGTTCTTTGTTTTCTTGTTTGGGGTTTCATATTTTGTTTGTTTTGTATTGTATATGATAAACTCCTCAGGCTCGCGATGCTTTCTACGCGTGTCTGGATAAGGAATCCAATAAGAGACCCACTGAAATCGCTTCCGTCGGGCTCTTATACCCATCTGAATGCAAAAACTCCAGGGCCGAGTTTGACAAACACTGCCGTGCTTCTTGGGTAAACCCCAAAGCAAAAATGTCAAATTTTAGTGCCATTGTTTCATGGGGGTTTTAATGTTTTATTATTGTTATTGTTGTTTTGTTTTTTTGGAATGGTAGGTGAAGCATTTTGATAGGCAGTACTGTCGGAACAGGAGGGTGCAGAGGCTTTTGGATGACAAGGACTCGAGGCGAGGTCCGTTGCTGCTTCCACAGCCTTATACTTTTAAATCCTCATAAAATTTCGACTTTTTATGACCATTTGGCTTTCTGGGTCTTCTTTAAAATGTGCTAGTTTTGTTGGGTTTTGATGGATTTGCACTTGTACAGTTGTCAAACAATAGGATTTGCATTTTCTGGATTGTTATCAAAGTATATGATGCTTGCCTTTAAATCTGAATTACGATGTTTCTTTATGTTTAACAGATTTTTTTTAAATAGTTTTGATTGCTTTGTTTTTATTTTATTGAGTTTACCATTGGTTTGAGCTTTAGGTGGAAAAAAAGTTTTGTAGGAGCAGGGAGTATTTTAAGTGAATAATGCCCTTATTAGGTTGAGTTTTATCGATTTTGGCAGGGGTTTAAATCTTGACTTGGCCCCTAAAGAAGATGGAAGCTAATATCATTGTCTGTTACTGCCTTACTTGGTGAAATCTTGCATACCTTATTCAGCTTAGAGGAAGGGCTCTATAATGATATAAGGAGTCTGTTATTGTTTGGCATCTTTTGTTGTTGCCATTAGAATATAATTGGAATGTTGTGTATATTTTGAGATATCGATGTATTCCTTCTGTAAAGACAAAACACATTTGAATTTTATGATGTTAATTTCACTTCAATAGTTGCTATGCTCTTCATGTTGTCCATCTCTTACATGGTTCTGGTGCAACTTACCTATTAAGGAAATTCAATGGAAACCTGTATATCTCTTATTTCCATTGCCCGTGTAGCTGTCACATAGCTTTGTTGAGTTGGTTTAGTATTCCAATCCAATCAAAAAAAAAAAAAAAAAAGGGTTGGTTTAGTATTGAGTCCTTGTGAGGTGTGTGCAGTTGTCCACTGCTTTGACATTATTCTTCTCCTTTTTATACGTATACGTTCAGTCATTCCATTTGTTTGATTTCATGCTTTTAAAATTCTTTTTTTGTCAGTTATTTTGAGGGGAACTAAAGGCACATAGTAATGATATTTAGATGGAGAAGATGGTCTTCTTGTCTAATTATGCCAATGATGTTATATTTGTTTATTTATTTATTATAAACGTTTTTAAGTTTCACACACCCATGAGTTTTGAACCTCACACTCCACCCATACTTGTGAGAAGAGGGAAGTACCATCAGAACCAGGGTTCATTGGCCCATTAGGTCATCTGAATGTCAAATGCAGCTCGTGGAAATCATTCCTCATCCATTATGGCTCGTTTGGATGGAGAGGGGAAGGAGGAGGAGGAGTGGAGGGGAGTTGAGTTAAGTTGACTAAAAATAAGCTAATTTTAGGCTACATCTACTCTACTCTACTCTCCCTCCCCTCCTCAATTCGAACAGACCATTAGTGTGAGTAGTTCAAAGTGAAATAAAAAAAGATCTCTTTTGTAAGGTAAAATTAATCTAGTGACGTGGTCTAGGTTTAAGCCAAAATTTTATTCTTAAAAATAAATGATACTGGAAGCCCAACCAAGCTGTCACCATATATCTTGATATAATCTGAACTATCATTTTATGTAAACTTTACTATTTGGTTTTGTTGCATAGACAATGTCACTATATTAATTTAGAACTTTGAAGCGAGGGTGGAATCAGGCTTCTATTTTTGAGGTTTTCTAATTTTTTGGGTTTTGGAAAGTTCCAGCAAAGAATCGAGTTTTAAATGCATTGTAGTGCACTTTTTTACCTTAATTTATCAAAAATAGATACTCAACAATTGTTTAATTGAACTTTGCTTTCTAGAGATTATTGGAATTCTTGTAGAAACTAGAAAGCTATTATATCTACCTTTTGGTGTGGACATAAGATACAAGCCTTTAATGATACGCGTGTATGGGAGGAAGAGCAAAAAGAAGACGGCCTAACCTGTGGCCTTATGGATGAAGCTTGTTAGTAATTGGGCTTGAGATTAAACAAGCCCAAGCATTTAATAATTAAGGGTTTTTTTATGCATCTTATTGTTAGCTATTTAAGTACTTTTTTATTATTATTGTAAGACAGTTTTTTGAAAATTATAAAAACGTGTGTTTCTTTTACACTGGTGTTGACTCCAGTTGGTGTTGACTCCTAGTATTTATTCTTTGTTCTATTGTTGTTTAATTGTTCCATTGAAATAGTGTGGTTACCCTACCCCAGTTTTGGTATAAGAGCAGACTTCCAGTCCATATAGCACAACCATAGACAACCACTTGAAAGCAAAACCATTAAAGAGCAAGCCAACCAAATTTGACATTACCTTTCAAGTTTTTACCCCATGAGATCTTGAACAAGCCCAAACCAGTCCCTGTAGTCCGTATATACCTCCTTTGGCCATGAGTTTTTCATCTCCAAACCAACAGAGAAGCCAGCGACCCCTCCCAAGTACGTGACCATCATCTGTACCCGCCTTTGATCACAAGACCCACAAACCCAAAAAAAAAAAAAAAAAAAGGTGACCCACGCAAGACCCATTAGCTACCAACCGCCGAAACCCATTATCACCCTTGACCGTCATCGATAAGGTCGTTGAACCACTGCCGATGCCAAGACCCGAGACAAGCTGCCACCACTCTTCCATGTTTCGTGTCGCCACTGTCTTCCCTGTCTTCGCGCCGCCACCAGTCGTTGATCCCTACCACCAGTCAAAGCCCATCGCAGAGAGTTTTTTTTTTTTTCCCCCAATTTTGAGATCCTATTGTTTCTTTAAGCTTCTATAGTTTCTTTTAAGTCTGTAGTTTCTTTTATGTCCATCGCAGAGTAGTGTATTTTATTATTTTGCATTAAAAAAAAAACTGACCAAGCAGAGCCCAGGCCCGTGACAGACTAGCCCAAGCCCAAGAGCATGTCATCCAAGTGGGCTTCCATTACAAGTATCAGTTTTTCTTTCTTTGTTTCATTGGTAGATTCAATTTGTCATTTTTAATACATCTCTAGTTTCTTAACATGCATACCCCACCGTTAGCTTATTTAATTTACCTTAGTTACTGTGTTGGCCATCTGTGTCTTACAATACCCATAAAAAAAAAGGGGGCCTTTGAAATATTTGATTCTCTTTATTAACTATTGAGCTTTTATTTTGTGGAAGTTTCAATTCATTTCGGCTATCTCTCAATATAGTGAACACTATCACTGCTTGACTGCAATTTATTTCCTTGATTCATTGATCTAGTCTCTACTTGCACTCTTGCTTAACCTTGATTTTACATTGAGAATTGGTTATTTGAATTTTTTGCGAATCTCAACTGCATTCATAAATATAGTGGTGCATGCATTTGCGTAGTGGTCGCATCATGTCAAACTTTGAACATCAATCCACTTATGAGCCTAAGTCCTCCTTAGGGCAAACCATGGAAAGCCTAACAAAAATTGTCCATGCTTTATTGGAAAGGGTAGAGCGAGTTGAAGCATCTTAAAAAGAGACTATTAACCATGAAGGAGATAACATGCTTAGGCAAAATCACCACGGCTACTTTAATAGGGCTCCAAACTTTGAACATGATCACTATAATCACAATGGCCCTAGGGATTTTGATGATAGGATGTCTAAGGAAAAGATAGAAGCACCCACCTTTGATAGTTGCCTAGACCCATAGGTTTTTATTGATTGGTTACGTTAGATGGAGAAATTCTTTGATGATTACCATTAAGCTAAGGATAAGAAAGTGAGGTATGCCAGAATGAAGTTAATTGGAAGAGTCGACCTTTTTTGGGAGGACCTTGAGGATACCCTTAGGCGACAACGTCAACCACCCATTACTGATTGGCTTGAAATGAATGATGCACTCTTGAGGAATTATCTTCCTCCAACTTATAGGAGCTCCCTCTTTGAGGAATGGAATTGCCTAAAGCAATCCACTACTCCTGTGGCTGAATATATAAAGAAATTTAAGGAATTCAAGAGGCGAGTTTGAATAGTCGAGGAAGAAGTTGTCACGCTCAATAGGTTCAAGAAAGGTTTAAATGCCAACCTACTAGGCGAGATTATCACCCGAATAGCCACTACCGTAGACCAAGCATATGAACTTCCTACGAATTGTGAATTAGCATCTAAATCTATCTTTTGGCGACGTTCTGAGCTTCGAAGTATCCCTACTAACCCTCAACCTTTTGGTAGCAAATCTAAACTTGCCCTACCCCCTCCTAATGTCAACCCTAATAGCACCTTAATAAAAAAAAAGGACAAGGAAAATTGTGTGGTCAATGAGCCTTTAAGATTAGGCTCTCGCCTCCAATGTTTTAAATGCAATGGGATTGGACATATTGTAGCTAAATGTCCCTTTAGAGCCCTTATCATTCAAGAGGATGATGAAAATGTAGAAGATGTTGAGGAGCTTGTGTATAACGCAAATGTTGAAGAAATTCAAGATGTTGAAGCAAAATAAGAAGATGATATCCTAGCTACCTCGCGTGCATTAGAGCCATCTCTCCCCGGGTTGATGATTTCAAGGACATCTTTGGTGTCCCTAGAGTGAATGTGGTAAGGTGTGCATTGGTAGAACAGAGAGACACTGATGATCAATGAAGGAGTACCATCTTCCAAATTTACACCAAGTGTGAGGATAAAACTTGCAAGGTTATTATAGATAGTGAGAGTTGTATTAAAGCGGTGTCCTCTAACGTTATTTCCCGCCTAGTCTTGAAATTGATCCCACACCGTAACCCATATAAGGTTTCTTGGGTAGATACCTCGTCCATAGCCATAAAAGAAAGATGTGTTGTCTCACTTCAATTCCTCACCTACAAGGCTGAAATATGGTGTGACGTAATTTCCATGGATGTAGGGCATATTATCTTAGGTAGATCTTGGCTTTATGATTTGGATGTCACCCTTTATGGGCGATCCAATTCTTGCTCATCTGTGTTTAAAGGTAAGAAAATTGTGCTCTATCATTTGAAACCCAAGCCAATCAACATGAGCAAGAAGAAAGAAGTACTAAAGGCGAAAGGTTTGAACATCATAAGCTTAAAGGAATTTGAAAGGGTAGCAGTTTAAGAATCCGTTGTGTTTGCCTTAGTTGCCAGGGAACTTCATGGAGAGGCCCGTGAGGGGCAACCTGAAGAAGTGAAATCAGTGTTCCAAGAATTTAAAGATGTTTTCCCTGAGGAACTCCCCGATCATTTACTACCCATGCGTGACATACAACACGCCATATATTTTGTGTCTGGAGTGACCTTACCAAACTTGCCTCATTATAGGATGAACCCTACAGAGCATGCCGAGTTGCAAGTAGACAAACTACTTAGAAAGGGATTTGTTTGTGAAAGTATGAGTCCTTGTGTAGTCCTTGCGCTCTTGACTCCAAAGAGATGGAACTTGAAGGATGTGTGTTGATAATCATGCCATCAACAAGATCACTGTGAAATATCATTTCCCTATCCCTTGGTTGGATGACGTGTTGGATATGATCGCTGGAGCAACAATCTTCTCAAAGGTAGACTTGAAAAGTGGATATCATCAAATTAGGATTCGTCCTAGTGATAAGTGGAAAACTGCCTTCAAGATGAAAGATGGTTTATATGAATGGATGATCATGCCTTTTAGATTGTCCAATGCTCCTAGTACCTTTATGAGAGTGATGACTTAAGTGCTCAAGCCTTTTATGGGAAAATTCTTGGTTGTGTACTTTGATGACATCCTCCTCTATAGCAAATCTAGGGAGCAACACTTAGACCACTTAACTCAAGTTTGTACTACCTTTAAGAAGGAGAGTTTATATGGCAACCTCAAGAAGTGCTCTTTCTTTACCAATAAAGTCATTTTCCTAGGTTTCATTGTATCCTTAGAGGAAGTTTCTGCCGACCCCCAAAAGGTTCAAGCAATTGTGGATTGGCCCGAGCCCAAAAATATCCATGAAATTTGAAGCTTTCATAGGCTCACTTCCTTTTATCGCCTATTCATTAAAGAGTTTAGTACCATTATGTCCCCCATCATTGACTGCATGAAACAAGGGGACTTTAATTGGACAAAAGCTGCTGCTAAGGCTTTCAATGAAGTAAAACAAAAGATGACTGAGGCACCTATCATGTGTCTCCCTGATTTCACCAAGCCTTTTGAAGTAGAATGTGATGCCTCAGGTCTTGGCATAGGGGGAGTACTTAGTCAAGAGCGCCACCCAATTGCTTGTTTTAGTGCGAAATTGAATGACACCAAGCAAAAGTACTTCATATATGACAAAGAATTTTATGCCATTATTCGAGCTCTTTGGCATTGGCGTCATTACCTGTTGTCTCCATAATTTGTTATCAACTCTAATCATGAAGCTTTGCGCTATCTCCATTCCCAGAAGAAGCCGAATTTTAGGCATGGTAGTTGGGTTGAATTTTTGCAATGTTACTTCTTTGTGGTGAAACATAGAACGAGAGTTGAGAATAAGGCTACTAATGCGCTAAGTCGAAGGATATCTTTGCTATCAGTCATGAGTGTTAAGGTTACTGGGTTTAAACGACTTAAGGATGACTATGAGTCATGCCCAGATTTCGGAGAGCTCTACACTAGCCTAAGTAATGCCTCACGGCCAATCCTGGATGATTATACTCTTCAAGATGGTTACTTGTTCAGAGCCAACAAGTTAAGTATCCCTCGGTCTTCAGTGAGAAATTTCCTTGTTTGGGAGACGCATGCAGAAGGCCTTGCAGGTCATTTAGGCCGAGACAAAACAATTGAGGAGGTGGAACGTCAATTCTATTGACTTGGTCTTAAGAGAGGCGTTGCCAAGATAGTTGATCAGTGTCATACATGTCAACTAGCCAAACATCGCAAGCAAAACACTAGCTTGTATACACCTCTACCTGTGCCAAATCGCTCGTGGCAGGATGTGAGTATGGACTTTGTGTTAAGATTGCCCCGCACCTTTAGGAAGCACGATTCTATTCTAGTATTTGTTGATTGCTTCTCTAAGATGGCTCATTTCCTACCATGTTCTAAGACCTCTAATGCTTCTAAGATTGCAAAGCTCTACTTTGATGAGATTTTCAAACTTTATGGTCTTCCTAAAACCATAGTGTCTGATAGAGATGTTCACTTCATGAGTTATTTTTGAAAGACTTTGTGGCACTTAGTAGGCAACAAATTGAAATTTTCCACTGCGTTTCGTCCTCAAACTGATGGTTAAACAGAGGTGGTTAATCACAGTCTAGGCAACCTCCTTCGATGTCTAGTGGGTGAGGCCAATCGAAATCGGGATTCAATTCTTCCTACAGCCCAACTTGCATACAATAGCTTTGTCAATAGGTCTATAGGCACTAGTCCTTTTGAGGTTGTGCATGGGTATACACCTAGGAAGCCCTTAGATTTTTTGCCCATGTCCCCACATGTTTGAATTTCTGAATCTGCTAAGGCATTTGCACGACATATTCATGATTTGCATAATGAGATTTGCAAAAAAATTCAAGTAAGTAATTCTTAATATAAAATTTATGCTGACACTCATCGACGTCATGTAGAGTTTCAGGTAGGAGATTATGTCATGATTCAGATTCGACCTGAATGGTTTCCCTCTGGGACCGTTAAGAAATTGCAGGCTCATAGTGCCGAACCATTCAAGGTATTGTAACGAATGGGCCCAAATGCATATGTAATTGACCTTCCTCGTGATTATAGTATTAGCTCTTCCTTTAATATAGAGGTTCTAGTTGCTTATAAAAACCCCACAGTTATTCTTGATACCCCTTTTGATGAGTCTTTGCTTGATCCTATTGATGCCTCAATCCCTACCCCTTTACCCTTAAATCTGCTCTATGCACATAAAGAATCTATTGATGCTATTTTAGATGAACAAATTGTTTTTACTAGGGATGGAGGAGTTCACCGTTTCCTAGTACGTTGACGAGGGCGACCAGATTTTGATTGCACATGGATTACTCGAGATGAGCCACATCAATTAGATCCTGACTTGCTTGAGTACAATCAAAGCTCTTCAGATTTCCACTCGATAGGGTTGAGTTCTTCTCACTCGGGGGGAGTTGGTGCAGATACAAGGTATAAGCCTTCAATTATACGCATGTATGGGAGGAAGAGCAAAAAGAAGACAGCCCAACTTGTGGCCTTATGGATGAAGCCTGTTAGTAATTGTACTTGAGATTAAACAAGCCCCGAGCATTTAATGATTAGGGGTTTTTTATGCATCTTATTGTTGGCTATTTAAGCACTTTTTATTATTATTGTAAGACAGCTTTTGAGAATTATAAAAACGTGTGTATCTTTTACACTAGTGCCGACTCCAGTTTTGCTTAGTGCTAACTTCAAGCAACCCTTAGGTGCTAACTCCTAGGGTTTATCCTTAGTTCTATTGTTATTTAATTGTTCCATTGAAATAGTGTGGTTGTCCTACGTCACCTTTCCAAAATGATTGTGATATTATTTAATTTCCTCTTTTTTTTTTTTTTTTTCATTACTTTATTTGGGAGATGATTGCTTGTCCGAACATATTATGCTGCATCAATTACTTCTTGACTTAGTTTCTAATTCTTTTAGATTCCTAGGTTTGGAGAATGCTGAAGGCATTCTTTACAATACTACTGCTTGTATAGATGGCCATGAGGGGGGAATTAATGAAAGTGACATGAATGAGCGTTGGATTTGATGATTAGGTAGGTTACACATGTTGTGATTACGTAGGTTACACATTCTTTGCTAATGATTTGTATTGGACTTTAAATATTTGTGCATTGTCAATCTGCCCTTGTTAGGTTGTTTAAAACGTCTGCTTATGTTACAAATGAGAAGATTAAAAATTTGACTATGACCAAGGGGGGTTTTCATGTTGATGAAAGTTGTTGGGATTATGGACCAGGAAGATGTCCTTAACTCCTTATCCGGAGGAAACACAAGGAAGGGAGCATCAGCTGCCTATTGAGGTTGAAATTAAATGACAGAGGAATGCACTTAGTTACTCTAGGAATTCCTGTTAGATATAAACCTCATCATCGATATCTCTATTGATGCTGTTGAGGAAGATATTAAAAAAGTTGTGATGGACTCTTTCATTCTAGACATAGCTGCACTTATTTGCTTGCTGTGACACTTTCATGGAAAGCCTAGCTTGCGTTTTCAGAAATTATCAAGAGCGGTATGTGACCAATATGTATGACAACTTTGTATGTTGCTCTACAGACTGAATATGTAGACTGAGTATGTATGACAACTTTGTATGTTGCTCTACAAATTGATTAGGCATTGATGATTTTGAATGTGACCAATTTGAAAGTGAAGACACTGAATTCTTCCTGCTTAATAGAACTTGTGACTTGGGTGTTTTCTTTTGGTAGCTCTACTAAGAGGATAGTCTTAAACAAACAAGTCTTTATGTGATTAAAAAAAATTTGATTATTAAGAAGTCCTAGGCTCTTAGCTTAATAAAGTGAAAGAAAACATGGTTTTTTTTTGCAGCATTTAATTTATAGGATGGTGAATAGAGCTTGTCAAGAAAGACAACTCAACAGAAATGCCTAAATTAATGACTCAGGATTCACATAATTCCTAACCAAATGCTAGGTCTGCGACATGCAGAGGAATAGAATGCCAAGTTCAACACCTACCGCATCTTTGTTCCTGCCACTGTTAGGGGACTCTTATGGCTTGTTTGGAAGTTTAGAAAGGGAGGAGAGTAGAGGGGAGTAGAGGGAAGGAGAGTAGTGGAGAGGAGAGTAGAGGAGAATGATTCCCCTCTACACTGTTTGCATGTTTTTAAAATTAGGGAGGGGGAATGAGGTAATTAGCCCTTTAGAAATGGTAATTTTGTTAATTTAAAAAGGGTAAATTAGGGAATTCATTTGGCCAATAACTTATTTATTCTACTCTCCCTCCAAATCTCTCCAATTTGGAGGAATTAAAAATGAGGGGTTAGAGGGAGTTGAAACCCCTCCAAATCCTTCCCCCTTCTTCCTTAAAAAACTTTCAAACAAGATAATTGAATTACTCTCCCTCCCTCTACTCTACTCCCCCTCCTTTTTTTAACTCCCAAACATGCTATTATGTAATAGAAGGGTTGCATTATTGGGGCATGAGTGGTAATACAGTAGGGTATTGGACTAGTATAAAAAAAAATGTCAATTAAGGAAATAACAAAGAGTCTATTTATTTAAAAAAGGAAAAGCAAAAAGAAGATGAAGCAATAGAGAGTATGATCTATAATAGAATAGAATAACAAAAAAAATACATATAACCGACATTGATTAATTTGTTCAGGATTCATAGTAGACCTCAAAATTTTGGATTAAGGCTTCGTTATTATTGTTGTAGAGGTATAATAGGAGGGTACTCTCTTGTTGAATTGGAAAAAAAAAATTGTTGTTTTGAATTTCTTGATAAATTATGCAGCCTTATCCTTTTGTTTCCTTTCTAAATGTCACTAATTTGTTTATTTGACCTTTCTCTAGGGTTAAGAACAAGCCAAATAAAGTCTAGTATCAAACGTTTAAGATTGTTCATTTAATTTTATTTCAAATACTAGTAAAGCTGCTTATTACCAAATTAGATTACATGTTCAAACTTAGTTCATTTTCTTATTGAACAAACTTGAGCTTGTTCACAAGCCATTAAAAATTTTACCCACTACAATCTATGCTAATAGTTAAGAAATAAATTATAGTTGAAATTATATTATTTGAGTTAATTAGATAGAATAATTTTTTGTCTATGAATTTATATAAATTAGATTCACTAACCTCATACTATTTAAAATTATATATAATTTTTATTGTGAATATGACTATTTATATTATAAAAAAATCATAAGCATTTGATATTTTATGAATTTATTTACAAACATACATAATTTGATATTAAGTCTATATGAAATAAGGATACTTTAAAACGTATATACATATAAACATATAACATTACATATATACTTAATTATTACATATATACTTAATTGAGTCCTGGCAAGAGCTTTATAGTTTAACTTGGTTGACACTTCCTACTGTTTCCAATACAATTATTCAAAGTTCAAATTTTCCCTACCCCAACTACTATTGAATTTAAAATAAATAAAAACAACAACAACATACTTATTTATATTCATTTATTTAATAAACAAGTCAAGATTAAGTTCAAGTTTAGGCTCGATTATTAAACAAATTAAATGATAATGTATTTGGGAACTTGAGACACAAGGGTTTTTTTTTTTTTTTTTTTTTTTTTTTTGCAAGTTTATGTTATTCATAAATAGTTTGGTTCATTTATAGTCATGTCTGTATCTATGATATGTCTATGCGCTTTGCTTTTCATAACCAGCTCCCCCAAACAGGGCTTCAAGTATCAAGGATGAGGCCCAAAACGAGTTTTTAGAGGTTAGTTGCATGTAAAGAAGATATGTTTCCGGCTTCAAGTATCAAGGATGAGCCTCAGAGCGAATTTTTGGAGATTGGTTTCATGTACAAAAGATATGTTTCCTTTTTCTTGGACCCCAAATTTAAGAGCCTGAATTTTATAGCGTAAGAGAGTGTCGTTTGGGTTGAAGTTTAGACGATTAAGGGCCCGTTTGATACATGCACTTAAATAATAGTTTTTAAACAATATTATATGTATTTTTACACACTTTTTTCACCCATACGTATTTCTAAAAAATCCAAACAACATTACTAAAACAGCATTATCAAACAGGTTTTAGAGTTTGAGAAATTGAGACAGAGGATGGGCCTTCTTTCTTTGTACTTGTCCAAGTTAGTTATAGCCATTTGACCGTATGCACTTGCAATAGCCATATGACCGTATTCACTTGCCAAACTATGAAAGCTTCTGGGCATCTCTCTCTCTCTCTCTCTCTCTCTCTCTCTCTCTCCTTTTTTTTTTTTTTTTTTGGGCCTTAGATATGTAACTTCTTCTACAACCATGGGCTAAAATCTGGGCTCGTTTTACAAACAAATTATGATAGTCAACCCAGTACAGGTATACAGCCACCTTTTAATGTTTATTCCATCGTAAAATTAATTATAACATTTAACCATTTAATTTTCCATTTTACCCTTAAATTTGATTTGGCCTAAATTCTTTTTCTCTGCCATTTGTAAACTCTGATATATTTTAGAACAGAGGGAATGCATTTTACTAGTAAGTAATTTTGATTTGTAGTCCAAAATTTGTGTAATTTAGGCACCGTGTGTTACACATGTAGTTGTACCATGCGTATAAAATTTTAAGAAAAATTGAACATGATGTGACCAAGTGTTTCTTGCCCCAAGTGTAGGGTGCTAAGATTTTCTATTTTTAGCGTTATCCAGTGTAATGGTGAATGGGCTACGCATATGGATCTGGTTCAATTGAGAACAATCATTCCATGGAAATATATTAGAAATTTAGAATTAGAGTAGAATGCTATTCAAAATTTTCCTCTTAGGACCCCACTTTTTTGGTATTTAACATTTGGCAATGACTTATTATTCTTAGCAAATAACACTTATTCAACATTGGGTAATGAGTCATTGTACTTTAGTAATTAAAAGAAATGGGCAGTTGAATTTTTTTTTAATTTATTATATTTTATGCCTCGAATAAAGTTGTCTAGACACTTTTTTCTTTTGCAAATTGATAGAAAAATCTCCAACCCAACAAGATATACATCCATTAGTTAATAGGCTGAATTCCTTAATAACCTCCATTTTTTTTTTTTATCAAAGAGAGTAGTATTATAAAGCTAAAAAAAAAAAAAAAACTCATTGTATTTGTAGGTTATATTTGAGATAAGACCTAGTTTTCAAATTTCATGGCCTCATGTATCTCTTTAGTTTCTCCAAAAATAATTGTGAGAGAAGGCAACAGATTATGTCCATTTGGGATAGCTTTTATTTATTAACTTTTATTTATTTATTTTGATTGATTATCTTATTTAGTTGAAAAATATGTTGGGTAAAAGTACTGTGGGGGCAGAAGGCCCAACATCAGATTCTGGGCCGTGGGCCCGTCCGAGGAGACCTATACACTTGGAGACTACACCTCACGAAGCATCTGCCCGGCTCGATCCGATGCTGAGATGTGAATCTCGTGGGAGAAAGCCTCGTCCGAGGAGGCCCTCTACTCGGACTGTGAAAAAGGTGTCCCAGATCAGTGCACCAGTCTCAATCTTATCTCTCCCAGAGAATTCCCTGATTTGTGTTGACCGTAAGGACAGATGGCGAAAATCAGATATTAAGCAAAAGGCTGCTGCCACCGCATTTATGGCCCTGCAACTAACATCATGGCCGCATTAATGAGAAAGGACTCCTGAACAGTGACCCCCATCCTTTACAGCTGCCCCAGGAAGGCTGAAGATAGGAACGGATGGGACAAGTATCAAGAGAAAGCCCACCTAATGGAGGGGAGCATATAAATAGAAGAAAGGAGAACAAAGAGTGGTGGTGGAGAAATCAGGAAAAAAGGAGGAAGAAAGGAGAGAGAAAAGTCCCAAACAATATTTGTATGAACACACTCCTCGGACAGAGCCGAAGAGAATATTGTAACCCATAATCGTCTTGTCAATACACATCTGATCGATACTGTACTTGGGCTTTCAACCCATACATGTCTAACCAAGTAATCTTCAGCCCACTCTCTTTACAAATTCATTGTTAGGATATTAAATACAGTTTGGGCCTCCAGCTATACTGCTAGTAAGCCCAATCGCTTAATTTGTGTCCTTACAATTGGCGCCGTCTGTGGGAAGATTATTGTGAGACTTGTGTGTTACAGCTTGAACTATGGTTAGATCAGACAGAGCGGAGTCAGCTGATTCTCAGCATCTCGACCACTTTTTGCACCTCGAGCGCCAGAGGGATCGCGAAGGAAGCGTGCATACGAACCATACTGCAAGGAGTCAACGCCGGAACGCTGGTGGCCAGACTCAGAGGGCCATGCAACGTAAAATTGATCATCTCGAGAGGAAGTTGCGCCGCACACGGAGGAGACGTAGTCCATCAAGCAGCCCATCTGACACGGATGACTCTTATGGGGATGAGGAAGATGATAGTTATAGACCCCGCTCCAGGACACCACCAAGCGAGTCTTTCTCCTACGAGGAAGAACATCACCATGACCACAGGAGCAGAAATACGTACTCAAGGGGCACAGGGAGTGATACCATGACAAGGGCACTCAATCAAATTTCCAGGTCGCCCTTTACGCGCGGTATCGAGGGAGGGAGCCTTCCTCGACGTTTCACACAACCTACCTTCACCGCGTACAACGGAAGGACTGACCCCGTGGAGCATGTGAGTCATTTTAATCAAAAAATGGCTGTCCATTCTCGGAACGAGACCCTCATGTGCAAGGTGTTCCCTTCCAGCCTAGGGCCTGCGGCCATGAGGTGGTTCGATGGTCTCACAGCAAATTCTATCGGATCCTATCAGGCGCTCACTAGAGCCTTCTGCTCTCGGTTCGTGACGAACACCAAGGTACCCCGGCCTTTAGACTCCTTGCTATCCATGTCCATGCGCGAAGGAGAGACGCTAAAGACCTACTCAGACAGGTACTGGGAGATGTTTAATGAGATCGAAGGAAGTTTCGATGATGTCGCTGTAAGGACATTCAAGGTCGGCTTGCCAGCCGAGCACGACCTAAGGAAGTCTCTGACCAAGAAGCCTGTGAGGAGCGTGCGCCGACTGATGGATCGCATAGACGAATACAAGCGGGTCGAAGAGGACCAATTACTTGGAAAGGGAAAAGCAAAGGCTGTCCCTCAAGAGAGGAGGGACTTCAGGTCGGACCGATACAGCAATAGCAAGCCGCAGAGAGATTATAGTGGGCGGTCCGGATCTACTGTATCGCAAGCTGTTCATACCGTATTCCGAGAGCCCATTCATCAGATTCTAGAGAAAATTCAGAATGAGCCATACTTCAAATGGCCGAACAAGATGGGAGGAGATCCCTTGAGGCGCAACCAGAGCCTTCATTGCCAGTATCATCAAGAGCGTGGGCACACCACCGAGGACTGCAGAACATTGAAATTCTTTTTGGAGCAACTGGCGAGAGAGGGGAAGTTGCAGCGGTTCATTTACCGGGCAGACAGTCAAGGAGATCATGTTAGGCCAGGGGCTTCGGTCACTGCCTCATCAAGGCCCCCTTTGGGCACGATTAACGTTATCTTCGTGGCCCCCGGGAGAACTGGATCCTGCCCCTCAGGGGTGATGTCTGTCTTGGGGACGCCTGCTGAGGCAGATAATCAAGAGGCGAAACGTGCAAGAATGGAGGCCCGACCAGCATTGAGCTTCTCGGATGAGGACAAGGTGGGAACAATACAACCCCACGACGACGCCTTGGTCATTACCCTCAGAATAGGAGGGTACGATGTGAAGAGAGTGATGGTCGATCAGGGGAGTGGAGCCGAGATTATGTACCCAGATCTGTACAGGGGGTTGGGCCTACGGCTTGAAGATCTGACTGCGTACGAATCGCCCCTAGTCAGTTTTGACGGGAAGACCGTCATCCCAAAGGGTCAGATTAGGTTGCCTGTGCAAGCAGGGTCCGAGATAGTTGAAGTTGACTTCATCGTCGTGGATGCTTATTCCCCCTACACAGCCATCGTGGCCAGACCTTGGCTCCATGCCTTGGGGGCAGTTTCTTCGACGTTGCACTTAAAGGTCAAGTTCCCGTCTGGAGGACGAGTAGAGGAGATAATAGGAAGCCAGCCTATGGCAAGGCAGTGCCTCATAGCTGCCATTTCGCATCAGCAGGATGCCGAGCTGATGACCACCTCAGCCCGGCATTCATAGCAATCAACGTTCCCGGATCCCCAAGCAGCCGAGGATCCGCCCGAGGAGCAATGTGAAAAATTGGAGAGAATCGTTATCGGAGAAGATCCAGACAAGTTTTTCCAGATTGGGGAACGGCTACCCCCTCGGGAGAAGGAAGAGTTGTTGTCTTTCCTTAGGGGTAACGTGGATGTGTTTGCCTGGAATTCCTACGAGGCCCCGGGGGTAGATCCCGGGTTCATCTGTCACCATCTCAATGTGAGCCCGGCTGCACTACCTAAAAGACAGCCACCTCGGCGCTCATCCCGAGAACATTCTGACGCTGTCAAGGATGAGGTGAATAAACTCAAGCAGGCTGGGGCTATCAGGGAAGTGTTCTACCCCGAATGGCTGGCTAACACAGTGGTGGTGAAGAAGAAAAATGGGAAATGGCGCGTATGCGTGGACTTCACCGATCTGAACCGAGCCTGTCCAAAGGACCCTTTCCCTATGCCGCGGATCGATCAATTGGTGGATGCAACCGTAGGGCATTCACGAATGAGCTTCTTGGACGCCTTCCAGGGATACCACCAGATCCCTCTGGCCCTGGACGATCAGGAGAAAACGGCCTTTGTGACTCCCATTGGGAACTACCATTACAAGGTGATGCCGTTTGGCCTGAAGAACGCAGGCTCCACTTACCAGCGAATGATGACAAAAATGTTTGAACCACTGCTAGGGAGGAGCATTGAGATATATATTGATGACATGGTGGTCAAAAGTAAGCTTGAGCCCGACCACATCGGGGATCTGGAGAGTATTTTTGAGATCTTAAGGAAACACAAATTACGCCTCAACGCTTCGAAGTGTTCTTTCGGCGTTGGATCAGGGAAATTCCTGGGATATATGGTCACTCATCGGGGAATCGAGGTAAACCCCGATCAAATAAAAGCAATTAACAGTCTGCAACCTCCTCGGAACCCAAAGGAAGTGCAGAAATTGACTGGGATGACTGCCGCCCTCAACCGGTTCATCTCCAGATCCGCAGAGAGATGTAGACCTTTCTTCCAACTACTTAATAAGTGGAAGGGATTCGAATGGAATGAGGAGTGTATTCTAGCTTTTCAACAGCTGAAAGAATACCTAGCTCGACCACCCATCATGTCTAGCCCTTCAATGGACGAGATCCTATTCGCCTACATCGCGGTAGCCACACATGCGGTGAGTCTGGTACTTGTCCGAGTCGACAATGGTGTCCAGAAACCCGTTTACTATGTGAGTAAATCTCTTCATGAGGCCGAGGTCCGCTACCTGCCACTCGAGAAGGCTATCTTTGCGATAATTCATGCCACTCGTAAGCTCCCTCATTATTTCCAATCACATACGGTTGTGGTCCTTACCCAGCTCCCGCTCAGGTCGCTGCTCAGGAGTGCAGACTATACGGGAAGGATTGCTAAATGGGGTACCATACTGGGGGTTTTCGACATAAAATACATGCCTCGCACCTCGATCAAAGGGCAGGTACTAGCTGACCTGTTGGCCGAGTTTGCTGAGCCCGTGTCAGATGAGATTACTGGAGTAATTCCCATGGATGAAGATTCAGTTGGTCTCATCGCCGTGCAAGACTCTGAATCCTGGAAATTGTATGTGGACGGTACAGCCAACCAACGAGGTTCAGCAGTGGGGCTAGTTTTAATATCCCCTGAGAACGTTGTCATCGAAAAATCCTTAAGACTAAACTTCTCGGCAACTAATAATGAGGCTGAGTACGAAGCGTTGCTGATCGGTTTGTCTATGGTCAGAAAAATGGGGGGTAGCGTCCTTGAGGTGTTCTCGGACTCCGCTTTGGTCGTTGGCCAAGTCCGAGGAGAGTTGGAAGCACGTGATGAAAGAATGCAGAAATATCTGAAGCAGGTCAAACAGCTGCAGTCGCGGTTCAAGTCGTTCGATTTGCAACATGTTCCTCGGAGTGGTAACACGCACGCGGATTCTCTGGCGACTCTTGCCACCACCTCAGCTCAGGGGCTGCCCCGGCTTATCCTGGTGGAAGATGTGCAGAGGCATTCAGAAGAAGTTGAAGGGCCTAGCATCTGTCAGGCCAGGGTAGGGACGAGTTGGATAGACTCTATGATATTTTATCTCCGAGAAGATGTCTTGCCAGCTGACAAGACCGAAGCCGACAAGGTGAGAAGGAAGGCCCCTCGGTTCTGGCTATCAGAGGACAATAGGCTGTATAAGCGTTCTTTCTCCGGACCCTATCTGCTATGTGTACACCCTGATGCTACCGAATTGCTCCTTGAGGAGCTGCATGAGGGAATTTGTGGCAGTCACACTGGGGGAAGGTCCCTAGCACACAGGGCCCTAACTCAGGGGTACTGGTGGCCGAACATGCAAAGAGAATCACAGGCGTACGTGAAGAAGTGCGATCAGTGCCAGAGATTTGCCCCTAATATACATCAGCCGGGAGGAGTCCTGAATCCTCTGTCAAGTCCTTGGCCTTTCGCTCAGTGGGGCCTAGACATTGTTGGGCCTTTCCCTAAGGCAATCGGAGGAAAGAAATACTTGGTCGTTGCAACAGATTACTTCACCAAATGGGTTGAAGCCGAGCCGTTAGCCAATATTAGGGATGTTGACGTCCAGAAGTTTGTGTGGAAGAGTATCGTTATACGGTTCGGGGTGCCTCATACCCTCATCTCGGACAATGGGCTCCAATTCGACAGTAAAGCGTTCAGAAAGTTCTGCAGTGGACTGGGCATTACCAACAGATATTCCACCCCTGCATATCCCCAAGGAAACGGCCAAGCTGAGGCAGTTAATAAAGTCATAGTGAGCGGTCTCAAGAAGAGGTTGGACGACGCCAAAGGAAAATGGGTGGAAGAATTACCGCACGTGCTCTGGACATACAGGACCACTCCTCGGCGATCTACCGGAGAAACCCCATTTGCCTTGACGTATGGTGCAGAGGCGGTCATTCCCATAGAGACTGGGTTTCCCACACTCAGGACCAGTTCATTCACCTCGGCCAACAATGACGAACAGCTCAGGAGCAATCTGGACCTAATCTCCGAGCGCAGAGAAAGCGCTGCAGTTCAACTAGCCTATTACCAACACAAGCTCAAGCAAAGTTATGATACCAACGTCAAACTAAGACCACTAGCACCAGGAGATTTAGTTTTACGAAAAGTCGTTGGCACGGCGAAGAATCCGGCCTGGAGGAAGTTGGGACCTAACTGGGAAGGCCCTTACCGTATTCTATCAGTGGCTGGGATAGGAGCCTTTTATTTAGAAGATTTAGATGAAAGGGCTGTGCCACATCCCTGGAATGTAAATAACCTGAAAAGGTACTACTACTAAATGAAATTTTTAATTCACTTATTAAAGTTTCTGATACTGCTCATCACTAAGTGTTAAACAGAACCTTGGTCAGGCCTGGCTCCTCGGACCACCTACCTTGGGTAAATTAACATTACTAGATATTAAACAGAACCTGGGTCGTGCCTGGCTCCTCGGACCACACACCTTGGGTAAATTAATATCACTACTATGTGTTAAACAGAACCTTGGTCAGGCCTGGCTCCTCGGACCACCTACCTTGGGTAAATTAACATTACTAGATATTAAACAGAACCTGGGTCGTGCCTGGCTCCTCGGACCACACACCTTGGGTAAATTAATATCACTACTATGTGTTAAACAGAACCTTGGTCAGGCCTGGCTCCTCGGACCACCTACCTTGGGTAAATTAACATTACTAGATATTAAACAGAACCTGGGTCGTGCCTGGCTCCTCGGACCACACACCTTGGGTAAATTAATATCACTACTATGTGTTAAACAGAACCTTGGTCAGGCCTGGCTCCTCGGACCACCTACCTTGGGTAAATTAACATTACTAGATATTAAACAGAACCTGGGTCGTGCCTGGCTCCTCGGACCACACACCTTGGGTAAATTAATATCACTACTATGTGTTGAACAGAACCTTGGTCAGGTCTGGATCCTCGGACCACCTACCTTGGGTAAGTTAACATTACTAGATATTAAACAGAACCTGGGTCGTGCCTGGCTCCTCGGACCACACACCTTGGGTAAATTAATATCACTACTATGTGTTAAACAGAACCTTGGTCAGGCCTGGCTCCTCGGACCACCTACCTTGGGTAAATTAACATTACTAGATATTAAACAGAACCTGGGTCGTGCCTGGCTCCTCGGACCACACACCTTGGGTAAATTAATATCACTACTATGTGTTAAACAGAACCTTGGTCAGGCCTGGCTCCTCGGACCACCTACCTTGGGTAAATTAACATTACTAGATATTAAACAGAACCTGGGTCGTGCCTGGCTCCTCGGACCACACACCTTGGGTAAATTAATATCACTACTATGTGTTGAACAGAACCTTGGTCAGGTCTGGATCCTCGGACCACCTACCTTGGGTAAGTTAACATTACTAGATATTGAACAGAACCTTGGTCGTGCCAGACCCTTCCGACCACAAACCTGGGGCAAGTTAACGCTCGTGAATGTTGAACGTCATCCCTGTCAGGTTCAATCTCTCGGATCAACCATCTCGGATGAGCTGTCACTCTTCACTCACTCCTTTAAAGGATCAACCATCTCGGACGAGTCTATCCTTTCAAATCGTGTTCTTAGAATTATTCAAAGAGCTAATTCTACACAATCACTCAGGCTGCACACTCTAAGCATTTATTCTTATTTAATTTAACGAGTCAATGTTATGACAACCAGGGTTTTGAGTTTCTGTCCATAAACATAAACCTTGCGCAAAGAGATAAACAGAAATTGGAAACAGATGAAGTCTGGCAAAATGCTTTCATTAATTCACAAATTTAAAATACAATAGTTGAATATATGATCTGCTCGTTAAGTACAAATTTGCAACTATTCTCAAAAGCAATTAAAGTGCCCTAGCAGCCTAACTCTAAGCTTGCCCGACCTAGGAAAGGGGATGGCCATCATCGCTTGGCAGGGTCACTGAGGGAGCCGCGTCCTCAACTCGATCAGGGTCCGCGGACACCGGTGCCTCACCCGGAGCAGCTATCTGTTTTTGTGCTTCCTGAGCCGCTCCTGGTGGAATCACCGCTTGGCTCGCTTGCTCCAAGGCACGAGGAGACGACGAGGAGGGGCCAGCCGGCATCAAGGCGAGATCCGGGTGGAAATACGTCTTCCCTGGCAGCCTAAGTTCCGAGTCAGCAGGGACTCCAGCCATATTCAAAGCCTCCTCCCATGTGGATTGGCAGTAGTCCCTGCAAACTTCAGTTACCTCCTCTGCAAGCCTCCGCTCAGTCTCCACAATACCGCGGAGGTAGGCAGCCTCCTTCTCGGCTTCTGCAGCCCTCAGTGCCGCCTTGGCTTCTTTCTCAGCTTTCTCAGCCTTTTCGGCTCGGGTGCGAAGGTCCAGACCCAATTGCCTCGCAGTGGCCAGCTCTATCTCTGTCATGTGAAGCTTCTTCCGCTGGTCCTCGGCTTGGTCTTGGGCACTCTGCAACCCGGCCTCAGCACTCCTCCTTTTCCTTTCTTCTACAATTAACCTGTTGGACAGTTCGAGCTTCTGATGCTCGATCTCCCCCAGGTTCTTCTCCACTTCCTTGCGGGATTGGGTCTCGGCCCTGGCCACGTTACGGGCGTCCCTGACCCAATCCTCCGCAACAAAGACTTGCTGGGTAAGCTGCGAAAGAAGAAACACCAAATTATATCATCACAAAATGCATGACTTAGACATACATAAACATTTTATATACGAAAGAGACTAGGGACTCACTAGGGCTAAGTCCCTCTTCATAGACATGAAGAGGTCGGTTTGCCTCCAAGACTTCAATGTGTCCATATCCCGAGGAAGAAGCAATGGACGCTCCAAGGCCTCGGCGATGTACCCCGAGTGGCCGTTTTGGAACTCCCGTATGGATGCATTAACAGTGACCGGAGCCCCATCCACCTCCAACCGAGGAGCCCAGACTTGGGGTAGCTGAACCTCCCGGGGATGGTCACCCTGGTGCCTTGGCGGTGAAACCCTCCGGTCGTCCTTCCTCTGTTGTTTCCCCCCTCTTTGTGGCCGAGGAGACACTTCACCCTCCTCGGCGTCCAGGTCCACAACCTTCTTCTTCCTTTTCAGATCAGGAATAGGAAGGAGACCTGTTGCAGTGATGGATGGAGGAGGAGGAGGAGGGAGTTTGCCAGTCTCCTTCTCTTTAGGGACCTCTTTCGAAGATGTCCCCTCATTCCGCCCTGCTATCAAGGCCTTTAACCCTCTCCTCGGATTTAAAGGCATCTCTTCTATGTCTTCCGAAGTCTCGGAACGTTGAGAGCTGAGGGGTTTGTTTTGAACTTCTTCCTCTCCTTCAAAGTGGAATTGATCTATTTCTGCCTCCAACGATGGTAGAGTCGAAACGGAGCTTTCCCTCTGTGTAACTTCTTGGGGGGCGACTTGTTGAAGCGGCCAGGGGACTGGAGGAAGATCCTTGTTCGCCAAAAATCCCGGCCGAGATACGTCTATCCTGTTAATCCTCTTGTCCCCAGCTCGGATAGAGTCCCCGACGTCTTGGAAGCTGTCCGATATTGGAGTAAAATCCAATATCAAATGAGCGGCACGCAGCTGGCCGTCCGTATGGGGGAATACCTCCGAACGCAACAGGTGATTCAACCCTTGCACGTTCACGAAATTGACGTTGGGGGAGACGAACCGTCTATCTGTAATGACAATCAAGAGAAAAAAACACGAAGTTAGTCATCACGGTTCCGAGGCTAACGTATGTACAGTAAAATAAAGGCAAATCTAAACTGCAAACCCTATAATCGTCTTAATCTAATCCCAGAGTACCCCACCTGGCTCCCCCTCAGTGGTCGGACAGTGGTGGCCGTCATGCCATGCCCCCGAGACGATGACGTAATCGTCCTTCATGCCTTTGTTGGATTTTGGGAGGCATGAGATCATTTTTACGACCGGAGAGCGGGACTTCAAGTAGTATCCCCCCTCCTTCAGGGAATGACATTCGTACATATGTACGACATCATGCCAGGTAAGTCTTAGGCCCATCATTTCGTTAAGGGCATCTACACACCCCAGAATCCTAAATACATTGGCAGCACATTGGTGTGGACACAACCTGTGATTCCTAAGGTACTCCCTAGTGACGTCACCCATAGGAATGGACATTCCCCCTTCTAAAAAGGCAATCACAGGGATGACCACTTCCCCGGTCCTCCAGGAAACCAAAATGTCCTCCGGTGAACAGTAACGGAGGCTAACCCCCTCAGGAATATTATACTTCGCCTTAAAACGCTCTATGGCTGCGGGGGTATCAACTAAGTTCTTGAATCTACCCATATCGATATCTAAGGGTAAAGGCTTGCTAAGAAACTCCCCTAAAGGCGAAGATGGAAAGGAGGACGAAGATGGCCGAGGTACTTAACCAAGATGGAATGACTAAGGAAGAGAATACTTACGAAGGAGGACGATATTATAAGTTCGAAAATCTCTTAGAAACCTAGGAATCTTTATAAAGGTCTCCTCGGAATGTCTAAGACGATGTAACGAATGCTGGTAGTATGTATTGGGGTACGGGATGCTTGAACGTAGGTAAAGTGAGGAAACCCACCTTCTCACGGCCTTTTTATACCTAGCATGCGAAAGTGGTGGGCTTTATCCCGCTCAAAATTTCATAGGAAAATCCCAACCGCACGATCTACCTCCAGCCGTTGATCAAGGGGACAGAGCGCCACCCAGAGTAATAAAGGATGCGCTACAACTTCCAAAGCGTCTTTGGAAAGTGGAAGTCTCGCGAAACGTCGCCTCCACGTGGAGTTGTTGGAGCGCTTGTTGGGATTCAGCCTTGTAGAAATCAAAGTCCCACTTTTCTCCTCGGATAAAAGGAGAACACCGGAACTTTGAGGGGCTATTGTGGGGGCAGAAGGCCCAACATCAGATTCTGGGCCGTGGGCCCGTCCGAGGAGACCTATACACTTGGAGACTACACCTCACGAAGCATCTGCCCGGCTCGATCCGATGCTGAGATGTGAATCTCGTGGGAGAAAGCCTCGTCCGAGGAGGCCCTCTACTCGGACTGTGAAAAAGGTGTCCCAGATCAGTGCACCAGTCTCAATCTTATCTCTCCCAGAGAATCCCCTGATTTGTGTTGACCGTAAGGACAGATGGCGAAAATCAGATATTAAGCAAAAGGCTGCTGCCACCGCATTTATGGCCCTGCAACTAACATCATGGCCGCATTAATGAGAAAGGACTCCTGAACAGTGACCCCCATCCTTTACAGCTGCCCCAGGAAGGCTGAAGATAGGAACGGATGGGACAAGTATCAAGAGAAAGCCCACCTAATGGAGGGGAGCATATAAATAGAAGAAAGGAGAACAAAGAGTGGTGGTGGAGAAATCAGGAAAAAAGGAGGAAGAAAGGAGAGAGAAAAGTCTCAAACAATATTTGTATGAACACACTCCTCGGACAGAGCCGAAGAGAATATTGTAACCCATAATCGTCTTGTCAATACACATCTGATCGATACTGTACTTGGGCTTTCAACTCATACATGTCTAACCAAGTAATCTTCAGCCCACTCTCTTTACAAATTCATTGTTAGGATATTAAATACAGTTTGGGCCTCCAGCTATGCTGCTAGTAAGTCCAATCGCTTAATTTGTGTCCTTACAAGTACAATTGTGCCAAAAATAAAAGTAAGACTTTAAAAAGCAGTATATGAGAAAGTTTTTAGTTAAAAAAAAAAAACTTAATTATAAGCTTAATCAAACAAGCTCTTAAACAACTATTATTGACCTTGAAAAAGAAAGCAAAATACCAGCTAGCATGTTATAATTCTTTATCTCTGGATAGTCACTATAAATTTTTGCAGACTGTTTCTTTGATCTGAACTTGCAGTTTGTTTAAAATTTTCCTTTGTGAATGACATAGAAATAATTGCTTAAGCTGTCTTATTGAAGTAATTAAATGTATGGGCAAAAAATTTTTGAAGTTTCTCGTGGCAGATATTATATGAGGCAGACAATATTCTACGTTGCATTGATACATAGTTAGTCACACACACAAAAATAAAAAAAGAGATAGTAGTGGAGTACGTGTCTCTCTTACGTGTAAATTTATCACAGGGCTGCGTGCTCATAATTGTGCAGAGTCTTAAGGTCAATGGTGTGTTCATTTCAGTTTGAAGTTTGATCTTTTCTTTTTCTTTTTTTATAAACAATTTTATTTTATGTGATCCAATAATCTAAACAATATTACAATGTTTTTTGATGTCTCCAGCTGTTAAATATATTCTAGTGAATTTTTCAATATGTTCTTACAATAAATGAAGTAACATTTCACCTACTTATATATAGAGTACTTTATAGTGGTAGACTTGTCTTTGACCACTATGTAACATAACACAAGTCTCCCATCTCCTTCTTTCTTAAATTTCTTTTTCTTTGAATTGCAGGCAAAGCTTTTTATTTTTTTTATTTTGCTTATTTTATTTCTTCTTTTAAACAATTTTTCCCATGGTTAATGTTCTCTGTATTTTGGAGTTATTAGAGCATCTCCAGCAGTTTCTTTATATTTTTGTACTGTTTAGACAGTAAATAGTAACATTTACCTTTTACTTATCTATTTTTTTAAATACATCTTCCAAAAGATTTTCTATCCTTTCTCTATCTCATTTAAATATTATTTTTTTCATTCATTTTTTAACACACATATTTCCATACTCCCATCCCTACTCATTTCTTTGTTAATTTTTTATTTAGTTTTATTCTTTTGCTAATGTACAGTAACCCATCAGATTTGATGAGTTACTGTTCATGAGCAAAAAAAAATTATGATTTAGAGAATCCATTAGAGACCATTTTTTGGGTCTCATTCTCTATTATAGAGATTATTTTACTTTTACCTAAACGATTGGAGATGCTCTTAGGTTCTTTTTTAGACGTTGTTTGTTTGTAGTTTCTTATATTTTTAATATTCTCTTATTGAAATCCAAATTTGCAGATCTCAACTCTCAACTGTTTCATTTATTTATTATTCTTACCTTTTTTTTTTTTTAAGGTTATTCTTACTTTCTTTTTGTTTATTGCTCAAAGCATTTCTCACAACTTTGTCACTATGTAATTTGGATAGCAACCTCATTGTTTTGGGAGTGTACACTAGGGCGGCAAAATCGGACACGACTTGCGAACCTGACACGACTATAACCCATTTATAAATAGGTCCTAGGTTGAGGCTAAACGGGGTGTGGATCATATTCGGCTTGGCACAGCTAACCCGTTTAATAAACAGGTCGAGTTTGTGTTCAGCATGCAAACCTGTCTAACCCGTTTGATCCGTTTAGCTTATAAAGATATTAGTTATTTTGATATTATTATTTAATTTATGGTTGTTTTTATATGTTTATTACTATATTTATAGTTGTAATTGGATTTTAATTTTTATATACATGGGAATTGATAAAGATTATATTGGTTAAATATGACCTATTAATTAAATAAATTATAAAACGGGTCATTTGTATTGACTTTTACATAACTTGTTAATTAAACGAGTTAAACGTGTTGGGTCGGGTTGACCTGTTTAATAAACAAGTCGTGTTCGAGTTGAGGATTTCTGACACGTTTATTAAATAGGTCGAGTTCGAGTCAACTTATATAGCCAAATACTCATGACTCGACACGACACGAACTCGATTTGTGAACACAAATTGCGACCCCTAGTTTGCACTTCTTGCCTTGTTTGCTTTCATTTTCATGCTAGATATACACACTACCTTTTGTGACGCACTTGGGGTTTGTCCATAACCCCTATTATTTATCAATTTATAATTTCTATCCATTGTCAGTTAACTCGATAACAATTATAACAAAAAAGTCATACATAGCTGAAAAAAGTTAAGGAACAAGAAAAAAGTATAAATTGAGATATCAATTGGAAGTTTAAATTTGGTACAGGTTTTAAGATTTTGCCATACATGATGGTAATTTACTGAACCACTTAGGTGTGTGGAAGGGCAACTCTTAGGAAACTTGTTCCTGATAATAGTTGATGCATTCTTTTTATTAAAATAATAGTTTAATGATTAATTTCATAATAAATTTTTTGTTAGTTTAAGGATTTGAATTTTTCATTCTCAGTTTTACTAGGGCTAAAGGAACAAACTAAGAGCACTCACGTTAATAAATGTATAAATAGCATAAGGGGTCAATTTTGCGAATTTAACCCCAAAAATCACCTACATCAATTAAGCTAAAATTGTGTAAAAATTTCCATTGTATTTGCATGTATTTTCTAATACTTTCTTTATTCGGAGAGAGAGAGAGAGATAAAAATTGATAAAGAAATAATATTTCAATAAAATGTAGTGTAAAATAGAAAATCACATAAATTTTTTGAAAAGTAGTAAAATAAAAAAAAAAAAAAAAAAGTTTTTATGCTAAAATAGACCAAAAATAAAATTTGTACAAGTTTATGTGAATGCTCTTATAATTCTTGTGATCACCATGACAACATTGACTTTTGGATAGAAAATTTCTAAACCTTATTCAAATGGGGCCAGATTGAAAACCATTGGTGTTTGAATGGTGACTACTTATATTTAATTCTTAAAAAAAAAAGTTTCCTTTTATTTATACCACAAAAACTTATCCCAATCTCACGTCAAGATAAGTTACAGGACATATCTAACCTATAGATTATTCCATCCATAACTTTTATGATGTAGCTAACAATCACACACCTCTTATATAAGCTAAACCAAAAATAAAATCAGTTTAAAATTGAACTACTTTCCACACCCCCCCTGGAAATTCATATCCCTTGTTAGGTATACCAAATAAATGACAACCCAAAATAGGGTTTTGGGAATAAAGATTCCACTAACCTGTAAAAAATTATATTAGTTCCCATCCGATGGCTCTGAAAATACCAAAATTTCTAAACTCACTTTTCTAGGAACGTGCATTTGAAATTAATCTTTTATAGGCATATGTTTGCTATTTGGTCCACTTTCGAACTCATTTTCTAAACAATTTTTTTTTTATCAAACTAAAACCCCGTAAAATAGATCACAGTGTTACTAGCAAACCAAATTTTCTGACATGTCAAATACACCTAATACCTTGCTGAAGATCTCTTACCCAAGCATTGACTTCAAAAAAAAAAAAAATCAACTTTACCTTATGAATTGTTAAAGGCCAGTCTATTCAAAAGAAAAATAGTTTGAGAGACTGATAGTTTATTTGCTTTTTAACTTATTTAATTTAAAAAAAATTCTTAATTTATATTGTACTAATAACGTAAATTTAGATTGTAAACACATAAAATGTATATAATATTATATGTCTATTATGTAAATTTAATATTATATGTCTATTATGTAAATTTGCATTGATAATACAACGTAAATTTGCAAAAATATAACTATTTTTTTAATTTAATAAGGGTTTTACTAGGCATATGTTAGTAAACTATTTTAAACAATTTTATTATGAAATAAGTGATCTACTTTTTTGATAAATTTTTCAATTTTTCATCAAATTAATAATTAATGTGTGCTTTAAAAAATATATTAGTGGATTTTTTTTTTTTTTTGGTTGAGAGAAACCGGACCATTTAATGAACCAATAAAAAAAGATTTTCTAGAACCTCCACAAGTGCCTACTATAATAGGAATTTTGGAGGAGAAAAGAAAAAAGTTTTGTATAGATTTTCAGGTGGATTTCACGTAAGAGTGATGTCATCATTCCAAGCGTATGTGTAGGTTTAGGGTGTGTTTGTTTGGAGATGAAATAGGGGGGATAAAAAATTTTGGAGAGAAAATAGGAGAGAAAATAAATTTATGTATTGTTTAGTTGGGAGGAGGGAAACAAAACTTTTGTGTGGGGCTTTGCATTTACTTGGGCCCACAAAAACTTTTATCTCCAAAATGGAGAGAAAATAGGGAAAAAAGCATTTAGGCATGTTGTATGATAAAAATACCCTCACTTTTTATTGCTCTCACCTGCCCCTCTCACTTTCTCATGTCCAGTGACCTATCAACCTTATTGCTTCTTCATCCTTATCTCTCAACATCTTCACAGCAACGTGAACTCCAGGTTCTCTATTTTTCCTTTTCTTTTTTTTGCCTTGCCCGGTTTTTAGTGTAAAGGGTCATTGTATTATTGAAAAGGCCAGTGGATAAAGTTTTTTTTTTTTAAAAATATCTTACCAGTTTACATAACAATGGTCATGTGGATAAATTTTTTTTTTTTTTAACATGTCTTCCCAGTTAATGCATAATCAATTTTTGTTGCCCATAAATTTTAAATTATAATAATAATAAAGAAAAGTAATATAAATTTATATGTATTTGTGTTAATTTTTATATTATTTAATGAGTGTGGATATATCTATTTTTTTAATATTATATAACAAAGATATAATAGTCAATTTATATATACTACATTTTTTATCTTTCTTTTTTCTCTCAAACCAAATAAAAGAGTTTTCCACCCTCCCACGTTTCCACCCGTCCAACTAAACATACATGAGAAAAAATTAAATCTTCTCTATCTTTCTATTAATTTTTCATCATTCCATTTTTCTACTCCTCCAAGCAAACGTACATTAAGAGTTCGTTCATTTGGGATGAAAATAGGGAAGATGGAAAACAAAGAGAGGAAAATAGGGTAAAAAATGTTGTTTTTCACTGTTCGTTTGGGAAAGGAAAATAGGAAAGAGAGAAAATCTGGAAAAAAGTTTTTTCTTCGGGCCCACATTTTTTTCCTCCCAAATTAGGAGGAAAATCTGGGGAGAAAAGTGTTATAGTAGCACTTTTACAAAAATGTCCTATTCCCACTTTTTTTTTTTCAATGTTCTCTTTTTTTTTTCAATGTTCTCTTTTTTTCTTTTTTTTTTTTAACGTGACCTGAACGTTTTCTTCTCTCTCTCTTTTTTTTTTTTTTTTTTCAACGTGACCTGAACATTCTCTTCTCTCTCTTTTTTTTTTCAACGTGACCTGATCTAATTTTTACATTATAATAAAAAAAAAATAATTTATATATATGATGTGATAAATTTTATATTATTTAATGAGTACAAATAAATTTATTTTTTTATATATTATGTAACAAGGGTATAATAGTCAATTTATATAAATTACATTTTTCATCCTTCTCTTTTTCTCCCCAACCAAACAAAAAAGTTTTTCACTTTATAATAGTCAATTTATAGTAGCACTTTTACAAAAATACCATATTTCCACTTTTTTTTTTCAATGTTCTCTTTTTTTTTTTTTTTTTTTTTTCAACGTAACCTGAACATTCTCTTCTCTCTCTTTCTTTTCTTTTTTTTTTCTTTTTTTTTTTAATGTGACCTGAACGTTCTCTTCTCTCTTTTTTTTTTCAACATGACGTGATCTAATTTTTACATTATAATAATAAAAAAATAATAAAAATTTATATATATGATGTGATAAATTTTATATTATTTAATGAGTACAAATAAATCTATTTTTTTATATTATATAATAAGGGTATAATAGTCAATTTATATAAATAACATTTTACATCCTTCTCTTTTTCTCTCCAACCAAACAAAAGCGTTTTTCATCCTCTTACTTTTTCACCACTCTAACCAAACACACAAGAGAAAAAATTAAATATTTTTCATCCTCTTACAATTTTTCAGCTTCTCATTCTTTCACTCTTCTAACCAAACAGAGCCTTAAAGTTTGGCCAAAAATACAGGTAAAGCGTGCAGCACGCGCAGTACAAAAGTATGAAAGTGGGATCCACACGCTAAAATTGTACACCCTGCAGGCTATGGGACCGTGCCCGACACACGCTTTGACGGTGCCTGCTTATGCAAATTTCAAGAGATTCAAAACTATTAAATTCCAGTCCTGTTAGGTACAATAAAAAAAATTGTAAAAATCTTATCAAAAAATAAAATTTATAAAAATAAATAAATCATCGAGTTTTTCACATTTTTAGTCTTACTCATATTAACATATATGAGATAATGCTCGACTCAATCCATCACAACATAAAAACATTTGAATAGTGTGAAAAAGTTTATGAAAACTTTTAGTGTTGAGATTGTTTCTTTAAAATCAAATCAAAAATACATTTTTCATAAGTCACAACCTCACAATCAAACTCCAAACTTTAAAAAATTGAAATTGAGCACCATTATAACAATGAAGTCAAAAGAATTTCAAGGAAACCGAGTTAAATATATCAAGAAATTTTAAACCATTAAAAAATATGTTCCGTAAATA
This sequence comes from Lithocarpus polystachyus, assembly GCA_033629205.1. Taxonomy (NCBI): domain Eukaryota; kingdom Viridiplantae; phylum Streptophyta; class Magnoliopsida; order Fagales; family Fagaceae; genus Lithocarpus; species Lithocarpus polystachyus. Next base: position 97,060,263 of record CM066163.1, on the reverse strand, counting down.
TGTATAAAGTATGTTTGTAAAGTGATTTAATAGTTGTTATTTTCTCATATATATAACCCAAAAAAAAAAAAAAAAAAACTTCAACTTAGTCCTTACATTACTCAAAACATTTTTTCATCAAGTAAGTTAATAAATTGTGAATTATCTTCTAAATCAAATTGATCATAGTTAATATTCTTCAAACATTTTAGATCAAGATTTTTTTTTTTTTTTTTGTTAAACAAAAGAGACTACAATGTTAGAGTCTAATATAGTATTTGTAGGAATGTTGGGCCAGGAATTCCTTACCCATGGACGTGTTGGGCCTAAAACCCAAGCCGAAGACTAAGGTTTGTCCAAGAATAAGTAAATTCTGTCAAGGAAGTCTGTGTTGATAGATAAGAAAGTTACTATTAAACGCAGTAACTAAGGAGGTAGTGTCGAGGATGAGTGTCACCTCGGATGACCAAGCCGAGGTCTTTTTTGGTGGTCTGCTACACAGGAGAGCACCTCAGAAGGTTTTGTCGAGGCAGATAAGTATTGCTGAAATGTACATTAGGGGAAGATCCTAAAATATCAAAGGGGAAAGCTGCTACCAACGCATTGAATGCTCTGCAGCTAATTTTCTAGCCGCATTAATGTGAAGGTGATATCTGAACAGTGAATTTCAACGTTACAGCTACTACATAAAGACTTCAGAAAAAGAGGAATGAGACAAGTATCAACATCAACCACCTAGACTGCACGTGAAAGGTAAGGAGGAGATAAAGGAGAAGTATAAATGGAGGATGATACCCAAAAAGGGGGGGATCGAGAAATGAAGAAAAAAAAAACATTGTAACCACTCAGAACTAGACGTGTAATCAAGTTAGAACATTATATATATCAAGGTTGATCTCCTCGGATGCAAGTTGAGGATTGCTTTTTGAAATTAAACTTGTCTGTTTTGTTTTTTTTTATCATCTAAACCCATCATATTAACTGTCTAATTCATCCTAGCTCAGTTTGTCTCTACATACTCTCTACAAATATATTATATTTGGGCCTTTTGGGCTGGTCCATCCATCGTTTGGGCTTAGGAACCCAATCTGTGCCCATACAATATTAAAACTGATTGACATATAAAAGTTTAATTAATTTGAAATAATTTAAATTATAAATGTCACTTTACATGCCTAAACCTATTTAAGTCAATATATTTAAATATGATGATAACAAAAACTCAAGGAAAACATTATTTTTCATAAATGATAAGTGCAATAAAGATCTCTAACTGTCAATAACAAAAACCACAATCGTCCTCTCTTTTGGAAATAAAAAAAATGAAAATACAATGTCTTTATCCTCAAAATGCAATAGAGTTTTGTTAAAAAAGACTTCTATCAAAGAATTTTACTTATTTTAAATTAAAAAAAAAAACATGTATCTTTAACAGATTTTTATTCAATAAGTTTTGTATGGTTTGAGAGTAATAAAAAGAGAAAATGATGCACCAATGTTTTACATGAATTTAGTACAATCTTTTAAAATTTAAGGGGGGTCATAGATAAATTTAATAGCATTTTCTTTAGTAGGAGAGGTGTTTTTCCAAAAGTGAGGGAGGCATTGCCCCATAACCTCCTTCTTCTGCCCTAATTGTGCATTGACATATGTATCATCACTCTCAAGCCATTTGAGTCTTACAAATTGTGGGATCAATATTTTTTGAGAGAGATAATGTATATGCCAAATACATGAGATAATTATTACTGCACTATACACACCTCCAATAGCCCACAATCATTGCATTTCACAAGCCCGCATCAGCAGTACTACCATCTCCGTATGAATCCTTTCCACCAGCCCGCCATTGACAACACATGGATCCTCACTATGTTACTACTTGCCGCCCTCCCATAGGGACACCATGCAAGGGAAGGAGAGCCCAAGGGGTGGTGGGGGTGGTGAGAGGAAATTGCCCCTTCTCTCCCTCTAAACATATTCAAGTCAAATATAAGATAAATATTTACTTTACCTTTGGTTTGGATTTAATTTGAATCACTAATTAGCATTTGTAAAGGTTAAAACTTATCAAATAAGGTCTAATTGTATTTGTTTGCAATTCATAAATTTAATTTATTCAGATAATAATGGGGGTTGCTATTGTATTTTTTTGCGTTTTCTTTTTAGAACACATGATTTTTGTGTTTTAAGTTACAGTTGGATAATTTGAAATTTTAATATCTCGAAACACCACAAAATGTCATCTATTTGAATCCCTATCAAAATCTACATTGAATCCCTTACAAACTAATGGGTGTAAACAAATATCGTGATCTTCCACTAAAATGGGGTGGAACGCTTATATGCCAAACCTATGCAAAGTAGGTCCGGTGCTCTATTTAGCAATATGGGGTGCCCGTGTTACTTTGTAAAGTATTTCTTATACAATTAACTATTTTTTTTTTCCAAATTTGACTCATAGCAACTCTCATGTTTGACGCACAATGTTATCTAATTAGACCATGAATTACAAATGGCTGAAAAGTTTTTTTGCTATTTTGCGAGGCAATAATGCAAATTTTGAATTTTCCCTACTCGGCTGAAAAATATAAAACGATGTTATATTATTTAAATAAATTATAACTTTTTAAACAGTTCAGTTAAACCACAAAGGGATAAAGTATAAATATATAAATAACCATAATTTTGTTTTTGTTTGTGTAAATTCTGTCTGTTCTGGTATGACTCCAAGATAAGGAAGATCAGATGCTATCTCTCCCCTTGCATGCTCCCGACAACAAAGCACACCACCTCACTCAAACAACATATACTTCCCCACACGTAACTCTTGTCTTTCTGCACATTTTCATTTCTCAGTATTATGTAAGATAGAATTTATTACAATCCCAGTTGATTGTTTTCTGAAACATGCACCTAGTGGGGTGGTCAAACTGGTGCCGTTTGGAATCAAAGAATAATTGATTTAGACCTCCATACATATAACTAGCAAATCAGAGGTCGAAACATTTATGTTGTACTTATTTGAACAACCCCCCCCCCCCCCCCCCCCCCCAACCAAAAAAAGAAAAAGAAAAAGAAAAAGAGAGGAAACCCAGAAGAAAAAGTACAGTACTCTACTACTCTCCGTAATCAAATTACAGTTGATATGATTGAGCTGATATAAAGGCCAATGAGACCTTATATTGTGAATACGGTTATTCAATGAGCTCTGCAATCAGTTTTTTTTTTTTTTAGAATAGCAATGAGTTTTCCTTTCTTTTTTTTTCTTTTAATAAATAATTCAAAGATCGATGATAGTGGGCTACAATAAGATTAGCTTCCACTCACCTAACTCCCCGTACCCCCCCGTTTTGAACCTTTTTTGTTTTTTCCTTTAATGGTATTATTAACTTTCTTGTTTTTTTTTTTTTTGGTTTTCGTAATCATTAAGTGGTGTTACTTTCCTTAATGGTATTATCTTCCACGTAATGAAATTAGGTTTTTGCTATACATGCCTCAAGTGATAAACTTGAAAACATGCTCATCAAAACTCCTTTCTTTTTATTTATTTATTTTTTAAAAGAAAAAAGAGAAAAAGAAAAGGACTTAAGTCCCATATCAATCGTGAGTGTTCCGAGTTAATGGTTTATAAGTCTTGCTAGTCCCTTCAAGAGTTAGACCCTTTTGAAATTGCTAGTATTATAAGTTTTGTAACCTCTCTCTATTTCTCTGTGTCTGTAAGTTAATTACTATTACTAAGTATTTATCAAAAAAAGAAAAGAAAAAAGAGAATGAAAGAATTCTTATACTTATAATCACAATTTTATTTGATCGACAAGGGCAAAGACAGAGAGGAAATTGCACTTGCACGCCCTAGGGCATAAAAAGAAAAGCCATGTCCCCTTACATTTATTATTATTATTATTATTATTATTATTATTATTTTGACAAACGAGGGTATTTAGACATCTTCGAGTATCTAACTATTTATTTGAGTGTATTCAATCCCTTTATTACAAGGAAGAATCCCGTAGGGATGATCTCAATGTGTTGACAAGGGGTTTTGAACCTAGAATCTTATGAAAACCATGAGACCTTAGGACTTTCTAAAATTTTTTATTGGAAATACTAAAAAGTGCTAATTGCGTTACAAAACTCGTAACTCTTATATTAATTATTTTAAAAAATTTATATAAAAAACCCTCTTAGAATTACTAACATCACTTTTATAAGTACTTAAGTAGTAGGATCTAAATAATACTTCTCTCTTTTAACTAAACCCAACAAATTGTTCTACTACATTATTATATATTTAGGATTCAACTCACATTTGTGAACTGTTAATTGTTACAAATGTTATTATTATCATCCGGATCTTTTTTCCTTTCATTTCTATTTCAGAAATTATTTTGGCAATCGCACAACACCATTTTTAGCCCCTCTCATACACATAGTTTGTATGATTAGAGATCAAAGTTACGGACTTTATAAGAAAAAAAAAATTGAGCATTGTGATTTTTTTTTAATAAATCAAAGCACATATAAATATATTTATAGATTTTTAATGCTTCTAAATTGGTTTATTTTCTTAATTTTCTGTTAAATAGTTAAAATTCATTATATTTAGATAAAAATTTTGAATTATTGGTTGCAATTCTTTTATCATTATATATATCTATATATATATACACACACTAAATAAGTTTAAAGATCACTTATGGTATTTTAAATTGTAGTGAGAATACAAATATTTTTAGTTTGATATTAAAATTGTAAACAAATTAAATAAGAAATTAGAATCTCAAATCAAAGTTACACTCAATAATGATATTTCATAGAATAAAGTTCATCTATTATCATCTCCTTAGTGAAATTCTTAAAAAATTATTTGCATTATAAATTACCAAATTGTTTACTAAAAAAATTAATAGAACCAATGAAATCTTTGAAACCACAAATGATTCAAAACTTTAGCTAATATGAGAGAAAATGTTACCATAAAAATGAAATGAAGGAAAAAAAAAAAGCACCTTGTCAACTCAATGATAATATATGTATCTTTGCCCATGCTTGTACTAAAATACCATTTAGTATTCAAATGAAGGATTTTTTATTTTTAAATTAGTGCTAAATATTATATATATATATATAGCCTGATAGGGTTGGTTAACGAGTCTTGAGGTAATGATTAATTAAGGATGTAGTTATTATTGTAGTCAATTAGTTTTAAAAAGTATTTATTTATTTGTTTTTATTGCATTTTAATATAATGAGACTCAATAGATTCTTCCTTATATAACGAAAGCATGATGACACCCGTTAACAAAAGCCATGCGCGTATGCACATATGTGTGTCATTTATAATGTTTGCTTCTTCTCCATTCAAATCTTGACTCTGGCACTTGTGAACATTACAAGTCCTAGTTATATATTCCACATCGTGAAACATCAAAATGACCTTCATCTATTTGTTCAAGCACATGAAAGAAGACCGTTCATAAATGATCTCCATCGCTGACCATCAAAAATGATCTCCATCCGTTTAAGCAAGCACAAGAAACAAAGACTAATGGATTTAGTAAACCATACCACCACCAATCTTTAATTTTTTCCAACTTCTCCTTGAGGTATATCTGCCTCCCTACCTACTTTACCCATGCAATTGTCTGGATACAACGTATGTTTCAAAGATTTCCTCAATTTTTTTGGCACATACATCATTGTTCTTTTAACATACTGGTCAACTCCAATTGAACTGCTTCATTCATTGTTGAAGCAATTAGACCTCCTCGTCAGCAAACCCTATAGAGATTCCCAATCCCAAACTTGGTTACTAGTAAACCACTTCATATCTGGCTTGTTTATAGGTGAACTAGTTTATATGAGCTTATTGACTTACTGAATTTAAGTTATAAGGCATAGTTTAATTTTGACTTACTGAATTTAAGTTATAAGGCGAGTTTAATTTGGCCAACAGCTCTCTCATTGTAATCGTGAAATTTAATAAATAAAAGCTCTCTCATTGTAATCGCCTTACTGAAATTCATATCTGGCCAAATTTACTAGTAAACATCTAATTTGGCCAGATATGAATCTATGTATTTTTATTTGGCCAATAATCGCCTTACTAGTAAATATAAGTTATAAGGCGAGTTTAATTTGGCCAGATATGAATCTATGTATTTTTATTTTTATATTTTTAATTTTGTTTTTATGTTTTTTTTTTAATTTTGTTAAAATTGATTAATTATTATTTTTTTAAATCAGATGTTGACATGGCATGCTGACGTGGTTTTATTATTAATATTTTATTAGCCAAGTCAGCACACAGTGTATTCCGTTTGCCACTTCAGCATTTTTCGTAGGGAGGTTAACGGTAGGGACCATTTAAAAAACGATTTAAAAAAATCAGGGACTAACCTAGGAGCAAAATCAGTTTAGGGACTAAATCGAGAAATGACCCAAAATGTAGGGACCAAAATGTATTTTTGCCTAAATAAAAAAAGAAGTATTTTTGCTTTTCACTTTTTTTTTTTTTGAGAAAAGCGTTTATGCTTTTTTTAGTAGATTTCATGTATTGTTCACAAGATCCACAAACATCTTTTTTAAACAAAAATTTCATTTTCATTAAAAATGAGTCTTACGGTACTATTTACACATTTAAAAATTATTTTATTATAATATTTTTAATTTTCAGCCCAAAAAAAAAAAAAAAATCCAAACAAACTCTGAAATTTATAATATATTTCAATTAGTTTATCCTACAATGCTGTGGTCAATCCTTGTGTAGTTGATGAGTTCTCTGACACTCAGTGGCAGATAAAACAATAAAATATGAGCTAATGACGTGCCCCAACCCCACCTGGGCCTTAAAAAAACATGAAGATAAAGCAAATAGACAATATAATAATACAAGGAATGCAATTCGTGGCTAAGAGTGAGCCTCACTTCACAAACAAACCAACTTTTGCACCTCTCCCTGTGCGGATTGCTTTTCAAAATCAAAACCCCATTTGTTTATCACAAACGAACACAACCAAAACCAACACGCCGTTGACTTGAGCTCTAATTCACCCCTTGCACTTATAATTATTTTTTCTATTCATAGACCAGCCCATAACTAAACACAAAGCAAACAGCTTTAGTACTAGCAAAGTAGTAGTAGTACTGAAAACAAAAACCAAATAAATTAAAACCAAAGACACCACTCCTTTTCAGATAAAGACCACACCCTGCTGATGATCCATAAAATATAAATTCGTAATTATTACTTCGATGAGTTTAAATTCTCTAATGATGATTTCATAATAACATCATGACCTCGTATTGAAAACGCTTCCATTTAACGTTTTGAACATGATAGAAGAACCAAATCAGTATCACATTAAAAAAAAAAAAACAAAAAACAAAATTACATTGGAAAAATAAAAAACATAAAGGGAAATAAAATAAACATGAACCTAAACCCAACAAAGATAAACAAGAGGTGGTGATACTGGTGAAGTTAGCTTTAGCCAAAGTCTACGTAAATACGGCGTCGTTGAACACTCTATAGCTGATACCTTATTTTCGTAGACTTTAAGACTGCCATTGAAAAATCCCTTCTTTTTTTTTTTTTTTTTTGGTTGGTGTTGTTGTTGCAGTTGAAAAGTCAGTTAACGCCGTTATTAAGGCTTGGAAACTGACGTGTTGTCCTTAACGGAAGCGTCACCGCCGCCGTTACCCATAGTGGCTGATTGCACGGTCAACACGGACATGCTTGGCGAGGATGGTCCCTCAGCGTTGGATTGGAGAAGTGGGTTGTGGTTAACGTTGTTGTTGTTGTGGTTGTTGATCATGGCGTTCCTGGAGTGACACGTGGCCGTGGAGATAGCAGTGGCAAGAGAGATGGGCATGAGGCAGAGACCTTTGCCTTGTAAGTACTGCATGGCTGAGCCCATGTCTTCTTCCATGAGCTTAGCTACTTGGTGCTCCGTCACCGTTAGGCTGTCGTTAGATGACGCCGTTTGGTTGCCGTTAGAGTTGCGACCGAGGGCCCCACTATTGGTACCCGCTTGAATACAGTCACCGCCACCCTACAAAGACAAAAAAAAAAAAAAAAAAAAAAAAAAAAAAAAAAAAAAAACACCAAAGGTGTATGATTATTGATTAGAGTTTTAGAGAAGGAAAAAGGGCAAAGGAAAATGAAAAGAGATAGGGAAAAAGGGTTCGAGTGTGAAAAGCTTATTTGTTGAGAGAGAGAGAGGAATCTGAGAAAGTGGGCACGCGTGCTACTTTTGTTTTGTCTTTTTGTGGTGTGTTGAGTGATTGATTGGAGAGTTTGCCAACGTGGAGAGCTAGGTGTAGGTGTAGGTGGTGGGTAATGTGGTGGTGGGTGCTATTTTACAGGAACCATAACTGTTTTGTGTTTATCAACATTTTCCGCATTTTATTCATTTCTTATTTTGGAATGCATCTTATGTTCTTTTTTTCTTTTTTCTTTTTTAATCTTAAAATATCAAAAAGGTTTTAGGTTTGCCAACATAATTAAAAACTATATGACATTATCATCCATCATCGAGTTACAGTTCCTTTCCTTACAGCTCCGTTCCTGACGTACTATAACTTAAGCATTCAATTGAATAATTCAACTATATGATTGTAATTACGCACTATAACTTAAGTTTTCAATTGAATAATTCAATTATATGATTGTATTGAGTTATACAGTTCTGTTCCTTACGTACTATAACTTAAGCTTTAATTGAATAATTCATTTATATGATTGTATTGAGTTATAGTGTCTCATTAAAAATTATAAAAAAAAAAAAACTATACACGAAAAATAGTGTGATTTTTTTCGAAGTTCTTAAATAAAATTATATAATTTATTAGATAATGTAATTGAATAGTTGAATTATAGGAATTTTAGAGTGGTATTTTGATTGAAATACCTCAGAGGACATATCAGCAACAAGGGGAGCAACAGCAGCTGCACCGCCCAATCTGCTCATGCTCAGAACCTGTACCCGGGGAGAGACACACACACATAAGGAAAGAAAAATTTAATTAAAGCTATGGAATTTTTTTAGTTTCAGAAACCCATACATACAACTTAATATAAAACTAATCATCATCATAAAAAACAATGTCAACCCAGGGACTCATCCTTATTATTTTAATATAATAAGCACAACAAGTACAGAATATAAGAAGGAGAAAGCAGAGAAGGGCATCCTTTAACCTTGACTTGAAGCTGGAGGAATTTCACGTAGTCTATGATCTCATCCAGCATTGAAGCCTTGTCTGTCTGTCATTCCAAAACCCCAGATCAATATCTATTTATTTATTTTTATTTAATTCCATTAATTTAATTTAATCAGATCACATATCGAATTTTTAAAAAAAGAACAATATAAAAAAACTAAAATATTCTTTTCCAAATTATAAAGTGTCAATTTTTTTTTTTTTTTTTGAGAAGGATAAAGTGTCAATTAATGCTTCAAATACTAATCTAGCCCTCAAGTAGGGTTAGGAACCAACCACAGCACCACACCTTTTCAGGTTCATTTTCAATTATGCATTGAAAATATATAAATATAATAAAAAAGAGATTTTGCTAAGCCTACTTCATTAGTAAGTATTTTATAAATAAAAAAAAAGTTAATGACGAGAATAATACTTGCTTAATTTATCACCGCTATTTAAAAAAAAATGCCAAGTTTTATTATATGCGAAACTGAATACTAAAACTGAATGACGAAAATGACCCAATAAAATCTCAATAAATATTCCCATGAAGTTTACTGTTACCGTCAGTTACGGAGCTCATAGTCAGAATTGGGAACTGAGAAGCTATGTACATATTTAAAAATTTTGATATTTAATATGCTTATCTTTAATTATTAATTAATAAAAAACAAAATAATTTAATGGGTATTGTTAGTATTACCTTGTTGGCATTGGGAACCAGTTCCTGCAGGGCTTTCATTCTCTCTGCAATTCTCTCCCTCCGTAACTGCCACCATCACAAAAACCCACCCACAGTTTCAGAGAAGAATAACAAAACAAAACAAAACCCAATGTGTTTCCGTTTTGTTGCTCAGAATAACGTAAAACAAAACAAAAACTGAAGATTAAAATTTTGTTGGGTATGTATTTTCACACTTTTCATTTGTACGACAAAAAAAAAAAAAAAAAAAAAACCAAAACCAAAATCAAAACCAAAAACAAATACGATATTCTTTATTATTTTTAGTAAAGCAGTGAACAGTGGTGGTTAATAGTATTAAAGAGATGAAACAAAAAAACTCAATTATTAGCTTTCATTTTCTGGACAACCAAAAAGTCAGTCAGAAAAAAATTTATAAAAAAAAAAAAACGTACTCTTTCGGCGATGCTATGTGGGTCAGTGGCTTGACCACGCCTAGCCCTAACCCTCTGTCTTGGTTGAGCCGGTGCACTTCCGGCTGACCCACTTGCTGGACCTTGGTTCATCACTCCACTCGGAGCCCCGTAGTTCTGTCCCTGAACCTGTCCACCCTATCAAATAACCAATTTTTTTTAAAATGAATAAATAAATAAAAATCAACTAATTAAATTGTTACTATATTCTAAAAAGTGAACGTACCTGAGGATGGTGAAAATGCTGAGCCTGGTTCGGAGTCTGACCCGGCCCGTGTAAAGATCCAGTGAACCCGTTATACAGAGCTTGAACCGAACCCTCACCTCCCTGGTAAATTAAACAAAGACACCCTCATAATTCACCACTATTTTACATTAATACCACTCAAATCACAAACAGTTACTGTAAACTCAAAATCAAAAGAGTCAAAACTCACCGTATTGGGAGACTTGAAAGACGAGGACCCATCAACGACGTCGTCGGAGGCACCCAAAGAAAGCGGCATCTGAATCAGACCAGACTCGCCGGCTCCCGGGCCGGCACCGCGAGACATGAAGAGTTGCTGCTGGAGCATGATGGCAGCGGCGGCAGCTGCGGCGGAGGACTTAGTAGCGCCGGAAATCTGGTGGTTACGGAGCTTGGAAGCGAGGGTGGAAGAGTCATGGTCGAACTGGAAAGGAACATTGTTGTCAGGGTTAGACGGTGGCGTTTCGTCGGAGAGGTCTCTGGGCTTGAGGTCCCACGGGGTTTTTGGGTTGAGGTCAGGCCAAGAACACGATGGGATGGTAGAAAACATTTGCTCCAAAAAGTCATCGTGGGTGTTGTTGGGGTCGAACTGTGAGTTCTGGAGGTGTTGAATCTGAGAGTTTTGGATCTGTTGTGGCTGTTGTTGATGTTGATGATGATGATTTTGGAGGTCTTGGAGTGTGATTTGAGTTGGGTTTAAGAGGGAGTTCATTCCTTGCATTTCTCTGCTACAAGGTTGCATATCTGAGAAACTGTTTGTGTGTTGGAATATGTGAGAGAGAGAGAGAGAGAGAGCGAGAGAGACAGAGTTGTGAATGTTTTTGGGTGGGTCTCTAGGGGAATGAGAAGTGAGTGAAACAAAGAGAAGGCATTTTGGGTTTATGAATGTTTTGGGGAGCTGATCCAAGTTGTTGTGTTGTGTTGTGTGAGACTCTGATGGATGGATGGGCTTCTGTTTCTCTATCTTTCTTTCTTTCCCTTCCCTGGGATGTTGTTGTCTGGGGATATTAAATAGCAAAAGTAGCTAGGCTAGGGATTGTTTGTTTTTGGCCAGATGGCTTCCAAGGTGTGGTTTGGGAACTTGCTATTTGGTCATACTTAAGGGTCATCTGTGGGTACTAAATACTACTAATATATATTCAGCAAAAAAAAAAAAAAAAAAAACTACTAATATATATATATATATATTTTTTTTTTTGGATGAACCTAAATACTACTAATATGTTCATGGGCTCTTCAAGCGTTTTAATTTCCAATCAAACAAAATGATTGGGTTAGGCTTTTTTTAGGAAAATTGATTTTTTTCCCCTTTATTAAAGATGCAAGATTATTTATTTAATTTTATTTAAAGTCAAGTTCAAACTCAAATGCTTTCTCTCACTTACAAGTTGTAAGTAGAGTATATGAATCAAACCATTTATGAATAGCTTGGGTTCTATTTGGGAAAAAAAAAACTTATTTATTAATTTAAATTTTTTTTGAGGATGTGTATACGTTATTTTAGATCACGCAACTCTTAATGCTAATAATCTTTTAAAAGGAAAAAAATCTATATGCATAATGCATTCACTTAAAATTTAAAGAGGCTGATGGTTTAATGGCTTGATGGCATTCCTTCCCTTCAATAGGGTCTTAAATCTTAAATTGTAACAATAAGTTAATGATATAAAATTTTTCATAAATGTTAAACTGACATACTGTGGTTGGAGCATAAAAAAATAGTATGAATGGTGGGATTGTGTGAAATCAATGTTAGTCCAACCATGACTAATTGGCATCTTAGAATGATGTAAGAAAAGATTATTAAAGAAAAAGAAAACAAAGAAGTTGTGTTTATTATATATGAGAAAAAAAAAATCAAATAAACAAGCTTGAGCTTGTTCAACAAGAATATAACCAATCTTGGACATATAGTCTAGTTTGATTATGAGTTTGAACTCAACTTATATTTGAAATTAAATTAAATAAACAAACTTAAACTTTTAATACTCAATATAGCTTTTTGGTAGTCTTATCTTATTTGCCATATAAATATAGTGCTAAGTTGAAATCATAGAAACCCCCTCAAAAAAAAAAAAAAAAAATTGAAATCATAGAAACAATTGGTCGATGAATTTCATATATATATATATATATATATATTAGATAATTTGATAATTAGAGATGAAATTCATATTTGAAGGCCCAAAATATTCGCGTGGGTCTTAGTATATATATTTTTCCTTCACTACCAACTAGTGTCTCGCATGGGTCGGCCAGTCCCGTTAGGTTTCGCTTTCGAAGTTGATAGTTGATAGTCAAAAACACCCTCGTATGATGTCACACGCGGCCATTTCGAATAGTTATAGTTTTCTTTTCTCATTTATTGAAAAAGGTTCTTTTCTTATAACAGACAAGCAGCTCATAATTACTCATCTACTGTTAATCACGAACTGTGATGATGAAGAAGAGTCTATTTGCTAAAGCAGGTAAACCCTTTTTAAACTAGCTAATATAAGAAAAAATCTTCTTTTTTTTTTTTAACGACGAAAACAAAAAAAATTAAATGCCTACGATAATTTCATAACAAATTTTAAATGATAAATTGTTATAAGTAGACAAAAAATTAATTTAAATTACAGGTTCAAATTAAAATTAATAACAATTTATCACTTATGATTTGTTGTAAAAATATTGTAAAAATGTTATATACATAACACTTCTAAGAAAAATTGTAAATTCATTCATAAGTGATAAATAACAACTTACAATATGGCACGACAAAAAATATGGCAAAAAGTTGTAGAATGGTTTGCTATCCTAAAACCACTCCTAATATAATCGACCAAGTGGGTATATACATGACCCACTTTCCACATATTTAGCCGCCACACAGGAGTTGGTTTTTTTTCTCTTTTTGCCTCAAACTATTGCTCCAATTTCGGCGAGGCCGATGGATATGATCAAACTCTCACTCTCAGTGAGACCACGAGGAAAATGAGAGTTAAGACTTGAGAGATAACCACAAGATAACAATACTTTCATGGGGTCAGCGACCATTGGTTGGTGTGGAAGCTTAGACATTAGAATTGAGACGCAAAATAAAAATGAGGGACTAGCACACTAGTTCATATTAGTTGCTTGTTTATGCACAACTTGGAGTAGACTTATCTACAAAGTAAAACTAAAAATTATGTCTGAAGAGTCAAAAGTTTGAAGAATTAAGTGGCTCTACTAATTGACAAGTGCGGCTGACTATTTGAACTATGGGATGACGAGTTGAATTAGGCACCCCAAAGTCAAACATGGATTTAGAATTTCTTTTGCTGATATAATTAGCTCAAACAAGAAGTTATCTAGTCCATTTTGGAATGTATAAATTTGTATAGGCCATAAAAAGCCAAAATTATCTTCATATAGCTAATGATCGATTTTCCAACTAGTCTCACTAAAAATAAATATTTAAAAAAAAAAAAAGTGTTTATCTCTTAGAGTTAGGGTTATACCGTCCTCTGCTATATCCTATGAAGAGGAATGAGATTGGTGACATTGTCATTATCTGTATTCAAGGGAATCAATTATATTCCTATCCCAAAAAAAAAAAGAAAAAAGAAAAAAAAAAAAGAGTCAATTATGAATTGGAATATGTATATATTTGCTTAAAAAGTGTTTAGTGAAAAATATTATGCTTTTTGATGTAGACTAATACATATGAAGATTATTGATTCAATTCTCTTTTGAATTGAACCTCTTAACTTTATATTCTTTTATTATAAGTAGCTTCTTAATATTATTTTTATTTGTAATTGGATATCATTCTTTCATATAAAATTGTATGAAACTCAGTAGGAAATTGTCATACAAAATTGAGAATTTTAAAGACTTAACTTTTGTACTAAAAAAAATGAATAAAAATAAAACAATTGTATTATCTTTATAATATGCTTATAGCTTTATTCTCATTATTTATGAAATAACTTTTACTTCCCTAAAAGTTTGAACATCTTGAATATTAAAATTTAAAACTTTTTCCTTTAAATTTTAATTAACTTTCTAAAGGGCTTAAATGAACCCGGGGCTTCTGCTATATAGTGAGTTTTGTCTCAAGAGGAGGAGAAATGGAAGATTCAAGCTAGTGACATGTTTCTTGAGACGTGGTTTCTAGCTAGTTGATTGATCAACCATTTGGGTTATCCTAATTACTTTAATCAAACCTAGTGTCTTTGGCAAACCACAAAATTAACCATTTTGATAGCATATTTGATAAACTATCTAAAGTTAAGCTATCGAAAAATAGTATATTTAATTATTTAATTTAACCAGTTGAATAAAAAATAAAATTACTTCAAAATTGTATTTGTATTATTTTATATCTAATTTGTCTAGATTTACTTTAGAACCAATTTGGTGGAATTTTAGATGAGAAAATACGAAATCTGAAACAAGTTTTTTGCCCTTTTTTCCTTTTTAATGGAAATATGCATGTATTAACATCAAAATTTCAATTTTTTTTTTTTAGTGTGTGTGTGGGGAATGTGCACTTAATTGAACCAAAAAAGCAGACTGAAAATTAAAAAGCAGTTATATTATGCATAACTGGTTAGGTATCATTTTTTTTTTTTTTTTTTGGTGAGAAACAACTGATCAGGTATCATGATATGTCAAAACAGTACACCTTCTAAGACTCTATTTTAGATCTAGACTAGAGAAAGTCTATGATTATGGTTATTTTTTCATTTTCAATTCGAACTTGTCATAGTACTTTTTTTTTGTGTGGAGAAGATTGTCATAGTACATTGTATGTAACTTGCAATCGCTTTTTTTTTTTTTTTTTTTTTTTTGGTCATAGTACATTATATGTCCCTTAGCTAGTATCGATTTTTTATGGTTAATGCAGTTGACTAGTTGCAAGAGTATATGAATTTATTGGACCAAGACAATAATGTTGCATTATATAAGTAACAAATTCATTACTATTAGTTTATTAGTATTAGGACTATGATTGTCTCTCAATAAACCCTATATATATATTCGAAAATAGTAAGGATAAAATGTGGATACCAATATTAATTCACATTTTAAGAATGTCCACATTTTTTACACGTGATATGTACAGAGTGTGTATATACTATTAGTGTGAAACAATAATTTTCCCTACATGTAGGAAACATCAATGCCCGAGAGAGATTATGCAATGCAGGCTAATTGGGTTCTCTAACATGATTAAAACTTAATACAAATATAACAAAGTATAATACTCGAGTTTGCATAATATTGGGCCAGGAAATGCCCTCTTTATGAGTATGCGTGATAAATGACAATGCACTTCTTTCTCAATTTTTTTAAAAATATATGTACATATTTTAAAATTTAGATATTTATTAAACAAAGAAAGAAGATGAACAAATAACAATGTTTTGTAATGCTTTCTGTTAGAAATACTAAATAATTGTATTGTATTTCTTAGTTAGGAATATACATGAGTGTGTCTTTATATAGGAGGCATATGAGTGCAGTACGAGTAGGAGTATAGTACAAGTAGGAGTGTAGTACAAGATGTGTGCTGTACAAGTAATCTAGTGTGCTCTACAAGTAAACTAGTTGGGCCTAAAGCCCACAACACTATACACATTAACAGCCCCCTTCAAACTCAAGGTGGATGTGAGACCAGCTTGAGGTTGTCAACTAAATCACGAAGGCGTCCTTTAGGATGTGACTTGGTGAAGATGTCTGCAAGTTGATCTTTGGAGGAGACGAAGAAGAGCTGGAGAGCACCATGGACAAGATGATAACGGATAAAATGACAATTAATCTCGATGTGTTTAGTCTGTTCATGGAAGACATCATTGTGAGCAATATGAATGGCACTCTGGTTGTCACAATAAAGAGGAGTAGCAGAGGATGTGGACACACCTAAGTCCTTAAGAAGCCATCGTAGCCAAAGAAGCTCAGATGTGGTATCAACAAGGGCACGATATTCTGCTTCAGTACTGGAGTGGGCCACAAAGGTTTGCTTCTTACTTCGCTAAGAAATTAAAGAAGAACCAAGGAAAAAGCAATAACCAGTGGTGGACCTACGATCAGTAAGATCTCCTGCCCAATCAGCATCAGAGAATGCACGAAGTACAAGTGGAGATTGAGCTGAGTAGAAAAGGCCATGGAAGAGAGTGCCCTTCAAGTATCGAAGAATGCGCAGAACAGTAGCATAGTGAGTCGATCGTGGAGTAGATAGATACTGGCTTACTTGATGAATAGCATAGGAAATGTCTGGACGAGTGACTGTGAGATAAACTAAGCTACCAACCAATCGTCTGTAAAGAGAAGGATTAGACAATGGTTTCCCCCCCGAGGGAGTCAGATGCGCATTAAGTTTAACTGGAGTGTCAACAGTCTTGCTGTCAGTGAGTCCTGCACGAGACAAAAGATCAGAAGCATATTTAGCCTGAATAATACAAAGACCAGCTGTGGAATAAGTGATTTCAAGACCCAAGAAATAGCTGAGATGTCCAAGATCTTTCATCTCAAACTGCTGACTGAGAAAATCCTTGAGTTCTTAAATGCCACTAAGGTCATCACCAGTTATGATCATATCATCCACATATAGGAGAAGTAAAATAATGTCTTTATCAGTGCGACGAAAAAATAAGGCAGAATCATAAAGACTGGCAGTGTAACCCAAGCGAAAGATGGTGGAACTGAACTTGGCAAACCAAGCTCGTGGACCTTGTTTAAGGCCATAAAGTGCACGTCGAAGACGACAAACCTTGTTTGATTCAATAGAGAGACCAGGAGGAGGTTGCATATAAACTTCTTCACTCAAATCCCCATTAAGGAAGGCATTTTTAACATCCATCTTAAAAAGATCCCATTTACTAGCAACAGCAACGGCTAAAAGGGCACGAATAGATGAGATACGAGCAACTGGAGCAAATGTCTCTTCATAATCAATGCCATACTTCTGTGTGAAACCTTTTGCAACAAGACGAGCTTTATAGCGCTCAATGGTCCCATCAGAGCGAGTTTTGATCTTGTAGATCCACGTACAACCAACCACAGGCTGTCTTGGAGGGAGAGTAACTAGATCCCAAGTATGGTTTTTGGTTAATGCATCAAGTTTCTCTTTCATCGCAATCTGCCATAAAGGGTCAGTGGAGGCCTCACGATAGGTGTGAGGTTCGTGGAGTGTAGCAAGGGCAGTATAACAATGATAGTTAAGTAAATGTGCAGGAATGGATCTTGCCCGGGTTGAGTGACGAGGTGGAATTTCTTGTAGAGGATCTTCAGGCGGAGCAGGAGCAGGGGACCCAGGATCAAGATGGGGTAGCTCGTTATCAACCAGTTCATCTTCGACCTGTCTAGGAGAAGCATCAAAAATATCTGGAGGTTGAATAGAGAAATCCAAAGGGGGATCAAGAGTATTTGTAGAAGGAACATGAGACTCGTCTGGAAAGACTTCTAAAATAGAAGAGGTAGTTAAGGAAGAATGAAAGTGAGAGAGTTCAACAAACAAGCGGTGTTCCCAGAAGACAACATTACGTGAAACATGAAGACGATGAGAGACAGGATCATAGCATCGATACTCCTTTTGAGTTTCTCCATAACCAAGGAAACAACAAAGTCTAGATCGAGGCTCAAGTTTGTTGCGCTCATGAGGCTGGAAAAGAACAAAACAGGCAGAACCGAAGGAGCAAAGGTGATGATAGTCAAGAGGTGACCAAAAAAGGGGGATCAAGAGTATTTGTAGAAGGAACATGAGACTCGTCTGGAAAGACTTCTAAAACAGAGGAGGTAGTTAAGGAAGAATGAAAGTGAGAGAGTTCAACAAACAAGCGGTGTTCCCAGAAGACAACATTACGTGAAACACGAAGACGATGAGATATAGGATCATAGCATCGATACTCCTTTTGAGTTTCTCCATAACCAAGGAAACAACAAAGTCTAGATCGAGGCTCAAGTTTGTTGTGCTCATGAGGCTAGAGAAGAACAAAACAGGCAGAACCGAAGGAGCAAAGGTAATGATTGTCAGGAGGTGACCAAAAAAGGCGCTCATACGAAGTTTGATTATGAATGACTGTGCTCGAAATGCGATTAATAGCATGAAAAGCATGAAGAGCAACTTCACCTTAAAATGGGGCAGGAACTTTGGCAGAAAGAAGAAGAGCACGAACTGTGTCAAGAATATGACGAAGTTTTCGTTCGGCTCGACTATTTTGCTCAGAGGTACCTAGACATGTTAGATGATGTACAGTGCCATAGGAATGTAACAGAGCTTGAAAAACATATTGAGTATATTCAAGAGCATTATCAGATCGAAAAATTTTGATACGTTTGGAGAATTGTGTTTCAACCATTTTTGCAAAGTTACTGTATATTGGTAAAATTTCAGAACGAGATTTCATAGGAAAGATCCAACTATAACGAGAATAATCATCAATAAAAATAACAAAATATCGAGATCCACCAATACTAGCAACAGGAAAAGGTCCCCAAACATCGGAATGAATTAACTTAAAAATACTATTAGAGATTGAATCACTATTATTAAAAGGTAAAGCTGGCTGTTTTCCTAATTGGCATGAAGTACAATCAAAATTTTCTTTGGTCACAGAACCTAACAGACCCTTAGAAGCTAACTGTTGTACCCAAAAGGAGGGTGCATGACCAAGACAAGAATGCCAAAGTGTGAGAGAAGGTAAGGAAGAAACCGCAGGCAACTGCAGCAGCAACAGAAACAAGAGCAATAGGTGGAAGATGAAGATTGTCCACTAGAAACATACGCCCAACTCTAGGACCGGTCTCAAGCTCTTGTCCTGTCCTCAGATTCTGCACAATACATCCAGAATAGTAGAAAATAAAGCGATATCCTAGTTCAGCTAATTGTCCCACAGAGAATAAATTATAGGATAGGTTAGGTACATGGAAGATATTAGGAACAGAGAGGTTAGAGGTTGAAACAGAACCTAAACTATTTCCATGCATGGTGGAACCATTGGCTATATGAATATTAAGAGGATGTGGTACAGGGTCAAGTTTGGAGAATAAGGACGAGTGAGGTGTCATGTGATTGCAGTAGGCAGAATCAAAAAGCCAAGTGTCAGACTTACCGGGTAACACTGAGAGAGCATTGGAAAGAGATGCATTATGAGCCATACGAACAGCTTGAGCTATGATGTCCTTTAGTTTAGTGGGAGAGAGGTTGATAGTGGATCCAGAAGACTGGGACTCAGCTGAAATGGAAGGCATCGGCGGAGTAGACTCAGTATTAGCAACAACAACAGTAGATTTGTTGCGACGGTAACAAGTCTCAATAGTGTGGCCAGGACGCTTGCAATAGTTGCAGAACTTTTTGTTGGTCTTGCGACGATTGCTAGAGCCAGAAAGATCACCTGATTGCTGAGGCTGCTTTATAGGTGGAGCAGAAGGAGTGATAGCCAGAACATTAAGCTTATTCTGGGTTTGAAGGGTTGCAAGGCGTGCTTCTTCTCTAACCAACTCGTTTATAGCAGTATCAAGAAAGGGAGGAGGATTGCGATTAAGAAGCTGACCTCGGATGGGCTCATAGTCCTTATGAAGTGACATCAGGAACTCATAGAGACGAAATTCATCTCTAATAGCAGCATATTGTTGAGCATCTGTTGAGCATGCCCAGGTTGGATCAGAAAGGTCAATTTGGTCCCAAAATGAGGCGAAGCTGATCATAGTAGTTATTGATGGATTGCCCTGGTTCTTGCCTGAGTTGATGTAATTCAACCACTGACTGATATTTCATGGATCCGTGCGTAGTGGAGTATCTTTTGGCCAACATATCCCATACTGATTTAGCATCATCAAAGCTTCCCAACAGATTAGAGATGGAGGAAATTGAAGTGTTCCGAATCCACGTAAGGATTATGTGGTTGTGACTATCCCATTCAATCATGCGACTGAGGAAGGCAGCATCTTCTTCACTTACTCCCTTGATAGGAATAGTGATTGCACTAGTGCAATATTGCCAGAGCATGCGACTCTTAAGAAAACTGCGCATAGCTTGAGATCAAAATAAGTAATTCCTATTCCCCTCCAATATAGTATTGATGGGGCGAGGAAGAAAAATATCCTTTTTATCCATTTAGAGACACAATATGCAAAAACATGTTACAAAAATGAAATCTACGCGAAAAACTGGGTAAGGAGAACCTGGATAGCAAAAGTCAACACTAGAGAAAAAGTCAACGGTCAAAGTCAACTCTGGTTAACAGTCAAAGTCAACACCGGTCAACGGCTCGATCAACGATGATGTCAGCTGTCTAGATGGGTGACATCAGCAGAGGCATGTATGATGACGTCAGCCCTAGATGACGTCACTAATGATGTCAGCAAGAATTGGGGTAGGTGCGTGAGGCGCGTGACTAAGGCGCTGCTTCTTTGGGCGACATGTGAGGGCGCGTGCAGGCTCCAATGGCTGCAAGGCTTCCACGACTGAGTAGATCGAGGCGAGACGATCATTGTGGTAGCTTTAAAAAGTTGATCAGAGCAAGACGCCCGACGAAGACAGTGAGTGCAGTGGTCTGTGGTGCGGGACTCCTCAACGACGGCGGTTGCAAGTCGTTGTGATGGTGGAAGCGATAAGGGTGGAGTAACAGCAAGGGAGACAAGACTGCTAAGAGAAAGATCAGAGCAGTGGCTCTGATACCATGTTAGAAATACTGAATAATTATATTGTATTTCTCAGTCAGGAATATACATGAGTGTGCCTTTGTATAGGAGGCATATGAGTGCAGTACAAGTAGAAGTGTAGTATAAGATGTATGTTGTACAAGTAATCTAGTGTACTCTACAAGTAAACTAGTTGGGCCTAAAGCCTACAACACTATACACATTAACACTTTCAACATAAAGCAAGGAAAAGGAATTGAGAAGGCTTGGATCTTTTCCCTCAAAATACAAGCAAAGGCCCACCAGGCTAATGAATGAGTTAGAGTTAAAAACTATTAAAACACGATTTTCTCTCCAAAAAGAAAAAGAATTCAAGATACACAAAATTTCATCGACCCTCGAGGTAGCAATGAGGAGCTTCAAAGAGTATCAGATCAATAACAATAAGCAAATCGCCCTCCAAAATAATTTTAGAGAAATCAATATGTTTTAAATTACGGACAGCCATAAAAATATTAAAAATTCAGAGTTCTCTATCGAAACAAATACTCCGTAATACTTTTTCTTAAATATCATATGGTATAATTGGCAAACTCTATAGATGACATATGCTTTGTTAATATTATAATTATTTTTCTTAATATTTTTATGGTAGATATAAAGACAAGACAAAGGAAGTTCTCCCAATTGTTTGGTATTTAATACGTTGGAACTTGGAACTACTCAAGGTATTGTCCTAATCCCAACTTCAAAAATGACTTTCCTAATAAGACTATTTATGCAACTGACACAGCTTGTGTTCAGTGCATTAGTGTACTAGACATGTATTCGCATCCTAACGTGATTAGCGCAACAGATGCATTGGACACAAAATCTCCTTTATGCATCCTGATTTGCATATTAGATTTAAAGTTTAGCAAGAGTGACTGGAAATGATCTCCCTATCCCTGCTCTCTTTTACACATCTTTCGTTGACATTGATTCTCTTTTCTATGTCATTATGTATGAAGGCAAGGACAAGAGAATTAAACAAAATTAAGGTTCGAATTACTCGAGATTTATGATATAACACAAGATTTCAGTCTATGTACAAATGATCACCATATATAAGATCTAATCAGTACAACTAAACCCAAATAGATTATACAAATAGAAATTTCTGGGAGTTTTTAGCCTCTCGATTCGAACCTTGTTCGCTGAGACCACGACCCAAACGATAATAGTATTTGATAGTAACAATAGAATAATGACTACCATGAGATCTAAGTACTACAGCTAACTAAAAATTGAGCAATGTTGTCATAGTCATATCCCATTTTGGATACGATCTTAGTTGTTCAAAACCATATTCATTGTATATGAAATATAAATATATTACACTATATGGTGAGAGATCTAAAATAATTAATTGAAAATTGTTTGAAAATCTGCTAAACCAATTAAATTGGAATTAGAAAGACATGCTAGAATATATATATATATATATATATATATATGACCTCTCTCATCATTATTTTGTCCATGGGAAATTTCAGAGAAGGTTGAATTTCATAACAAAGTGCAATTTCTCAAAATAATACTATACCAATATGCCTTGAATATTTTACCTGTTTATTTTTCCAACATAGCTAAACAGACAAATTCTAAGTCTCATGACTCACCACAACATGGACCACACTAAGGAATTGTTCAAGATCCGGTTCAGCATTATAAAATATATAAAACATAAACAAAGGATAAAGCTGGATGTTAATTAATAAATACATAAAATTGTACCTGAAACACTCCATTATGTATATATAATCTTTTGAATCCTGTATTTTAATGTGTTTTACATTACTAATAATTTTATTTATTTATAATTGATTGATAGTTAGAAAGTGGGGATTTGAATCTTACAACTCCATTGAAATTATTAGAAAGTGTTAGTTGAGTTACAAGATACTTGAAAACTGTAATAATTATCATACATAAATATACATATCTAATGCACTGTTGCATTACATTTTGGTAATCTAATGCACTGTTCCTTAGGTTTGCCCTTTAAGATTCTGTCATATGGCTACTTAACTTAAAAATGCACTTCTATTAATGAGAAAAAAATCACTGGCAGAATCTTAAGAGATGAACCTAAAGAATAACACTTAAGTACTGTACATAAGTTTTGTCCTACCTAAGTCTTGTTCTTTACCATAGGACAAAACTTATGTACAGAACTTTATGCACTGTTTCTTAAGTTCCTCTCTTAAAATTTTGTTATGTAGCTACTTAACTTAAAAAATACACTTTTATTAGTGAGAAAAAAGCTACATGACAGAATCTTAAGAGAGAAACCTAAAGAACAACACTTAAGTACTGTACATAAGTCTTGCTTTTTACCATATATCTTTCATGCTTACAAAATTTTAATATGATTAGAAATCAAAAGCTATCATATCTAAAAAAAAAATTTAACTTTCATATTTTTTTTTATATATAATACATAAGTTTATGGATCAAATAATAAATAACATTTAATTAACTCAAAATTTAGTATGTCTATTTAGAATCAAAAGAATGTATAAGCTAATACCACCGTGTACCCTTGGTGCGGTGATCACTCCACAAGTATAATGCTTAGGGGGTGTGGAGGGGTAAGGGCCGGGGTTCAAGTCTTTAAGAGGGAGTTTCACACACACATATACTTAGATTAGGCTAGAGTAGAAATTATATCTTGAATAAAAAAAATGTATAAGATAATTATAAGTATGTAATTTAGAATATTAATCCAATAAAAATTTAGTATTAAATGGTGTATCATTAAAAGAAAGTAACACAATGTTCAACTTGTCCTAATCCATAATAAATAAATAAATAATAGCCTCTTCAAATGCGCACTGTGCATAGTCAAATTAAAACTCCAAACACTAAACATTTTTCTAAGTTTTTTATGTAAAAAAATATAAAAATTTTAGGTCTTAAAAACTCTGAGCCTTTAACTAAGAAGATGCAAATAATTTCGCTCATATAACTGCATGGATTGAATTTTGCTCATTTTACTTTGGAATCAAGAAAACTATGAACTTCACTCAAAGAACTGGATTGCACGAACCAAAATTTAAACACTTAATAATAACAACAACTACCATTTTAATTACTTATTGAAAAATATCATTTTTGAAGAATTCAAAACTCAGAATCAACTCATTGAATTACACCATGATTAGTAGGAAGAAAGAAGAAATGGAAACAAAATTGCAGAAGTTACACAAATAAAAATAGCAAAGAGGTACCGTTAATGTGTTTGTACTTTGTAGAAGAACAGGCAGTGACTTAACTAAAGAAATTGCAAAATTTTTGGATGCATGGTAGAATTTGTAGAGGGAATTCCACAGGTGAAGAAAGGTACTCATACTATTCCAGCCTTCAAATTGTGTGCCCAAACTAAAAAAAAAAAGTAGAAGTTCTTGTTAATTTTTGAAATATTGTTTTTATTGTAACCATTATGGAGAATCCATATGTTTTCAAGAGTTTGCAAATTATGGATCTCTTTTAGAAGTTTTTATAATCTGGTTAATACAAAAAGGCTAAAGGATAGAAAAAATTCAGTTCTAAACAATAAACACTTCCAGAGCAAGAAAATTTTTCGGGAAATTTTTGATATTTAGTACATCTCTTAATAAGATTTGAATCACCCCTTTTGGTGTTTTCACTTACAATTCATATCAAATGATTTTTTAATAGTAAATCGAACCTTAAAGTACAACTCACGTGAAATATGGTATTTTGGTTGATACTAATTAAATGATAAAATTATATTGTGAACATATATGCACATACATCAAAGTTTATTTAATATGTGTGTATATATATATATATATATATATATTAAAATTTGAAAAAGAATAAATTATTCCATTCAGAAATTGTTTTTTTTTTAATTATTTATTTTCATCATTTATAAAAAGTAAAAGTGATGTTTTTTTAAAATTAAAACTCTTTTTTTTTTTAGAATAATGCTACAGTTACAAATTATTTTATAACATTTTTACAAATTGTTGATGTGGCTAATTTTTTAGTGGTTTTTATCTAGGTTCACTATTAACATCACTTTTTCATTTACCAATAACAACTCACCAAATCAGCAGTTTGTAAATTTTTTTTGTAAAAAAAGTTTGTATCTCTAGCATTACTATTTTTTTTTAACTCTTTTCCCCTTTTATAGGTGTAGGGGCAATGGGCCTTGAACCCTGTAGGAGGAATGGGCCTTGAACCTCTTATCCATTTACATAGCACATCCCCAAACCCAAGCTGGGGACTAGGTCAAGTCCGAGGACGCTTCAGCTCGGCCCAGACGAGCCGCGATGGATGTCGGTGAAGCTAAAAGTGAGCCTAATGATCCCTGAAACTTCGCTGAGGACACGTCCTCAGCTAATTAAAGCCGGGATAAAACTTGGAACTCTACCGATCAGAATGGAAATCCAGAAGACTCTATTGAACTGGGTGAATGTTGTGGAAGCACATACCAAGAAAAGATCCCAAAAATATCAAGGAAGAAAGCTGTCAACCCTGCATTGAATGCTCCACAACTAACCTCCTGACCGCATTAATGTGGAGAAGACATCTGAACAGTGACTTCCAGGTCTACAACTCCTACGTAGAGGATTCTGGAGAAACCAAAATGAACAGGTGGCAAGGACAGATGTCAACAAACAAATCATTATATTTATACGTGGAGTGTCAGGAGAAAAAGGGGGGGGGGGGGGAAGTAATATAAAAGGAGAGGAAGAACCTAAGGAGAAGGGGGAGAACGAGCAACTATCATTAAAGAACACTAATACAAAACAACCATCCTCGGAGACAGGCTGGGAACAATCTTTTAAGCAAAATTCCAATATTTCCCTCCAATTTGTAATCTTAAGCCCAATTGATGATCTAATTTATCCTAGCCCAGTTTTTTCTCAACCTACTCTCTACAAATTCTTTGTAATTGGGTCTTTTAGGCTGATCCACCTATCTTTGGGTTAGGTCGTCCAATTTGTGTCCTTACAATTGGCGCCGTCTGTGGGAAGAAACTGATTGGTTAGAGTTTTGGATTCTCAATCATGGTAAGTTCAGGTCCACACCAATTGGAATCTGCAGGATCATAACGAGAAGAACACCCCCGAGAGGGTCAAGAAGGGAGCGAGCATACCATCCACTCTAGTGAAAGGCAGTCTGGAGGCGATAGCCACGTTTCTCAGGATGAACGTGCCAAGGCCATGCAGAAGGAAATGGATTACCTGAAGAGGAAGTTGCGCCAGAAATGGAGGAGGCGGAGTCCCTCAACCTCTGATCTCTCGTCAGATAGTGAGGAAGATGACGAGTATAGGCACCGGTCAAGAACGCCTCCAAGTGAAACCTTCTCATACGAGGAGAACCGTCGCTCACAACGCCGGGGAGGAGATTCATCCTCGAGGGGCTTGGGAAATGACGCCATGAGTAAAGCCCTCAATCAAATATCTAAGTCTCCCTTTACCCGCAAGATTGAGGGAAGACGACTGCCCAGACGTTTCACTCAGCTTACCTTCACTCTCTATAACGGCCGTACTGACCCTGTCGAACATGTTAGCTATTTCAACCAGAGGATGGCAGTGTATTCTAACAATGAATCTCTGATGTGCAAGGTATTCCCATCTAGCTTGGGACTTGTGGCGATGAGGTGGTTCGACGGTCTGAAGGCAAGCTCCATTAACTCTTTCAAAGAGCTCACTCAGGCATTTGGATCTCGTTTTATCACATGCAGCAGAATTCCTCGGCCTCTGGATTCCTTGCTGTCCTTGTCAATGAGGGAGGGGGGAACTTTGAAAACGTACTCGGACCAATACTAGGAGATGTTCAATGAGATAGAAGGTGATTTTGATGACGTGGCTGTCAGAACCTTCAAGGTCGGCCTACCCGCTGAGCACGAGTTGCGAAGGTCCCTAACAGGGAAGCCAGTCACCAGTGTACGCCAGCTTATGGATCGGATTGACAAGTACAAGAGAGTTAAGGAAGATCAATAGCAGGAGAAAGGGAAGAGTAAGGTTATCCCTCCGGAGAGGAGGGATTTCAGGTCAGATTGTTATGGAGGTAGCCGACCACGACGAGAGTTTGGAGGAGAATCTGGACCCAGAGCCGCCCAGGCTGTTAATACCGTGTTCCGAGAACTGGTACATCAAATCTTGAACAAGATCAAGAACGAGCCATATTTCAGGTGGCCGAGCGAAATGAGTGGAGACCCTGCAAAGCGTAACCAAAGTCTACATTGCCAGTATCCCAGAGAACGCGGGCATACGACCGAGGACTGCAGGACCCTATGGAGCCATTTGCAGTAGTTAATCCTAGATGACAGGTTAAAGCAATTCTTGAATCAGCCTAACGGACAAGGAGATCAGACGGGTTTGGAGATTCAAAGTAGTAACTCCGTGAGACCCCCTATAGAAACAATTCAAGGTAGTAACTCCGTGAGACCCCCTATAGAAACAATTCAAGTCATCCTTGCCACGCCAGGCAGAACCAGATCATGCCCCTCCAGAATCATGACTGTGTCTAGCCTGCATACAGGAGACTCCGGTCATGAGTCGAAGAAGGCCAAGATGGCAGCTCACCCAGCACTAAGCTTCTCGGACGAGGACAAAGCCGGGACCATACAGCCCCACGATGATGCCCTAGTTGTAACTCTTAGGATAGGTGGCTATGACGTAAAGAGGGTACTGGTTGACCAGGGTAACGGGGCTGAGGTCATGTACCCAGATCTGTACAAGGGGCTTAACCTCAGGCAAGAGGATCTGGCCAGTTATGATTCACCTCTGGTCGGCTTTGATGAGAAAGTAGTTGTTCTGAGTGGACAAATCAAACTGCCAGTCCAGGCCGATTCGGAAGTGGTAGAGGTAGATTTTATAGTGGTGGATGCCTTCTCTCCATACACAGCTATTATGGCGCGACCCCGGCTTCATGCCCTTGGGGCCATTTCGTCCACCATCCATTTCAAGGTTAAGTACCCATCTGGAGGTTGAGTTGAGGAATTAATTGGAAGTCAAAGGGTAGCCAGGCAATGTTTGGTGGCTGCTATCACACACCAACCTGAATCGGAATCCTCGGCCATGGCCGATGCAGAATTCTAGCAATTAAAGTCCTCGGCCCCAGCATCCGGAAGTGAAGCCGAGGCTATAGGATGTGAGGAATTGGAGAAGGTTCTAGTCAATGATAATCCTAAGAAATTCTTCCAAATCGGCACTCGATTGCCTCTTCAAGAAAGGGAAGAGTTGGTGCGATTTCTAAGACAAAACGTCGACGTTTTTGCTTGGAATACTTACGAAGCCCCGGGGGTGGACCCGAATTTCATCTGCCATCATCTGAACTTTAACCCATCCGTTACCTCCAAGAAGCAGCCTCCTCGACGCTCTTTAAAGGAACATTCTGAGGCCGTCATGGACGAGGAAGCAAAACTTAAACAGGCCGGGGCTATTAAGGAGGTGTTTTATTATGATTGGCTGACTAACACTGTGGTGGTCAAGAAAAAGAATGGCAAGTGGCGTGTATGCGTGGACTACACAGATCTGAACAGGGCCTGCCCGAAGGACTCCTTCCCCAAGCCTCGAATTGACCAGCTGGTGGATGCAACTGTAGGCCATCCTCAGATGAGCTTCTTGGACTCTTTCCAAGGCTATCACTAGATACCCCTGGCCTTGGAAGACCAGTAGAAGACGGCTTTTGTCACCCCTATTGGCAACTACCATTACAGGTGATGCCGTTTGGGCTTACGAATGCAGGATCCACATATCAGAGGATGATGACGCGAATGTTTGAGCCACAACTCGGGAAGAACATCGAAATCTACATCGACGATATGGTGGTCAAGAGCAAGAAAGAGGCCGAGCACATTGTTGACCTCGGAGACATTTTCGAAGTTTTGAGGGGGTACAAGTTGCGACTTAATGCTTCCAAATGTTCTTTCGAGGTGGGGTCAGGAAAGTTTCTGGGCTATATGGTCACCCACTATGGAATCGAGGTCAACCCAAACCAAGTTGAGGCCATTAATAAGCTGCAACCACCTCGGAACCCTAAGGAAGTGCAAAGATTGACGGGAATGACTGCTTCTTTGAACTGTTTCATATCCCAATCTGCAGGTAGGTGTAGGCCCTTCTATCGGTTGTTGAACAAATGGAAGGATTTTAAATGGACCGAAGAATGTGACTTGGCATTCCAGTAGTTGAAAGATTATCTTTCCCGGCCACCAATAATGTCCAAACCTGAAACCGATGAGGTCTTGTTCACTTATATTGCGGTGGCCGCCTATGCGGTAAGCCTAGTATTATTGAGAGTTGACGATGGAGTATAGAGGCCCGTCTATTATGTAAGCAAGTCTTTATAAGAGGTCGATGTCAGGTACTTGCCACTGGAGAAGGCAATTCTAGCCGTAGTGCATGCCACACGCAAACTCCCTCACTGTTTTCAAGCGCATATTGTCGTCGTCCTAACCCAACTGCCACTAAAGGCTTTGCTTCATAGCTCGGACTATACGGGGAGAGTTGCAAAGTGGGGAACGAAATTGGGGGCCTATGACATCAAGTATATGCCTCGTACCTCTGTAAAGGGTCAGGTTCTTGCCAACCTTTTGGTTGAGTTCGCCGAGGTACCAGTAGAAGAAAATGGGCCTAGACAACACATGGATGAAAATTCAGTTGGGGTAATCTCTATAGAACGAGCATCATCGTGGAAGGTATACGTTGATGGCGCCTCAAACCTGAAAGGATCGGGAGTGGGCCTAGTTCTAATTTCACCCGACAACATCACGATAGAAAAATCATTGAGATTGGGATTCTCCACCACAAACAACGAAATGGAGTATGAGGCTCTGCTGGTGGGGATGACCTTGATCCAAAAGTTGGGAGGAAAAACCGTGGACATATTCTCGGACTCCAGATTGGTGGTAGGCCAAATCCGAGGAGAGTTAGAGGCTAGGGATCCAAGGATGCAAAAGTATCTAATCCAAGTAAAGCATTTGCAGACCGAATTTGAATCTTTCAATTTAGTACAAATTCCTAGGAGCAGAAACGCACATGCCGATTCGCTCGCAATGCTGGCAACCTCCTCGGCGGGAGTCTGCTAAGAGTGGTTCTTGTTGAAGATCTCATGGAGCCTTACGGATTAGGAAGAGAGGTGCCAATCATTCATCAGATAAGAGTAGGCCCAAGCTGGATGGATCCTATCACCCATTTTCTTAGAGATGATAGTTTATCCGAAAATAAACTGGAAGCAGATAAGATACGAAAGAAGGCTCCTCGTTTCTGGCTATCCGAGGACTTGAAATTATACAAGAGATCCTTTTTTGGACCATATCTATTGTGCATACATCCCGAGGCCGTCGAAGTTCTCCTAGAAGAGCTACACGAGGGAATTTGCGGAAGTCACACCGGAGGTAGGTCTCTATCTCATCGAGCCCTCACTCAAGGATATTGGTGGCCCAATATGCACAGAGAAGCTCAGGAGTATATAAAGAAGTGCGACCAATGCCAGAGATTTGCACCGAATATACATCAGTCGGAGGAGAGCTCAATCCTTTGTCTAGCCCCTAGCCCTTTGCCCAATGGGGCTTGGATATCATGAGCCCCTTCCCCAAAGCAGCAAGAAATAAGAAGTACCTGGTGGTCGGCATGGATATTTCACTAAATGGGTCGAGGCAGAGCCATTGGCCAACATCCGAGATGTCGACATAAAAAATTCATTTGGAAAAACATTATTACCCGGTTCGGGGTCTTCCATACCTTCATCTCGAATAACGAACTTCAGTTTGATAGCAAGTCTTTCTGAAGGTACTGCTGTGGTTTGGGAATAACGAATCGGTATTCTACCCCGGCCTACCCTCAAGGGAACGGACAGGCTGAGGCCATAAACAAAGTCATAGTAAGCGGGTTCAAGAAGAGGCTGGATGACTCCAAAGGCAAATGGGTTGAAGAGCTACCACACGTGCTGTGGACCTATCGGACCACTCCTCGGAAGTCCACTGGTGAAAGCCCTTTCTCTTTAACCTACAGAGCTGAAGTCGTTATTCCACTGGAAACAGGGTTCCCTACCCTAAGAACGACCTCTTTCTCTCCCAGCAACAATGACACTTCATTGGTGAGGTGTCTGGACTTAATTGAAGAACGAAGGGAAAGTGCCATGGTTTAACTAGCCTATTATCAGCATAAACTCAAACGAGGATATGAAGCCAACGTGAAGTTAAGACCTTTGGCGTCTGGAGATCTAGTATTGAGAAAGGTGGTTGGCTCTGCAAAGAACCCGTCTTGGGGGAAATTGGGGCCCAATTGGGAAGGCCCATACCGAATTACTTCTGTGGCCGGAATAGGTGCGTACTACTTAGAAGACCTGGAGAGTAAGGCGGTATTGCATCCCTGAAATGTAAACAACCTGAAAAGGTATTACTACTAATGAAAGTGCACTTTATCTTATCTTTGTTTAATACACTGCGCCATGATCCTTCATTGCTCTAATTTCAAGAGATTCAAACAAAACCTTGGTCATGCCTGGTTCCCTGAACCACATACCTTGGGGAAATTGACATCTTCCTATCACTCATTTTTTCCTAAGTATTAAATAGATCTAAAGCTATGCTTGGCTCCTCAGACCATCTGCTTTGGAAAAATTAATACTGCAATTCATTTTTTCCTAAGTATTGAACAGATCTAAAGCTATGTCTAGCTTCTCGAACCATCTGTTTTGAAAAAATTAATACTGCAATTCATTTTTTTCTAAGTATTGAACAGATCTAAAGCTATGCCTGGCTCCTAGGACCATCCGCTTTGGAAAAATTAATACTGCAATTTAATTTTTTCTAAGTATTAAACAGATCTAAAGTTATGTCTGGCTCCTCGAACCATCTGCTTTGAAAAAATTAATACTGCAATTCAATTTTTTCTAAGTATTAAATAGACCTAAAGCTATGCCTGGCTCCTCGGACCACTGCTTTGGAAAAATTAATACTGCAATTCATTTTTTCCTAAGTATTAAATAGATCTAAAGCTATGCCTGGCTCCTCGGACCATCCGCTTTGGAAAAATTAATACTGCAATTCATTTTTTCCTAAGTATTAAACAGATCTAAAGCTATGCTTGGCTCCTCGGACCATCCGCTTTGGAAAAATTAACACTGCAATTCAATTTTTTCTAAGTATTAAACAGACCTAAAGCTATGCCTGGCTCCTCGGACCTTCTGCTTTGGAAAAATTAATACTGCAATTCATTTTTTCCTAAGTATTAAACAGATCTAAAATAATATTACGGACCACATACTAAGATGATGTTAACGTTCTGGCATTCTTCCGGGGTACCTCAGTACTCCTGGTTGGCTGCCTGGATGTTTAGGGTAATCCATCGCCCTAAACAACTCCATAATTTAGTAAGCCAGTCCGAGCAGATCCTAGTTCAAATGATTTTTAAGGTGCATATGATTTTTAAGGTTACCGGTAGGTCGTAGCAGTTCATATGATTTTTTGGGATTCGCCCTATATCTTGTCACCTAGGCAACAGATTTAACAATCCCTTCTTAATTTTTTCTTCTTGCTATTCTTCGCAAAAAATATATATATAAGGTAAACACAAGATATATCAACACAAATGTAAAAGCCACTGAAGATAAAAATTCACTTGCACTTTTCATTAATATGAGTCAAGAAACAAAGCATTGGAAGTACAAAAAAAAAAAAAAAAAAAAAAAAAAAAAAAAAAAAAAAAAAGAGAAAGAAAAAGAAAGAAAAATACAACGAAAAGTTCAACAAGTGTCTATTTTTTCTTTATCACTATCTTCTGGGCTTCCTCTGGATCCCCATGTCCTCGGCACTAGTTGACACTGCTGAAGACAAGGGCTGATCGAAAGCTTGGAAAGGGTCTTCTGAGTCCGAAACCTCTACTACCGCTTCTTGTTTCTCTGACTCCTCCTCTTCCTCTTTAATTCTGGGTTGAGAAGGGTTAGATAGAGGAACCCCCTCAAAGATCGGAAAAGTTGGCAAAGTGCCTTCTGGAATAGGAGTGCCCTCGGGGAGGAGAAAACCCAGAGCCGCTACACTAATCCGACAAAGACGGGGGTCTTTCGCCTTTATGACGCACTTCGGCGCCTGGAAGCTGGACGAGATGGGCTCATACCCTAGGATCAAATGCGCCGCTCGGAGCTAGCCGTCCAAGTTCACGAACACCTCAGCCTTAAGAATTTTGTCTAAGCTATCCTTGTTCACCAACCCGAGCCTGGGTTCAGCGGCGTGCTTATCTGCAGGACCATTGTAACAATCAAAAACGCTAGAACCAAAATTGACACAAAAAAAAAATGATGAAAATGAATGAGACAAACGATGTAAAACCTCCTAAAACTGAAACCCCACCTGGTTCTCCACCCCTCGTTGGGCAATGCAAGCCGTCGTGCCAATCGCCTGACACAATCAGGAAATCCTTATTTAGACCCTTATTAGACTCGATGAGACACTGAATTAACCTAACTTCAGGGTACCTAGATTTCAGATAATACCCTTAGCTCTTGAGGTGGTGGAGATACACACAACCCAAACCTAGCTTCTCATTCAGGGCATCCACACAACCCAAAATCCTAAATACATTGGGCGTGCATTGAGTGGGGGTCAACCTATGGGTTATGAGGTAATCCCTTGTAACCGTACCCATGGGAATTCTTATCCCCCGTTCTATGAAGGCAATCATAGGGATTACGACCTCTCCCTCCCGCCTCTGCTCATGCCAATCACCCTCCTCACAATACCTAATGTCCACTCCGGGAGGGAGTTTGTACTGAATCTTAAAGTTCACTATCCCCTTCTCAGAATCTACCAAATACTTAAACTTTCCCATTCCCAGACAATGTTGAAAAAAACTAAAAGGGGCAAGAGGGATATATGGAGCCGAGATAAGAAAGAGCACAGAAAGCAAACGTAAATGTAATATAATATGGAAAAAGAAGGGATAAAGACTTAAAAAGACTTACATGAACAAAAAAGGCCACCTCGGACAAGACTCGAGTGTTTATAAAGGACACGGGTAACAAGGACCGTTGTTGGAGTTCAATGTACTTGCACTAGAACTTAATGGATCTTAAAGTAAAGTAAAGAATCATTCGGGAAGATATTTATATCGAAGAAGTAACCAAACGCGGGAGAATTCCCGCCCATGTCCTCACAAAACTCCTAGCCGTACAACTCACATCAAACCGTAGAACGTGGGAGACACGAAGCCACCGCAATTAAATGAAGACGTGTCTCGAGGGCCGCAACCTTAGGAGCGTGTTCCAGGGAGACAAAAAGACGCTCTTATGAGCAAAAATGGGCCGAGATCAACTCATGTCAGGTACAGTGGCATCGAAATCCTCCTTTTTGTCCGAGGACCCAGAAAGAAGTATCTCGAGGGGCTATTGTAGGGGCAATGGGCCTTGAACCCTGTAGAAGTAATGGGCCTTGAACCCTATAGGAGGAATCGGCCTTGAACCTCTTATCCATTTACATAGCGCATCCCCAAACCCAAGCTGAGGATTAGGTCAAGTCCGAGGACACTTCAGCTCAGCCCAGACGAGCTGCGATGGAGGTCGATGAAGCTAAAAGTGAGCCTGATGATCCCAGAAACTTCGCCGAGGACGAGCACGTCCTCAAGTAATTAAAGCCAGGGTAAAACTTGGAACTCTACCGATCAGAATGGAAATCCAGAATACTCCATTGAACTAGGTGAATGTTGTGGAAGCACGTACCAAGAAAAGATCCCAAAAATATCAAGGAAGAAGGCTGCCAACCCCGTATTGAATGCTCCACAACTAACTCCCTGGCCGCATTAATGTGGAGAAGACATTTGAACAGTAACTTCCAGGTCTACAATTCCTACGTAAAGGATTCTGGAGAAACCAGAAGGAACAGGTGATAAGGACAAATGTCAACAAACAAATTATTATATCTATACGTGGAGGGCCAGGAGTAAAAGGGGGGGGGGGGGGGGGGAAGTAATATAAAAGGAGAGGAAGAACCTAAGGAGAAGGGGGAGAATGAGCAACCATCATTAAAGAACACTAATACAAAACAACCATCCTCGGAGACAAGCCCGGAACGATCCTTTAAGCAAAATCCTAGTATTTCCCTCCAATTTGTAATCTTAAGCCCACCCGATTGATGATCTAATTTATCCTAACCCAGTTTTTTCTCAATATATTCTCTACAAATTCTTTGTAATTGGGCCTTTTAGGCTAATCCACCTATCTTTGGGTCGGATCGCCCAATTTGTGTCCTTACAATAGGATTTGTAATTTGAAAAATATTAATAAAATAGGAAATACTTTCTTTTCCTTTTTCCAGATGAAATTTGAAATAAAAATATATATTTAATCTTTTAATTATTATATGAATAAAAAAGAGATATACATAAAGAAAATTGGGAAAAAATTGTTGCATAAAGGAGGTTTTGGAATTTTTGGTGGGTCATAGGGCAATTGCTACCTCTTGACCCGTAGCTTTGTCATTGGTAGTGATTGTAGTATTTCATCTTTCAGCTCAATTAAGATTTAAGAATCAATGCCAAAAGGACCTATATATACCTATGGTCTTATATACTTCAATTCCACCTATAGTATTTTTCTAAAAAAAAAAAAAAAAATCTCCACCTAAATAAAACATCATTAGGCTAAAAAAATAGTACAAGCTTCTGAATATGGTTAGTGTTGCAAAAAAAACTACAGTATAGTTTTCAATTATAATTTTTCGAGATTCAGGCCAAAATTATTTACAGGTCTTTCGATCTTCTCTAAATCATCAAATATGAAATATCTGCGTTGGATTGATTGGAATAAATTAAAACAGGTTTACTTTTATATATTCCAAAAGGATAAATTGTTGAGGGAAAAGACATATGATAACTCAACTTTCCTCTTATGGACCGACCACGACAAAATTCATTAGGGCCAAGAATTCCTTCCACAGTAATTTTGGAAACGAAGTCATTCCGAAAAATCATCATTGTATGTCCTACATGTTTCACAATGTCATGTAAAATGGTGATAACCTACCCTTACTCCTCACTCCTCATTTTTTATATTAACTCCTATATCTTTACATTTATGTTGTAATATTTATTCATTTTAATTAATTAATATTTAAATGCTCTAACAATCTCCCACTCATTTTAATATTAAATTTTTTATTTAAAAAGAGATTACCAGGCAAAGACGAGTCACTATGCATCATGAAGGTGCGCTCTGCATTGAGCCTTTACTTAGTAAAGCAGCGACCTCAACTCTAGAGTCGTAGTAGTCTCTGACTAACACATAACAACCCAGGTGTTGATATGAGCTTTTATAGCTAGCATTTTACGGCCGTGTGCTGACCTCAGTTTTATGAGTGTATTTGAGATTAAGTCCAAATCTCATAGGGAGTAGCCCCACCCCACCTCCATACTCACATAGGTGAAATTTTGTCAAGGGTGCTCCTGTAATTCTGACACCTCACTCATACGAGTTACAAATTTCATTAAGAATTTTTTTTACTTAACCTCTCCACATTACAGAATAAATGCACTTACATCATAGGGATGAACAATTTAAAAAATTATTTACAAAATAAATAATTAAAAAAAAATAATTAGTGCATTTCTTACGACCATCGTATGATTCGTTATTTCCATTGAACCCAATTCTCAAGATCTCTAGTCCTTGGGTTGGGTATCTTCATACATGGCTTATGATTCTATGGACTTTAGTCCAATCCCTCTCGATGTATTCCAAACCCTATCTTTTGCTAAAGTCTTGGTAAATGGATCTACAAGATTATCATTAAATTTAATATAATTCACAGTTAACATACCTCTACTCAAATAAGATCGCACGGTACTATGCTTTCTTTTTATAGGTTTAGATTTACCGTTATAGTAATAGTTTTTTACTCTACCAATTGCTGCAGTGCTATCACAATGAATTAATATAGGTGGAATTGGCTTTTCTCAAAGTGGAATTTCATATAATTAATCTATAAGCCAATTTGCCTATTCACTAGCTGAAGCTAATACTATTAATGCAGCTTCCATTGTTGAATTAGCAATTATTGTTTGTTTTTTAGATTTCCAACAAATAGCACCACTACCTAAGGTAAAAATATAACCAGTGGTAGAGAGAGAATCACCTGACAAAGTATTCCAATCGGCATCACTAAAAACTTCAATCATAGCAGGGTATTTTTTATAAAAAAAGCCATAGCTTTTGGTACCAATTAAATATCTCATGACTCACTCAATAGCTAGCAAATGATCTTTATTAGGCTTGCTAGTAAATCTGCTAAGCACTCTTACTGCATATGCAATGTCAGGTCGATCTAGTACAATTAGTAGCATAATGCAAACTACCAATGATGCTAGCGTAGTCTTTCTGATTAAAAATCTCATCATCATTATTCACAGGAAATAAATGAACACTAGAATCAAAAAGAGTAGCTACACTTTTGTGATCATGAAAATTATATTTTCTCAATATTTTCTCAACATAATGTGATTGATCAAGAGATATTCCATCACATGTTTTTTGTAATTTTCATGCCCAAAATAAAATTAGCCTCATCAAGATCTTTCATATCAAAATGGCTTTTAAGCATATTTTTCGTCTCATTTATAACATGCATATTTGAGCTAGAAATCAATATATCATCCACATAGAGGCTAATAATAACATGTAAATTATTCCATGATTTAAAATAAATACATTTATCACATTCATTTAATTTATAACCATTCTTAATCATGCAGGAATCAAACTTTTCATGCCACTGCTTATGTTCTTGTTTTAAGCTATATAGGGATTTAGTTAGCTTAAATACCTTGCTTTCTTGTCTAGGCTCTACAAAGCTTTTGGGTTGATCAATATACTCCACCTCTAGGTCCCCATTTAGAAAAGCAGTTTTTACATCTATTTGATGAATTTTCAAATCAAAAATTGCAGCAATAGCAATTAACAATCTAATAGATGTAATTCTTGCTACCATAGAAAATGTATCAAAGACATCAAGATCAGCTTTTTGTTTAAAGCCTTTTGCAACAAGTCTAGCTTTAAACTTATCCATTGATCCATCCAGTTTCAACTTTTTTCTAAGGACTCATTTACAACCTATGATCTTACAACCCGGTGGAAAATCTACTAATTTCCAAGTTCTATTAGAAATTAGAGATTCCATCTCATCATTTATAGCATCTTTCCAAAATATAGTATTAGGTGATGTTAAAGTCTCTTTTAAATTTTGAGAATTTTTCTCAATGTTAAAAACATAATAATCAGGATCAAAATCCTTTTCAACTCTAGCTCTTTTACTCCTTCTAGGTTTCATTTCAAAATTTTCTTGATTTTGTAAATGTGAAGTAGAAGAATTAGGTTGTGACAAAAAATTTCCTTCACCCCTACTATTTTTCAATTTAAAATAAATTTTTCTTCATAAAAAATTGCATCACCAAATTAAAAAATTATTTTGTTTTCAAGATCAAAAAATCTATAGGCTGCAATATTAATCACTTAACCAAGAAAAGCACAGGTAATAGCTCTTATACCTAATTTAGGTATTTTAAGGTCAGTAAACCTTATATAAGCAAGACAACCCTATACTCTCAAATATCCTAAATTTGGTTTATGTCCTTTCAACATCTCAAAAGGTGTGGTATGTGATTTTTTATGTGGCACCCTATTCAAAACATGATATACAATTAAAATAGCTTCACCCCAAAAATGTAAAGGTGCACCAAATTCAATTAACATAACATTTGTTAACTCAATTAAAGTTCTATTTTTTCTTTCAACCACACTATTAGAAGCAGGTGAATATGGTGCAGTAGTTTCATGGATAATTCCTAAAAACTGAACAAATGAGTAGAATGCACTTGATCTCTATCACTTTTTATTCTTTTTATTTTTCTACCGAATTAATTTTCAATTTCTTTTAAAAAATCTTGAAATTTTCAAAAGTATCACTTTTATTTTTCAACAAATAAACAGTTGTATATTTTAAGAAATCATCAATAAAAGTGATAATATATATATATTTCCTTCACGAGTTAAAATTTCCTCAAATTTACATAAATCGGAGTAAATGAACTCAAGCAATTCGGTATTTCTTACAACACTTTTATGAGGCCTTTTTGTAATCTTAGCTTGACTACAAGTTTTACATTTTTCAAAATCTTTTGACAGTCTTGAAATTAATCCTAAACTACTCATAATTCCTACATATCTACTATTTATATGACACAAACGAGCATGCCAAAAATTAATAGAAGAAAGCATATAAACTAAACTGGTAGATGCTTTATTATTCTCAACATTCAATTTAAACATTCCATCACAAGCATAACCCTTGTCCACAAATAATCATTTTTTAGTGAT
The DNA here is from genome assembly GCA_033629205.1 of Lithocarpus polystachyus. Classification (NCBI taxonomy): domain Eukaryota; kingdom Viridiplantae; phylum Streptophyta; class Magnoliopsida; order Fagales; family Fagaceae; genus Lithocarpus; species Lithocarpus polystachyus. Next base: position 97,020,671 of record CM066163.1, on the reverse strand, counting down.
TACCTAATTATCAGATTCCATAGTTTGCTTGAAGCCAACTTTGTTAAGCAAAAAACTTGACATCAAATTCTTTCTCATGGACGAAGTGTAAAGTACATCTTTCAATGTTATCATACGTCCAAAAGTGAATTTCAATTCAACCTCACCACTCCCAAGAACCTTGATTTTGCTAGAGTCACCAAGCATAACAGTTTTTTCTTCTTCACAAGGAGTCTACAACTTGAACCAATTTTTGTCATAGCAGACGTGCCTATTAGCACCAGAATCTGCCCACCATCCTTCAACATATTGCACCATATTGATGTTTGTAATCATAGCCATTGAAGGCTCTTTGGTTACGTTAGCTTGCAGGATAGATTCACGTTTCTGAAATTTGCAAAATCGAGCAATATGCCCACTCTTGCCACAGACAAAACAAGATCTATTAAATTGATCTTGTAAAGGGGGTCCTTGGTTCTTATTGTAATTTTTATTCGGGTTTCCCCTTCCTTGAGGTCTATTATTATTTTTAAAGGCTCTGTTTTAGGCTTCAATTGACCATATCTAGGAAAATGATTTTTGGGCATATTATTATTGGCTAACATAAGGTTTACCTTAATAGTGGAATTACCATTGCTCTCTTGCGTTATGAGTGCATCTTGTCCTCTAACCTCCTTCTCCACACGAATGCGTGTGATCAAAGTCTCCAAGGATGTCTCATTTGTTTGTGCCGCAAAGTCTTTTGGAACTCCCTCCAAGATTGTGGTAGTTTATCAATTATGCCAGTTACCACCAAATTGTCTCCAATCTTTATGCCTGGGTCTCAATTCTGCTACAATCATTTGGAAGTCTTGTACTTGATCCACCCCCGATTTTCCATCCACTATTTGGTAACGGAAAAATCTACTAGCAGCATACTTCTTTGCACCAGCCTCCTCGATATCATACTTGTTTTGTAAATCTTTCCAAATTTTCTTGGTAGGATTATAAGTTTTATCATAATAATCATAGAAATGATCGGCAAGACAATTCAAAAGATAAGAGCGACAATTATATTAATCTTTTGTATACTTATTTATTTTTTATTGATGGAGACTAAAATCTTCCTCACTCATCTCATTGGTAGAAACCTTTGATGGATTCTTGTCAGTGAGGATATAGGCGACTTTGAGAAGACTTAAGTAGAAGAGGACCTTTCATTTCCACCTCTTAAAGTGGGCTCCCTTAAAGCGATATGGCTTGTTAAGATCTCCAACAGGCTTATTTAGTTTCTCTTGTGTAGGTTCCATGTGTTGAATCTCCTTAAATTTGTTGGTGAAAACATAATAATAATGGAAATAATACAACGAGAAACTGAATAATTCTTCAGAATATTATTAATTTAAAGAATTATTGCGCACCATTGGTGCGATGTCACTCCACAAGTATAAGTGTTTGTGGGGTGTGGGAGGTAAGGGTCAAGATTTAAGTCTCCAGTAGAGAGCTTCATACACAATTACATAACACTATTTAGACAGAGGCGCGGCACTCGCTCTCTTTAAAAAGATTCAAGCCCTTGGTTGGCTAAACTTTGTAACCGATGCAGACATTCGCTAACTTATCTCTCCCAAGATACAACAGCCCAACAAGTGACGTATGGCTAGAAAATCTCTGCACAAAGTGTTCAAGCCCAGAACTTTACAAAAAAGAACACCCTTCTTTGCCAAAAAGCTTTCTAATTTTTTAGTGTATATAGTAGTAACTTGGATTGGATCTGAATGAGTCTATTTATAGGTATAATGGGCCTCACGAAATTACTACCCAAATTAATCTGATTAATTAGGTCTATTATTCTGAGATAATCCATTAAGTGGGTTAATGGCTCTTCATTTTCCATAATAAAAATGAAATATTAATTCGGGCCATTTACTTACCAACAAATATGGTGATTATTGATATATCCACATTTTACCTCTCTCTTGCGCACGTATATAGCCCAATATCTGAGACAATTCATATTTGCCCATTAATCACTACAATTAAAAAGAACAAAATAGTCTCTCTCCTTTTCAACGTGGGATTAAACATTTTCACTAACTCCTCGTCCTCTATATTCGCTCCCACATCTTTATATTTATGTTGTAATATTTATTCATTTTAATTAATTAATATTAAAATGCTCCAACAATACGAGTGTGACAAAAAAAAATTCAGTAATAACTATCTAAATCACAATCAAGTGCTTCCTTTGTTACATCGTAATATGTAGTTTAACACTGCAAAAGTTTAGGAGGAAACTGAAGAATATTAGATTTTTTTGTGTGATTGCTATAGCTCCAAAGTTCAATCTGTGACATGATTTGAGTTCATGAACTTCATATGTTGGGATGTAGTGAAGTTGGCTTACATACATGTACATAATTCCTTGCCAAGAAAGTGAATGATTTTTTTTTTTTTTTATTCCTTTGTAATTAACTAGGGATCAGATTTGCTGAGACTCGAAAACAAGCTTTTATCAAAGCTCTCCGGCAGGTCAAAAAATGTCGGTATATGTCCTTATCTTTCACCAGTCACATCCTCACTTTTCTTCAGGTGATAAGGCTTTCTTTACACCTCGTCCCACTCATTCTTTTACACGTAATATGCCTTGCAAATTCTAATCCTGAAAAGCCTTAAAACCTGTTCAAAAAATATGCTTAAGTTGTTTTGTTCCATTAAATGGGAGACTTATCCTACATTTAACATAATCTAAGCCTAACTAAACGGATTCCTGGAACTGCTTTTGAAAATGACAACATTAATCGAAATACTTATTTTTCCATGCTATAAACTAGTAATATAATAGAACTATAAGTTATTAATAAGTATGAACTATTTCTTTGAAACAAACAGGTTGAATAGCTTTGTCCAAGAAGTCTATGAGTTTAATATCCATGGAATTAAGGAAGCAAGATTTGAAAAAATAGTTTATAGGATGAAATCGCAACGATGCTAGTATCTTCTTAGGTTTTTAGCATTTTAATTTTTTTGTAATCGTAATTTTTTTTTTAAAGGAAAAAAAACACATTGTATGGGAAAATTATTGGATAACCCTAAGTTGACGAAACAATAGAGGATGACACAGCTGATAGCACGTCTGTTTGTCCAACAGTCAAATCCAAATTCCAATTCTATTCTGTCAATCAATCACCTAATCATCAATTCTATGTGTCGATCTTGACGTTACCAGAGGTGGGATTGCAACTGGACATCCAAATTCCGATTCTCATTACCTTTGCTTTTATGAAATCCAGTTTTTTTGTCGAGTAAGAGCAGTGATTCAAAATTTTCTATTATTGTTTTCTAAATTATTAAAAGAATAACAGTGATTGATATACAGTAAATTTAAAGTTAGTTCAAGCATATATAAAGGTAATATTATATGGATCCTATCTTGCCACGTTTGTAATTCGTTAAAAAAAATTGTATAGAATATATATACATTGAAAATATCTCATAATATCCACAATTTTTTTATTATAAATAATTGGTATATTGTTTATAAGTTTTGTAGAGTAGATATTATATATTTTGAATATAAATTTGTGTGTCAAACCATGCAGCACTTTTGAATTCCTGGTTTTGTATACCCATGGAAGTCTTCCATTGTAATTATAAATACAATGAATACAATTATTTAATTGTAAAGATATTGTTAGCGGAAGCACACATATTAATTTTCAGCAATCTGTCAATTCATACAATATGTAACAAGTGATCCATCTCTTACAGACATAGGCAAAAATAGCAAATGACAACCACATCCAAACCAATATATCAATATTTCTCAAAAAATTGGTGCACATTCAACCATGCACAACATCAATTGGATTGGATTGGCATGTGATAAAATGACGTTGCTTTAAAAATAGAAAAGCCATTTTCCTCGTATGTGGATCTCTCTCAAACAGTTGGCACTCACATTAAACACACATGGCGTTGGTTTGGAGTTTGGACACAAACATTGTAAAACAAGGTCATTTGAAAAATAGAAAGGTAATTTATGCAGAGGTTAATAATATATACCCAATACGCTCTTATAGAGGACAGTCAGCAATTCACTACGTACAATGGCACTGTTTCAAGCATGCTAGAAGGGATGATAATGGATTTGCCCATTCCATTGATAGGATAGAAGCTCTAGCTGCAGAGTTAGATGTGTGGATAGAATCTCTTCCACATTCCCTCTGATTTGGTGTATGTATTTAGAAAAGATTTTATTCAGCATAAATAAAATTTCTTATATATATATATATACATTTTTCTCAAAAAAAAAAAAAAAGAAAAAGATGTGGAATCAGGGTGGTTGAGAAAAAAATTTAGTTTATTAAGTATGCGTTTGGATACTGCTTATTTTGCTGAAAACTGAAAACTGAAACTGAAAAGAATAAAAAATATTTTTTTTTATTGTTTAAATTACTTGCTGCACTGTTCATTAACCTATTTTTACTGTTCATGGCCAATGAACAGTGCCATACACGGAGCTGAAGGGAGAAAAAAAAAAAAAGCTAAAACGCGGCAAACATGTCGCACCCTTAAAAGGAGAAGTGCCTCCCCCGTGTCCACCTTAATCTTTTAGTCTGAATATATATTAGGTATACATGTGTGAATGAATAAGAAGAGTAAAGTTTCACATGGAATAATAATGACAAGAGTGAATGGTCAATATAACATGGTTAAACAAAAAATTATAGATTTAAGCTTTTAATGTAAGTGGCGTTCTTATATGTTATATTCACTATTTAATTAGACTCTCACCTGAACACCCTTTTTTAGTGAATTTCTTATCTATGTATATTTGTTGTTAGAATGCAATAAAAACTCAAAATTAAACAAAAATTAAAAGAAATTAAAGAAAAAATATTCAAACCTACCTCTTAGTGGATTTCTTCTATATTTGTGTATTTTGCTGAAAGCAATAAAAACTCAAAATAAAACAAGAATTAAAAGAAATTCAAGAGGGGAAAAAAAAAAAAAAAAAAAAAACCCTACCTTGAATGCGAGAAGTCGGAACTTGATTTTGAGTCTTTTGACTGGTCCTTCCTGTTGATCTACCACACAAACAAAGATTTAGTAAATCTTTAACTAAGTGAGCCAAAGACCAAACAGAGGGAATTGGGCAAGTAAGAAAATATTGAACTCAATGAATTTAAATAGAAAAATTCACTCTTAAACAACTTTTTAAAGTGATAGTGTGTGATATGCCAAGAATGTATTGACCCCTTGTGATTAATTAATTGATAAATTAGCCAAATTTATTAATTATTCAAATTAACATGCAAAGCGCGATAGCACAAACAAATCACCAAATAACTAAATGTGTAGCGAAAAATAAATTGATACGGGTGATTTATTTACGAATTGAGAAAATCACCAAAGCAAAACCCCACCGGGTGATTTTAAGGTCACCACTCCCGAGAATCCACTATTATCAAAACAAGCGGTTACAAGTAAAGGAATCTCAATACCTTATACCAACCTACAGTTGAACCCTTACCCCAATACTCAATTGGACTTGTTCTGTAATGACAATTTCTCCTTGTAATGCACGGCTCCTAGTACGTGACTAACCAATTTGATGCACGGATTCCAGTACGCGACTTGATTCACCAACTAGAGAAGGTTGTTGGCTGTAACGTTTTTCAGTTCATCACACGATAAAGATCGAGAAGATGCTTGGTCACAAAATCCTACAGTGTACAAACACAGCAGCTTCTTCACAAGAAAGATGAACTAGGACAAATTCAGTCTTCGATCATAATTTGCTTGAACAAACTTTGCCACACGCATGAGCAACTTTTGACGGCCCTTAAAACAATCCTTATATATGTCTAGGATTGTGAGAAAATAAAATCTAAACACATAATTACGGATTGGATGAAAAACAATCCTGAAAAACTGAATTTCATAAACCTCAACAGATACCATATCTGTCAAGCTGCTGTCGAACCATGAGCTCTAACAGCTCTACAGGTCTCGATAGATAGCTAGCTGTCGAGCTTTAATGAACAACACTTTCTGCACTTGAATCTTGAACAGACTTACATAGATTTAACACTTGAACTTGAAACATTATTTCTTGAAGCATTAAACACATCCTAGATCTACCCAATTACAAGTAAAATGCGTTTTGTCAAAGAATTAGCCAATTACATAAAATATTGACATATGTTCCTAACAATGTATGCATTTTTTTGGAATACTCTCTTGTACTTTGAAATGTGTGGCCAAGAGGTATTTTATGGATAAAACTTCTAGTGTCAACTTACCTCATAGAGGGTTTTATGTTTTTTCCCAAATATTATTCACCAACCTTTTAAGGTGTATTAGGATTAATAATTTGACCTCAACTATCCATTATTTTATGTCAAATTAACTACTGCAATGGAACTGATAGTAAGGCTTTTTGCTACCTAGTTCTATTTCCTTGCTTATGCTGTGTTTGGCATTGACTGAAAAAGATAGTTTTTTTTTTTTTTTTACTATTTAGATTATTTTTCCTATCATTCAGCTTAATTTTGTTATTATTCATTGGCCTTATTACACTTTTTGATATTAGTCATAGGTCGCATTGTACTATTTCAGCTAGTTTTTAGCTTTATCTACAGTACTTTCAGCAAAAAAAATTTCAATTTCAGCTTAATAAGCTATTCCCAAATGGACACTTAGTATGTTTAATGTAATGGATTCGTGAGGGCTTACCACAAATGTTACACAAGGAACAATTGATAGTAACTAGCTCCGAGAATAAAGAACTTGGAGAGGAGGAGAAGGGTACTATGTAATCCACCCCAGTTGATTTTGTTAATTAAATGCACACAATACAACGTTTAGAAACAACAATTTTCTTAAGTTAGAGATAAGCCTACAAAAATGAACTTATAAGCTGTTCCATTCTTATGGCCTATTTGGATGAAGGGGGGAAGGAGGGGGAGTGGAGAGGAGTAGAGTATAGTTGGTTAAAAATAAGCTAATTTTGTGTTAAATCTACTCTGCTCTACTCTACTCTACTTTACTCCTCCTTGCTCCCCCTCAATTCAAATGGACCTTTAAGCATTTCACAACCCAAGAAAAAAAGAAAACCCATAAGCAATTTGCCAGCAATGACATATCCCTACCTAACATTCTTCTACCTCCTCAAGAGTCTTATAAACTCTAAAACATAGCCTTATATCCTTTATGAAGTGAACTAGGGTTTAAATTCATTATCTTTCATCAGTGTAATTATTAAATTATAAGAGTTTCAGTTAATTCAACTGATAAAAATTTTTGTCGTCAAATAATATATTTGAAGTTTGAATCTTGGAGCTAACACTACATGTTGAAATTTCATTGTGTGAATATGTATATATGTGTGTATATATATATATATATATATAGAGAGAGAGAGAGAGAGAGAGAGAGAGAGAGAGAGAGGTAGGCGTCCACTAACAAATACTAGTTAATTTATAGATTGGTCAACTCTAGGAAAATTGTTAAATAAAAATTTTAATGTATCAGTAAAGAACAAGGAGATAAGAAGAGAAATTCATATGGGTCTCTAAGCATAAAGAGCAGCTAGTCTATAAAGTGCCGAACCTGTAAGCCCCCACACTAGACAATTTTTTAGGGTTTAATGATCCTCGCGATCTTAATTCCATACCATATAGTAAGTAACTAATGCAAACTACTGGTGTACAATATCTTCTTCAAAAAGAATACCTAGAAAAGCCTAAAATGCGTACATTCTATCAAATGGTAAAGAATCAAATGCATAAAAAATAAAAAATAAAAAAAAATCCGGACCTCTTAATGGGCTCCACGAAAAGAAAGATGGGCTTTCCCATGGGACCCTTAAGTACCAATTCCAACATATATCATAGTTTTTACAGAGCATTCTTAAATGGGTTCCCCAAATTGATCTGCCTAGTCATTTGTATGACATGCAATTTATATGACCTATGTTGACTAACTCAGGCTCCTATACATTGTTAATTAATAATTTTTGTTCAAATATGATATAATATAACAAGTTGGAATCCGAGAAGGTTTAGACCAATAATAGGGAATTAGGTGGTAAGAGACAACTTTATCAAATTGTTAATTAAATAACAATGTTGGATTAACAAAAAGAGAATTCTTTTGGGTTTATATTAAGGGATAAAATCATTCAACCAATCTTGATGGGCTTAAGTGCGGTTGTATCAATCATTAACACTATGGCAGTAGGCTGAGATACAATCATAAAATCGACAAATAAATATTAGTTTAGGTGACAAAAAGTTGTGCTAGGGCTTTTTTGAGTTCGAGAAATTTCATCATCAAACATTGTCTATAGACTATAGTCTGAAAGAAAATTCCAACTTGGTGTGAAGGGTAACAAAGCAAAAGGGAATGAGTTTCAAAGTAATGTTTTATTGCTGGAGCTTAATTAAGCAAGAGTTTGACTAATTGTAAAGCTAATCCTAATTAAAGGTTTAACACGATTACTCTGCATAAGCAAAGATTGACTTCTTGAGCATGCGCACGCAAATGCACATAATGGACTGGCTTTGCAGTTGTCAGTAGCATCATTGTGCCTAAAAGTTGTTGGTAAATAAACATAATTAGCAAAAGAAATCTCCATCTTGATGATCAGAAAAAGGTGATGATGGTATTATATTTGTCTCTTGTATTGAAAGAAAAAAAGCATCACAAATAATACAGTCTACAAGACACGTAAATTTCATTTTTAGTTTTTAAAGATTTTATGATTATTCGATGACCAGGCAAGTATGAATATTCGAATATACTATTCTATTTGATTGGAATATACTATTATTTAGTGTCTACTTTACAACGCTTTCAAAATATTATCAAATTGAAAATGATTTTACAATACAACAAATTAATGATAAAAGGGTAAATTACAAAATTCAAAATCCATAATATGAATTCACATTTAGCATAAACTATAAATACTTGCTGTTACAACTTAAAAATATTATATATATATATATATATAAATAAATATATATATATAAGGGTCTTTAAACATGCGTGTACAGTGCATGTGAAGAGATTAATATATTAGATAATGCACAAAATCGTCAGTGAATGAATCGTCCACACGCGCAACAACTAAAGGTACCTAAAGAGTGAAAGGTGAAGAATTTACAGAGAACACCGGTGGAGTATCAGCCAAAAACCCTCCAAAAGTTAAGTTAGTAATTAAATGGTCTCCAATAACTTAAAGAGTATGAGAGTTAAGACATTTCTCATTCCTTGGAGAAGAGGAGACTTGGTGCTTATATAGTGGTATAAGGCTGACTGAGAGACCATGAACGAAGGATCTTCCCTTGTAGGGACGATATAGATGTTAATTTTTTGAGATCTTTGGGCTTAATTTCCCATAGTTGGAGAATACAAGTATGTGGAAGGATTTTTGGGCATGGTGTGCAAGTTCTTTTTATATGGGGATGCAGGAGTAGAGAACACATAAATGGTGTGGGACTAAGTACCCGGATTCATCAGTACATATACATTCATCGTGACCACAGGGTGACGGACAAGTCATGCCTGCTTTCTTATGTCCCTAAAGGCTTGGAAGGCATGACGATCCGTTTGGAGACCGACGATGCTTGAGCAACCCTGACGACTTAAATGAAGTTCTGACTAGGTACATAAGGCGACTCATGTGTTGGTGACCAACGATGCCTTTAGAGGCAGAAGATCCTTTAGTGGCCAAAGACCCCTTAGAGGCCGAAGACTCTAGGGTGTTAGTCGAATTTTTAGGAGTTGAAAATATTCCTTATCAATATTTATTTATTTTCTTTTTTGTATTTCATTTGAGTCTTAATTGTATTTTTGGAAAAGGCTAAAAATGTGAGCATGAAATAATCATAAAATTTTTATATGACTCATTTTCTTCTAAATATCTTTAAGACTATCGATTGTTGCTGTTTGGTTTCTATAATGTTCATCATTGTAATTTTGCTTATTCTTGCTTAACTTACCAATCACATGAGAAACATGCGATAAGAATGAAAAATCATCCTTAAATCATGATATTTGAATTACTAAATATTATCAAAAAAAAATTTTCATATTTTGTGATAGTCCTCTCAAAATTGTCTTGTAAGAATTGTGGCTAGAGTGCGGTTATATTTTTTCTTTTTTTTTTAAAAAAGAATTATAATCCAGAAAATGTATAATGGGAGACATTGGAGGAGACCAAAATATATATTTCTTTCCATAGTGATTTCATTGTTAATAGAAAATATTTTCTCATATTGTCACTTTTACGTAATACGGGATGAGGATACTTGGGTTATGCCTGGTTCTGCTTGCTTTTGTAAGCTATTATATTTTTATATTTTTGTATATTACATTTCATAATATTTAATTATCATTTGATATTTTGTAAATAATTATTTCATGTCTTAGCTTATAAAGTTTTTATTATTATTATTTTAAATTATAGGTTAATAAGAAGATTAATGTGAGGTTAACTTTAGACCCCGGTAATTAAAGTTTGTGCCCTGCTTAGCAACTAATGTGCTAGTTTTCAAATCTTGGTGACGAAGGTACTTCTGTATTAGTGGGTGGAAAGCATCATATTTTACTTTACTGGCAAATCTGTGGAATATGAACAAGTTTTTTTTCTTACAACTTTTTTTCTGCCTATGAACTTCTTTTCACAGGGTGAATAAGAGGATTGTTTCGTAACCCAATCTTTCATTGTTGCTTCCGACAAATAAATCATATCAATTAAAAAATATATCTTTTTTATTTATTACCAAAAAAAATTAAAATTAATACCATTTTCTTTTTGGGTTCCACCTTTGCTCTATCTGTTTCTCTCTGCTCCTACTTCGAGCTAGATGTTCTTATCATTATTAAATTAGGACTTAAAATTATCAACAATGGAATAGATAATTAAAAAAACAAATCATAGTAATGGATTCTCTTTTGTGAGTTTTAAAATATATATGAAGTATGGCTTATAAATTCATGTTGTGGTAGATTGGTAGTAAGTGGTGGAGCCAAAAAATCTTTCAGGGGCCAAGCTAAATATATAATATAAAAAATTTAATCCATAAAATAACATATATATATATAATATTTATTTATTTCTTATAATAAAAATAATAATATATAATTAAATTATGTAAAAAAATATACATTTTTTTAGAGAAAAAAAATACATTTTAATTTAATAAGCTATATATGACATAAGAGTAATTATAAGAATAAAAATTACATCAGCCAACTATATAAATGCATTACATGTTTTTAGCAAAAATCTAAAGAGAGCATTATTGAAATTCACGTACAATTTTTTTTACCAAAAATACAAGAGGGGAGGATTTTGGAAAAGTCAAGGGGATTAGCCATTAGCAATGATCTTTAGAATGACACCTGCCTTCGTGACTTCGTCTGCGTGGTTGGATCATCAAAATGAGTTTGTAACAATGGTTTCAAAGTGAGGGCAACAGTGAACAGACAATGAACAAGTTTGGTCACAATTGTAAAACTAAATAAAGTAAAAGATCAAACAGAACGTTGGGCCTATTAAAAATTTATGGATAAGGGGGCCCAAAACAACGTACCTTTTCCTACTTTGAATTTATCAGCTTCCTGTGCCTACTTTGGGTTATCAATTTCCTGTGCATACTTGGAAAAATTATGATATGCATTTCAACATTTCCTCAATTTTCTACAACTCTAATGAGCCACATTTCCCTCCGACATAGCCATTAGCAATGATCTTTTCCTCGATTTAATATTTTGTGTAACAATTACATACAATATCCCTTTCACATAGATGTAAATGCCATTAGTGTAAGTAATTTACTAATTTTATCTCCAATTTTGAAGAGCCTAATACATGAACTTGAGCCTACAACATATTATTTGGGTGGAGGGCACTTGTCATTACACCATAGTCCCAAAAAATAACTTAATTTTCTAATCATCTTGTACTAGTTGAACATCTGTTAAAGATTTATATTCTTAAAGGATGAGTAAAAAGTGAACTGGAATATGAAAAATATATTTCCATCTATAGTTAAGAATGGTAAACTCGTGATTTGTACTATAATGTTGTGCATGTTATTGATGGGTAGTCAATGAATCAATTTCACTGTCACGTAGGTAAAACTGATTTGCAAACTGTTCTGGTTGAACTTACAGGTTGAGCCAAATATTACATGCAATTTTTAAAGATAGGTGCTCATTGAAATTTTATGTTTGTTTACTGAAACGCTTTTAAAAGTTGAACAGAGATATTCAAATAAGACGAACAGCATACAAAATTGGACACACATTGCCTTAGGGTAATAGGGCACATGCACCACATTTTGGCCTCCAGACCCTAATGCCCATATGAACAAACAGGTCTGTCAGTGTTATTCATCACTCCACTTAATAGGAATATGTGAAAGATGGAGGTGCTTTGGTTGTTTTAAGACTTTCATGTGTGTCTCTAGTAAGATGCTTCCAATCTTGTGAAAGCAACAAACACAGATATGTCAGTAAAAATCCCTTATACTATAGTTAACATGGCAAACAAAAGTGCTAGATAAAGCCAAATTCATATTTCTGCAAAATCAACTGCATATTGTAGACACACTGTAATTGCTCATACATGTATCCCCATTATTCATCTGATTTTCAATTGACAAAGAAGATACAAACTTAAAAGTCAATTGATAAATTCTGTTTTCAGATATTTCTAACTCGCTACAATACAAATAGTCGTGATCATCCATTTATTATTGGTAAATACTAGCCTAGCCCATGGTGTATGAAGGAGTTGGTAAGTTGATAACAGTGGTCTTGACCTTGGTCATCATGTTAATGCTGTTGGTGATTCCTTGAGACCCAATTCCACTATCCTTTATACCCTGTCAGCAAAGCATTTGTTTAGTGTGCATTGAGGCAATGACCTTAATTAAGAAGAATGCAGTTTCTGAAAGTAACATTTTGGTAAGTTTTTTGAGAGTTGGTTTACCTGGAAAGGAAAATGATCTGGTCCACGAGCCGGTGCTGAGTTTATCTGAACCGTCCCAGTCTCCATTGCATCACTGATCAACATTGCTTTGTTAATGTCCTTAGTGAAGACACAACCCTGCACATCATTCATGAGTCAAGTTTAAACCAACGTGAGGAGAGAGAGTAATCATAAATTATATGAAATATAGGAAGCTGATAATTCATTTTCAATAAGGTCCCTTTCCAAGACTTATGATTGATGCCATGTCTCATAGCATACTAACCAATAATATTAGAACAAGTACACGCCCATTCAAGAGTAATACTCCCCAGTCCCCTCCAAGATTTAGTTTAATGATTAACACTAAATAATTACACATTAGTGAATCTTGAGTAGAGGTGTATGCAAAGACTGCTTTAACTCTATCTGATGTACAGTTTTTGAAATTACCGATAACACACACATGAATGATACTTAGAGACAAATATAATCCACAATAGTAATTACCACAATTTTTAAATTTTTTTAAAAAAAAATTAAACTTTTTTTTGTCATATTGGTGAGCTATGCATAATCTTTAACAAATAAATAAAAGGCATTCATTTTCTGCAAGCTCCAGACGTAATCAGTGAGAGCTCCCTAAAACCATTTCCCAGCTATCAACAAAATTACAAGGCAGTGATTGAATGGATAAAATGGCCTCTGCTTGAATCAAGTAATGAGAGTATAACACCACATTTTTCCCTTGACCACACACAGTAGAGCAAAACTAGAACACCAATATCAGAAAATAAGAGAAATTTATACCTGGAGTCCAAAATTGCTAGCGTTGCAATGGTGGATTCCTTCTTCTACAGAATTGATCCTAAGAACTGGCAGAACTGGTCCAAATGGTTCTTCCCATGCAATCCTCATATCAGGCCTTACATTATCTAACAACAAAGGCCAGATAAGGTTGCCCTCTCTTTTGTACTCTTGGCAAAATGTAGCTCCTTTTTCTTTAGCATCCTTAACCAATCCTTCAATGTAATTGGCAGATGACTCTGACACCACTGGAGTGATATCGCAGTCATCCTCAGGTGGCCCAACAGTCAATTTTGCCACTTTAGCCTTCACTTTCTTAACCAAGGAATCAGCCACAGATTCCATCACCAAGACAACCTTAACTGCTGTGCATCTTTGGCCACTGTCATAGATATTGGTGGAATAGAAGCATTTAAAAAGTATGTCTTATCAGCCAAAATTTAGAAAATGTAGCAGAAACAATTAGGCTCAACGTATTACAGAGAAGTAGATCATGAGACGTGGTTTCATAATGCTTCTATCCACCTTTTATTTGAATACAATAAACATCGAAAACTATGTTGAGAACAATTTCCATATGCCATTAAAATGGAGGAGAATGGCATCCTTCAGAGATAGTTGTCAACACTGACTCTTTAAGACATAAGCCCAATCCATGCAAGCCACATTCATCTCACATTATGTATTATCTTGAATATTGTAATAATAGTTAGCAACATTATGATAAAACCTCATTTGCTAGTTGTTTCTGACTATATTTTCCTCTAAAACAAATGGAAAATAATGAAGTTGGAGGAGCAAATAATGTTGTCAAATCAGAAATTGGTCTGATGTTTAATGCACATTATAAAATGAATGATGCATTTATAGCCACCTTATATCTGAAAATGACTTCCTGCAGACATTGGTAAATAAGTTTTCCTTTGTTATTGACAACATAGATTGTAGCTTGAAAAAAATTCACTCCTTTTGTGCTTATGTAAGAAGAAAAATTGGAATTTCATGGAACCAGTCCCCAACTCTTCTTTTCTCTTGCCAAATGCAACACTAAAAAGTACAAAGTAAGGACATTTATGGAAAATCCTTTCACCTGTAAGAAAAGCCCCCCTTTATTATGTTTGCTGCTACCAAATCTAGGTCAGCATCCTCAAGTACAATGCAGGCATCCTTTCCTCCCAATTCCATCTGAAGAGGAATCATGCCTGCCTTTTTTGAAATTGCAATTCCTGTGTCTCCACCAGTGAAGCTGAGCAAAGCAACAAAGCAAGTTAGGGATGACCAATTATAAACCATACAAGGGAAGGGAGAGATCTATTTAGTATGATAGAAAATGAACTAAATTTACCTTATGCAGTTCACCCCAGGATGCATAGTAAGGAAGTCTCCAATCTCAGAGCCTTTCCCAGTGACACAGTTTATAAGACCCTTGGGAAAACCAGCCAAGTGAAAGCAATGCACCATATGGAGAGCAGAAACAGCACCCTGAAAGGAAGTTATGGATGAGATTAAGAGACTGAAACAATTCAGAAGGATTATAATGTTCAAGAAGCATCCCTGGGAATGTTGGATCCTCATACATAAGTGTAAATATTCCTTTGTTTTCAGCAAAGCAAACCATCTAATTTCGAATGATTTACTTCAGGTTACAGACACGATCACTTTTTGATCTTAGTTTTTACTCTTTTTTGGCCATGACTTCAGTCTTTGGCACAGAATCCCTTTGAAGGATGGAGATTTCCTCCTTCAAATGCTGTGGATATATTTACTTTTTCTAGACCTCTTCATTCAGTTTCAGTAATGAGGGTTGGAGGTGGATATGTATGGAGATTACATACACTATCATGATGAGCAATTGACAATATAACTCATAATTTTATTCATAGGGCAAAGAACCTGAGTTGGAGGCTTGAGAACAATGGAGTTTCCAGCTATCAGTGCAGGAGCAATCTTTGACACAGCAAGGTTGACAGGATAGTTAAATGGGGGAATGGCTAAAACCACCCCAAGTGGAATCTGCAATACAATGCAAACATAATATGTAAACAAAGTCCAAACTCCAAAATCACAACTTATGTGTGTGCATCTGTTTGGAACAAGCGCCATGTAACTGTGCCAGTATGGCAATTAGTCTATATTCATAAAACTAAACAGGATTTGCCAAGCAGCTAGCCCACAGATCTGCTAGCTGATGTAGAAGATACACCATAAGGATGATGGTTAACACTTTCAGTTGTTCAGTACTTTTTATTTCATATCCTAGTTTACCATCCCCCCGTGGAGCAAAAAATAATTTTCTAGATAAAATTTTAATCTGTTATCATTCCCATATGCCCTCATATTTGCAATATTCTATCTTCGATGAATAGATGACTTGGAACCTCAGGGCAAGACATGTTTCTGGTTCTTATAGTTTTGCATTTTCACGTTTATGAGAAACATATGTCCTTAATGTAAACCATAACCTTCTCCATTAGACTGTCATGGCCAATTTACTGTCTGCTGCATCATATGTAGGACCTTTATGGTACCCTGTATTTAAGATCTCATTAGCATTTTGTTTCTCCAAGTTCTTTTTTTCTTTTTCATTTTTTCTAAGCAAATTTTGACTTCAAGGAGGAGGGCAAAAAGGAGATTAAAAATAGTGACCAGCCAAATGTACTACCTTTTGTGGTTTCCAAAGCTACCTATAGATAATGAAAAAAAAAAAAAACAAGAAAATTTTAGATAAGAATAGCCTGGAGAATATAAGAGTAGAATTTTCTTTTTCTTTTTATTTTTTCCTTGCCTTCCTAGCAATCAAATCAACCATAAATGAAATTGGAAGACTACTATACAGAAAAAATTGAATGAATTAGGTGCTTTCTTGTGCAGTACTATAGGCAGACTACATTACCAGCGGTTTGTTGGGCCGCTGGTGCAGGTTTGAACTGGTAAAAATGATGATACCATGTTGTAGAATTGTTGACAATATCACCAACAAAGTAAAGATTAAAGAGAGGGTATGAAAAAATCTGTAACATACTATAGTTTTAACAGATTGGGTTTTAGGTGAAATTGTATTAAAAGATTGTTTTCTACCTGCCCATATCTTATCCCCAACGTCATCCAATGGGACAAAAAAACGTCACCAATAAATAACAATGGCATGACACTTAACAATCGTTATAAATGCAAGGATGCATGCCTATAATCCCATCACCAGAACAGTCTGTAAATTCCATATTTTGGGCTTATCATCATAGGATACACAGGAATCAACATGTGTTGGGCGAATCTTAACCTTACATGTAGTAAGCTTTTCATTTCCTGACATGCTCAGAAACTCAACCAGATTTTGAAAACCGTGACAATAAAAAACATTGACTTTCATCAACAAACCAATTTAGTACCACCAGATTATCTATTCTCTGAGCCCCATCATCTCATCTTGACTACCGGGGCTAGATGACCAAGTCTGAACAAAATTCCTTACTCCCGCATATCACACTCTCATAATTTTAATTTATTATTTGGTAAGAAAAAACAACAATATTACGTACACAACAAATTTCACAGTTGTTCTTATAACTTAATGAGGTGGTAGACTATAATGAAGGAACATCGCTTTTGCCTGGGACCACCGCTGACATTATTTTTAGAATACAACAATCACAAGAAGTTGTGAAATTAATTGTAGGGCAAATAAGAAATTTCATAAGTAAGAATGGAAAAATTTACCTTAGAAGTGAGGCAGTACTTGGTTCTCTCATTTCCAGGGAAACTATCAGAGACCAAGAACTTTCCCTCGCCCAGAATCCTAACCCCTTCTTCAGCAGTGTAAGAAACCAGGTCCCCAGACCTCACAACCTTCATTAAATCCAAAAATTTACATCAATTACCTTCATAGTGATAAAACAAAAACATGAAAATCAGAACAATATTGTTACCTCAGTTACTGAATCTTTAGCTGGCTTTGCAATTTCTTTTACAAGGCATTCAGCAATTGGGGCTTTATGCTCTTTGAGGATAGCAGCCGCCTTGTGAAGGAGTTCTGCTCTCTTCCAAAGTGGAGTCTTTGCCCATAATTTCTGTGCAGTTTTTGCCAAATCCATGACCTTATTTACCTCTTGTTGTGAACAGGCTGTAGCAAAACCATAAAGTAGTTTGGTTACTATAAAAATTTGATCACAGAGAGTTTCATTATTTGCAAAAACGAAAACATATCCTCCATTCAACTGAGTTGAACTCACAATTTACTCTGTTTCAGCGGGAGTATAACATTTCTTTGAAGAAACCAGTTATGTCAAATCAAAATATGGTCAAGCTTATTGAGATTCACAATTCTAAAATTAAAACAAATTAATGTCATCAACTTAGTTATCACTTGGTATATGTCACATAATTCTAAGTATTCAGTTCAAACAAAGAGCTAGCTGGCTAGCACATGAACAAAAACCAACTTTTCAAGCCTAAAAGAAAGATGATCA
Organism: Lithocarpus polystachyus; assembly: GCA_033629205.1. Classification (NCBI taxonomy): domain Eukaryota; kingdom Viridiplantae; phylum Streptophyta; class Magnoliopsida; order Fagales; family Fagaceae; genus Lithocarpus; species Lithocarpus polystachyus. The sequence continues at coordinate 97,002,449 of CM066163.1, read as the reverse complement.
TAATTGGTCACCTTGAACCTTGTACTGAGTCTTTCTTGTAGTTGGGTTGATGATAGCAACACTTTTCCCAGAAGTTGACTTCTTCCATTCCCCATCTGCATAGTACTTGTACACATGCTCTCCATCCAAAATCTCTGCGAACAACCCAGTCCCAGCCATAGTTTTTAGTTTGTGAACAAAGAAAAGAAACAACTTCACCAACACCCCCTCTTAGATTCCACTCCCTTGAGAGTTGGAGAGGAGTGTAAGAATTTAAGAAGTGAAGGTGAGAGGAGTGAGGAGTGTCTGGTGAGGTTTAAACTTGGTTATGGTTTGGTGGGTAATGTAATCTATCTATTTATAAGAAGAAGGTGAGCCACGCTTTGCTCTGTTCCATCAACTCGGGACCAACCAAAGCTGTGTTGTTAGTTAGGTGGTTCGAAGCGTGCCAAATAAGCAGGTAATTACTTTCTTCTTCTTCTTCTTCTTTTTTTTTTTTTTTTTTGAGAAAAATCTTTTTTATCATGTTACACGCAATTATGACAACTAACAATTAACTTCTTTTTTTTTATCTCATATAGTTTGTCACATATATATTTTTGTTCTCACAATTTCATAATTCATACATCCATGTTCTAATATGTTTGATTCTCAAAAAAAAAAAAAAATTCTAATATTTTTTGATTTAACTTAAATTATATTCTATATTTGAACCTTCAATTAAATGAACAAATAGATAGTTTAAAGTATAGAAATAATTATAATAAATATCTATTATTTATTAGAAATCATCATTAATAATTTTATAAATAAATATAATAAATATTTCAAATATCAACTTTCATATTTAATATTTTATATACAAAAAAAATCAAAATAAAATGTTTATTAATAACTACATATCATATTTATATTTATAAACAAAATAAAAGAAAGATTAAATTATTTTCTCAAATAAAATTATATCTTATTGAATTTTCGCACGCTAACTTTTTTTTCTTTGAAAGGAATGGGTTGTTGACCGGTAATTATAAATTTTTTTGTACACTCACTTAAAAAATTTATACACCATGCCCATTGAGTAGTGCCTTCCCTTTCCCAAAGGTGTACAAATTCTAAAATAAGTTATCGTTATCAACAAAAATTAATTATCAGAAAAAAAATAATCAGCAAAAATCAATTTAAATACACATCCAAAGTTTTCATTAGCAAATTTATCCAAGTTTTTATTATTATTATTATTATTATTCAAGAATCAATAAGAGTACGGTATTTGAAAACTTTTTTTTTTTTACAAAGTGCAAAGTGTGACGAATATTTGCGAAACATGCGGAGTTCAATGAACAGTGGTTCAAAGTTCAAACTCATGATTAATTGCAAATGAAAACTGGGTCAAATGGCAGGGCGTAATCCCTCTCCCCATTTTGAAAGTAGTTTAAAAAAAAATTAATTAACCGACACTCTAAAGATATTAATTTATAAATAATTTTTTAAAATCTTTTATAAGAAAAATAATAAAATAACTGATTTTTTTCACAACTTTTTATACCCTGGCCCTTAATTAATTAGAGAGAAGATATTAATGACATTCTGATGACACCTAAGATTGTAAACTAACCGAATTTTATCCTGTAGTGAGTGTTTAAATTCAGCTTGAAAATGAATGTATAATGTTTTAAACTTGGCTCAAGCTCGAACCAAATCTATAAATGATATTCGAGCTTAAACTCATAAAAAAGTCTAAAAATTTGAGTTTGGCTTCGCTCAACTTGATTCATTAGTCAAGCAAAGTTCAAGCTTAATATCAAGTTTTTGAGCTTGAGTAAAAACACAAGTACATTATCAAACCCATATCAAACTTAGTATCATGCCTATTTGGTTTTAACAAGTAATCCTAACTTCCAATTACTTAAAGATTTAATAAGATATCTTTATACATATATATATATATATATATATCTAAAAACTGAAGCGTATGCTGCATAATATTTATTGTTAGTTGTTATTCTCTCGTTATGCCACATCATCCACATATTTTTAAGGTGTAAATGCACTTTTAGTCTCTACATTTTGACCTTTTTTCCATTTTAGTCCCTACATTTTTATTTTACTACTTTTAGTCCCTAAACCAATTAATGCCTAACGTTTAAGTCCTTACCGTCACCCAACCAACAGAAAATGCTGACGTGACTGACGGCACAGTAAAATAATAATTAAAAAATATATTTTTGCATTAAAAAATTACCACGTCAGAATTTAAATTAAAAAAATTAATTTATTAATTTTAACTAAATAAAAAAATAAAAACAAAATTAAAAACAAAAAATCAAGCCCAATACAGATCAAAACACCACAATCCCAGATCATAACTCTCTGAAACTCTCCTGTCTCAACAGTGCTTGTGGGTTTCTTTTTCTTTTTTGTTTTCTTCTTTCTTTTTCTTCCCCATATTGGTCTCTCAGTCTCTCCGCCTCCATTCTTTGCTTTTCTTCTAGCTTTCTGCTTCTTTTTCTTCTTTCTCCCTCAATCTTGGTGCTTAGCCTTCTTGAACTCTCTTATCTCTTGATTTTGCTCAAACCCAAACCCAAACCCATATGCCTCAAGCTCCTCTCTCAAATCAATGGGTCTCTTTGGCATTTTTTTTTTTTTGTGGGTTTCTGTGCATATGGTGTTGCCGACTTGCCGTGGTGAGGTGGAGGGCGTGGGTTTGTGGGGATCGGCATGGTGGAGGTCTGAGTTTGTGGATTGGCGTGGTGGTGAGTGTGGGTTTGTGGTGATCGGCGTCTGTGGTGGAGTTTTGGTGATGGCACAGATCAGAGTTTGGGTCGATCGGTGATGAGTTGCATGATTGTTCGGTGGCTGGATCGATAATGGATGGTGGTTGGATTGAAGTTTGGTGGTGGGTTTCAGTGGCTAAGATTGGAGTTTGGTGGTGGGTTTCGTTCTCAGATCGAAGAGGAATGGCGCTGGACTAGCTGAGTTTTTTTTTTTTTTAATCAGATTTGGGTAGTTTGCTTCGATGGGTTGGGTTAGGGGTGTTCGCGGTGCGGTGCGGTGCGGTTTTGGGCCACTTTTAGCACCGCACTTTGCGGTGCGGTTTAGCTAAAATCATAACTGCACCGCACTTTTTTTTGCGGTCACATGTGCGGTGCGGTGCGGTGTGGTGCGGTTTAGAGTTTGGCCAAAACCATAACCGCACCGCAACTCAATTTTGTGGTCACATATGCGATACTATGTATAAGATGCGGTTTGAAATCGGTTTCCTACTCAGCCTAAAGCTAATTTTTCCCTTTTTTTGGGCCAAGTTTTAAATTATTGAGCTAGTTTTTCTTTATTTTGGGTTGGCTTTTCTAGTTAACACTTGCTAGGGTTATTAAACTTTTTTTTTTTTTTGAAAACTAGGGTTATTAAACTATTAATAATATATTTAATATTAAAAATAAATTAATTAATTAATTAATATATAGAGAGGGTGCGGTGCGGTGCGGTTTGTGCGGTTTTTTTATTATAAAACCGCAAACCGCACTGCACCATGCAGTGTGGTGCGGTGCAGTGCACTATTACTTGCGGTGCGGTGCGGTTATGCTATTTTGCGGGCGGTTTTAGTGCGGTTTTTGCGGTTTATGCGGTTTGGTGAACACCCCTAGGTTGGGTAGTTTGCTCCGATGGGTTTGTGTGGGTAGTGGATGGGTTTATTTTTTTGGATTTGTGGTGGATAGTTGATGGCTTTGTGGCAGATTCCGGTGGATTTGTGGTTGTAATTTGAGGGCAGTCACGGGTCAAGAAAGAAAATTCTGTGTTTAGGTTTGTGTTCTTGAGTTAATTGATCGGGGTTGGAGTTCTTGTTTAAATCATGTTCTTCCTGATTTTTTTTTTTAATTTTTCATTTCCTTAAAATTAATAAATTAATTTTTTTTTAATTTAAATTTTGACGTGGCAATTTTTTAATGCAAAAATAGATTTTTTTTAATTATTATTTTACTGTGCCGTTAGCCACGTCAGCATTTTCTGTTGGTTGGGTGACGGTAAGGACTTCAACGTCAGGCGTTAATTGGTTTAAGGACTAAAAGTAGTAAAATAAAAATGTAGGGCCTAAAATAAAAAAAAAAATCAAAATGTAGGGACTAAAAGTGCATTTACGCCTATTTTTAACTATTTCTCTCTTATTTTTAACTCTTCTTCATGTTATTAATTACTCAACTTATTGTTATATTTTCTCCAACATTTCTCACTCCTTTTTACCTTTTCATCTCCCCACTAATCTCTACCTTAATGTCAATTTTTATTTTAGCCATTCTTATCTCATCATTTTATTAAAAATTTGTCATTATTTCTCCCATTCTATGCATATTTTTCATTATAAAAAAAAATTATTTATCTCCCTCTCTCTCTCTCAATTCTTTAATCTTTCTAACAACTCTACTTTAGGTTGTTGAATCATTGTGTTTTTAATAACTCAATTTTGGGTTAATACATTTTGGTCTTGTGATTTTGAGTTCCCCATCACAAATAGTCTCTCTCCCTCTTATAGATTTGGTTTGATTTTTGTTTTAGTTAATAATTAATTATTTTGTAAATGAGATTTTGAATTTATATGAAAACATAATTTTGGCTATGCATTTGAATGTACCTATCAATCATTTGAGTAAAATCAAGTATAATTTTGTTATAGGTTTTAATTATCATGGTAATTTCCTTTAAGATAACGAGGAATTGATTTGAATAATTTATTTGAAACTTAAAAAGTTTAGTTATACAAAAAAAAATAGTTAAACGTAATGCACTATAACATAATTTCAAAGAATAGATCATGTCAATAATGAATAATATCAATCAAACACTCCAAAAATAATATGATAATATATTGGTGCAGATAGAAAGATGAAAAATAATTTTAAAAATTATTTAATTTTTATCTCCAACAAATTTTTGAGAACAAATTAATATATAGTACACCACAATTACAAAATAATTATATTTTCTCACACATCACATGGATTTGCGACTAGTGAGTTTACTGTCAAACTCATATTAAACTTATTACTAAGCCCACAAACAAATCTAAGCTCAACATTTTTTGTATCAAGCCCTAATGTTCATGAGTTTGTTCATAAATAATTGTTTTTACTTCGGCTTGGTTCGTTAATTAAAAAAAGCCTAAAACAAAAGTTCAAGATTGACTTGTTAAAAAACAAACAAGTATGAACGAGCTATTTATAAAGCGAAGCTTGAACTGTTTATGAATAACTTAGTTCATTACCACCCAAATGGTGCCTAACCATCAATGCCAATTAGGTGCAAATTAAAATGCAGTGAATTCGGATTAGTTGTTATGAATTACTATGACTGAGGGATCTTCCAAACAAGACAAAAAAGTTTCAAGAGAGATAGAGAACTCAGATTGCTTGTACAAAATTTGTCAAATTACTTTCAAATCTTTAAGATTTTATGTAAATGTTTTCTTTTGAAGTGGATTGAACCTGAATTCAATTGTCATGAGTGGATCGGCCTGACACAATTCGTGTGCGAATGGTAAGAAGGATGAACAATACCTGCGTAGAGTAAATGCGAAATTAAGTTTAACAAAAAAAAAAAAACTAAGGCGAAAAGATATTATTTGTAATACCCTAGTGACTAAAAACCAAGTTCAATATAATGTTTTTTTTTTTAAGTAGAAAAATAGAATCTCTTTCTTTCTTTCTTTTTCTTTTTTTTTTTTAAATCTGAGATGTTTCATAAGAATAAAAACTCTAAAATTGCACGAATTTGCATGGCAGATGACATGCAAGCAATGAAACCTTGATATTATGAGGGAAGGACTTAAAAGTATAGAGATGTTACTTAAAGCATTTCTTTTATAATTACCAAGACTGATACCTGAAAATTGAAAAGCCCTGCCATTGTTAAAACTTTCTGCTGAATATTGGCTCCATTTGTTAAAACTTGAATATTGGAAAGTTGGATTCTTGCTGAAGCATGCTTCTGCTTCTTCTTTCACATTTGATAAAATTCTTTTATAAATATTCCAACAAAAAATATTACTTCTAGTCTTAATTGTTATCCATCACAACCGCACTTAGTAATTGGAGTCAACTCCGTCAAATTGAAACAAGGTTAGATCCTCACTGTCAGGAGCTTATTTTGTTCTTTTACATTTTTTTTTAGGAGGACTAAGGAGCTTATCTACTACTCCTATGAGTTCTATTTATATTTATATTTAAAAGCAATTGGTTTTGTAATCTTTATTAGTTTTGGAATCTCACATCGTTTAGAAGAATAATGAGAAGGTGGTCTGATTATATTAAAAATAGTTAGTTCCACATTGAAAATAAAAGAAGTATGGAGAGGTGACAGTTATCAATATTTTGATTCAGATCTTAGAATCTTAAGATCCTACATCCTTAAAATGTCCTGAATCTTACTAGGATCTTTACTAAAGTGTAATTTGTGTGCCGATCCAAATCTTAGAATCTCGATTCCATAGTGATACTAAAGATATTGAGCTATGAAGAAATTTTTTTTTTTAATACTTATTTTGGGCCTCTAAATGGAGCCCAAAGACCCCGAACTAATTATTAAAAAAAGTAATGAACAGACGAGCCTAGTAGCCCCAACCCAAATTGATTAAAAAAAAATGCACAAAAAACCCCCAAGTCTCACGCCACCTTAATTGCTTAATTTAATCAACAAAATCACAGAAGATATAAGAGAAGAGAAGAAACTAAAGAGTAGAGAGTGAATGCATTCACGGTGGTGCCACTGTGAGAGAGACCATCGACATCAATGGTGATTTTTTTTTTTAATTCCAGTGTTGATTAGTTACTTGTTTGACACAGACACTTATTGATCATAATTTCTCAACAGACACTCACTTATTATAATTTCTCAACGTTAGAAAGATTATTTGATGAGTCTTACTATCTTCGTAATTGTTTAATGGAATTGTTATATGTTTTGTGTTGTTTATGTGAGACATTAGAAATGTTATTTATTTTGAGTTGTTTATGTGAGACATTATGTATATTTGTGGTGTTGAAACTTAAAACTTGGTATTTGTGAGTTGTAATTTTGAACTTTGAACTTGTTTATGTATTTGTAGTTTGATACTTTGTCTTTTATTAGTAACTAGCCTGTAACCCTATGCATATGCATGGATATACTTAAAATATATACATTAAGATGCATAGTATAATTCTTATATATATAATTTAAATATTATTGATAGTCATTTTTTAAACTCTTTAAAATGTCTTGTAAGAATATTATTAGGTAGAAAATATAAATTGTCTATTTTTTAAAAAACTTTTTTATGTTCATTAATTCTAGATGCTTTAGTTTTTGTATGCAACAACTCACTTGGATGGATATTTATAATGTGGTCTCACATTTGACTCCAAAATTAAGAAATAAAACTCTTCCTAAAAATAAATAATTTAGGACATATTGCGTAAAATTGGACTTCAATTATAGAATCTAATTGGATTTTCGCATTCTTATATATTTTTTTAACTCTTTAAAAAGGTCTTGTAAGAATATTATTAGGTAGAAAATGTAAATTGTCCATTTTTTAAAAAACTTTTTTATGTTCATTAATTCTAGACGCTTTGATTTTTGTACCCAATAACTCACTTGGATGGATATTTATGATGTGGTCCCACATTTGGCGCAAAATTTGATTTCAATTGTAGAATCTAATTTGATTTTCTCTACGTTTTGCCTATTAATATATAAATATATATATATATATATATATGTCAAGAATTAATTTTGTTCAATGTTTCTTTAATATATATCTTATGAATTATATAATTATAGGTTTTTTTAGTTTTTTTTTTTTATCAAAAAGAAGGATCTTACGATACTCATACTGATCTTACAATCTGATCCTCGAATCCTCTCACCAATCTCATGTATGATCTTGATCCTAGTAACTTCGGGAGTGCCATCTCATATATTAAAAAAAAAAAAAAAAAAGAGTAAAAGTGGTGGTGTAGCTTTGACTTGTGAGAATGAGTTAGGAGCAAGGTTTAGAGCTTCATCTTATGAGAGAGGTAAAGACAAAACGCTAATGACTAATTAGCTAGCTTATTTTTCCAAATTCAGTTAGGTAAAACTTTTTAAAATCTCTCCTTTTTTTTTTCTTTTTCTTTGTTAAAATTTATCAAAACTAAATGCATGCATCTCATTGTTCAAGACAAGTTACTCAAATAGAAATTAAGAATAATTAAAGAGAGAAAAAGAGAATAACATACTCACCCCAAGTCTAGAAATACAATTTACCTGATGAGCAAAATTCTAATGTTATGTGTAGCATGACCTTTTCAATGGTTGCTCCAAACCAGTTTAAAGAAAATTTCCAACAACCCATTACATTGCGATTGATAATGTACTTTTTAGTGTCATAACCTATTCCATGGTTCCTCCAAATGGGTATCTCTCTCTTTTTATTTTTCTTTTTCTTTTTTGAAGTTGGTTAGCATATGGATGGCATTTTCCGCACACAAATGGAGAGAAAGAACGGTTTGGATCGGTAACGACAAACAATGTGAATTAGCTTCATTGAAAGTGTTTCATGACTATCTCAAGTCATTTAAGTGCATCATAATTATACTATAATGGCTACTGAATTAAATACTAAATAGATGATGTTAGTTTGATCTCTTTAAAATAAGAGAAATACTAACGAATGCTCTTAGAGCATTGTTTACTCTTTAAACTATTTGTATCTAAAATTTAATAGAAGTTTGACTTACTTTTGAAAAAAAAAAAAAAGTACGACATTCATCCTTCAAAATTAAAAAAATTATAGTTTCGTCTCTATATATTTAAAAGCAATTTCATCCTTTTATCAATCTAGTATTAAATTATTAATAATCTAATTGTACACATCGCAGATGGTGTTTCTGCGGGACAACTGGTTAAAAAAAATGAGGTAACTTTGAAATAATTTATTTTAACAACAATGAAAGAAAATTACCTTTTAATTTTTTTTTTTTAATGATGAAGTTGTAACATTTTTAATTAGACAAAGTTTAGCTACAAACGAGCTAAAAAAAATAGCATGGTTATTCACTTATTCTTATTCTAAATTTCTAATCATGGTTACAAATTTGAAAATTTAATTATTAGATTGCATGCTCTTTATGTTATTAACACGCATGTCAAATTTTGTGCCAATTAGATGTTATTTATTATTTGGTCTATAAACTTATTTTTTATGACATTATAAACACCCAACATTCTAGTTTTTATTTTTACATACAACCCAATAAAATAATATAAACTACACAATCAAATAATAATAAAAAAATTGTTTCTCTCTCTTCTTTTCCATCTCTCTTTCTCTTTGTCTCTCGCACTCCAACAATATATTTTTTTATGTTTACAACCCATGAATACTAGGTTAGATATTTGAGAACTCACTATTCATGGTTGCTAAAAAAATGGCAATACATACCCGGATAAGGGGAAAATTTAAGGTGTTCATTGATAAAATAGCAACTAGAGGGTTTTTACACCATCAATGCTAATGCTTACAAACAAATTTGAAATTTTAAGATAAGACTTGTTAATTTCTGAAAACTCATGAAAATCTAATTATTTGCTTGAAAAACTTTTAAGATTCTCAATAATTATACAATATCCAAATGAACGAACCAATTCTCATGAAACAAGAGAATTTTATGTAAGAAATGTCAATGTTAGAAATATATATATATATATATATATATATTAATGATTAATGGCATTTTTATCATTTAAAAACATATCTATAACGGTCAAAATGTCAAATTATTAAATTCGTTGTTAGCTAAATAATATGAATATATAGTAAGTTTCAGTTAGTTTAATTGGTAAAGTTTCTATTATCAAATAAAAGATTTGAGATTCGATCATCGCCTACACCTAAACACTAATTGGTGTCTTAATTTGATGGTAAATAATTATCATCATGAGTGGACAATATAAGTTAAAATTCTCTAAAAAAAATATGAAAATATAAAAGATTATTAAAATTATATTTATGTTAGTTGACGGTTATGCATTCTTCAGAGCTTATAAAATTCATAGAAATATATATTGATCTTCGGTTAAGAGTTATACACTCGTGTACGTATAAACATAAAAAGTGTAACTACTACACAAATTCAAATTCTTGAATTTTTTATTATTTTCCTTTGTTGGAGGAGTCTAAACTTGCTTCTATTCTTTGCGTTTTCTTTTTCTTTTTTTATTTTTTTGAAAGGAGTAACCAAACATTCTTGCACAACCAAAAAAAAGTCCACTTGTATCATTTCAGTTGGGAGACATATTTCAGTTGGGAGACATCAAAGCAGCACCAATTTTTATTTAAAATAAATAAAAACAAAGCTGTACATACATTACCAATTTTTTTTTTTTTTAGTGTAGAGAGAGTTTCACAACCTATGGCGTCCACTAGGGCTGTCCACGGGTCGGTCCGAGTCGGGTTTGTGCCCAACCCGGAACCGACCCGCCTGAATCGGGTGGGAAAAAAGTTCACCCGCCGCCGACCCACCGGAGTAATCGGGTCGGCCGGTTCAAACCATCTTCGGGTAGCGGTCGGGTCGGTCGGCTGTCCTAGATTAGAGAGACAGCGAAAAATCGGTAAAAAAAACACAGATCCGGCCAAAAATCTCACCAGCATGGATGAGATTTCGCCAGATCCGGCGAAAATCTCACCGAAATGGATGAGATTTAGCCATATCCGGAGAATATCTCACCGGATTCGGTGATATTTCACCAAATACATTCAAAATCTCACCGGATCTGAAGAAAACATTGCCGAAATCTGGAAAAATATCGCCGGAATCTGGGTTTCTTCGCCGGATTCTGGAAATTTTGGCCGGGATCTGAAAATCTTTCGGTCGGTTCGGGTTTTTCGGGTTTTAGGGGTGGAAGACCGAAACCGACCCGCCGGAATCGGTTTCTGGTGATGAAGACCCGCCGCCGACCCGCCGGAGTAGTCGGGTCTGCCGGATTCGGGTCGGATCCGGTCGGTTCTTCGGGTGGGTCGGGTAGTCGGATCAATCTGGACAGCCCTAGCGTCCACTCCTGATAATTGTTTTTTATCATAAGATCAAGACACTAATTAGTTTTTTATGTAGACATGAATCGAATTTCAGATCTGTTATTCGATCACAAAAGACTTTACTAATTAAACTAACTGAAACCACACGTGTAACCAAAAATCTGAATATACAAACTATGGTCGACCATATTTGTTGTATCTTGTTATCATTATATCATAAAGTCTAGTATGGGCATCTCATTTTCCGCTATATGGTCCAAGAATTGTTATCCTTATATATCACTTCTTATAAAATGGTGTGCCTCAATCCCCCTCCCCTAGTTAAAATCTACTTCAATTCCTTTTTTAAAAAATAAATAAATTTAAGATGAGAATAAGATAAATAATTGACCAAAAAAACGTGAATAAAAATGATTTGTGGGGACTTATTTAGAACGTGAAGAAGAAAAAATTCCTACCTGGGTTTCGCTTTCTGTTGTTTCTTTTCTCTTCTTTAATTAATTGTAGTTTCTACCATTATTCATTATGACTTTGTAAAGGTATATTCTCACATTTCATTGGAATCTCCCTTGTAGTACTCCTTGTAATTAAGATGGTTGACTTTGTAAGCATAATCAAATAATAAAAATAATAATAATAATAATAATAGTAATAATATATTTTCAATAAGCCACGCATGGATTAAAAGAAGTACGTGTAAGACAGGACAATATAGTACGTAGGATCGAAATTTCACATGGTCTCAACCAACCACGAGTCACACACCCAGAACGGAGTAGCTAAACCTGAAGGCATGAATGGGTCGCTAGCAGCGCGATGGTTGATAGGTACCGCGCTTGATTGGTGCAGGTTAAGTTTTGAAACAATGCCTTGGGAACCACAAATTCTTAGTCTGCAGCTCGGTTGGTTAAGGTTCCATCATCATCTTCCCATGCATGGACCACAAATAATTTCTCTCTAGCCAAAATGCCAAAATGACCTGCCTGCCTGTCTTCATTTGTGGATCGCATCCATCGTCCCATAAAGCTCATGACCTGCCCCATGAATGTGGACTTCTTTTGTTTTGGTAATCAAAGGCTACAATTTAATTAGAGATCTAGTCTCAAGTATGACCATTACTTCTCATAGTAGTTCAAGTGCAATACACACCATAAATGTCTTTTAGAAATCAATAAAGAGACATCATAAAATTCATTTGTTAGGAAGCTCAGCCTTAAGAGAAATTATACAATCTTTTGGTAGACTATGTTACTTGTCCACCATATTAAAAGACTCTTACTTGTTTAAAATTGCTGAGTTAATAATCAGTTTCTGTTTTAAAAAAATTTCTAACTCAGTAATTATAAACATGTGAGAGTCTTTTAGTGGAATGGTGAACCACGTCACTTGTCCTCCACGAGAACCTTATAATTTCTCCAGAGTGGCTAGCTGATCCTTTTGTATCCCTCTCTTTGGTAAGCAATAAAAGCTTATTCAGTTAGTCAAAAACAATAATATTTCCTTCTCTTACATTCAAGGAAAATTATTGGGTGCTTAGGTAATATAGTGACGTAATATTTCCTTCTCTTACATTCATAGTGAATCCTACTATAAATTCATTTAGGATGAGTACAACATAAATGGCCATCCAATATTTGTGTACGATGTCAACTGCATTTATGTTTAGCAATAACTCAATTGTAACTAACAGCTGATCAGCAATGGCCATAAGAGCGTTACAAATGCCTTAATGAGCTTTCAATATCCATTAGCAGATTACAAATAATGGAGTATGACCATTACTTCTCATAATAGTTCAAGTGCAATACACACCATAAATGTCTTTTAGAAATCAATAAAGAGACATCATAAATTTCATTTGTTAGGAAGCGCAGCCTTAGAGTGGCTAGCTGATACTTTGTATCCCGATCTCTTTGGTTAGCAATAAAAGCTTATTCAGTTAGTCAAAAACAATAAAGGGACATTCAAGGAAAATTATTGGGTACCAGGGGCGGCTCCAGAATTTTTTTCTAGGAAGTTCAATAGTGTTGTAATTTGAGAAAACATTAGGTCTGGAGGTGGCGTAAAACTAGTGTTTTACGCCACCCAATCAGACCACGCCACGTCAGCAAAAAAAAACACTCCCAGCAATAATCCCTCTCCAAACAGCCAAAACCTCTCACGCCAGAAAACAGAAAAACCCCAAAGCACTTACGCTATTCCTCTGATCGCCGGAGCCTGATCGCCGAAGCAGAACAAAGAAAGAAAACCAACTCTCACGCCATTCCTCTGCTTCCTTCACGCCTTCACCTTTGCTTCCTTCACACCTCCACCACCGCCACTAAACAGTACAGCTCGCTTAAAACCCAAATCAGAACCAGAACGAGTTAGGCAAAAATTTCTGGTTTCCTCTGTTCCTCCCTCTTCCATCCTCTACTTCCTCTTGCCCAAATCTCCACCACACCACCGGATTCGTTGCTAGAGCTTGTAAACATGCCGGAGCCACCGTGAGCATGGTGTTGCGCTGCAAAGGTTTGTTTGGTTTCGGTGTGTTTGATTTAAGGAAAATCTGCTATGTGTCCAGAAAATTTGAATGTGAGCTCTCTCAATTAAGTGAATTTGCATGATTGCTGCTATTGGTTAATCTAAGCTTTGATGATTTGGTTTCAAAACCGGAAATCAAATTATATTTTTCTCAGCGGCGTCAGTGTTTCCCCCAACGGCCTTAGGCTACCGGATCTCGCTATCAACGCTGCCTCATGTTAGGCCGCGTGGTGGCTCTTCTTTCGTCGGAGTAAACCGGACATTATCGTGGGTGACCCAGTTCGAGCCAGGCTATTGGCACGTGACCGAGACAGTGAGAGTCCTTGGACTACTTCTTCTTTTAGTGCCGAGAAAAAGCCTTGCTTTCTCTCCATTGTTTAAGGAACAAAAAAAATAAAAGCTCGGAATGAAAAAGTTGTTGTTGTTTTTTGTGTTTGTGTTTGTGTTTGTGAGTGAGTGTGTTTGTGTTTGTTTGGCTTAGTTTAGTTTTTTTTTGTTAGAGAGAAAGGTGGGTTTGAGAGCGAGAAGTGTGCGAGCTCTTCATAGAGAGAGGGAAAGGTTTTGGGACTCAATTCAATGTGTTTGTGTGGGAAACTGGATTGTGAGAAAACGGCTTCAACAATAGTGCGACTTTTTAGTGTGTTTTTTTTTTTTTGCTGACGTGGCGTGGTCTGATTGGGTGGCTTAAAACCCTGGTTTTACGCCACCTCCGGACCTAATGTTTTCTCTTGTAATTTTTGTGTTCTAAAAGTTGTGTAAATTTTTACTAATGAAGAAGAAAAGTGCAGGGAAAGCAATTTCATTCTGTGGCCAATGGCAAAATAAGACAGAGTCCAGAGAGAAGATTTATTTATTTATTTATTTTTAAAATGATGCAGCAATTTTAAGAGTAGAGCTACTGACACAACACTTTCAAAACAAAATTTAAGTAGCAAGTTGTTAAAAATATGTAAAAAAATTATGTCATTTGTGGGTCTAGATAAAAACCAATTAAAACTTGACACTTAACATTTATTGTGAATTTATTGTGAAAAAAGCAACACTAAAATGATCATATTCAAGCTTATTTCAATTAGAATTAAACAAAATTTAGGGTTAGGGGTGTTCAAAATTTTATTTTAGGGGTCAAAACAAAAAAAAATTTAAAAATTTTATATATAATTTTTGGTTTTTGACCAGGTCATGGGGTTCATTTGAACCCCCTGGGCTTGCTGCAGAGGCGCCTCTATTGGGTACTTACATAAGAACTTCTTTCTCTTAGATTCATAGTAAATCTTATCATAAATTCTTCTAGTAGGATGAGTACAACATTAATGGCCATCCAATATTTGTGTACAATTAGCAGCTCTTCGTTTAGCAGCTGTTTGTTTGGAAGATACCATTTCTTGTATTTCTTCCTTTTAATTTAATGCATCGCAGTTTACCAAAAAATATATATGTATATTTGTGTCTGATGTGAACTGCATTTATGTTTAGCAATAACTCAATGGTAACTTAGAGCATTCACACCCCAAATAGCCATCCTAATCTACTTTACAATCTTAAAAAACTACTTTATCAATTATACAATACTATTTTACAATATTCCAACATCTCAACTTTTATTTTACAATACAACATATTAAAATAATATTTCTACACAATAAAATAATATATCTTAAAATCACCATCATCTACTAAACAACACATTAGCTATAATGCATTTAATAAAAAGTAGGAGAGAGAAAATATATATATATATATAATAATAGGTGAAGCAGAGAGAAACTCAAATAGAATTCCAAATTAGAGTTTCAATTTTGTGTCATATGTCTAGATTTGGATTCTCAATTTTGCGCCACTTGTCCTAACCAAAAGTCAAAAAAAAAAATCTAATTAAATTATAAATTGGACTCCAATTTTGTGTCATGTATCTTATCTAAATTTTCTAATTTTTATGCCTAAATAAATGATGCATTAACATTTAACACGGAAGCCAAGAAAACCACAATGATTATGCTCATTGGCCTAAGCAAGAACATCTCATCTGCACACTTTTATGGTTGAACATCTCACCTACCCTCTACCAGAACCAAAGAGTCCAACAAGAAAGACTATAAAAATAAAACATCATCTCCTCCTAATGCCATATCGTCATCCCATGTCTCCTCCTTCTCTCTCAACCTCTACCAACTAGATCCATACACTACCCTATCCTCCTCCTTTCGGATTTCTAAGAGTAAGGCCGGGTTCAAACACAATGTTCAATCCCAGTCTTCCTTGCTTCACAGTCTTACACATTACCGCTTCATTGGCGCCTCCAAGAAAATTCCAAGCTCAATGTGGAAACTGAATATACCAAAATGAATATCTTATCATCACAATTATTAATATTTCTGTGCGTAAGCACGGACTACATGCTAGTTAAATAATAATATGAGGGTTTACCATTCAGCTACAGTGTAATTCTACATATAGAATTGTACTGTAGCAATATTGCAAATTTTTTTGCAATACTTGACTTTTACAATTTCTGATAGAGTGGAGATTTTGGGCTTAAATGCTAAAAAATGCTTACATTTGACATTTGACATTTGGGGTGTGAATGCTCTATCGGTTGAGCAACGGCCATAAGAGCATTACAAATGCCATAATGAGCCTTCAATAGCCATTAGCAAATTACAATGGAGTGTTAACGCCAGAAAGGCAAGGGTTGTCAGCATTTATAATTTTATATGGAGCAAGCCTATAAAAGGCTAGAATCAACAAGAGGAAAAGGTACACAATCTCAGCTAAAATACATAACTGAGATTTCCTGAAAAAGATTATCTAACTTAAGCATTAGAGGGTGAGGGTCCTTGGCAAGTACCACTCTGGTGTTACTTGCTATCCATTTCTTTGTTCTTAGCCGGAAACATAACTCTTCCATTCAGTCCGAACGAGGAACATACTAACAACACAATTCGTGCATCTTCAAGATCCACCTAGGGCCAGCTCAATCCATTAGGTGACTTAAGCAATCACTTAAGGCCTTCAAGTGAAGTAATGCCCCAAATTTTAACCAATAAAATCCTAAATATTAGTCAATAAATAAAAATAAATTTTTACCAAAGAAAAACAAAAAAAAAAATATTAAAAATATTATAAATTTTACTACATAAAATATAAAAACTAATATAATAATGAATGAAATCTATAAACCAACATAAATGCACAAACTGACACACGTTTAGAGCATCTCCAACCGGTTTTGCTATCTCATCTTATTTTACTATCCTAAAAAGCTACTTTATCAATTATACAATACAATTTTACAACACACCCAACATCCCAAAATTCTATTTTTTTTTCCCTATTCTGTTAAAATATTCTATTTTATTCCTTTTTTTACTATTTCTCTTTTTCTATCCCTTTTCATCTCTTTCTCCCTCAACTTTTATCACCGATTTCAACACACACACACACAGACCCATGATACACCAATCCAAACCCATCACCACACACATAGAGCCACACACACATAAAAACAAAAACAAAAACAGAACAAAATCCCATCACCACACACACCAATCACCACATACACCGATCCACCTATCCAGCACCTTCTCTTATTTTCTTTCATCTTCACACCAAACAAAAACAAAACACAATCCAAGAGTTTCAAACCCCAAAAAAAAAAAAAAAATACCCACCACCGAAGCCCTCACACCGATCCAAACCCATTCAAACCCACATCGAAGCCCTCATGCCGATACAAACCCATTCAAACCCACCAGAACCCTCACGCCAATCCAAACCCAGCCCACCGACCCACCGTTTTCAAACCCATCGGAGCTCGTCGAAATCACTATCGGAGCAAAGATCAAATGAGAAAGAGAGAAGGAATTACCGTTGGAATCCACCTATCGGAATCACCGTTGTCAAAACCCACGGGGTCTTGGGTCTGAAGAGAGCAGAGAGCAAATGAGATAGAGAGAAGATGAGATAGAGAGAAGGAAGAGAGAGAAGATGAGAAATAATGAGAGAGGAGATAGAAATTCTCGAGTTAAAGAGTATTGAAAAATTATTATTTTTTATACCATTTAGCTACAATACCATCTTAAACATAAGATGGTACTATAGCTCAATGCCAAAAAAATTTAGCATTTTCCAAGTTTAGCCTTCCAATTGCTTAGCATTTTGTGGGCTTGAATGCCAAATGTCTCTTACATTTGGTATATGAGAAGCCCACTGCTGATGCTCTTACAATTTAGCCTCTATAGTAATTATTTGATAGCACTACACCTATTAGCTCTTGGCCATACGTGGCTTGATGTGATATCACATTGACCTAGTTTTGTTAGTTTGTTATATCAGTTTACCTCTTTTAGTTTGTGTGTAATTTGCTCCACCCTCGTTTAAAAAATTATCATGGCTTTTGAGTGAAGTTGTGGTGTGCTTTTATGTTAGAACTTTTTTCTCTCTCTCTTATGTGTGTATGTTTGTTTCTCAAAAAAAGTTTTCCTTTCTTATTTTTATGTTAATATTGACCCAATTCTTTTATTTTAAATAGTTTATTTTGTATTTTTTATATATTTTTTCTTAAGTTATTCTACTTTTTTTAATAATAAATATTTTAATCAAATCTGAATATTTGAATAATAGTTAATATAATGAAAATATGAATCTGGAATTTTGTTTGGTATCAATATTAATTTGTTGAGTTATGTGATAAATAAACTTTTTGGATATATTCATTTAGTAAAGTTGCAATCATGCTTTTGATAAGTTAGGTTCTATTGTTATATACTTTAAATTTTATTTTAATTAAATCATAATTTTATATTTGTAGGGGGAAACCCCTACGCAAGCCGATTGTCCTTTTTGGAAAGTTAGGCCCACAAGGTTTTGTTCTAAAGGGGTGGGAGCTAAGCAAGTTAGGCCTGGCTCCCCAAAGAGGACAATCGGCTTGCGTAGGGGTTTTCTCCTACAATAAAAGGCGTTTTTGAGGGCAGTGCCCATCATCAATATTGTCCGCTTTGAGGAATGGTCCGTTGAGGACGATGCCACCCCGCACAGCTTTGTTACCCTTGAAGGGCATGCCTCTACCACTACTACACATGTGTGGTAGTGATACACGCATGGTCGCTCCAGAAGCTTATAAATCATGAGTGGGGGGCATCTTTAGGCAATGTGGAATTAAGTCCAAGTGCAACGCTTGCTTAGCTCCCACCCCTTTAGAACAAAATCTTGTGGGCCTAGCTCCCCAAAGAGGACAATCGGCTTACGTAGGGGTTTCTCCCTACAATATTATAAATCGTGCTTTATTTAGTCATATATATTTTTTAATTACAAATACCTACTAGAAAATATCCATCTAAATATAAAGAACTATATATATTTTTTAATTACAAATGCCTAATAGAAAATATCTATCTGGATATAAAAAAGAGAGAGATAAAATTGAAAAATAAATTAAATCTCAAAAATGAACTATGGATAAATTTGTTACTAGCATTAAAGAAAACACAAAAAAAAATACAAAAAATAATAATTAATATTACTTAATTAATATTTAAATATAAGATGAGAACAAAGTCAAATGACCCCACTTAAAGTTTTCGCCTTAAGCCCCAAAATTGGTTAAGCTGGCTCTGGATCCACCACGAATGTGAGAGAATAAAACAATACATCATCTTATTTTGGAAGTAGCTAATAATTACCCAACATCGAAATGATTAGTGACAAATTAAAGAAGAAAATCTTAAAAGACGAAATCGAAAATGATATTGATTTAAAAAACTTTTATTAATATAAATAAGAAAATAAGTAAGCTAAAAAAATTAATTATCACACAAAATAAAATGTAAATATAAATTGCAATTTATATTTCATGCTTTATGTCAATTAAAATATATTAATAAAATAATTACTATATATTTATGAACTAAATAACTTTGAAAAGTAATCCATATATAAGAGATCTTTTTTATGATAGGACATATATAAGAGATGTGAATAAATAGTTTGATTACTTAAGAGTAAATTGAGGGAAAAAAATTAATATCCAAGCATTAAAAAGTTGTCATTATATCTTTAAAAAAATTTAAAATTCTATATATGCATTAATTTATTTCAGCAATTTGTACAATGTCCCATGTTTCTTACGTATAAAAAATTATTAGGTACTCTCAGAGTACCATAAATGTGTACTCCCCTCTCTCACATGAATTGTGAGTCTCATCATGAATTTAATTAGTGGGACTTACCATTCATGTGAGAGGAGGGAATACGCATTTATGATACCTTGAGAGTGCACAATAATTTCTACTTATGTATATACCCTAAGTTTCGAAATTTTATTTCCACTTATTAAAAATCCATGTATATAGCTTTCTTTATAATTGGCAGTACATCCATGCCTCATAGAACTTCGTTTAAAAAATAATAAATTGGTGTTGTGGTATTGTAAAATGGATTTTTTTTTAGAAATAATAATAATAATAATAATAATGAGATATACACCCATACAATAGTGCCATATAGCGCTTTGTTCAAAAAATAATAGTAAAAGGATGTACACTACAAAAGTACAAATGAAAGAAGGTGAGTTTTTCGAGTGAGTTAGTGACACACAGAAGCTTTTATAATTTTATTAGGGAGGATGACCCATTTGCATATAGTAATAGGTGGAGAGAGTATCTCATGCGTTCGGCGCATGAGACATCTCTCTCACTGATAGGTGAGCCCCACACCTGTGGGGTCTACCTGTCTGTGAGGGGAAGGGCTTATGTGCCAGGCGCATACAAGATTTTTTCTAATAGGTGAATGGTGACCACTTTCATTCACATGGCTCCTCCAACCATGGAGAGGACTCTACTTGCCTTTCACCAACCAATTTAGGTTGCACTTTCTCTATTATGAAATTGTACAATTGAACCTACTCGCAAGACTACCCAATTGTGAAGTTAATAATGGGAAATCCAAGATACTTGACTAGATTGAAAGTGGCATTGATATTCAATGTAAGTTCGTTTAAACCCCTTAAACCCAACAGATTAACCTAGAGAATTAGCCAAATGATTAACTTAGGTAATTTAAGCAGAACTATTTTAACACAAATATATTGAAAAACAATAAAGCAGCGGAAAATAAAGAACACAAGAATCTGATGACCCAGGAAAACCAAACCGGTAAAAAACCTGGGGAGGATTTAACCTAGCTATCCTCAAGGTAAACTGAATTCACTATGAAAGAATTGAAGTTTACACAATAAGACTTAGACCACTAACATTCTATTGCTACCCAAGTGTAGGAAACTTACTACCACGACCCCATGATAGCTCCGAAATCCACGGACTCCTTCTTTCTTGAATTTTTAAGCAATCCACAAGCGCACCTGCTTGTATATCTTTGAAATTATTTGATTCTGCAACTGTATGATTTACCAAGCTCTTGACATAAATCTTGAGTTTGGAAACCCTAAGTGTATGTGAAGGTAAACACCTCTAGATCTCACAATGAGATTCACAAACACAGCATTCAGAACTCTAAAAATGTGGCTAGGGTTTTCCCTTATATACTTAGGACAAAACATAAAACCCTATACATTAAATGAACTAGGGCTGAGTTGGAAAATTCTGCAGAAAAACGTTCTGCTCAATTTTTGATCAGTCGAGTCTAATTCTCGATCGATCGAGTCAGACAGAAAGTGAACAGTGAATTCTGCAGTCAACTCGATTCCAACTTTACATAAAAAGCCATACTTTGAGCAAGTCTAAGACACAACTTAAAGAATGTTTTGATCATGATTTGCCAACATTACAAATTGAAGTTCTAATACATTAGTTCCTAATTCTTAGAACCTAACATTCAATTTAAGAACAAATGAGATCTCTAATGTCTTCCCTCTTGTTGATCTGTACTCTGACTAGATGGCAAAGTGTTGATTTTTTTTGCATAAACGGGAGCTATATTAGATAAACATAAGTCTTACAAACATATATATTACAACAGCACTTATATTACAAGAAAACACATCAACACACAAACTAACTGCAGGAAATTAAAACACAACCGACCAAACCAAAACCGAAGAGAGGGATAGCTGTAACTAAACAAAACATTAATGGATCCTTATTAACCGTGACGACTCCGAGATGAGACAAAACCCATGGAGTCCTACTATAAACATTGCCACAAAAAAAGTGGGGCATGTGTCATACAAAACTTCCCTTTCTGATTGAGAAGCACGCTTCTTTGCCAGTAAATCCGCACAGCTATTCGCCTTTCTCCATATATGCTCAACACGCGCCTCCCTGTCCCTATTAAGGAGCCACTATGTGATGACCCTTGGCCCATGCTCGAGCCAACGCCTCTCTAAGACCCCACAGTTCGGCCATAGTATTATTGGGGACTCCTAGAAGTAAGGAGAAACCCCCACAACCATTCTCCATTAGCTGAGCATGCCGCGCCCCCCGCACCTGATTTTCTGGGGTTACCCATCGAGCTGCCATCTATATTAATAGTGACGTAAGAGAAAGGAGCTGGGATCCACCTAATGTATTTGATGGACAACAGAGATGACTGCCTCAAAGGAACGGTGCTAAGAAAGAACTCTCTGGCATGAGAAATAGCATTTTATTTTAAAATATGAGAAGGAATGGATTTTCTTGAAAATATCAAAGAATTTCAACCCAACCAGATTGTCCATATGGTAAAAGCGAAAATAATGTTCCATGGGACATAGCATGAAGGGTAATTAAGTTTGGAATTAACCTCACACCAATCATGTAACTCTAGACTGAAAAAATCCGAAATAAGTAAATGCCCTTGGAAGGAAAACCAAATATGACAGGCAAAACACGCAAAACATGATTTGGTGTTTCAAGCTCGTTGCAACGGGGGCACACTTAGTCACTCAAGGTAGCAAAAGGGAAAATGTTGAACATTCTCATTATTGTTTTCTCATGGATTTTTTCTAGAGCCTTCCTAGGATTAGAAATAAGATTTAATCATACGAAAGGCTTAATGCACGTCCTTCCCTGAGGTCATAGAACTCTTAGAATTATTATTTTTATTTATTTTAAAAATAGGGAAATTGAGAAGAAGAGACTTTTTGACTAAAGAAGTCAATACCATACCAGTATACTAATGGTATATACCATACTAGTCATTGATTTAGTACCGATACTCCTCATAAATGTACTGGATAAAATATTGGGTTGCACTGAAGATTTTTCGAGTATATTGGTTGATATTGATGCTTCAACATGTACAATAAAAAAATAATGATATATATATATATATATATATATATATAAACATGTTATTTAAGCTAAAATACATTGGCTTATTTTACTTTGGCTAATATTTGAGGTTATAAACTATGTGAATTTTAAATTAAATATTTATAAACATGTAAATAAATAAATAAATACAAACATATATATATATATATAAGTAAGTATGTAAAAATAGCGGTAATCCAAAAATTGCACTGATATCAATTGATAAGAAAATAGTATCTAGTATAAAATTGGCTACCTTGCCTTTGACACCTACTATTATTACTTTGCTGAAATTATATCACAATACCATTCAAGACACCACCCAAAGATCCCAAACCCAAACCACGAACGAAAACAAAAAACAAAAACAACAACTCATTTAACTTCCTCCAAAAACCCCCTTTCCCATCATAAATATATAAATAAATAAATCTTAGAAATCACGGCATCATTAAAACTGCATTTCATCTCTCATTTGTCTGCAATCAAGCATCCTAGTCTTCAGTGGGGAGAATTGATAGATTCAAATCTAACTTGAGCTCTACTTGAGCAGGGAGGTGCTTAACTTGATAGATGGGGCAAACACAGCAACATGTAAATGGAATTATCTGCCGGGCTAACTTCCAATGAATTGGCTGAAGTAAGGAGGTCACTGTTAAGCAGGGAGGTGCTTAACTTAAGCGTTACTAAACAAATCCTTCACTTACTATTAGCTATGACTAGCCTTGTGTTTATGTGGATTTGGTAGTAGCTAATAAGAAAATTTTGCTGCCCTTATTCCCAAGGCCAGATAAATGTTATTGTACATCAAATCGCAATGGAAGCCTCTCGGTCGAGTCAAGTCGCCCTATTGGTCGGAGCAAAGCCTCCAGTTCTAATCAAGCTGCTAAATCAATGTGGACTGAATTGTTGTGAACACACATGCATGAGAGATACAAAATGATGCTTTGGCGTATTGGAATTGATTTGATTCCAACATCTTGAATATGGAACACTAGGAATGTCCCTTGTGTGGAGTTAAGGAAGAATCGATTAAGCATTTATTACAATGATGCATATTTGCCTTCGGGATATTAAGATAAATGCCATTCAAGTGGACTCTACCTTACATCTAGTTAAAACTTTTGTTGTCTTTCCTCTTGAATTGCTAAGTAATAGAATCCCCCAGGATCAGCTTACTATGTTTGCAGCAATTGGGTATGATTTTTTTAGGACTCTAAGGAATCAAGTAGTTCCTTCGCATTCGCACAAGGATATCTCTAAATACTGTTGATTTGTTTGAAGAACATTTGAGGACCTGGAGTAGAAAGTTGAGGAAGAAATATTTTTCAAGTTTATGGGAAGAAAATCTGCATCTTTGGTTACATGCCTGCTTGGGATTACGAAGCAAATAAATTGAAAGCCTCATATCAACATATCAACACCTCCAGTGCTGGCGCAGCTGAGGCTCTTGCAATCCACTGGGCTTCTGGGATTCGCCCCGAATGTTTGGGGGTAAAAGTGTTGGATTCCTAAAACCAGATTGGCAGGAGTTGACATTTTCTTTTATATGTTATGCCGTCTGTGTTCATAATTTTTACAATAGATACACGCATTTTGCTATTGTTCGATATAAATACAACATATGAGTGGCAGTGTGTGGTTTAAATCCGCAGGGACAAAAGGGGAACAAGGAAGGGATCCCTAGGAACGGTTGAAAATTTCTACTGATGATCTTAATTGCATGTTCTTGGATTAAATGCGGCTTTTATAGTCTCAACAGCCAAAATACATCTACAAAATATTATTAAACTCCCTAATTTCTTTGGACCCACTCAATGCTAAAACTTTTGGAGAAAACCAACCTCACTATAATGTAAAATGTCAACCACAGAACAAAGCAAGTCAAATGTGGAATCCATTTAAGGCATCTCAGACAAGTAAAATTGATGATTAAACGGGTTACCCATGCTATGAACATGGTACTAAGAATTGGAAAAGATAATAAATTACTTGTGACATGAATTTAACATACAAACTGCATTACTCAAAAGAGAAATGATATACCTTGTCTTTGAGGTTTATCAAGTATCAAAAACCATTAATAAAGAAAAGCTCAGTGCTACCTAAGGAACAATCTCTCAATGTAAAATGGACCTCATTCTCCAATATTTTGCTTAACTTAATGGGACTTCACATATTCCTGAACAATATTGTAACCCACCGACTCCTCTCCATAGTCCTGTAAAACAGTCGAATAAATAGGCTAGGTGAGACCGTGAAAAGAATATAGAAGAATTATTGCATAGAAGAGTGAAGTAGTCAAAGAGAAGGTATTTAGTTTATTGAAAAAATAAATAAATTACACCACCATTCCTTGAGGTTTATCGGAATGAAACCAACCCCCCCCCCCCCCCCCCTCCCCTCCCCCAATCTTCTTTAGGTTTGTATAAACACAAGAGTTAAGTCAAACATTCCATTTTAAAAAAAGATTCTTATCCAAACTGCGGACGAAATGAGACTCCCCTCCCTTAAAGTTTGTAGATATATGAAACTCCCCTCTTAAGTATGTGTAATTTAATAGGAAACTTCTTTAAAAATGGATTGTTTTGTTAGTGAAAACTTAACTGTTGCATTTAGTCAAACCTCAAGAGGGGGAGTATCATTTCATGAAACATTGGGGGTGGGGGGGTGTCACTTCATGAAACCTTAAGGGTGTTGGTATAATTTACGCAAGTTTATTTATGGAAACCCCTTATTCCCACCCCCCACCCACTCCCAAAAAAATAAATATAAAAGAGAAGAGAACCAATCAAGAGATAATATTATTCAATGGATGTCTTTACCTTCACTACAACACAGGAGCAACCCACAACCTTTCTAGCTTTTCCTTCAGAATCAATTTTACACAACTGCATCCACAGATGAAACAGAACAATTAAGCAAAAAGGTGATATCAGTTTGCAATGGACATATTAGCCCAAAAAAAATATGTATACCAAAAGAACACAAGGCAGGCTTCCATTAAATTAATAGAATCGACCATGAGTAAGTACATGGCCAATGGCAGACCAATTCAATTATAAATTATGTTCAGATTATTTGCACACACACACACACACACAAAAAACGCATGAATACTAAAGAGTACAGCCGTGAACTGGTAGACAAATTAGATGAAAAAAAAATATTCAAATAAAAACCATTGACTATTTATTTAGGTGTCTAAAGCACTCATTTATTTTCCAAAATCTAACATATAACAACACAATACAACAATTAAGAGAGAAAGAGAGATAAATTCACCACATATTGCAAGTGAAATCATTCTAAGTTATTGAAATTAACTAGCTAGTTAAACAAGTTAATTTCACTTACACCAGCCCACTCGCCAAGCGTTTTAGCACTAGGCACTGTCATTAATTTAACATCGTGATCAGCACAAAGGCCCTTGACCAATTTAACATAATCTGGCTGGTTGCAGTCCTCAGCTATCACACAGAGTTGTGCAGCATGCTTTTCAATCACCTTGGCACCTTCATGGAGTCCTCGTGCAAGCCCACCATGAGCAAGTGACTTCCTCAGCACAAGCTGCAAGGCAGTCATGATGTCCATGGCTTCACCCAGAGGTGCTTCAGTGGTCTCAATTGCAACAGGTGCAACAGGTGCTTCTTCTCTGTATTAGCCATAAAAGGAAAAAGGTAATAAAGAAATCCATCAACACAAACAGAGGAGGTTCACGTTTAGAATTAAGCATTGATCTATGAAGGACATAACCAAGAACAAACTGGTAAAAAAACACATATTACAGAATAGAATGAGCAATTATGTAACATGGTCCTTAAGGGGCCAAGGACTTCAATCCAAAGTCTCGAGTTTTTGCTCAAATCATACATTAAATACAAACATTGTGGTCAAGGAATGTAACATTTTATTACAGCTTCAGAAGTTTTCTCAATATCAATAAAGCTATATGTTAACTGCCAATAAGCTCTGGTTCAAAAGACAATTCCTCCCCTAACTCACAAGAACAGGTGGAGGGTCAGGTCATGGATTCAAAACCCATTAAACATGCATGTATCTTATCAATCAGGAAAAAATATATTTCATCTAAAATCAAGATTGAAAGAAACGAAAGTAGTGTGCACAAGTATGACATCCATATTTATCACTCATGAGTCAGAGAAGTTGAGCTTTCATTGACTCTAGCTACAAAAAACTCTTCTAGCAAACTAGGACTAAACCTAATCTACCACATGATATGCACTAATCCATATGCCTAAAAACACAGCCCACAAGACACTATTGCACATTCCCAGTATTTTAGCAATATCATATCTCCTCATTTCCAAACATAATAAGAGGGGCCAAAATCAACCAGCAATCTAACTAGCTCTGTATGAAATAGGAGAAACCACTATTGCCAAATTGGGATCTCTTGCTCAACAAATTCTACTGTACTTAAATTGCACAAAAAAAATGACAAGAACAGGCCCAAGTAAGTTTATTGGCCCCCCACCCCATTATTTTCTTTTGTTTGCAAGAATTACGAAGACAGAAAACAAGTGGAACAACATATATTCACGTACCCTGACATTTCTGGTTGATGATCAGATTACAAGTCACTTTCCTGGTTCCAAAAGAGAAACAAAAAAGTCAACAAGTTTGTAAAAGATTAAAAGAAAGTGTAAATTTAATTCAAAAGGTGATCGCTAGTTTAACATTCAAGTCCAACTCAAATTTTTCTAAGTCATCATACTAATGATGGACACATGCGACTTTATTTCACGAGTTCTTAAAAACACAACAGAACAGTGGATGTCTAATATTTGGAGAAAAAAATCCAAATAACTAATAAGAGTATCATCAATCAACAACCTCAAACTTGATGGAGATAGATCTAATCAATTGCATTGAATCAACTTCTAGAAAAACAAGTGAAATCACACCAAAAACCTTCACTACAATTTCATAATATTACGCACACCCGCTATTCATTTCCACACCCTTGTCTGCATCCCTTGGTTGCATTTTATAATGAATGATAGTGTTCGTAATTCTGAAGTACTTTTTATCAATTTTGAAATAAGAAATCGACATTTTTTTTTTCTCGGAAAACAACTAAAAGCATTTCATTTTAGCTCAAATCTTCTATGCTGTTCTTATAGTCCAACTGAACAATCATATCCAGAGCATTAAAAATTCAAGGCAACAAACAAAGCAAAGCCCAACATTTTCAATTATCATTCCTAGATTTAGAAAATAGTCTGTCTGGTTAATTATAATTTAGCATAAAACAATATTATATATCATCTGAAATAATGATCTGATGGGTACATGGTATTTTGGTTTCTGGGGAAAACTAATGATTCACATAACCTAGAAGAGAAGTAATTGGCTAAGGAAAGTTGTACTAAGGACCCAGATGACAATAAGCTAAAGGGTTTCAATAAATAAAAAAAAAAAAAAATCGTTTCTTATGGTTTCCTACAATGAATCTCGGTAACCAAGCAGAATATTCAAATTCAAAAACTGAACCCATAATTTTAGAAAAGGGGGACATGACTGACCTTGAAGATTGTGGCGGTGTAGATCTAGGAGCTGCTTGCACTGATAATCTGCTCGCGGAGAAGAGATTTGGTGATTGGGAGGCGTTTTTATATGTCAACGACGATCGTACATCAAACCCTAAAACCCTAGCTAATTCTGTTTTTACTAAAATACCCTTCTTCTCCCTTCTACAATTTTTTTAATAAGTGTTTTTCCCCTGAATTTTAATTTACATGCTCTAAGTTTGGGTGAATTTTGATTTTACCCTCTAAAAAATTCTAAAAGTTTGATCCACTCCCCCTCATATTTGGTATCGATTGGAGTTTAGTCCTTTAATCCAAGGACCGTCATGGGCTAGCACCTCTTAAGTGACGTGTTGGCACCCAGTCATAATCTAGCATTGCATGAGTTGGTGACATGTCAAAATAACGAAACTCCGTCGCTCCTAAACAATACCATCTTGCCAATTGAGGAGAAAAGCAATTTGGGCCAACGGAAAATTGTCATTTTGTGCTATTCCAAATTGTCAAAAGTATCACTAGGAAAAATCGAAAAATTGAACCTGGCAAAGCGAAAAATCACACCGAATGGTATCTACGAGTTGTGCAGAAAGGAGGAGGAGACGGTCAGTCACTTGCTTTGGTTTTGCGACCATGCTAAAGGAGTTTGGACGACAAGCAAAATGGTCTGGCCTTTTGAAATCTCTCCGTGGTGGAGCGTCTTAGATGTGGTGGAGAATTTTTTGAGGTGGGAAGATATCTACCCTAGGCTGCTTGAGAAGGTCATCACGGTCTGCTAGGGTGTTTGGAAGAATAGGAACGTGCTCTGCATGGGGGGAAAAGGACAACCAGGTCGCACCCTCTTAAGGGGTGCCATGCACTTGGTGGATGAATTTCATGCAGCAAACGAAATAAAAAATGGTCACCGGGTTGAAGCTTCTCCCATGGTGGTTTGGCTGCCACCTAGCAGTGGTCAGTTCAAAATAAACACGGATGGTGCCGTCTTCTCAAAGAGAAAGCAAGCTAGTGCTGTTGTAATTATCAGGAATGATGTTAGCGAGGTGGTCGCTACGCTGAGCAAGAACTGGAAATGTCCCTTGGGTGCTGTGGAAGCTGAAGCAAAAGCCTTGAAAGCCGGTATTAACTTTGCCTAGGACGTGGGGGTTAGAGACGTTGAGTTTGAGACTGACTCATTAGAGGTCTATAATGTAGTACAAGAACTGGCAACCCCATCAGTTTCAGTGGCGAACGTGTTAGCTGGTCTGTTGGAAAAAGTTCAATCCTTTAGACAGTGGAAGTTTTCTCACACCAAAAGGCAGGGAATTGTCCCTGCTCATGTGTTGGCTCAACACGCAAAGGACGTGGAGGACTATGTAGCCTGGTTAGAAGAGTGTCCTAGCATCTTAGAGCACGTGTGTGCTCAGGATAGACTTGTTGTTAATCATCCTGTTTGTTAGTTAAGTTTCCAGTTCTTTCAATCAAAAACAAAAAAAAAAGTATCACTAGGAACAAAGTTTAGCCCCAAATAGATTTTAAAAATATACATAATTATTTGAATTATTAAAAAAAATGTAATTAAATGCATGTTAAAATTCATGCATAAGTTTAATTACTATTATGATTGTGGTGCACCAAGTATTCAAATGGAGAAATTGGAGCCACGTGTCATGCTTATGGCCGAGGAGGGCACACCCCCAGACAATAGTGCCACTTCAATAGCACGTCATCAATGGAGGCCATACTGCAAAGAAAAAGATTCGGAGAAGGAGATAATGCTGACATGACTGAGAGTATGGTGGCTTCCACCACATTCAATGCGCCTCACTAAACCTCCTGACCACATTTATGTGAAGAAGACTCTTGAACAGTGCTGTCTTGGTTGCCGCAACTTATAGGAGATTAGGGAGGGCGTCTGATGGGACAGACACTCAGGTAATGGCCAAGATGACCAATAGATGGAGGGCCAAGATTATCTGGAGAAAGCTATATAATGTAATAGAATTCCTAGGAAAAAAAGGGGAGGAAGAGGAGAGAAAGAAAAGATCAGTGAAGAAAACACTCTAGCATTAAAAACAGTAGCTATAATCAAACCAAAGAGAAATATATTTAAAAATTATTCTTCTCGAACATTGCCGATGAAGAATTTCTACGCACCACGTTTGTCTACTCATTGTTTTCCCTCACTTTTTTGCCATTTCTAGCCCATAAAGGACATTACCTACCTTATTAGAGCCTAGCTTTTCAGCTCACTCTTTATAAATTTATTGTATTGGGCTCTTTGAGTCTTAATTCATTCGTCTTTTGGACTCGAGAACCAAAGCCTGCCCCTACAATGATCATTTTTATTCTAATAATTGATGAGATAGGATGTATGATGATTTTTGTCGAGTAGATATATGATTTTTTTTTTTTTAGTTCATTAGTATGAGACTCTTTATATATATATATATAAAGTTTAAACTAATAATGTCCGCTTCTAATGATAATTTTTTATCATTAGAATAAGCCACCAATCAATTTTTAGTATAAGCTAACTCCAGATCTCTTATTCAACCATCAGAGACTTTACCAGTTGAGCTAATTGGAATCCACATCAGTATTAGACTATTAGTATTTTGCATTCATTATATTCACTTGGCACAAAATTAGCTCACAATAAAAATCTAATTTAGAATCTAGTTGAATTCTCTCTAAACTTTATATATATATATATATATATATATATATAAACGAGTCACATGACTTACTAAAAAAGTCATGTGACTAAAATTACAAATGAATGGTCTCTTCAATTACAACAAAGTGAGTTAAAGGAAAATAGTTATAAATCGGTTTAAAGCTAAATTGTATCCTTATCATCTCCAATGACTAATAATTTAACACACATTAAAAGATGTATATTAACAAAATAGTAAATTAGGTGTAATTTGATATTGATCGTATTCAATATATATAAACTACACACATATTTATATACTACGTCTAACAACAAGTGGGTTTCCTATTCCCCACCCCTGTTTTCTATCCTACACCTCCACTACACCCAGCACCCGCTGATAATTGTCCAATATTGTGCAATATATTTATATTTATATATTTATAATTTTTTAAAACTCTTTTTATGGACTTAATTTCTTAAAACTTGATTTAAAATTACAAATGAAAACCCATAAAGCACTGATTATTACATTATAAACCTACAATTCAAGCATTACAATATCTATTTCTATTACCTATATAAAAAGTGTCAATGCTCCTATAGTGCCACTTTGGTTTAGCTAGTTTTTATTTTCTTCTTCTTCTTCTTCTTCTTCTTCTTCTTTTCTAAGTTTTAAACAATTGCTACAGTGACACTTTGGTTTGTTCATGTGACACTGTAGCTACAGGTTTTTTTTTTTTTTTTTTTCCTCAGTCTTCCATTTGTACTTTTTTCCATTTTAAATATTTATAAAAACTCGTGTATATATTGTTATACTGATATAACAAGTTTTACAATATTTTCACAATTATTAAGGTGTTAATTTCTTATAAGTCAGAATAAAATAATAAAATATATGAAACTGTGATCAATCACAACTAAAAATAAATGTTTTGTGAAAATGTTGTGACACTTGTTAGGTGAATGTGTAAAAGATACAGTACTTTTGGTTTGTTCAATATGTATTGTTCATCGATTTTTTTTTAGTCATCTATTTGTGCTCTTTTTTTAATATATAAAAAGAGCGAATAAGCTCATGAATAGTGTTATTAACAATATTTTTTGTTTAGTGACTTGCCTTTTTCCCCCTTTATATTTTTTTCTTCAAGTTCACCAACTTAGTTTGAGTTTTTTTTTTTTAAGAATATTTATATGTTTACTTTGTATTTGTAATGTAAACTTACATTGTATACACACAAAAAGTAGCAAATATTATATAAATTTAATAAGCTCATGAAACCGTATTTTTGGTTTAGTGAGTTGCCTCTTTATTTGCAAAAAAAAAAAAAAAAAAAAAAAAAAACAAAGTTTTACACACAAAAACAAAATCAAAAACTTGGGAAAAAAATATTTTTCATCATTTATGTTTGGGGTAGTTTACAATTCTTCCTTAAACTTTAAAATTAAGTAATTTTTCCCTTAATATTTTGGAAAAGAGCAAATATGTCATATTATTATTCTCTCAGTTAAACCCTAATAAAAGCTTATGATTCTTAAAATATTTTATTGTGTAATGTCTAAATTACTCCCGCTAAATTTTAACATCCTAAAATTTTTTTTTACGTATTTTGAGTTTTAAATGATAGAAATTCTTAGAAAGTTAGAATGGTGATATTATGTGTTTTATTTATTATCTAAAGAACGTTGATTTTCTAAGTTTAAATTTTCGAAATTTATAATTTATCTAATGCAAAATTCGATGACACGTGCCTTTTGTTATCTTTTTTTTATTTCTTAGCAAAACCCAGTTGTTTATTGTTGGAAGATGATACTATTCATTATCATTCTTAGAAGTTTTTAGAGAGTAGATATATTGTCTTTAGCAAGTAGGTACTAAAAAACTATTATAGTTAAATGAATATTTATATGTTAAATAGCTACCCTAATTTTGTGGTTGATCAAAATTCTTAACAGAATGAGATTAACTTTTTACGACATAATTATCAAAATTCTTAAAATTAATGTCTCATTTGATTAATGTAAATCTTTATATACTTTAAAAATGAAATGATTCATATATTTGTTTTGTGATATAAATAAAGTCTAAAATTAACCTTAATTATTACTTTTTTTTACAGGCAAGCACATGCCTTGCACGTGCCGCCCTAACTAGTAACAATAAAAAATGTTAAACAATTCAAATCTTATATTGTGTCAAATGGGGTATCCACAGAATGTATTTAAAGTAAAATTACTATTTGTACCATACTAGATTCAATAATGCATTGAAAGTAGACAAAAAGTCAAAAAGGATAGGCTAAAATTGTATTTTGATTTCTAAATTTTATAAAAAAGTTTTCACTCCTAAACTTTTAAAAGAGATTTTTACTTTTAAGAGAAAAATTAATATATATCTCAAAAGTATTAGTTTATAAATTATTTGTAAAACTTTTTTATTGAAAAAGAACAAAATAACTAAATTTTTATTATAGTTTTTTATACTTTCTATAATATTGGTATCAAAACTTTCCTAAAACTGTCAATTAACAAATGTTTTAAAGACATTATTAACTGGACCAGAGTTTAAATGTGAAAAAAATACAATAATTAAAATATAAAATTGAACTTTTTATTATTTAAATTGAAGAATAGGTGGGTAAAACTTTTTTTTATATATTTTTTTTAAGAAGATAGGTGGGTGAAGCTGTTTCAATAATTTAGAGTAAAAAAAAAAACACAAAATTTTTAAAGTTTAAAGACCAAAAGAACTAATTTTTTTTTTGTAAATATACAAAAAATATTTATCAGTTTTTTTTATTGAAAAAAATTTAAAAAAAAAATTCCAGTTGGAGTTAGGTGTTATTGGTACATTATACTCAAAATTTAAATTAGAGGGAAACAAAACTTAGGCTAGGAGCAGGAGGCCTAAATTTAGCCCCAAAAAAAAAAAATTGGAGGCCCAGAAATAAAAGGGCCAAGGTCCTCAGACGGTGGGTGAAAGCAGCCCTAGTAGTAGTAGAGTGGCACGAGTCACATCGACGCCGCCACTGCGGCCACGAACTTACTCGAAAAAAGCCCTATTCCATTTTCTGCTAAAATTTCAATTACAACTATACGGTGGCCCAGATTTGGAGGACCTGCTTTCTTTCTTTCTTTTATAAAACGACCTCTCTCTCTCTCTCTCTCAGAACTATCGGTAAAGCACAACACAAACTATTGAAGAACAGGCAAGTCTTATATATTTCTTTATTTTTTTGCTTTGTTTTTTTTCTAAAGCATTTGTTTGTTTCCCGAGAAACCGTGGAGGAAAGAGAGTGAATATTTTGCTTTTTATGTTTTCATGCTTTTCAGAAGTCTTTAAACTTGAGAATTTTGAATCTCTAAGGAACAAGGTTAGCTCAGCTGGGCCAATATAATATAATTCAGAAAAATCCAATTCTCCTCCAAATCATCAAACCCTATTCTCCCATCTATACAATGACTCTCCAAATCTTCGTCCAATCCCTTGATCCCCAAATCCCCACAAAAACCCTAACCCTAACCCCAACCCCAAACCAAACCCTACACCACCTCAAGCTCTCTCTCCTCTCAACCCAATCCCTCTCTTCCTTCTACTTCACCCTCAATGGCAAAACCCTCCCTGACTCAACCCCTCTCCAAATTCCCCAAATTGCCCCTCTCTCCACCCTTATTTTACACCCCAGACTCCCCGGCGGAGGCGGCGATGGCGGTGCAACTGGGGCTGAGTCCCGCGATTGCTATCTCCACATGTACGACGAGAAGAAGCCTGATAAGGTTGACCCAAATGAGCAGAGGCTCTCCAAGTGGTCCAATTGTGCTCTCTCCAATGAGCCCTTGAGGGAGCCTTGTGTTATTGATAAGCTTGGTAATGTGTTCAATAAGGAAGCTTTGGTTGAGGCTTTGTTGGGAAAGAAATTGCCCAAGGCATTTGGGCATATTAAGGGGTTGAAGGATATGATTACGGTTAAGCTGTCGATGATTCCTGGGGCGGAATTAGATGAGAATGTGCATGATGGGACGCAGTTTGAATGCCCCATTACGGGTCTTGCGTTTAATGGGAAGTATAAGTTTTTCGCTTTGAGGAATTGTGGGCATGTTTTGAGTGCCAAGGCTTTGAAGGAGGTTAAGTCCTCGGTGTGCCTTGTGTGCCATGAGGAGTTTAAGGAATCAGATAAGCTTGTGATCAATGGGAGCGAAGAGGAGGTGGCGGTGTTGAGGGAGAGGATGGAGGAGGAGAAGGCAAAGACGAGGGAGAAAAAAACAAAGAAGGTGAAGAATGGGGAGATGGGTGTGAATGGAGAAGAGGGTATTGGATTGGAGGCGCCGCGGTTGAGTGGTAAGAAGCATGGGATTGATGTGAAGGCTGTGGAGAAGGTTTCGGGTAAAGTGGAGGGAAATGGGAAGGTTGTGAATGGTGAGGTTGGTGTTAAGGGTGTTGGTAATGGTGCAGTGAAGCGGTTTAAGGCAGTGGATTTGGCACCAGCTAATGCTACGAAGGAAGTGTATGCTTCGATATTTACATCGTCAAGGAAGTCCAATTTTAAGGAAACATATTCTTGTAGATCACTGCCACTTGGTAGGAACTGATTGGTTGTATGGAGTATGATGGTGTCTTCCTATTTATGGTAACTTTGGTTTTTTTTTTTTTTTAATGTTCTATTGTAATCTGGATGAAGAACTTCATCATTTGTAGAAAACGTGGATTTCTTAAGTTTGTTATATCCCTGTATTCATGTCTTATTGGTTTGCTGTTCAATCAGACTTATTTGATGTACAATGATACTTTTGATCAATTGTTTCATAATATTGTTCAATGACCTTTGCTTTAGCAGATTACTCCTTATGAGGTTTGAGTGATTGGTTGGATCTCTGGTTTGAATTTAATTTCAATCGGCTTAGTTGACAAAGTAAGGGGTTCAGTTCACATCAAAATATCTATATTTACATGCCCAGCATAAGCCATGGGCATGTAAATATATTAGGGAAAAATTTTTGTTATTATCTTGAAATATTATAAGAGTAATATTTTACACATCTTTTACGTTTATGATAATATTTCATCTTCAATTAGAAGGTCCATTGAAGCCATATTATATTACTGAATTGATTTTTAAATTAGCTGTATTCTATCAGTTTATTATATATGTATGTTGATTAGATGAATTTGGCTGGCCCTTTCTCACTGTTGTGCCTGATGTGGTAGAAAGTCAGGCAAGTCTCTTGGATCTTGAAGATTCCATATTGTAGCCTTTAACTAGTCTTATTGAGGTACTTCTGTTCTGGCCTTTGGAGGATTGTATGCCCTCTCTTAGCACCGTGCTTTGGACCAATTTCTTATTGTAGGCAAATTGTTACTTTCTGCTGGTTCTCTCTTGTGATTGAATTATATCAGAAGAGCCTATAATTCCACTTCTTCCTCACTGCCTATTCAATGATTTTTTGTAGATAGTATCACAGAAGTTTAGTCAAGATACATCAAGGGCAGTGGTTACTGAAATCAATGGAATATGGATATCATCTTAAGTTTCTCTGGACCATTTCTTTGATACAAAAGACATGATACAGGAAAAAGATTCCATAGAAGCTGATGCAAAAGATCTGGGTTTAAAAAAAAAAAAAAATTTGATGATGATATATATATATTTTTTTTTTAAAGTTATTTTCTTCTTTTAATGCATTGAGTAGGACTGTGATGAAGGTTGCTGCCTAATGCCTGGGCTTTATCTTCTTTAAGGAAGATACAACTTGTGAATCATTGCTGGTCCAGTAATGTGTTTTATTAATGGCAAAAGTGCAGGGTTTGTAATTTAGATCATCATCTTGGGTAAGCCAAGAAGAGGTATTTGCACAGAATGCTTAGAGGAAAATGAACATGTTGTAGGAAATGAGATAAGATAATGTTACTGTTGTTACAGATTAATTTGTCATTCTATGTCATAGGAGCCTTTCATTTTGCAAGTTGGAAGTTAGCCACTAAAGAATAAAGATTTCTTAGGTCCTGATGAAGCATTTGAAACAATGATGATATTTTGTATTTTTCTTCTCTCTCTTTTTTCCTTGGTGGAGGTGCAGGCTGATCTATCAATTGTGTATATGTGTAGGTGAATAAGTTATCTAGAATTGTAAGGATGATTAGGACAACCAGAAAGGATGTAATGCTTAAAGAGCAGAGATTCAATTTTAGTGTCTTTTGACGCTCAACCTTTGAAGCTCATGCCTATGAGTTTAATGTGCATGTGGCGCAAAGGCCTACATTTCCTTGTCTTAGGGTTTGAACCCATTCTCTAATATTTTGTTTTGCTTGAAATGTTTGTCTTTTTAAATTTTTGAAAGCGGTTATTTTTTCTGTTTTCATTTATATATATATTCACACACAGGAGGGGGGAGTGGGGTGCATATTGACCATCAATAACTCCTTGGATATTTTCTTGGTGTAATGGTAGAAAACTAGAATGCTGAAATGAAATTCGAGGCTAAGACATCAATTATGTTTGTGTTGTTTGCTAAAATTGCATTCAGAATTTGAGATATTGAACTTCCACTCTTTGTTCACATCACTTTGCAGTGTGGTATATTATGGAGAGGGTGCAATTCATCACTTCTTTTCTTAATAGCCTTAGCTTTGTAATATCATTCTTTTCTGACGCAACAATATTCAGCAAGTGTTGAGCAACTTTTGGATAATTGGATGTTGAAAAGTTTGCATTTCAGGGTTTATTACTCGGAAGAACACTATTGTACTAAAAGGCTAAAAGTTGTGTCCACATTCATTGACTACAAATGAGAAGATAACCGAGTTGGTAGGCTGGAAAGCATGGAAAAAGCTTTTCTAAAACTCCATTCTTCGTTAGTTTGAAGGCCTGAAGAAACGAGCCCTAGATTTGTTGCTCTCACAAAGATGATGGGGAGTCGAAATTTGAGTGATTGTAAAAAAAAAAAAATCTAGACGCTTCCATGTTATTTACTATCGAATTGATCACTGAATGCATGAGATTTTCTGGAAATAGCTACTTGAACAGATTTTCAATTCCTGAAATGTGAATCAAAGAGTATCATCCAGTACAAATTAAGACATTGAAATGGATTGGGTTAGCAGCAAGTGTATCATCCCCAAGACCAACTCTCTCCATTTTTGGACCGGTAACTGACTCTTCTCCCCTCCCATTCGGAGCAAAGCTACACAAAAACTAAAGTTTTAATGAATTTTACACCAAGCTATATGAGGGGCAGGATTTCTCCCTAATGAACATATAATCCCCAGTTTTTTCCCCACATTTTAGGTAGAAAAGGATCGTGTTTATTAAACAGAAACAGAAGTGTAAGGAGAACAATGCCTCCCATAATACATTCCCATGGAGATGTCACAAGAAGAATACTCTCTTGTTTTTTTCACAATAATATATATGAAATTTAATCAGGTCAGATGATGAACAAAAAGATATTTGTAGCTGGATGGATGGCTTTGCCAAAAAAAAAAAAATATGGGATTCTGCCAAAGACAAGAATCTGTGATGCTTCACCTCTCATGTAGTTGCAGTTTATTCTGATCTTAATGCAAACAAAGCAAATGGTACAATGTGCGTTTCATTGGGAAATAAATAGAGAAACACAAGCGATTAACATCATTCTTTCGGCTACTGTCAAACGTTGCAAGCCTAGGCAAAACGTCAGAACTCAGAAGACTTTTTGGATGATTTTGCAAAACCTTCAAAAATTCTCTAATAAAAATGCTTTCATTGAGAGTCGAACTCAAGACCTCCCGCTTACTAAACGGGTGCTCTAACCAACTGAGCTATGAAAGCAGCTCGTGTTCAAAGCTTTTACTTAGACTATTTACTCAAAACGAAATGGTTATTTGGTTTAGTTACTTTTTAATGAAAGATCTAGTCAATTCTAGATCCCCGGCCCAATTTCTTGAGTACATTCTTGATTCTCCAAATAAAAAAGGGCACGGATATTTTTTCCCTAAATTACAATTTACATTTTGGGGTAATTTTGTTTTTTTCCCACTTAAAGTTTCAAAATTTAATCATAACTTAGAACGTTATATTACATGGGGATTCAAATCATTTCGTCCATTTAATGACGTGGTCATTAAATATCACATAAGTTTATCATGTATGTTAATTGATTTAATCATAATATGTTATGTCAATTTAATTTTTCCATGTCAATTAATTAGTAGGTCAGAGATAAACTTTGAAAAAAATTAAAAAATGTATTTAAAATTAAAAAAAAATTACATATACTAAAAATATAAAATAAAATAAAATTTTAAGATTTTTTTTCAGCATCAAACACCTACTAAGATTACGTTTGACATTGGCTTAAAAAGTTAGCTCTTTTTATTATTTAGCTTATTTTTTATAATATTTCGCTTATTTTTAGTACTATTCATAGGTCTTATTGTACTTTTGGGTATTATTTATGGGTTCCACTGTATTATTTCAGCTACCTTTTAGCTTTATTTACAGTATTTTCAGCAAAAAGTTTTCAATTTCAGCTAAATAAGTTGTTCCCAAATGAATTCTAAGACTCCTAATCATTGCCTAGGAAACCTCCATACCAAGTTTTTGCAGCAAAACAGAGTTGTTAACAAGATTGTGCATTAATCGATAATTTTGTTTCAATAATTTGTTCCAATAAATAACAAATGGGAAGAATGACATAGTTCTAATTCCACAAGACAAATGTTCTATGAGTAATGTTATAAACACAATTTTTTCCAACAATTAAGCTGGTAGGTGTTTGTAGGTTCTCATTTGGGCTCAATACTTACGTTACTTTATCATTTACCATTAACAACTTGCCACATCAATAGTTGTAAAGTGTTTTGTGTTCCTAGAATTATATTGATGATCAATTTCGCATATAATTTCAACTCCAAATATTCAAGCAAGTATGAAATGAGTTAGGTGCTAGCAAGTCAACAAGTAAAGGACAATCCTTATTGCCTACTCTAGCAAGTTGGGTGAAATGAAATGCAATTTTTTTTTTATACAAGATAGAATTTTATTCTAGTTTAATCTAAGTGTATATGTGTGTGAACTCCCTTATGGAGACTTGAACCCAGACCAAAGCCAAGTGGTAATGGCATGGGCAAAACAAGTCTTTGTAAGGGATTCATTGTGGGGGAGAAGAGAGTGTTTCTTTTGTTGCACTAATACATGTCGTAGAATTGGGTTTTAAAAACGTGACTATGGAAAGAGGCGACCCTTGAATGCTACCAAACCTTTGGTGAAGTGGGAACTGGGAAGCTCTACACACTTGTCATATGCGGCTCTTGTGGAGGATGCGCTAAATAGAGCAAAAGAAATTTACAATTGTGATTTTTTTTAATTATCTTGAGATAGAAATTATATTCTAACCTAATTTAAATATAT
This sequence comes from Lithocarpus polystachyus, assembly GCA_033629205.1. Taxonomy (NCBI): domain Eukaryota; kingdom Viridiplantae; phylum Streptophyta; class Magnoliopsida; order Fagales; family Fagaceae; genus Lithocarpus; species Lithocarpus polystachyus. The sequence goes on along the minus strand of CM066163.1, from coordinate 96,962,079 downwards.
GTGTGTGAAACTCCTTTTTGAAAACTTAAAACTTGACATTTGCTCCCCGCTCACATTACAAGAACTGGTACTTATAGAGTGACCTAAGGGTGCGCGATGATGGTGAATTTTCTTTTGTTAACAAAGACAAAGGTTGTAATGTTCTTGCTCATTGTATAGGTCGGTGGGCTTTTTTTCGTAATTAGATTAGACTTTCATCTTTAGTATTTCAATCTTGGTGGTCCAAGGTATAAAGAGAGATCGGTCTCGGCCCACTACTTGTTAGTTTTTTTGGTCAAGCCTAAATTAAATCATTTGTTATTGAGAGAGAGAGAGAGAGAGAGAGAGAGAGAGAGAGAGAGAGAGAGATTTTGTCTAGTTGAAAATTTTCACTAAGATTCAAGGCCATGTATTACATCTTGAGATGATATCGAGGATGCTTTGGGTATATTGTATAGGAATACCTTAATAAAGAGGACTTCGTAAAGGTTTAATCAAAGAATTTCTATTTGACAATCATGATAATATATGGAACATGAAAATAAGTTATTTGAAGCTATTTTACTTTTAAACTAATTATTTTATACAAATAACGATTTTAAATTTTCTAAAAATATATATAACAATCAAACTAATATGTGACAGTAAACACTAGGGGTGTATACAAGTTGGTCAGGTTAAAGTTTAGTATAAACCCATCGTCTAACCCAATCGCATCAAGTTTGAGAAAGCTTAAAACGCTGCCGATCCCACAAAAACGAAAGAGCAAAAAAAAAAAAAAAAGGAGAGTGAGTGAATGAGTGAATGAGAAAAGCAAGATTCTTGCGACATGGCCTCTCGCTCTAAGCCTCATGGTCTTTCTAGGGAAGAGGAAGAAGAACTCGCCAGAAGCAAGAAAAAGGTTAAGGATGGTCATCATGCCGGTTTCAACGTTAGATCCAGAGAGAATGGCCACTCTCAGGACCAGCCGACTGCATGGGGTTCTCCAAGGAAATCATTCAGAGACAAGCTGGTAGGAGAAATACCAAGTGCTTACGCCAAAGCTTTCGACTTTACAGACTTTATGGAAGCAGAGGATGAAGCGATTTCAGATGAAGAGGTGGAGGACCTTCGCGATGGCCTTGCTGCCGTGACTCTGACCAGAGAAACCAAACGCCGTATAAGGGGACCATGGTCAAAAGCGTTGATTGTAAAGTTTTATGGGAAATCCATCGGTTCAATACCTTCATAACAAGCTAAATCTTATTTGGAAGCCTTCAGGGAGAATAGATTGCGTGGATTTAGGGAATGGGTTCTACTCAGTCCGTTTTTCACTAAAAGAAGACATGGATGCAGTTCTAGAGAAAGGGCCATGGTTCATCGGTGGGCATTTTCTGTCCATTAGGCCATGGGAGCCATTCTTTAAACCTTCCACAGCAAATGTTTCATTGTTAGCGGTATGGGTCAGACTCCACGAACTTCCTATGGAGCTGTATGAAACTGAGGTCCTCAAACAAATTGGGGCATCCATAGGCAAGGTGCTCCGGATCGACGCACACACTGCCATGGAAGCCAGAGGGAGATATGCCAGATTATGTATTCAAGTTGATATTAATAAACCACTTATCAACACTATCCTCATCAGTAAGTTTGAGCAGTCCGTTACGTATGAAGGAATACATGAGCTATGTTTTTCCTGTGGTAGAATAGGCCATAAAAGAGCCTCATGTCCGTATATTGTTAAAAGCCCAGAAATGCCATTGGCAGACCCTCAGGCAGGGGAAGGTGGTGCCGCTAGTAGAAAGCAGTCCACAAGCCCACACAGATCGCGTGATGCAGCCAGCATCACGCTTGGCAGAGGTACGAAAAAGGACAGAGGAGTTGATTTGGAGGATGACAGGTACGGTCCATGGATGATTATGACACGCAAAAGGCAAGGGCAGAGGAGGCACAAGAATTCTGTTAATGCAGAGGTCCCCACAGGACAAGTGTCGGGCATGGTGTCCAATGATAATGGACACCTTTCTACATATAACTTAACCAAGTTGGGCCGAAATGAGGAATTGGGCACTGATCCAAAAGAGAAATTCGTTTATAGAGGGCCAATGAAACTGGGTCTTGCACTTAAAAGCAACGTTGATGACATAACCCAAGCAGAACCCCTTACTTGGTCAAGCGCGTCAGTCAAGGGTAAAAAAGAAATTGCCAGGAATAGGGCTTCTAAGACTACCACTAGCTCAATCGCAGGAAGCGCTGGAAAACAACACCCAAACTTCTCTTCAACCGGGTTTTCATTGAGTAACAATAGTACCAGAGCTGGCTTGGATGGGTCTTTCCAATTTTCTGCCTCAACCAGCGCTGATGTGAGACACCAAGTTAAAAATAATACTCATGATGTTCCAGATGAAGAGCTGCGAGGAAATTGGTGTGAAGGCGATGGCTGCAATGGGTTGCTTTGGAAGAAAAAGAAGGATGAGTGTGCCATTCGAGATGGGGGTTTTTTGGAAGAAGGTACCTCATCTATTAATGAGCTTGCCATTGAGCGAGATCAGCATATTCTCCATGGCGAAGGGGATGATTGCCAGAGAAATGGAACAAACCCTATGGGTGGGGAGAGGGCAGGAAAAGGAATTAATGGTGAAGAAAGGATGGAAGTGGAGGAAGGAAGCGTCCCCACCACCTCCGCATGATGAGTCTTCTTTACCTTCTTTTATCTTTTATAATGAATATTGTTATTTGGAATAGTAGGGGTGTTCTGAAACCGAGTTTTCAAACTCATGTTAGGGAGCTTGCTCAAAACCACATTCCGGCTTTGTTGGTGATTACGGAAACCCGATTAGGGGGTGACAGAGCTAAGGAGATAACTGATCGTCTTCCTTTTGAGGGAGCCATTCACTCTGAGACGATTGGCCTCTCTAGAGGTATCTGGTTACTGTGGAATTCAAATATGGTTGAGGTGGCGCAACTTGCTAACACAGAGCAAGAAATTCACGTGGAAGTAAAGGTACTTTCCTCTAATTTATCTTGGATTTTCTCTGCTATATATGCTAGTCCTAGGAGTGCAGAGAGATGCATCCTTTGGGAAAATTTAGCCAAAGTTGCAGAGTTGCATAATAAACCTTGGGTGATAGCTGGGGACTTCAATGAGCCTCTCTTAGAGGGTGATAAGTTTGGGGGTAGGCCAGTGAGCTTATCTCGATCCCTCCTATTTAAGGAGTGCCTGGACAAATGTAACATGGTGGATATGGGTTTCAGTGGGCCGAGATTTACCTGGTCTAACAGAAGAGATGTCAATAATCTGATTCAAGAAAGAATAGATAGGTTTTTTATGAACCCAAGTTGGTGTCTGCTGTATCCAGATGCCAAAGTGTCTCACCTTACTAGATGTCATTCCGACCATTGTCCTGTGCTTTTGGAAACCAGCCCTAGGAGAGCCGTTCACCTAAGCAGACCTTTCAGGTTCCAAAGTTTCTGGCTCTCTGACCCCTCTTTCCCAAATGTGGTAAATCAGGCATGGAGACAGCCTAGAAAGCTCCCAGAGGCTATTGAAAAGTTCTCTAAAGAAGCTAGCTCATGGAACAAAAACCACTTTGGAAATATTTTTGGCAAGAAGAGAAGAATTATGGCTTGATTACGGGGTGTCCAATCGGCATTGGCGTCCAATCCCTCCTCCTCCCTTATTGAGCTTGAAAACCACTTATTGAGAGAGTTGGATGTTGTGCTCGATCAAGAAGCTAATTTATGGGCTCTTAAATCCAGGATTAACTGGATGATGCTGGGCGATAGAAACACTTCCTTCTACCATGTTTCGGCGCTTGCTAGAAGAAAGAGAAATCTTATTTCGGCAGTTAAAAATGAGGTAGGAGATTGGCTGCTTGAGGAAAGAGAGGTCATGAATCATTTAAGGGAGGGATTTATGAGCCTGTACTCCACTTCTCAAGAGTTTGCTGTCAAGGGTATTGATTATCATTTGAAATGGCAACCAAAGCTCACGGACGAAGAGAAAGACAACATTAATCATGTGGTGACAGATGAGGAAATCTCTACAGCTCTTTGGTCCATGAAGGCATACAAGGCCCCTGGACCCGACGGTCTCCATGCAGGCTTCTTCCAGAGGTTTTGGCTTATTGTAGGGGATTCGGTTAAGGAGGAGAAAAAGAAAATTTTTGAGAGCAGGAAAATCCCGGAGTACCTTAACAGAATTAACATTGTGCTTATCCCGAAGGTACAAGGGCTAGAGTCCATTAATAACTATTGGCCTATAAGCCTTTGCAACTCAGTCTATAAGATCATCACTAAAGTCATTGTCAATAGAATTAGACCTTTCTTGGATAAGCTTATCTCTCCCTGCTAATGTGCTTTCGTCCCAGGAAGAAGGGGAGTGGACAATGCGATTATTATTCAGGAGATTATTCACACTATTAGTAAATCAAGAGGGCGAGTGGGATACATGGCTGTGAAGATTGATTTGGAGAAGGCCTATGATAGGCTCGAATGGAGTCTTATAAGGGGAATGTTGGGAAGATACAATCTGCCAGATGATCTTATTGAGCTAATTATGAGTTGCATTTCATCAGTCTCAACTTCTCTGCTTTTTAATGGGGGTAACCTAGACTCCTTCTGCCCATCTAGAGGTATAAGACAAGGAGATCCTATTTCCCCCTATATCTTTATCCTCTGTATGGATTTCCTTGGTCAGCTTATCCAAGAGAAATGCGAGGCTAAGAAGTGGTGTCCAGTGAAAGCTTCAAGGAGCGGCCCTTCCTTCTCTCATCTCTTCTTCGCCGACGACCTTGTTCTTTTTGCCAAGGCCAACTCCGATAACTGTACAGCCATTAGAGAGGTCCTAGATACGTTCTGCAAACTCTCAGGACAATCTTTGAGTGTAACTAAATCTAGAGTGTTCTTCTCCCCAAATGTCAGCCATGAAAACAGAGAGCTCTTAAGCGACATTCTCGAATTTCAACAAACATCTTGTTTAGGGAAGTATCTCGGTTTTCCCATCAAGCATCAAGGTGGGGCGAATCAAGATTTCAATTTTATCCTGGATAGGGTGAAGAGAAAGCTTGCGGGTTGGAAGGCCAATTTGTTGTCCATGGCGGGTAGAGTTGTCCTTATTCAAGCATCATCCTCAGCCATTCCGGCTTATGTCATGCAAAGTAATTTACTGCCCGAGAAGGTTCTGGAAGGAATTGATAGAGTTAACAGAAATTTTTTGTGGGGATCTACGGAGAACAGCAAAAAGATGCACTGGGTAGGATGGAAGAAAGTAACAAGACCAAAAGAGGATGGTGGATTGGGGCTCCAAACAGCAAAAGGGAGGAACACAGCACTCCTTGGTAAATTAAATTGGAGATTTCACACGGAAAGTAAGGCTCCTTGGGCAAAGGTCTTGAAACTGAAATATTGTAACCGCCAACGTCTCAATGCTAGAAATGAGAACAAGCTGCCTAGTTCCAGAACTTGGAAAAGTCTAAAAAAGGGAGAAGTCATCTTTAAGAAGGGGGTTAAATGGACTCCGGGTTATGAAAGCAACCTTGATTTCTGGAATGATAGCTGGTCTAATTTTGGTCCATTGAGGAATGTCATTCAAGGTCCCCTAACTTGCAGTTCCTCTAGTTTGAAAGTTAAGGATGCGAGGGTCTCAGGAAACTGGAATTGGCCAATCATTCAAATGAACCTCCCTATTGATATCATAAGGGAGCTTCAAGCCACTCCGATTCCCATTACTGCCAGGATAGAGGATAGGCTAGCCTGGAAATTCTTTACCCGAGGAGAATTTGATCTTAAAAGTGCCTACCTCTTAACTCTAGAGCCCACGGTGGAGGTGCCCTTTAAGGGGAAGTGGGTTTGGAATCTGAAAACCTTGCCGAGAATCCAAGCTTTTGTGTGGAGATGTATGCACCAAAGTATTGGGGTAAATCAGTGTCTCTTGGCAAGAGGACTTTCAACTGATCCCAGGTGTCCCTGTTGCCATGGTGAACCTGAGACTATTTTATATGCCCTCCGAGACTGTCCATTTAGCAAGAGTGCCTGGATCTAGCTGAGGAAGCAGACTTCGGGTCCTTTTTTCTTCTCTGCTAGCCTCCAAGATTGGCTTATAGATAATGCCAACTCTCAAGCTATGCATCACCAAGGCCCAGGTCAGTGTCCGTGGTTTCAAGTTTTCCTTTTTGCAATCTGGTTGATTTGGAAAGGCAGAAATCAATGCTTGTTCAATAATAAAAACCCAAATCCCAATATTGCCAAAGAGATTTTAGACCGTGCCTTTGAATTTACTCACTGTGCTTGTACTTCTCTGGTCAAAAATAGGAGAATTTTGATGAGCATCCGTTGGGAGAAACCGTGTAGTGGATGGCTTAAACTTAATACGGATGGTTCGTCTCTAGGAAATCCAGGCTTAGCTGGTGGAGGGGGCCTGATTAGAGATGAAAATGGTGATTGGGTAGTTGGTTTTGCAAGGAAAATTGGATTTGCTAATAGCGTTATGGCTGAGCTGTGGGCCTTTCGGGATGGACTTCTCCTATGCCTTCAAACCCATGTCCAAGCAGTCATAGTTGAGATGGATTCCAAAGTTATTGTTGATACGTTCTCTACTCATGCTGAAGCTAGCACTACCGTTTCTACTATCTTGGAAGATTGCAAGCAGTTGGTTGCTCAAATTCCTCATGTAAGGTTCAACCATGTTTACAGAGAAGCAAATAAGTGTGCAAGCTTTCTTGCTAAACTAGGTGCCTCACTTGATGTTGATTTTAATGTTTTTTCAAGTCCGCCTGTGGACCTTTTGAACTTGTGGGAGGCAGATGCCCGTGGTCTGTCTTGCAACAGACGTTGCTCTGCCCCTTCTTTTGCTATTTAGTTTCCTTGTGTTAATTTCGTTTTACCAAAAAAATAAATAAATAAAACGCTGCCGAGCGTTGACCCATGAATTGTCAACCTATCTGGTGAGCTAAAATCAACAATAAGATTGGTCACACTACGTTGGTCAGGTTTAAGTTTAGTGAAAAACTCATCGTCTAACCCAGTTGCATCAAGCCGACCATTAACGCATGAATTGTCGACCTATTTGGTGAGCTAAAATCAACAATGAGATTGGTCACACTAGCAATTTTGCTAATTTGGGATTTGAAAGGGTTTGGGGTGTCACAATCTGGTAGAGATTTGATGAAGATTAGATATTCGCTATATATGACAGAGATCTCGAACCCTACAAACTCAAGATCGAGGAGATCTTTATCAAAGAGGAGCAACATCATTCTAGCAAATGCTAATTAGGGGGAAAAGAGACTCATGAATTTTTTTGATAGGATGGGGTATGTCGGATTTCCATGTGGGAAACTTGACACTAGACTCAATAAATTTAGATTTTATTGGTTTTAACCTGTCGTCAACCGTCACAGAATGTTGAAATCGACTGAAACTAATCGGGTCAGGTAGGTAGTTGGGTCCTTCGATTGTTTGCCCACCACCTAGGCCCCAATACTATATACCACAGAAGAAGTACAATAAAAATGGGAAAAAAAAAAAAAAAGGAAGAGAGAGGGAAAAAAAAAAAAAAAAAAAAACTTGGGGATAAAATATGATTGAAGGAAAAGAAAAATGGGTTTTTAACTTTATATATAAGGACCACACAACCAGAAGCCAGCTTTGCCTCAAGCATTCCATGCTGTTACTGTTACGATGTAAGCAAAGGAAGGCCTCGTACCTCTTTATCCGTAGATAGCCATAGCCCCATTCGTTCATCTCCGATTTCTATATCTTCTTCTTCTTCCTTTCTCATTGCAAAACCAAAACCCCTCGCATTTTCTCAACGAAACCTTCGTTTGTTCAAAAAATACCCACGACTCTCCTGTGAATCCCCTAGAAAATCCCATTATTTTGCAGAGAAAATCCCCATTTAGAGTCTTCAGGTAAGATTTTCATTTAATGGTCTCTCTTTCTCATTTTCTTGTTTGTCTCTTATCTTTCGTTTAAGGTGTTCCTGCTATTGTATGCTTGTATTGCTTGGATTTTAGGGCTTTTCTTAGCTATTCAAGATATGGGTTTTTCTTTTTTTTGATTTGGGGTTTGTTTTATTGGGGATCTTTTTGCAGATTTACGGTTTTTGGTCTTGTTGGGTCTTTATTATTTGCTCCAAATTTTGTTGTATCTGCAAAAGAATATGTCGATTTTGCCCAAAAGTGATTCGATTCACATCCGGGACGTTTGGAACGATAATCTTGATCATGAATTTGCTTTGATTCGTGGAATCGTAGACGATTACCCTTACATTGCAATGGATACTGAGTTTCCGGGTATTGTTCTTCGACCGATAGGGAATTTCAAGAACAGCTTTGACTATAATTACCAGACCCTTAAGGCCAATGTGGATCTATTGAAGTTAATTCAGTTGGGTCTTACGTTATCTGATGAGAAAGGGAACCTTCCTACTTGTGGGACTGACAAGTATTGTGTGTGGCAATTCAATTTCCGGGAGTTTAATCCCAGTGAGGATGTGTATGCCAATGACTCTGTTGAGCTGTTATCCCAGAGTGGTTTTGATTTCATGAAGAACAATGAGAAGGGTGTTGATGCTCGTCGGTTTAGTGAGTTGTTGATGTCGTCGGGGATTGTGTTAAATGATACCGTGCATTGGGTTACTTTCCATAGTGGGTATGATTTCGGGTACTTGCTCAAGTTGCTTACTTGCCAGAATCTTCCTGATACCCAGGTGGGGTTCTTTAATCTGATCAAGATTTATTTCCCTACACTTTATGATATCAAGCATCTGATGAAGTTCTGCAACAGTCTTCACGGTGGGTTGAACAAGCTTGCAGAGCTATTGGAAGTGGAAAGAATCGGTATTTGTCACCAAGCTGGTTCGGATAGTTTGCTTACTTGCTGTACATTCATGAAACTGAAAGAGAGTTTCTTTAATGACTCAACCGAGAAATATGCTGGTGTTTTGTATGGTCTTGGTGTTGAGAATGGACAGAATACTCCTTGAAAAAAGAGAAAAAATATATATATTATGAAATGTAATAAAAATAAAATCTATTTGTTAGAGTACATGTTTGTGCCAGTTTCCACTTTCCATCTACATTTCCTTTACAGCAATTCTTGTGCATTTTGTTTATAGTTTTCACAGTGAAAGTTCTTACCATAATTCATGACAAAAGATGAACTTTATTTAAGAACTTGCATTTCCTGCAAACCAGTAGCATCATTGTAAAGTCAGAAAAATAAAAATAAAATGCAATTGTCTCTCTTTGTTAATTTATTGTTCTTTTGTCTTTTGGATCATACAAGGGTGAGGGACGAAAAAATGCCTAAAATTCTCAAAAATTGCATAAGAAAGGAAGCCATTTTATGTTTCGTCACTTCTTTCTCGTCATACTTCCCAAGTAACAAAGGATCCTTGATGGCTTGGTCATAATATTGGGGTGTTCTAAATTTAGTGGCTATTAGCATCATGCAACTTGTTTCTCTTTTACAACTTAGGATCACTAGGTTATAGAAGTAGACTGAAGGATAGATGGATGGTTCTAAAAGTACAGATGCTACTCAAAGCTGACTGATATGTTTAGTTGTGGACAGTGGCTTAAGTTATGCATAGTCTTTTATCTGTTTCTTTTACTAATTTTCCTGGTACCACACATACCTTCACTTGAACAATTGTAAATTATTTCCTGGATGAATATTGTTTAGCAATTGTTGCATTGTTTCCTTATTTCAGTTTGTTTATAGATGCAATCTCTCCTGGGGAATTCTGGCAATATAGGTGTGATAGACTCAGATTGCCCTATATTGGCATTTTGCTGGCATATTGTTTCTTGAAAGCAGTAATAGGCAGCATTTTTAGGTCATAATCTTAATAAAGGCAGCGTTTTTGGGAGATTGGTACAATTGCTTTAGATTTTTTTCCCAATTCGTTTAGCGCTACGTCAAACATCCTCTCTATCCTAAACTTTTTTGATACATCTCTATCCTAAACTTGACTTGTCTTCTTTTTGTTTTTCTCATGTTTAGTTCTCATCCTCACAGCTACCAGTGATGGTTCTTGTTGGTTCTTAGCACTCTGGTCCAATCATCACTGCCAATGCCATGGTTCTTTCAGGCTGTAGGCTGGGAGGGTTAAAGGTATTGGATATTGGTGCAGTCTTAAGTGTGGTACATTTACCAAAGAAACATATAAGCCTTATATTGCAAATTACCTTATTAAAAAAGGTTTCTTTTGTAAGACGTGCATTATCTGGAGATGGATTAGCTATTGGCTGGAACAGCCAATATTAGTCTAGGTCTATGTCCAGATTGCTGTCATTGCATTTGAGTATTTCCCTTCCATTTTTTGGTTCAATGAATGAATCTTTACTTGTTGAAAAAGAAACTAATATGTAACTTCGCAGCGAATCAAAAACCTAACAGGATATAGTTTGGTATTTACCAAATGATTCATAGCATGTCAAAAATATGATTTTAAGAAATTTAGTAAATGTGTGTAGTTTAGTTAGGGACCACACTAGGATCTGATTGAAGCAGAAGAATATGTGATCAAAGTGTAAGAGGTTTCAGGAGATAGGCACAGTAGCAAAAGGTGCATCTCTTAGTGGAGGAAGGTTTTAACCTAATTGAAATTTATGCAAAATTTTCATTATTAGCTTTGACTATGCTTCAAGCAAAAGGTGTAAAATTTTAACCTAATGTGAGTAGTTTGAGGCGCTTTAATGAAGCATTAATGGGGAAGTGGCTGTGGAGGTTTGGGCTTGAGAGGGATGCGTTATGGTGGAGAGTGATAGAGGTGAAGTGTGGTTGTGAGAAGGGGGGGGGGGGGGGGGTGGTGTGTGGGGGGTTGCTGGTGTTCCAACTTAGTGTTTGGTTCTCATGGTTTATGGAAGTATATTTAGAAGGGGTTGACCTACTCTGTCAAGCTATCTCCAATATGAGATAGGGGATGGATCTAGAGTGAAATCTTGGCAAGATCGATGGTGTGGGGAAAACTCTCTTGCCATGTACTTTCCTGAGTTATTCAGGATTTGTCATAACAAGGATGCAAGTGTGGTAGATCTTATGCAATTAACTAATGGGGTCCTCCATTGGGATGTAAATTTCATGCGAGCTGTGCAGGATTAGGAGTTGGGAGTCTTTGTTGAATTTCATGGATGTGATCTATGGGGCATCAGTAAAAGGAAATGGGGAGGATAAATTGTGCTACAGACCAAATAAGAAAAATGGATTTATCGTAAGTGGTTACTATTGGGTTTTACTTTGCATTAGTGATCAATCTTTTCCTTGGAAACCGAAGATTCCTTCTGGAGTTGCTTTCTTTGTTTGCATTGATGTATTGTGGAAATTTTTGACGATTGATATTTTACAGAGAAAGAATGTGTGCCCTTTGGATTGGTGTGGAATGTGTGGCTTTTGAATTGGTGTTATATACTTATATGTGTAAATGCAATGGTGAATGAGTAGACCATCTATTACTGCACTATCCTATTGATATAGAATTGTGGTCTATGGTATTGGGTTTATTTGGAGTTTGTTGGGTAGTCATGTCAAAGGCTAGTGGAGTTGTTAGCTTGTTGGCCAGGTCGTTTTCAGCATCACTAGAATGGTCATTTGTTGATGGCTGGCCTGCACTGCTTGATGTGGTGTCTATGGAGGGAAAGGAACAACTGGAGTTTCAAAGATACAGAGAACTATGTCTGATCTCAATTTTTTTTTTCCTTAGAACTTTGCTATATTGGATATCAGTTCTGCGTGGTTAGTCTATATGTTCTATTATTGATTTCACTGATTTATGTAACTTGCGTGGCTGATTGTATAGTCCCCAGTTGTATACTCTCTATATATTTGGGAAACTTGATTTTTTTTTTTTTTAAATATCTATAAAATTTCCATTATCCAAAAAAAAAAAAAAAGGTTTAAAAAGCAGACTACAATCTTGTTTGCTCTCCAACTCATTTATTTTAGGTGAGTATTCTCTCATAGGTACCATAACATTGTATTAAAGTTAGGGGTGTTAATAACCCAAGTACCCACCCCACCCAGACCATTCTGATTTGCCTGAAACTCAGTCTGAATTGGGTTTTATAACTCAAAACCTAACTTGTTACAGCCACTCTTTGGGTTCCCTTCCCCTCAACCAAGTGAACCTGACCCAACTGAGTCCTATTTGTTAGCCCCTTACCTTCACCACCATCCCTCACCTTGTCGTCTGCCTCGCCTTCACCACCATCCTCACTCTCTTTTATCCTCATCGGCCTCAGCCTATTGACGTCACTCTTAGGAGATCCAGTAAATCCTTACCTCTAACCTGCTCAATCTCCACCTCATCACCTCCTTTGACATCCTTGATGAGTGAAATTGATGGAACTGTGATCCAACTGTCAACTCCAACGCTGCACTTTGGTTGATAACCCCACCCTTTTTGGTTGGCACTGGTCAAACATGAGGTGATTGGATTGGTTGGGAGGTTGATCCTTAACCCAACAGAACCTGACCTATGACACCTAACACTAACACATGCTTGCAAATTTTCTTTATAAACTTGATATCATACAAAATATATTTGTACATGAAGTGAAGCTAGTTTTACTGTCCATGTAGGAAGAGTTCCCCCCTTCTCTTTAACCACAAAAACTCAATTTTGCCCACCCTTAAGAAGACTAGGCCATGACCTGATACAATTAAAAAACTTTTTCTGCAGTTCTTTATGACCTAGTCCATACTTTATCGGCTGCTAGTGGTGCAGTTTAATCTGACAACTACATCAGTGTGGGGAATAATTTTTTATGCAATAATTTATCCAGTTTTCAAGCCAAAATGTCCCTGTTCAGGTACCAAGACTCTCAACGAACTCCCCACTTTTAACTCTCTTCATAGTTTGGTTCTCAAACCTATTTCCTTTGCTTCTAGCCCTTACGTTGTCAACAATAAAACATGGATTGATTTTAGGGTCAATTAGTGCACTGTGAAAGAAGGGGCCGGCTTTGAAAGTTTGACGCGAAAACCTGACTCCTAAGTCATCAGCGGAATCTCTGTTAGCAATTAAGCTTCATTCTGCGTGACAATTGGAAAGTTGTCTGCGCATACAATTGAAGACATTTCTGAATTAGCTTTATGCATTTAGTATGAGAAAAATTGTCGTTTATAAGCCGATTGGGAAATCCAAGGATTCTATCAGCTGCATTAAGCATAGAATTGATTTTACATTGTTGCGCGTATAAAGCCATTTTGTCATTCTGGCAGGTTGATATTAAAATCTGGAGAATATCGAATTGGTTTCCATTGGCAATATTTTTTTGGAATACTCTCATTATGATTTTGAAAATTTCTTTTAGTGCCTGGATTTCTAACATTATTTGCATAACGTGGACAACACACCTACTTTTATGTTCAACTACAAATATAAGTCCATTCTCATCAGCCAAGGGACAACTACATTTATCTTCAAATGAAGGGCACAATTTGTGAAAAAATTAACTAACCACCAAACATTTAAAAGCATTAGTGCTTTATTTTGTAGGAATATTAATCATCTAGAAACAAATTATTTTGCATCTTTTGTAGCCTGCTTATTTTGCATCATTGCATGTCTTTGATTCATTCCTTCATTACTCCCTCGGCATCTCCGTGCATTGCCTAGCATTGAAAATTTAGCAGCAATTAGTCTAGGTTTTTTGCTGCAAAGCCATAATTTGGAATACAAGTTGCATATATTCTAACCTTTGCCTGGTCACCTTCTTGGTTTCTTAGAAGTTCTCTCCAATATGTAAGCAATAACTTCTTTCAATGTGGCTTTACGTTGTTTTTTGAAGTTCCAGAGCTCAGGTATCACGTATCTCCCACTAGGGTTGTATTCATTCATCTCCTTCAGAGCTGTTACTACAGCCATATAGACCTCTTCTCCCCATTCTTTCCTTAGTTTACTCAACTTCTCATCTTCTTCATCTATTATTTCCTGCATAAAGAAAAACCATTTGTACAGAACTTCTTTCTTAGAACCAAAATGTATCTAAGATTTCTCTGTAACCTACACTTATCAAAAAAGATTTCTCTGTAACCTATGCAATGATACTTACATATTAGCATCTTTTGGTCAACACAATGTGGCATGCTCAGCGAGCACCATTTTCAGGCACCAAAATTCGGTTGTAATTGATTTTGTTTTGAAGTCAATATGTCAGACACAGGTTGTCAACTTTTTGACTCTAGTATGAATGCTACTCCAACTAGATAGGGACCTCAAATTTGGATAAATTGATTCTGCGTTTCAATTAAAACTATTTGTAAAATCTTTGGAAAGTTCATCCTTTTATAGTTTCAAACAACTAATTTGCAGTCAAATATGACTGAAGATGACAACTCTAAAACTAGAAGCTATGCATACGCAAAAGTTATGATGAGAACCATTGCAAAACATTGAATTATAAAATTGAGAGAATGACAGAGATACTCATAAGAGATACCCTGGCTTTGGTCCCATCAATCTCTATAACTTTAAATGGATACCATCCCGGATTCTGAATATACTCTTGCCACTTGGAGCATAGAATCGCAGACTTCTCCAATGCTCCATCTCCTGGATATCTTTTCTTACACACCTTTTGGAAGGGCTTTACACTAATCTCTCCCAATCTCTTGATTCCAATCGTAGTGTAGCCACTCAGGAGCCCTGACAAACCCTAAGGTGAAGAGGTAGGCCTTTAATTAGTCACTTGCAAGTGCATGGTAACTAATAAGGCACACATTTTGGAATATGGTAAGTCTGCAACCATATTGCTTAGCCCATGGCTTTACTCTCAGTACTTCAAAGATATTACTTATAATATAGGGGATACAAGGAAAAGAGATCATACTGCAATCATTTCTCTGCGAGCCTCTTGTAGTTGATCATTAATTTCACGTTCTTTTACAATAAGAGTTTGATTCAAGGCTTCCACGTCTTGGAGTTTTTCAACCTTTTCCTTCAATTCTTCCTCCATCTCTTCCATCTTTTTCTTTACTGCCTTGTCATTTTCACCTCCCATGCACTCCATGACCTTCAGTTGCCCTCTCAGTTCTTCAATGTCTAACTGCAGCTTCTGTTTAGAAGCCAGTTCTCTTTCTAAGTTAAGCATTGTGTCCAATGCAGCCTTTTTTTCTCTCTGCATATGTATTATTCCAGTCATTTTGTTTTTGGGTATTTATAAAGCTGTACAAACTTCAAAGATAAATAACGTTGCATACCTGTTGCTCGTCAAGCAGTCTCAAGACACTACTACTGGCCTCCACATGCGACAATGAAGCCAAGTGGAGCACCTCATTTTTCTTAACATTATGAAAGGCAACAAAGAAATCAGCATCTTTGTCTTATTAAAAAAAAAAAAAAGCATCTTTGAGCTTTGTGAATATAACTTCAATTTGTGAGCATTTTATAATTAGGCTAATATATATTCAATTTTTAAAGTATGGCATGTGTGGGTGAATGGCACCCTTCATGATTTCCTAGTGTTTTTTTTTTTTTTTTTAAGACTGAAGGATATTACCCTTTTCTTCTCCTCCTCCAATTTTTGTCTTTCACTTATAGTTAAGGCTTCTTGCTCATTCAGTTGTTGGCTCCATTTATCAAGCTTCATTCTCTTACATTCTAGTTCATATTTTAACTTTTCAGTCTCCTCTATAATTCTACGAGCATTATCTTGTGCAAGACGCTGCATCCTCTCCATTTCTGATAAATGAATATGACACATAATGATCATAATATCATTTGTATTTCCATAAACTAGAGACTCATATATGCAGGCAATGCATCTTTGAATGCATGAGACCATGAAACATTTGAAAGTATTTCTAAAATGTCCTACATACATTCTGACAGGATTGTGGCTTGAGGCTCAATTAGAGTCTTGAATAGCTAACTTGAGCCTGTGGTCAATTAAGCCGCTATCTTTCAATAAATATTATTCTTCCCTGCTATCATTTAATAGTTAGTAGTGTCTTTCTTATCTTTAAATTTACCAGAAAAAGAGAAGTCAAACATTATCCTATAGTTGAGGATGCATAGAGACAGGCATTGGCGCATTGCAAAATAGGAGTCATGTTGCTGCCTCATATAATTAGGAAACTGGATACTATGCACATTCATCCTACACAAACTGAGCAGCTTCCACGCAACTTAAAGTAAGGGGCAGGTTTTGAAGTTCTATGTGGTCTAAGAGTAATTGATTATATTGCCCCCAATTAGTTAGTAAGACTCTTATCAAAAAAATTAGTTAGTATACGTAAAGATGATGATGAGATGTGATGATGACTCTTTAAAGGTAGGAATGTTTCTACTCTTTACCATCAAAATCATGAATAAAGATTAGAGGCAGATACCTCCATTGTAAACCTGGTGAAGTCTCTCATTTTCTTCCATCATTTTACTTACGGACATGCTTGTTTCATTGTACTTCAGCTCCATCTCATTCAAATTTTTGTTTGTGATATCAAGTTCCTTAGCTAAATTCACCACTGTTGTGTTTGTTTCCTCTGTCGATTCTTTCATTACGTCAGCAACTGTTTTCAACTCGGCTTTCTCACGGAGATAATCTCCAACTGGCCCTTTTAAATGATAATCATCCGCACTTGCACACCATCCATATAAATCAGAACCGGGATACTCTTTCCAAGCATCCCAATCCTTTTTACCATGTTGAACAGCTTGAAAATCTTTATCAAATTTCCTGACATTACTAAGTCCACTCCACCCTTTGCCAAAATCTAATATGACATACCCTGAAATGTCCTGGTCACTGCATAAGACTTGGGCTTCGACAGGTTGATACTGAATGAACTTTCTCAGCCAATGCACACTTTCATTAACAATTTTTTCATGCTTTTGCTGCCTTGGTATATTAGCAACAATTCCTTTCCAAGGCCAGACAAAGAGTTCATCCTGCTTGAGCTGTTCAATGACTTGTCCTGGCTCAGCCTTAGACAGTGTTGAATGTGAATCATCAACAAGGCTTTCCTTCAAGTACCTTGCTAATGCAAGGTGCTTTGCCTTGTTTTTTGCACTTCTTCTATTAACTGAGCCTGCTCCTACTCCAGAGGCATGCTGAAGAAGTTCATGGTAATGATATTCCTGTTTTTTCTTCCCACAGAAAGGGCATCTATAGGTGGCATTTGGATTCTGGATTATGTAATTTCCAGCTTTCAGCTGTTCATACGGCTTCTCTAAGTAGTACTCTATCTCAGAATCACTTACATCTGACTGTTCTGAACTGCTGCCCATCAAACCTGTCCATGAATATGAAAAGGAAAACTGAAAATTTGACAAACAGAAATTTTGAGATGGAATGAGATTTCCTGTGACAAGGATTATGGTTGGATAAGTGCATGTTGTGTAGGCATGAGCTATATCAAGTCAAGTGTTAACTAGGTCAAATTGATTATATAAGTGACTAAGAGGAGTTCTAATTTCCTTTTTTTTTAAAAAAAAGAGGAGTTCTAATTGTAACCTTTTTTTTTTTTTTTTTGAGAATCTAGTTCTAATTGTAACTTGAATAGTTCTTTTGGGGTATTGCACAGATGTGACTAGTGTTTCCTCAATTCATGGCATGTCATCTATGATCAGATAAATGCACAATGGGTTTAGTCTTTCTCATGTTGGTGAAATTGTTGAAAGCATTTTTTTTCCCTTTTAAATTTGGTGTGTGCTTGGAGTTGCCATGGTTAATGCATATTATGGCATGCTTTATCAAAATAGATCCAATCTATATCGTGTGCATTGTTCAGTTTATGCATTAGTTGAGCATTTTGAAAAGGTAAGGTTATGGCTAAGAAAAAATGTTAATTTTTCTACTTAGGGAAGTAAAAATTCTTAACAACCAGACCTCTACAGTGAACTGCAATGTTTTTAGATGTCTGCACTTCAATCAGGACCATTCAAAAACTACAAACAGTACAATAAAATTCCTGGTTTCTCAACAAAACCTGTGATATTATCCTATCAAAGTGATGACAACAGACAATATAATCAATTAAAAAAAATCACACTTAAGCAATCAAGAATAGATGATTTACCTGATTCCTTGTAAGCCTAAAGTTCAGACCAATCAGTTATGCCTTTATTTTTTTTTTTGAGACCAATCAGTTATTCTGAATGCTCTGAGACAGTTTAGAATTATACGTGTGTGTGTGTATATATATGTATACACATAGTAGTACTAAACAAGGTAAAATGGATCGCCTATTGGTTTATAGCTTATTATGCAAGGAATAAGACCTGCTATATATGTTAGAAACTTATCAGAGAATTAGTATTAGAATTAAGAGATTCATTTCCTGTTATGGACACAAAGATATGGAAGAAACATTAATCATAGAAGCTGGATGGATATTAAGAGAGAAGGGGGAAGAAACGAAAAGACACGTGACAGTTCAACCGACCTATTTAGGTTGGAGAGATTTTGTTGTTGTTTTTTTTTTTTTTTTTCCTATATATAGTTCCAAGGGATTAAACTCCTGCTTCAAATCTAGTTGTTTATAAAGAGCTCAGGTTCGGCTTGGTAAAAATATCGTTTATATTCGTTTATTTAATAAATGAATCGAGCTCAAAGGCTAGGTTAGCTCAAATATTTAATTTGCCAAGCTCAAACATAATAATGTTCTCATTAACAAAATCATGAGCATGAAGCTCGAATGATGTATATATTATATTTTATGTTTATATGTATTAATGTTTAAATGTTTAAATATACAATATTCTTATATGGATAGGAGATTAGATTGTATAAGTTTGGAAATAAGCTGATAAGATATCCAATTATTATTTGTAAATTATTGGTAATATAAATAATCCATTTCGGAATAATTCATATATAATTCTTAACAATACATTGTTATTGAATATAATTTTATAAGCTCATAATAGGAAATCATTATATATAATTAACTGAAATAATAAAGTTCAAATATAATTTGGTTAATAATAATAATATAATAATAATTTGTGAACTTTATTGTGAAATAATAAAGTTCACAATAAAAACTCTCTATTTTATCGGATCTTCAAGGTGAAATTTTTTCCAAATTGTTCTATCATGGAGGTTGCTCAGTCATCTAGAGGGTCTTATGCTTGGCAGAGTTTATTGAAAGGAAGAGATGTGTTGAAGAGAGGAGCAAGATGGAGAATAGGCTGTGGGGAGAATGTTAGTGTGTGGAACGATGCGTGGTTACCATCTCAGGATAAACCTACAGTGCAGTCACCAATGGTAGAAGGCTTTCAAGAAGCCAAAGTGAGTGACCTCATCAACCCGAATTCTCACAAGTGGGAGTCAGATTTGATTAAGGGCCTGTTCACTCCCCAGGAAGCTGAATTGATTGAGTATTCCTTTAAGTCAGTGGAGGACTGAAGATAAATTAATCTGGCCATTTGTCTCTTCAGGTAATTATACAGTTAAGTCAGGTTATAATTTTCTTATTAAAGAAAATTTAGCTCAAGCCACAAGCTCAACCAATCCGGGCATTAATCAAGCTATCTGGAGAAATATTTGGCATGCTACTGTTCCAAACAAAGTGAGGAATTTCTTGTGGAGAGTGTGTAAAAATGCAATCCCAACAAAGTCGAATCTGGTGCAGAGGAAAATTCTGACTGAGGGAACCTGTGATCACTGCCAAGCATCTCCGAAAACAGCCCTCCACGCGCTCTGGGAGTGTCCAAAGTTATCAGTGGTGTGGGAGGAAGATAACCAATGGTGCTTCAGAGGAAATACAAGCTTCCCAACCTTCCAGGCGTTAGTTCAACATGTTATAGCTGAAGGTAAGGATCTGGAGAATTTTGCTATGCTAGTTTGGGTGATCTGGTATAGAAGGAACCAAGTGAGGGTCCAGAAAGAGTTCCCCTATAATCAGATTGGTCCTTTGGCTATCCAAATGCTACACGACTTTGTGCAGGTGCTTCCAGAAAAGCAACTTCAGCCAACAAGAACTGATGGTCAGCAAGTACGATGGCAACCTCCTCCGGTGACAAAATTAAAAGTGAACTTTGATGGGGCTGTATTTAAAGAAGACAAAAGAGCGGGATTGGGTATAGTGATATGAAACCATCAAGGGCAAGTCCTCGCTTCTTTGTCTGAGAATGTAGCGCTCCCACCGTCCATCGAGGATGTTGAAGCTCTAGCAGCTGTGCAAGCGATGTCTTTTGCAGTAGAGCTAGGAGTGTCTCCTACCATCATTGAGGGAGATTCTGAAGTGGTTATTAAAGCTTTAAAGAGTGAGAAGGAGTCACTGTCAGCATATGGTCATCTTATTGCTGCAGCAAAACAGTTTACGGATGGCTTTAGTAGTTTGAGCTTCACTCACACTCGTAGGCTGGGAAATTTTTTGGCACATAACCTCGCTAGACATGCTAAACATGTTAGTGGTTATCTAATGTGGATGGAGGATGTTCCACCACAACTACAAAGTGTACTTCAAGCCGATTTTGGCTAGTTCGTTTTAATGAAAGTTTATGATCTTGTTTCTCAAAAAAAAAATATAATTTGGTTATTAATTATTAACATATACTAGTTGCAAATCCGCGCGTTACGAGTGATAATTATTTTTATGGTGGTTTTATTAAATTTTTTTTTTTATAATTTAAACTAATCTAATAATGAGTAATGTATTTTGTAATTATATTTTTATTTATTATAAGAACAATCATAAATGTAATATAGGAACAATCCAAAACACCAAAAAAATGTAAACTAAAAAAAATTAATAAAACTTAACAATGATTAATTGAACCAAGATTAGAATAAAATTTTGTTTTTGATAATCTATTAAGGTTATTTTCTTTCTAGAAATTGTAATTTCGGCCACCTAAAACATATTATCAAATAAACAATTATTAGCAAAATCTAATAATTAAATTTCTATACATGTATTGTTATAAAATAATAATAATTAAAATAAAATTGCAAAAGTTAAAATTTGTCACCTATTCGATTATTTTCGTTTGGCTAACCTTTACTTTTCTTTAAATGAATGGCACTATAGATTATTTGTAATACAACTATTAAGAGTACTTTGTCCACCACAAAGAATTAGAAAATAAACAAAAATTAGTAAAGCCTCATAGTTTAACATTTAAATTGAGCACTATAAAAAATCATGATATGTAACAGAATAAATACCAAATTATCTAAATCATGCTATGTAATAGAACAATATTATATTTTTATATTCTATATTTAATTCTTTAGAACGCAATAGGATAACATTTAACAATAAGAGAGAGAGAGAGAGAGAGAGAGAGAGAGAGAGAGAGAGAAAACAACAACAATTTAAAAAACAAAACTAAATCGCATTAACCCAAAATAGAGTTTTAAAGAATATAGAAAATTATCAACCTAAAGTAGAGATGTAAGAAAAATAAAAAAATCCACCAATTTATATATATATATATATAGAGAGAGAGAGAGAGAGAGAGAGAGAATATCATTTTTTGTGAGGAAAAACTATGCATAGAATAGAAGAGATAGTAACAAATTTATAGTAAGAGGGTGCGAATAAGAAGAGACAAAAATAAAAGAAGATGAAAAGAAAGAGAAAAAATGATATTAATGTAGAGGGTAGTGGGGAGATAAAAAGGTAAGGGAGGGTGAAAGATTGAAGAAATAGTGGGGAGATGAAATGGTAAGGGAGAGAGAAAGGTTGGAGAAGTGTAAATATTAAAAAAATAAATGTTAAAAACAATTATAGAAAAATTAGAAAGAAAAAAAAAACCTCTAAAGCTTGAAAGGCTTCAACTTTTTTTTTTTTCCCCTTTAAGCTGAAAAGGCTCACACAAAACCCTAAAACTGAATTAAAAATGTTTTGGGTTGGGCTTGATAGTGGAGCTAAATAAATAAGAAGTGGGTTAGATCAATTATATAGATTTATTATAGGGTGATAGTAGAAGTAAATAAATAAGTAGTGGACAGCATTTATAGAGCTGAAAATTGTAAAAACCATTTTAAAATTGTAAGACAAATTATATTTTTAAAAAAATGACGTGGCAGCTAATGTGGCACAACATGAGAGTAGCAACATTAAACGCTATGCTTCAGCTTTTAGTAATATATAGATTTTTTCATTCCTTTAAGCTGAAAAGGCTTATACAAAACCCTAAAACTGAATTGAAAAGGCATTAAGTTGGGCTTAATAGTGGAACTAAATAAATAAAAGGTGAGTTAGGTTAATTATACAGATTCATTATAAGATGATAATGGAAGTAAATAAATAAGTAGTGAGCAGGATTTATTATAGGGTGATAGTGGAAGTAAATAAATATATAGTGGGCCCCATTTATAGGGCTGAAAATTGTAAAAACCATTTCAAAATTGTAGGAAAAATTATATATTTTTTTAAAATGACGTGATAGCTGATGTAGCGCAATATGAGAGCAGCAACATTAAACGCTACGCTTCAGCTTTTAGTAATACTAGCCGTGAACCTGCGTGTTGCGCATGATAATTATTTTTATGGTAGTTTTATTAAATTTTTTATACAATTTAAACTAATTTAATAAAGTGTAATGTATTTTATAATTATATTTTTATTTATTATAAGAATAATTATAAATGTAATATAGGAACAATCATAAATCATAAATTTAATAATTTTTGTTTACTAAAATGAAAAAAAATACAATTTTATTCAGAAATTCAAAAGGCAAGTTAACGAAAATATTTATTTTTTTTAAATTTTTTTATAACATTTTGTGAATCATTGAAAAGAATATAAAATTTGAAAATTATTCTTTTAGTTTTGTGGGGGCTTTTTACCCGGCACCTTAAGAGCGTTTATCCGCTTTGGGGAGCCAGGCCCTCATGGTTTATAGACGAAGGGGTGGGAGCACAGCGAGCAGGCGCTTAGCCCACGACGTACCGAGTCCCACATCGCCTAAGTCTCACTCCCACACATGCTTTATAACCTCCTGGGCACCACATATGTGTACCGTCTCGGCCACAATATTGAGACTTGCTATCATCGCAACAAATCAACTGTTTCAATTGCTGCTGCTACTGTTGCCAACACTGAGAGTGTCCAACCAATGGCTTCTGTCACTGCACAGTCTCAGTCTTCTGGATCCACTTTCACCATTTCCAGAGATGACCTTGTAAACATCATAGCTAATGTCATTCGTATGGTTGGTAATGCATCTTATTCCTCTTCTCTCTCAGCTTTATCTGGTATGTCTCCTTCCTCTTGGCTTATGGATTCTGCTTGTTGCAATCACATGACACCTCACTCATCCTTTTTTTCTGAACTTCAACTGGCACCACACCCTCTTAATATTCGCACAGCCAATGGTTTCATAATGTCTGGTCATAATATAGGTTCTGTTTCGACCTCCAACCTCTCAGTTCCTGGGATCTTTAATGTTCCTGACCTTTCTTACAATTTATTTTCTGTGGGACAATTAGCTGAGTTGGGTTATCACATTATCTTTGATTATTCTGGGTGTATTGTGCAGGATCCGAGGACGGGACAGGAGCTTGGGACCGGTCCCAGAGTTGGACGTATGTTTCCCGTGGACAACCTTCGTCTTCCACTTGTTGCTCCTATTTCTGTTGCTGCAGCTGCAGCAGTTTCTTCTATTCCTTTCCTTGCACTTTGGCATGCCTGACTTGGTCACGCATCTTCCTCTCGGGTACAACACTTAGCTTCTAGAGGTTTGTTAGGCTCAGTGTCCACAGAAAATTTTGATTGTGTTTCATGTCAATTAGGAAAACAACCAGCTTTGCCTTTCAATACTAGTGAATCAATGTCCACTGATATCTTTGACCTAATTCATTCTGATGTTTGGGGACCTTCCTCTGTTTCTAGTATTGGTGGGTCTCGATATTTTGTTGTCTTTGTTGATGATTATTCTCGTTATAGCTGGATTTTTCATATGAAACATCGTTCTGAATTATTGCAAGTATATTCTAATTTTGCAAAAATTGTTGAAACTCAATTTTCTAAACGTATCAAAATTTTTCGATCTGATAATGCTCTTGAGTACACTCAATATGCTTTTCAAGCTGTTTTGCATTCTTATGGCACTGTTCATCAACTAACTTGTCCAGGTACCTCTCAGTAAAATGGTAGAGCCGAATGAAAACTTCGTCATATTCTTGACACTGTTTGTGCTCTCCTTCTCTCTGCCAAAGTTCCTACTCCTTTTTGGGGCGAAGCTGCACTTCATGCTGTTCATGCGATTAATCGTATTCCTAGTCCTGTCATCCAAAATCAAACTCCATATGAACGCCTTTTTGGGTCATCTCCAGATTATCATCACCTTCGCTCCTTCGGTTCTGTCTGTTTCGTTCTTCTTCAGCCACATGAGTATAACAAACTTGAACCTCAGTCAAGGCTTTGTTGTTTTCTTGGCTATGGCGAAACTCAAAAGAGGTATCGGTGTTATGACCTTGTTTCTCATCGTCTTCGTGTCTCCCGCAATGTTGTCTTTTGGAAACATCGCCTCTTTGTCGAGCTCTCTCACTTCCGTGCCTCCCTATCTTCCTCCTCTGTCTTAGATCTTTTTCCAGATGAGGCTCATATTCCTTCTGTTGCTGCTCCTGATCCTCCTGTAGTTGCTCCTGATTCTCATGTAGACTTCTCTGTCCAACCACCAGATATCATTGATCCCTTTCCTAGTTCACCCTTTAATGAACAGATGGAAGATGAACAGGTTGAAGACGAGCAACCCAACCCCAACCTTGAGCTTGGGTCCCCTGCTCCTGCTCCGCCTGAAGATCTTGTACAAGACATTCCACCTCGTCACTCAACTCAAGTAAGATCCATTCCTGCACATTTACTTGACTATCATTGTTACACGGCCCTTGCTACACTGCACGAGCCTCACACCTATCGTGAGGCTTCCACTGACCCTTTATGGTAGATTGCAATGAAAGAGGAACTTAATACATTATCTAAAAACCATACTTAAGATTTGGTGACTCTCCCCCCTGGGAAATCTGTGGTTGGTTGTTAGTGGATCTACAAGATTAAGACTCACTCTGATGGGTCCATTGAGCGCTACAAGGCTCGTCTTGTTGCAAAAGGCTTTACACAGGAGTATGGGATTGATTATGAAGAGACCTTTGCTCCGGTTGCACGTATCTCATCTGTTCGTGCCCTCTTAGCTGTTGCTGCTGCTGCTGCTAGTAAATAGGATCTTTTCCAGATGGATGTTAAAAATGCATTCCTTAATGGGGATTTAAGTGAAGAAGTTTATATGCAACCTCCTCCTGGTCTCTCTGTTGAATCAAATAAGGTTTGTCACCTTCGACATGCACTTTATGGCCTTAAACAAGCTCCACGAGTTTGGTTTGCCAAATTCAGCTCTACCATCTCTCGCTTGGGCTACATGGCTAGTCATTATGATTCTGCCTTATTCCTTCGTCGCACTGACAAAGGCACTATTCTACTTCTCCTGTATGTGGATGATATGATCATAACTAGTGATGACCTCAGTGGCATTCAAGAACTCAAGGATTTTCTCAGTCAGCAATTTAAGATGAAAGATCTTGGACATCTCAGCTACTTCTTGGGTCTTGAAATCACTCATTCTACAGATGGACTTTATATTACTCAAGCCAAGTATGCATCTGAACTCTTGTCTCGAGCTGGACTCACTGATAGCAAGACTGTTGACACTCCAGTTGAGCTTAATGCGCATTTGACTCCCTCACGAGGGAAACCATTGCCTAATCCCTCCCTTTACAGACGCTTGGTTGGCAGCCTAGTTTATCTTACTGTCACTCGTCCAGACATTTATTATGCTGTTCACCAGGTTAGCCAGTATCTGTCTGCTCCACGATCGACTCACTATGCTGCTGTTCTGCGCATTCTTCGATACCTAAAGGGCACTCTCTTCCATGGTCTTTTCTACTCTGCCCAGTCTCCTCTTATTCTACGTGCATTTTCTGATGCTGATTGGGCAGGAGATCCCACTGATCGCAGGTCCACCATTGGTTATTGCTTTCTTCTTGGTTCTTCTTTGATTTCTTGGCGAAGCAAGAAACAAACTCATGTGGCCCGCTCCAGTACTGAAGCAGAATATCGTGCTCTTGCTGATACCACATCTGAGCTCATTTGGCTACGATGGCTTCTTAAGGACTTAGGTGTGTCCACATTCTCTGCTACTCCTCTTTATTGTGACAACTAGAGTGCCATTTATATTGCTCACAATGATGTCTTCCATGAACGGACTAAACACATCGAGATTGATTGTCATTTTATCCGTTTTCATCTTGTCCATGGTGCTCTCCAGCTCTTCTCCGTCTCCTCTAAAGATCAACTTGCAGATATCTTCACCAAGTCACATCCTAAAGGACGCCTTCGTGATTTAGTTGACAACCTCAAGTTGGTCTCACATCCACCTTGAGTTTAAAGGGGGCTGTTAACGTGTATAGAGTTGCGGGCTTTAGGGCCAACTAGATTACTTGTACAGCACACATCTTGTACTACACTCCTACTTGTACTGCACTCATATGCCTCCTATATAAAGGCACATTCATGTATATTCTTAGATCATGAAATACAATACAATTATTTAGTATTTCTAACACTGACATTGTTGGCCGCAATTGCAGGTGGTTGATGAGCCAGATTCATCACTGTGGTTTGTGAAGTTTGCCATATTTATCATAAAGCAATTAAACGTGTAGACACATTAGCAAGGGCTAAAATCTTCTAAAATTTTTGGAATAACTCTATCTTGGGCTTCTTAAAAATTGAAATCCTATTTACCCATTTTGAAATGAATAGATTAAATTTTACTTCATAATCAACATTATTAACTATCCTCTATTTCGTATATATTTAAATTATTGATGATGTGTTAAAATTCAATCTATTCTTTTTAAAATTAATGGATAAGATTTTGAAAATTCCATGATGGAATTATTCTAAAAATTCTCCTAATCTCATTACCAAGACATGAATGCTGCCTGCCAGCCCGTAACACTTAATAATTTTAAATAGTACATATATAGAGCTTTTAAATTTTGGATTAAAAAAATATGTTTGCCCTCCTAAAAATTGAAATTGTCAAAAAAAAAAATTTCAAAAAATTAAAATAGTCATGTAGTTTAGTTCATTCATGTGACCGATGTCTCCTCCAAAAGCACACAAAAATAAATAGGGTAAATTTCACAAACCTACCTGGAATTTGTGATAATACCAATTATGTCCAAAACATTCTAAAGCCTACCAATTTAGTTCTCAAAAGACAATTTTGACCCTACCTTTCTTTCTCTTTCTCTAATCTGTCTCCGCTCCTCTCTCCCTTCTCTCTCTCTCTCTCTCTCTCTCTCTCTCTCTCTCTCTCAACCCACCACCCAACAAACCCATATCACCCACAGAATCGCCGAATAAGCCTGATCCATAATCTCTGAATCGAACCTCACCGACAACTCTTCCATCAGATTCAAAATCTCATCAATCACCAACAAATACTCGTCTACCTTGTCACCAAAGACCTCCCAATTCAATGACCTCCTCGAACCTTCTAAGCTCAGATCCCATCACAAAATCACCTTCTCCGCCAGAGCGAACCAGTCCTACTCACTCTATGACGCATCGTCGCAGTCGATCAAACTCGTGATATTCGAGAGCCGATTATCAAAGCTCGACAGAATCAACACCTTGTCCTGCTGAACCTCCTTCGACGTGTTGTTCAAACTGTTCACGATTTGTTGAGCCGTGGCAAGGACTCGGTCTTCGCTGCCGGTGTTGATGCTGGTTGTCGTCGTGGTAGTCATTGTTGAAAGTTTGGGATTTTAGGGTTTGAGTCAAAGAAGATGGGTTTTTGAAATGGGTATTTTTTGATTTGGGTTTAGAGAGAGATCTGAGAGAGAACTCAAAGAAGAGAGAGAGGAGATTAATGGAGACAGTGGCTGTGGGTAATATGAGTTTGTTGAGCGATGGGTTTTGAGAGAGAGATCTGAGAGAAAGAGAGAGAAGAGAGAAGGGAGAGAGGAGCGAAGACAGATTAGAGAAAGAGAAAAAAAGTTAGGGATAAAATTGTCTTTTGAGGACTAAATTGATAGGTTTTAGAATGTTTTGGACCTAATTGTTATTATCATAAATCTCCAGGTAGGTGCGTGGAATTTATCCTAATAATAATAATAGTAATAATTTTTTTTTTAAATCTCATTTTCGAAACAAATTCCTAAGTGCTAATACTGAATACCGATTATAAAAAATATAATGAAATCTGATAATTAGAAAAACGGATAACGGAAGCATGTATGTTCAAGGATGCTGTCTACCTAATTTGACTCCGACGCCTATAATAACAGTGTGCCATGAATTTATTGGTTTGATTTTGTCTTAGAAAAAGCATGTAGATAACTTAAAAGAAGAGAAATCTAGAGATGAATACTGATACTGATTCAACTTAAAACCTATTGCTTTTTTAAAACTACTGGTGCTATGCCTCTTGAGTAGGGCTGAGATTAGACTATGTTTTAATCTTTGAAAGGGGAGAAAAGCCCACCATCCCTCTCATCTTCTCTTCTCTTCTCTAAAATCTCCTTCATCTCTCTCCTTATCCCTGGATATCTAACATCAACCTATACACTGGCTTTG
This sequence comes from Lithocarpus polystachyus, assembly GCA_033629205.1. Taxonomy (NCBI): domain Eukaryota; kingdom Viridiplantae; phylum Streptophyta; class Magnoliopsida; order Fagales; family Fagaceae; genus Lithocarpus; species Lithocarpus polystachyus. The sequence goes on along the minus strand of CM066163.1, from coordinate 96,933,570 downwards.
ATCATGTTCTCAAGTTTCAGAGGCTCTTCAGGTTACAAGCTATTCATCTTTATGAAACTTCCACTTCAATACATTTTAAGACTTTGTTTCAATCTGTACGTACCAATACACCTCACCAAAGGGCACAACTATCTACTATTTTTGCATTTGCCAGAGAGCCCTATAGCCTCTCATAGAAATGGCTGTCTGGGATTTTACAAGGCAAATTCATCATTACAATATATGATTGAAATTCACCAAAATCCTACGTCACATATGGTTATTAGCCAAAATAACTTATGCAGTAAAATTTATTTAAAAACAAAAATATTGAACATCCTACCAAGTGAAAGCCACCCTTCCACTAAACTATTAACAAAATCCAAACTTCAATGGGAATGAAGCTGTGCTCTGCCATTGTTGCAACAATGCATACAAGAATTCAAATATCCCATGCATGCGAACAAACATCCATCCACCCAGAGACATTGGCGCACATACACAGATTTATAGTAAGACTATTTGTTGCTCACTTAACTACAAATCATAAAACAGTTTCTCTCTGCTTAAAAAACCTGCTTGAGTTCATATAAACATTTAAATTAACAATTTTTTTTTCATTTGTTCCTTTTCTACATCGACTAATCGATGGTAATTGCTAATTCTAGATCCACATAGTTACTGTGCCATGAAATAGAGTATACAGCAATACAAATCAATGATAGGAATTCAATTTGGCCCAAGCGACAGAATTGGCAGGTGAAAATCATAATTAATTTGACAAACCAGCTAAAAAATTCACCATCCTTCACCATGTTGTTGCAGAGCATTAACACATTCATCATGTTCTTGCTGAGCATCATAAACATTACAAGTAATAAGTCCTGGCACATATATCAACCTAACCTTGCTTCTCTTCGTAGTACCTAGATGAGAGGCCAAAAGCAGGTGAGAAAAATTGTGTATATACTCACTAGTCAGAAAAAGAGCATGCTGCAATAAGCAGGTCTATAGACTCTACACATTTTAAGAAAAAATTCTATTGAGTTCTACATATATAACCTATGCTTATAAAAGTTCATATAATCAAATATGCTGTATCACACAAAATTTGGGGATGAAGTAAACACAAACAAAATGTTAATTTGAACTCTAAAGGCCCGTTTACAGCTCAGAAGCTCCTCGTAAAGAAGAATGAAAATATCACTCAACAAAGAGATGTTAGAAATTTTAAGTGGCATAATGTGTAACACAGTGGATATGCCCTTTTTCACTTCTACATTCTAATCTAGACCAGGTTTACATTTTTGAATACCACTCAGGAGCTCAAGCCAGAAGAACAAAACCCAATTTATGGCCGAGTAGTAACTCAAGCATAAGCGCACACACTTTGAGCAGAATTCAGAGTGATCACATGCTGATCCCCATACCTATTTAGCTACTTTTACAGATCTAGGCATGTTGTTCAATGTTATTAGAAACTATGCCAATGGCCATCATGCCATGCATTTCTTGTTCAGGTTGAATTGACATAGATTAAATATATCAGTAGACCAAGAGGAACGCAGTAAATAATGTCAGAGAACACTATCCAGTTTCACAATGAAGGCCCCCAGCAAGCTATCATCATTTTCTAAATACATGTGAATGTACTCCAGCACATGCCAAACTTTACCACACTAAAAGTTGGTCTTTCTTTTTTCCTTTTTTTGGACATCCATTCGCCTCTCCTGGCTCCAACAATGTACTATCTTTGACCCAATTTAGTTTTGAACCAACCAAAAACACCCTATCCCAATTCATCCCAATCTTTAACCAAAGAAATGGCAAATTAAAAAGATTACTGATAAATGACCTATGCAGATAGGCAAAAAAAGAGCATATCCATGAGTCCTTGGGTAAAAATAGAAGAATCAAACAATTGTTATGGCACGTTCTTTTTCACAATTCCATTTCTCCAGGGGTTGACTCTCAAATATTGATGATCTCGACCATTCCACTCATTTTTTATAATTGTCACAACAAGTGAGCAATGGGGGAGTCAAAACTAGTTCTCCTCATAACTCATAAGGGAGACCAGGTATCTACAAGGCTCTTAGCTGAAACACTACACTCTTTAATCCACATAACATGCGATACGATGAACCCTGAACAAGAGGATCAAGACTTTGGTAACAACAGTTGTTTGCCTCGAAAATATCACCCAAGGCATTCCTACGATGGAAAGGTGGCATCTATGAACACCGTCTTCATAACTTGGAAGGCTGGAACTAGAATGAGATACAAAACAGAATGAAAGTGTCTAGAGAGGTTGTGGATATCTTTCTGGGTGGATAATATAAAGTTCTGGGCAACCATAATCTCTTATGTATTAAAGGCAACCCTAAGCACATCATATGGCCCTTAGCAGCATTAAAAATCTCAAGGATAAAGGTAGGTATACTCAATAATTTTGCAAGGAATTTTGAGACTCATTCATTCTTTAAAGTGGCATAACAACAAAAAATTGTTGGAAAACTAGAACTTGTATGCAACTAATGGTAGTATGGAAATTCAACGATCTAATGGTAGTCTAATTGAGAAAGTAGCAAGGAATTTCCACTTTATAATTTCTCAGCATCCGCATGCAATTACAAAGCGTTCTTGAGCTACAACACATCTTGCAAGCATTCATCATCTCCCAAATTAAACATAAATATGTATAGGTTACATTAAGCGAACTGCAGTAGCAAACACATGCAAGTTCGAATCTATTGGGACATCAAGGCTACTCCATGTTGAGATGAAAAAGATGAGCCCAGGTATAAATTTGGGAAGAGAGAAGAAAAGGAAGATAAATGAGGAAGAGTAGGGGCAGGGGGTGTTTCAGGAGGATGACATCAGCTTTGTTTAGAAAGAAATGCATTATGAGTGTGGAAAACATTTTATCAAGGGATTCTAGGGATGCCCCAGTGGTTCCAACACCTTTTGTGGTATCCGGAAATTGAGGTACGAACCCCACCAATCCCCTCCCCCTATTTACCTATCAAAAAGAAAAAACATTTTGTCAACTGCGAACAGTTTTTCTTGTTTAAATTTGTTATACTATGCCTGTAATCACCGTGACTTAAAACCTCTGGGTCCTAACCAGGCCTTCTGCCAAGTCTTTTACAGCTTTACTTATGTAACTGCAAACAAATATATTTGAAAAGGAAATTAGTTGTCTTTACCTCCTCAGCAAATTTTATTAAAATGGTTGTTCGAGGCCTTTGCTGACCTTCCATGGGCACAAAATGAGCTGTTACAACAGCTGGAAAACCAGCACTATCCAAAACACCCTTCAAAGATAAAGAAAAAGCCCATTAGAGCCTCCAACATCTAGACTGTCAATTAATAGGAACAAAGGCAATGTAGCACTTACTCTTACTATTCCAGCAACAAATGCCCCACAGTTAAATGTCCCCATGTCTTTTGGAATTGAAATAAATCTACAACACAAATTGGTGTATTAGCTGGAAAATATTGTAAAACTCTACATTTTCAGCTAGTTGTAATATTAGCAATATAAAGTACAAGAGCCAGGAAATTTCTAACCTATTCACAAGGAGCTCCTTTTCGCTGATCATGTATTCATCTTCATGTTCAGTGCCTTTCTCAAGTGAGTCAGCCACCTAATATGATGACAAAAGATGAGATGGTAAGATTATCACTGAATTTGAGTATTTCATGGAGTTAAGTTTTCTAGTCCAGACAAAACAGAAATACACACCAGCATGAAGAATTTCTGGTCTGAATTGTGTATTTAAAATGAAGATGGACAGATATCCAACAGAAATACACCCCTGAATTTTCTACTAAATCAATGACTAAGCAAAGCCCATATAATATTGGTTCATGCAATATCATCATTTATATCGTTCATGAAGTCTAACCAGTAACCTTCACTGTCTAAATGCTCCAGTCTTGAAGAAAATTGTGCAACAACATTGAGTGCACCAGATCTTCAAACAATATAATTAAAATTGCCCACAAACACAAGTAATGCTGATTTTTTTTTAATGAATAAGAAATAATGATGATAAGTTGATAACAAGAAGAACAACATCCATAAATATACCATCGTACTATTGAAAATTGACTAGGAACAAAAATAATAACATTGATTATCTAGTTTAGTTCTGAGTTCTCACAAGTATCATCTACAATTACTATAAAGGCTAAAAAAAGCTAACACAATTACTCTATATACATAATTTTATAATCACGTGCAACTTTTTCCCCTTATTGTGGTAGCAAGATTAAAACCAAAATCCTATTTACCAAAGAAGACAAGTGTTAGAATTACATATACTAAGACGAACTAAAAGATAAAATAATTCATCAAAAAAAAAAACGGTAAAATAAAATGATCCTCGCATTAAATAGAGAATTTGTCTAACTCGTTGTTTGTACTACGTAACCACAATTCACAGTAAATATGCCACATATACTATCCCTACAATAAGGAACCTCATTAATACCAGCACTTTTGTTTTAAAAGTAAAAAATATTATTAGAAGAGGTTGGGCCTTGTGATGGCAGGTGCCTTCCAAAACATTGACAGGTCATGGGTTCAAACCTGGGAATCAGCCTCTCCAAAAAAAAAAAAAGAGGGTCAAGGCTGCCTACAAATCAACTTTCGTAGACCCCGCAAAAGTGGGAGCTTAGAGAATTAAATACAATATATATATATATATATATATCTTATTAGAAAAGGAAAAGAAAATACCACGTATATAGATGTGAACAGGAACTTTCCAAAGTATCCAAATCATAAAGAATGGAAATCAATAAATCTACAAAAGATATTGAAGGAATGCCTCCTAGTGCATGCATTCAGTTGAACAAAAACCACAGGATATGCTCTATGATGACAAAAGTAGGACACCCAACTCCATAAAAAATCCTCTTATTTATTTCATACCGCAGAGTCCAACAAATAGAGACACAGCAACCACACCTTAGCTTCTCTATGGCACTGAAACCATTCTTGGATAGGAAATCAATAAAATCTACAAGAGAAATTGAACAGATGCCTCCTAATGCATGCATTCAATCAAACAAAGACTGCAAAATATGCACTTTGCGGACAAAATTAGGACAATCAACTCCAGCTCTGTTTCAACTGGCTAGACCCATGGAGCTCTGGATTCAGGATGTTAAAGATAGGCACCTCTCACTTCATTTCAATCATTCTTAAAGGAGAAACGAGTGTCATTAGAGCTATGAGTATTCATGGGCCGGGTTTTTGTTTGAACTACCACTTGAACTAAGCACATCATGTTCAATAAATCAATGACCAACGTCGGACCTGCAATGACCAAGTTATCAACTAAATAGAATCTTCAAGTTATCAATCAAAATCTGACAGTTTAGTCAGTTTGGCGAGCCAACAACAACGACAAGGAAATTGATGGCAAGGGAGGGAGAGAAGGGGTTAGCCACTGGCAAATCCTAGCCTCCCACAACAAGATTTCGACATCCCACAACAGATTCTGGCCTCCCTCAGACACAATTAGCATCATCTTACCTACAAATGGTGGTGTTATTAGAGAGTCTTAGAGATCAGTTGTTTGTTTTTGTCACTTAAACCAATGATGATTGGACTTTGTCATAATGAAATAATATTTCAACTGAAACAGGCAGCAAAATCTGTTTCAGTCAGGTGCATGGGTTGTTGAATAGCCCTCATTTGAGCTATAGCTCATTGGTAAAACATCTCTCTCTCTCTCTCTCTCTCTCTCTCTCTCTCTCTATCTCTCACTCTCTCTATGACCTGCATTACCCACAAAAATTTCACAAGATACACCAATAACAAAACTTTTCAAGAACAATTGTGACATGTCCAAATGAATTTTCATTCTATCACTACATTGAAACAGAACTGAGAAAATAAAAACAAGTAAACAGCCAACTTGTAAGTTTGGTGCCATGAAATATACTTCATGTATCCACCACATAAAGAAACATACCATTTTCAGATTTTACGACGATTAAAGGCAAACTTTTCGAGTCAAACAGGTAAAATGGACATAGATTACAAAAAGGCTCATATGATAATCTCATGTGTGCACACACACTAATTATATTAAAGTAGCAAGTATTTCATGTAAAGAAGCGCCTATCTCTAAGAAAGAAAGGGCACTTCAAATTTCCTTAACTTTTAGTTCAGTCAAACACTTAGTAATCCAACTATCAGAACATCCACCTATCTTAATACAAGTTTGTAGCAGGACATACAGAAACTGAGTGACAAAAAAATATTTGGAAAAAAAAATCAATGTTATTGAGAAAGCATTTAAGTGCTGACAAACAATCTTTAACATTTGACCATTGAATTACGGAAAAAATATTAACAATAACAAAAACAACAGCATTCACCTTTCCAAATAACACCTTCCATACTGTGCTGTGTACAAACGAAAGAATGCCCAACAATCGTGTTTCCCTTCTGTTTCCCTGTCATACCAAGAAGAACATCAGCATACATTGTTGCTAACCACATGAAAGAAGACATACATATCACACATACACTGATGCATTATAAACCCCAACAATAATAGCCTACTTTGATTGATGATAAATCAATTCCAGTAAAATCAAAGTAATATACCAATAGAAATGCATTCAGAAAGACATCAATCCAAAGAAGAACTTTCAGTTGCATGCCATACCTTATCCCTATGGCAAAGAAGTTCCAAAACTCGAGCCCCAACAGCATAGCCTGCATCCTCCAGCCTGATCCATTTGAACAAGGCAAAATTTAATGAAAATTCAATGTAAGTAGCTAGTATAAGGTTTTCCTAATCTTCCGATCATACAATTCCTACAGTTTTCCTTTCTTCTTTACACTCTCTTCTTTTTCTTTTCTTTTCTTTTCTTTTCTTTTCTTTATTAGTGATTTTTTCATTGAAATAGTACAAAAAGGGGTCCTACCCTAGCGCTAGGGAGGTATACAAAGGAAGAGCCAACAGAAAAGAAAAAATACTAAAAATTTCTAAAAAAATCCATAGCGCCGAAGAATTCAAGCAAATTTGAAGTATAAAAGGAATTAGACGCTTATAAGTTCACTAATACATCTTCAAAAATAAAAATTTCAACTTCATCAGAGGTAAGTTCTTCTTCCCCTCGAAACAAAGTGGGTTCCGATCTCTCCATATGCACCACAATAAGCATAACACAATAGCCTTCCTGTCATCCCAATTAAATTTATTCTCAAATTTTATAAAATTCTTCTGCTTATTCATCATTATCTAACCTAGTCGAATCGAGGAAATCTATATTTGCAACAAAAAATAAAACAAAACACCTTAGAAACTTTCATTTTCGTCAATGTTTCTCAAAAACATGTTACAATATAATAATGACTCCAAATCAAACACAAAATGCAAAAGTAGTACACAATTGGGCGATTATAATAGTAATTAAGAATGAAACCTTCGTTCTAACTCGGCAATATTGTCCACCTGCGTCTGATTGTATTGCACAAGCTCCGAAAACAAGAACGCAAACGCACTCAAACTCACCTGCAACCAAACAAAAAAAAAAAACCTCAATCTATAAAAGTAAAAAAATGAAAAAAACAGATAATCAAAGGAAAATATAAAAATTCCAAATTCGCTGTCTCTGCTTCGCTAGTTCAATCTATAAAAAAAAATGTAAATACTTTGAAAGGTTTTGAGTGAGATCTAAGAGGAAATGGAAGTTGTAGAGCGGAGAAAGCAAAAACAAAGTGAAATTCTAAATTGGCTTCATTTTCGGAATTAATTAAATAAATAAATAAAAAGAGCAAAGTTGGAGAGAGAGAGAGAGAGAGACCTCTTGCTTGCCCTTGCTGAGAGGCTTGTCGAGAACGTTCGAGTACTGCTTGATCTTCCCAACTCCGATCATCGTAATCTTCTCTTTCTTTGTGTCTGTGTGTGTGTGTGAAGAGAGGACGTACAGCAGATCGAGAAAAGAAGCCTGTTGAACTAGAGTTTTGTAATGGACACTCCTTGTTTTTTTTTTTTTTTTTCTTTTTTTTTTTTAATGCTGCAATATATATGTTTTAAAATTTAAATTGATTTTTTTTTTTTTTTGATGAATTTGAAAATTGATAACATTTTTGAAGACTAGCAATATTATGTTCTAAAATTGGGGTCTAAAGTAAAGTATGTCATTAAAATTGAATAGTCCCAAACTCCCAAATTTGTTTATGATTTAATATAGATTCTCAATTAAATTAGTAATGGTTGGTTTTTTTTTTTTTTTTTTTGAAGAGAATAGTCATGGTTAGTTTTTTTTTTTTTTTTTTTTTTTTGAGGGGGGGGCATAGTCATGGTTAGTTAAGTGTATTTTTTTTTTTCCATTGTTTTATTACATTCGAAGTTAGACTTTATGTCCCATCAAAAAAAAAAAGTTTGACTTTATGTTAATTAATAGACAGGTTATTTTTTTACTAGTTGTGCTATTGTTATTTTTTTGTACTTAACTTGAATCAAATTACTATTTTTCCTTTCTCAAAAAAAAAAAAAAAGGCTTACTATTTTTCATGTAGATTTCAGTTAGCTTAATTAGTAAAGTCTCTAATATTTTGGTTTGATGATAATGAACTATCATCAAGAGCGAACGTCATAGGTTGAAACTCTCTTAAAAATAAAATAAATAAAAAAACTTACTATTTTTCATTGGTACATTAATCACCCCTTTTTAACATAACCAAATCATCTCAAGCTTACTCTCACTCAGTTTTTCATCAATTGGAGCCACCATTATTTTCAAACAATTTCCAAGTTTTGAATCCTATTTTTTTTTTTGTATTTTCAATTGTACACTGCTTCTTTACAACCAAAAACTCAATACCATAGAGCATGGAAAATCTAAAGGGAATCTTATAAAATCTTCCAATTCACTTAATAGGTATCTACAATTACACAATATTCTTGATGTGCTTCTCCATTTCATCCACATTGCTCTTATCGTATTATTCACATCATTTTCAATTTATTAATCTTTATAAATTATTGATCAAAGATATCGAAAGCTCTCACTTTTTGGTATCTCTTGACCATCAAGTCTTACTACCCTCTTCATCTGTGTTTCTACTTTTGTTAAACTTAAGATTCCACATATTCTATTTCAGTCATACTTAATCAAAAGCCTTTAAATTCTAAAGTGTCTCGTTCAAATTCTAACTTTGCATTAACTCTACCTCTAACTTCATCCTTTAAAATTTTAATGTTTGCAATAGACATACACCAACGGATTTTCTCTTAAATTAATTTAAATTGAGTTTAATAAAATAATTAATACAATAAAGAAAGAAAAAAAAAAAAACCAAACTCAATCTCTCTAATTCTAACATTCTGCAACATAAAAATAAAAAATAAAAAAAATGAAAACGAACCAGTTAGTGATGATTTCTTTTACATGGTTTACTCATGCTCAATTATTGAATCCACTTTGTTTGCTAAAATTATTGAATCCATCTAGAGAGAAAGCATAAGTTTAATTTAATACCTTGTTAAAAAATCTAGTATTCTACTGATGAGATAGAAGCTAAAAATAGTATTTTATATAAATTTTTTTTTTTTTCCCTTCCTTAGAATGTGTGAGGAGTTTTATTTTAGTAGTATAGTTTTTTTTTTTTTTTTTTAATAAATAACACTTGCCACAACGTGAGGATACACTCACGAAATCGTGTTTTTGAGGTCCGAACTTTTACTGGAAGCGATATGATTTCCAAAAAATCAGTGCAAAAAAAATAAAAATACTCATTAATATTTTAAGAGCAATATTATTATGGCCCGAAGTTGGATTGTCCACTTGCCAAAACTATAATGAGCGCAATAACAAGACCACATGCCTTAGGCATGGACAGGGCTTTGATTTTGAAAACCCGAATTTGACCGACTGGTTGAACTAGGTTAACCTAAAACCAAGGATAATTAAAGAATTTACGATAGTTTGAAAGCAATCACAACTTAAAAATGTTCAAATCGCTTTGAAAACCATACTAAAAAATAACATTTACTTATTGTTTTGACCATAACTTTTGATCCACAAAAATTTTTTGAGTGAGACTTGTTTTCATTGGAAAGTAGACATACTGGGTTTCAATTATAACACACAAATTTTGTCTAATTTGGATTTATATTGAGTGAGTTATGACCGTTTGAAGTTGAATCATCAGAGCTGCTAGGAATTAAGGTATGTGTACGCATGAATTAAGTGTGCGTGCGCACACTCAGAAAGATGCATATGCACACTCATTTTCTGGGCACTGAAACTTCATTTTTTAGGGCCCAAAACATCATTCTTTGATGTGGGCCTGCCCCTAGACCCTTGAAAACGTCCAAAAGACTTTTAAAAAGACCTGAGAAGCCTAATTTTAACTTATAAATACTCACCTTATGTCTCCAATAAAAACCCTAGCTAGAAAGAGTTTATTTTTTGCCTCTATTTTCCCTAAAACCCTAGTTCATCTTTTCTAAACTCTCACACAGACCTAAGCACGTTTTTTAAACATTCAAAACCTCTCTTTAGTTAGTTCTAAGGCAAAAATTAATGTTTTAATTTGATTTTTGAAAACCTTTTCAACATTTTTTGTTCTTGAGTTGTGATTCCTAAAAACTATTGTGTTCTTTAATTCCTTTGTTCTATCAATCTAATCTTTGTGTTATAGGCACTGAGGGGTCGGTTAAACAAACTCTAAACTCATAATCTTAAGCAAGGTGAGTGTTCTTCCCATGATATGATTCACAAGAGTTCTTGATATAGTTTCTCTAGTTTTTGTATTTTGTTTGCTTGTTGATTTTAATTATGTTTGATATGCTTTAATTTGATTTTAGGTTGTTTATAATTTGTTTTGGTTGCTCTTGTTTTATTATTTTAGTTTTATGTAAGTTTAACATGATCATTTGTTTAACGTAATTTACAATACTTATTGATTGGTTTTTTGATTATTTGTTTATATTGCTTTGTTTTGTTTCCCTTATGTTAATTTAGTGTTTAGGGTTCTAACATGCTTGCTTGATTTCTGTTTTAATATATTTGAATGATTAAATCATTAAAAATGTGATTTTTCAGTTATGTGTTAAAAGATGCGTACATATCATCGAGTATGCATGCACATGGTTTCGAGTATGCGTGTGCATGGTTTTGACTATGCGTACGCATAATTGAGTATGCGTACACACCCTGAATTCAGATTATGGCAAAATCTTGTTTTTATTGTTTTAATAATTTTTCACATGTTATTTGATTCTGTTTGACTCTGTTTAGGCTAATTATTGTGTTTAATTATTTTCCATGTTTGTTTGAGTCTTTTTGCCATGTTTGGTTCATTTGATTTTTTTTTTTCCCTTGTGTGTTTTATTTATTTTTTATCTTTTCCATTTTTAATATATTTGTTTGATTGTGTTTTATTTGTTTCATTTTATATTGTGATATGTTTTTAATTGTTGTATGTGCTCTTTTATTTAAGTGATGATGTATGTTTAGGTTAAAGATTAGGGCTCTTTTAATAACTTCTTTATCTAAATATGGCATAACAACACATAATGGAGGCCAGCTCACAAGTCGAGCGGTCTTGAGTGCCTAACACCTTCCTAAGCCATACCTAAACTCCGGACTCATAATCTCGTATGCAGAACTATGCGTGTAAGTGATTGGCCTAAAAGGCCTAATATGGTTCTTAGACCTAATCTAGGTGACGACTCTATTTTTCACTTTCCACCAGAGTCCACTCCAAGGCCGAGGTGTGCTCCCTCGTGCCCACAATAAGGGATGCAGAATGCGAAGAAAGATCTTAGCTAAATATGGTTGAACCGATGCTTAATCTAAGGCCTTGTTGAATTTGGATCTAGCAATGTGAGGTTGTTGTTCGTTGCAACTCAAATCAGTAGCCACGCTATTGATGTTAAGATCTTGCCAAATTGATGTTTTGAGGCATTCAAACCACAGTTGGACTAGCTGATTCAACAAACCACTTGCAGGCTCAAATAGTTCTAGTGATGCTATTGATGTTGAGATCTTGCCAAATATAAGGCACGCATAACGCAAAGAAGGATCGTAGCTAAATATGGGCGATGCAATGCTTAATCTGAGGCCATGTTGAATTTGGATCTAAGTTGTCGTCTGTTGCAACTCAAATCAGTAGCCACGCCATGAAGCTATAAGCTCCGTTATGCCACCATGAGCCATCGTACGCCGCTACAGGCTCAAGCAACACCATATTTTTTTTTTTTATGTGAGCTCATATGGTTACAAAGATTGTACTCTTTAGTCACAAGAATTGCCGAGGTGTACACATAATTTTCATTAAATAAGAATTACATGGTCACGAAATAGTGTAACAAATTATTAATTTATATTGATTTGTATATATGTGAGTACAATCTTCTGTATGACTCTTTACACTGAAAGAATATAATAAAACTGCTCTGATTTGATCTTCAAAGAACTTTATGATCCGAAGGGCTATGAAGCTTGATCTTGAATCGTACTTTGATGTCTCCAAGTTGGATGTATGATTGGATGTATTTAAGTTATGATTTAAAGTTGAGAGCCATTAGCTTGATCTTGATTTAAATTGAAGGAAAATCCCTACTTTGATTTGAAGAAGTAGAAATGAGATTGATTTTTTAGGGAGCAAGAATGCTCTTTTGGACTTAGAGATGACTCTCTATTTTGTCAAAATGTCAGTAATGTTTTTCTCTCTAAATTTTTATTTTTTTCTCATATGGGAAGCCTCTATTTATAGGCATTTCAATAGTATTTAATTTGAAATTTTCTCTCATATTTATTGAGAGTTAATTATGAATTTAATTTGGTCTTTCGTTTAATAAGAACTTTCCATATAGGTCTTTTCTTTTAACGTTGCCATATGTCATTCTTCATTTGATGTTGCCGCATGACTTGATTTTTTTTTTTTTTTTGCTGATCGTCTGATCACAAATATTTGATCATGAACAATCGAACGGTTGTGAATACATCATAAAATTTTGATGTCTACACAAGGCTATTTTGGAATACAACTCTGTTCTTGGTTTTTTCGTCTACGTATTATGTATATTATTACTATTCTTTACATGTTTAAGTTTTGTTTGTTTGCTTTATAAAAGTTGCAAAAATACTTTTTGAATGGTGTTTAGATGTCTTTAGATTTTTTATTTAGTTGATTTTGCTATTTTTTACAAATTTAATCTATTTATTTGTATTTTATCAATTATTAAAGTAATTATGACATCATCATGGTTCAACTTTCGGTTGAACCCTAATCCAACCTTAAAAACCTATATCTCTACATTTTTCAATTCTTATAATGGTTTGATTTTTGAAACCATAATGACAACTGTCTTTTAAGAATTGACCTTAATACAGGGGAAAGCTTCGTACATTTGGGCCAAATTTGCAACTGTCTCCTTTTTTGAATCTTCGTTGCCAGTTTTAGCAAGATTTACAATTTTCGTCATAATTTAGCAAGTTTAAACCAGTTTTGGCAATCAACCCATGGAGTTATAAATAGTATTGAGAAGTAGCTTTGAGCCACTTGGCAGTAGGATTCATTTTTCTGTACTTGACGTAGAAGGACTTATTGGCTATTTAACGGCCATCTCGCCGCAAACCCAAGCCTATTTGTTTGACCCGTGACCACTCCTAAATTTTTAAAAAGAAAAAAAAGAAACAAATCCATTATACTTCTCAATATGTTTATGGAGACTATTTACAGAGTGTTTGCTTTTAATGCTCAACGCCTGAAGTAAATATTTCCTACTTTAATTAAAAATTTATTAGCCATTGCTCTTGTACGAGAGTGAAGAGTGATAACATATATTCATCATCTAAAGAAAAAAAAAAAAAGTGTGCACAAATAGATCATGTCATGCACCACAAAATCTCACCTTCATTATGGAGATTTACGCACGAAACTCTTGTGAACTGTAGAACCCATCTGTTACTCACAAACAAACAGTAGAATTCAATTACTGTTACTTAAAAAACACTTTATTGCATTTCCATATGCACCGGATTTGCTATTATCATAACCAAAACAAGCACATTATTAGAGAATTGAGCAAAAACCGGAAGCTTTATTTGGTTGATATATATTTCACATGTCATGGACTCTTTATTGTATTTACCAACCAAGGTTCTTATGTATCTCGGCGCAAGGTCCTCCCGATGACTATATATAAATCTAATTTTTAAACAACTTCATAAATACTTGTCACACTTACCCAAGCATATCATGCCTAGGCTTTAGAACATGATATTTTCATATCGATCATATAAGGGGGCAAAATATTTCTCAAGACTTAAATTGCAAGCAATATCGTCAATATTTCAATTATTTATTTACTTGTGCAAGTCATTGATATAGAAAACGTTTAGATGAAGAATCGTGTCATTTTGTTATCCCATGATATTTTATCAATATCAATTGTATAAGGGGGCAAAATTTGCAAAATAACACATTTTTTAATATTAATTTCTTAAATTGATATTATTTAGAATTTATTTGGGGTATAGCATGTAAAAAAAAAATCATGTCTATTTTATCACTTAAAGTCGTGTTTTCAAAAAATGATTTTAGCAGGATTTGATTGAATTTTGAGTGAGGTAGTGTTTTTGAAACATAACTTCAACATTTATCGCGTTTTCAAAAACACAATTTAAAAAAAAGAGGATAAATTTATAAATAATTGTTTTTAAAATAAGATTATCTTGTAAATTTTGTCCATATAAGGATGTCAAAGGTTTTCACTTTTCCTATGTCATGGAATTGCTTTTGTTTATTTGTTCACTTATAACAAGTGGGCAAGGGGGGTTGAACCCAAATTCTTATTTACTTGAGAATTGGATTGTGCCATATTAAATTACAATAGGCTCATAGTAGATAATTGAATATTTCATTATTTCTAGACATATTTCTATTTTTTTTTACAACTTAACAATAAAGTTAACAAGTTTGTTTTTTTAGTTAGACAACGAGAGAGGGAGAATGTGTGATCGATAGACGTTTTAGTTTTTAGTGAAAACAAATTTAGAACCTGAAGTACCTGAACTCCTAGTAGGTTTTGTTTGGACTTTGCCACTTTTGGGAGTGAATTAACACAAGTACAAATAGAAGTAGCACAACCCATAAGAAAAATTGAGAGGATACTTTCATCCCTAGATTGTATCACCAACACTTTCTCAGTCCAAATTAACAAATCCCAAATTGCTCAGATGCCCCCAATTTGATTTCCATACCAAACTATTAGGCTCAAATTAGGGAAATGAAGTTCACCAACAAAAAAAAAATTAGGGAAATAAAATGACAAAACTTAAATACATTATTTTAAGTGCTGTTTTTTACATTTTTTTTAATTCAGCAATAAATTTTTTTTTTTATAAAATTAAAGTATATTTTTAGCTAAGTACGGTAACTAAGTTTGTCCGAAATGAAATAGCGAAATTGTGTCCTAAAAGCAAATGCAGATAACAATAACAATAGGTCAATAAATTTGAAAAGCCAAAATTGTGAAACGGAAACACACAATTTATTAGGCGCAAACAAAAGAAAAAAGAAAAAAGAAAAAAAAAAGAAAAGAAAAGCGTAACATTGTTATTACTCACTCTTTTAACACAAACACATTGCTTCACACAACCTTCCACAAAAACTCAAAGCCCTTCTTCTGTTTCTCTCTCTAGAAAAAAAGAAGGAAAGAAAGAAACACTCTTTCTCTCTCTAATGGAAGACGACGACGAGTTCGGAGATCTGTACACGGACGTGCTCAGACCTTTTGCTTCTTCGCCGTCGTTATCCTCTGCTTCGCAGCCTCACCAACCGTCGCCTGCGCCACCGTCTCTCCACCGTCCGATCGATCTCAACCCAAAGAGCAGCAAAGACGACGATGGGATCGTTTTCGGACCTCCTCACTCTAATTCCACTGCGCCCAATCAAACCCTAGCTCCTCAACCTAAGGAGCCTCTTCGCGAAGCCGTCAAGCTCGATTTGGCGCCGACTTCGATTGCTCGCGAGGATTCAGCTGGTGGTGCTAGGGTTCTGGAAGCCGGAGATGTTGAATTGCCGAGAAGGACTGGTCCGGAGGCTGGTGTTGTTGAATCGAAGACTTTGAGCCGAGGAGGAGGTGAAGGAGCTGTGGATTTGATGGATAAAGATGTGAATTTTGATATTGAGGAGGGTAATACTGGAATTGAAGATATCGGCTCCGAGCCAATCATTCCAGGACTCTCCGGTGGTGGCGGAAGCAGCAGCGGCGGTGACGCGATGGTGCGTGGTTTGACGGTGAATCTGGAAGCTTCTAGAAAGGACGATGCCAGCGGAGGAGGCGGTGGCGGCAGCGGCGAGAATGATTGGGACAGTGATAGTGATGACGATTTGCAGATAGTGTTGAATGATAACAACCATGGGCCCATGGCAATGGAGAGAGGCGGAATTGGCGGCGAGGAAGATGATGACGATGAAGATGGGGACCCGCTGGTTATTGTGGCGGATGTGGAGCTGAATCAGGAGATGGAGGCGCAAGAATGGGGCGACGATGCAGCGCAGGCGGCCGATGGAGAGAAGAAGGAGACTGGGGATGCTGGGAAGGTTATTGGTGGCGGTGTCCACGTAGGAGCGGTGGTGGCGCCGAAAATTGGTTATAGCAATCATGGGTATCATCAATTTCATTCTCAGTTTAAGGTCAGTGAGTTATATGTTGTTGCTTGAAAATCGGGAACGATTTTGTGTATATTGGGGTTGTGTGTTTTCCCCTTATTTGATGAGAATTAGAGTGTAGTTATGGATTGTAATTTTTGTAAAATGAAGTGGGAAATTGATGCATTGGATTTCGATTTGTGTTATAGTTATCAGTTTTTTTATTTTTATTTTTGGTTTGTTGTGTTTGAAAAAGTAGAAAGGAGTGAGTGCCCAAAATGTATTTTCTTGTTCACCAATTCTGAGTAATGGAAATGAAAATTGGTTGCCTTAATAAGTGTTTGATTATTCTTACTGTTTGCTGAGATTTTATTTATACTTAAAGTAAAGGCAGCTGCTTTTAGCTGGCTGGTAAAATCATCTGGCTAAGAGAAGTTTCAGCCATGATTCATTTTTGGGATTTACGAGCAATGGAAGAGATCAAACTGATTTCTCTTCATTCCAATCACTTAATTTAAAGTGGTTTATCCTTGTAGTTTGGTTACTTTGGTAAAATCCTCTACCTGGGTTTTGATTTGAAAGTCAAATGTGAGGACAGTAAATGGGGCCCTCTTCAATCTATAAGATATATTTTGTGTTTAGTGTTTAAATCTGTAGAAGAGTTCTGTGCATTGTGGGTTTTACGTGTCATACTGTTTATTTCCACATCTAGTGTTAGGATTTGGCACTGTTTCTGAAGTAATTATGAAGAAATTTCACAATATTGTTCTGATGGGCCCCTTTTTCTTGAGCAATCCTTCCATGGCATTAATGACGCAATAAAAAAAATGCAGCTGATCTATAGGGAACCTTTGAGATTAAACCTTATTAATGTTCAACAAAATGTTGGCATTATATGTTCCAATATTTGTCTCCATAATTGTCGTCGTTGTCACTACCATCTATCTCTTTCAATGCTGCTTCTCTGATATGAAAGAAGAAAGATATGCTGTTAATACAATTTGGAAATTTTTTTTTTTTGAGAATCCTACAATTCGGGATTATGAGTGAGCAAACTTGTATCCTGGTTATGCCACAATGAATTTATATGTGGCATGCCTTAATTGATAAGTGATCTATTGCATTTACCATTTACAGCAGTGTTGACATGATTGGGTTGGTTGAGAAGGGGCAGCTATTCCTAGAGCAGTTTATTTACCACCATATCATTTACTTTATGAGCAATTACAAATCCAGATGCATTTCAATTAAAAGTACATTTCTGGAACTGTGGACAGCAATACTATATTATGTATTTGAGAAAATGGATTCCTTGATATGTAAATTAAAGGGAAAAGTTACTTAAAAGTTACTTAAAAGTCCTTTTGAAGTCTGTTTATTCCTAGTTAATATTTTTTTTGGGAACTCTTGCCCCTGGTCTTCGCTTCAGTTGTTGTTATTTTGCAATGATTCATGGTTTATATACCAAAGATTGTGTGCTTGATACACCTCATAGTCTCTAATCCTGGATGCATTGTACCAAACCGTTTTTGTCTAGAAGTGGAAAATATAATAATCAAGCTTTACTTTGTATTTTTCAGCCATAGTCTCCAGCCTGTGTTCTGACAAGTGGTTAATTCCATGTGGTGGTATGGTTATCTCAGGGGTATCATATGTACTTTCAAGCTATTAGAAACAAATAATTTTAAATCTACAGTTATTGCCATTTGCCTTGGCATTTGGATTGAGAGACTAATTGTGATAGGACTATAAAGATTAAATTATATCTTCTTTGTATCTTTTTTCATCATTATCGTTTCAAATTTTTAGAATTATGTCTTCTGTTTCTGACTTGAACTAAATACAAACATGTTCTTAGAAATTTTTCAATAGTCATTCCTAGGAAGGTTGATCTTCCCCCTCTTAACTCTTCTCTTTACTGGTCAGCTTGTATCTTAAATTCAACATAAGTAACAGTATGTGTCAATGATACTTTCAGAACTTCTCTTTTGGTTTATTAAGAAAAATTCTGCTGTAGCTGCAATTGTTCTCTTTGTATGGCTAAAGCATATTTTAACTGTTGTCTTATACCTGTTTGCTTTTCCTGTCTTTGCATGTAAAACCTTATGTTTATTTTTTGTTAACCTGCAGTATGTTAGACCTGGTGCGGTGCCAATGTCTGGGGCAGCTACCTCCATTCCTGGAGGAGGCCCTGGTCAAGTTCGTCCACTTGTCAACATGGGTCCTATGGCTGGTCGCGGTAGAGGTGAATGGAGACCAACAGGAATTAAAAATGCTTCTCCAATGCAGAAAGGTTTCCACTCGGGTTTTGGATTGCCTGCCTGGGGCAACAATATGGCGGGGCGAGGTTTTGGTGGTGGTGGACTAGAATTCACGCTTCCTTCTCACAAGTAATTTTTGATTGGCTGCGTATGCTGGTTGCTTGTTTTTCTTTCATGATCATCATATGTTATTGTTAGTTGTCTTGTTATTAGCTTTATGAAAGGCCTCGGTTAGAGGTGGTTTCATTAACATTGTGTTGTAGAGGAAGGTTTTGGGATAAAATCCTAGGACACACAAGTGTCAACCTTTGATGTGTATGCCATTATTGCCTCTGAACACAAACACATGCATATTGGAAGTTTGGGACTTCTTACGGAACTCTATAGTTCATCTAAATGGGATCTAACTGATGTAGGTTTGGTCATTGTACTTTATTTTGTTAAATATTATTGTTTAGCTTGTTTGTGTTTCTGTGGGTTTTATCAGCTGATAATATATTAAAATAACTGTTGGATGATTTGCTAAGAAGCATGGACAGGGCAAATGTCCCTGCATGTCCCACAAAAATATTATTATTAGGGTTTACTAACTAATTATTATTATTATTATTATTATTATTATTATTATTATTATTATTTTAAAAAAAAATTGGATGAGACATGGCCAAGCTTTAAGTTGAAAATAAAATGTAAGGCCTGAAATTTTGGAAGAGCATGATGCATGATGGCCTACTATGAGTTGTGGCCTGTTTTAATACCAAGAGGAGGGAGCTGGTGAGGACCATGAGGAAGTGACCATATTGGTGGAGATCAAAGAAGAAGAACAAAGAAGAAGAAGAAAAGATTTCAAGGCACAAGGGTAGGCAGCAGAGTTTAGAGGAACAGACTTTCTACCCGGCATCGGAAAGGAGTTCATCAATCTTGGAGCTTTGGTGGTGAATTAGGCCTAGCTACCTCTTCTCTGTGTGTGTGTGTGAGTGGTGATTCTTGAGGAAAGGTTTTTTTTTGGTTTAAAGTAAGGAAAGTGAGAAAAAGTTATAATTGAGTAGAACATAAGAGTATTCTGAGCCTGAAAAGAAAAAGTAGTAGTGGGCAGATTGAGCCAGTTGGCTCCATAAGATACTGGAACAAGGGCCTTATATATTGAAGGATGTGGGTTTCCTTAATTTTGAAAAAAGGGATTCATATAGAGAAATTATATTTGCCAAATGGATTAATTAATTAGTAAATAAAGATTAACACAAAATATATTGCATTTTAACCCTTAAATTATAATAAATTATACCTAAAAATATATTAATTAATGTTGTGTCCCTAGCTTATTCTGTCCTAGTTTTTCAAGAATTGCACTGTTTGCTGTCCTTTCCTTTATATCGATGAGTCTGATTGCCTTCTTCACATGTTGGATGATTAGAAAGAGATTTTGCTAAAATAACCAAGGAAACGACAGGCCTTCATTTGAGGGATAATTCCCTTTGATTCTCAAACCTTTACAGCTTGTGAACAACCAGAGTACAGCTTTGAGCCCCATCAAATGCTTTTTGGAAAAAAGAGGGTATTTGGTAGCAAGAACAGAAAGAACTTTTAAGAACCGTAAAGCTCTTTTGTAGTCTAATAGTAAAAGTTGAAATTTGGAGATTTTAGGGAAAAAAAAAATTCTACTATTTAGTATTTAATTTTTAAGCTTTATAAATCCAGAGATTTAAAGCACTTTCAAGGGCATGGTGAAGACAGATACAGTTTAAACTTTTGGTGGTATACTGTAGTATTCTTAATCTTGAGGTGGACCACCAAACGTCTGTCTGTGATAGGTGTTGACCTGTGTTCTTAAATATCCTTTAATCAGATATGTTTAACTAATTGAATCATATAATGTCACATTATTTGCAATAGGTAGGTGTCCCGCCTAATATGCTACTGTTCTAGTCAAAATAAGAGACAGTGAAAGTAATAACTAATAAATGGTTTTAATTCTGACATCCTTAACCGTTCTAGGGATCATATTATAATCAGGTTTTTAGAATCCTTACTCTCTTTTATTGTTATGAGATGCCAACAATCTTGTCAGTCAAGAGGGGGAAGAAATCTTTTGTTCATTGCTAGATTGTTTTGACTATTGTGATGGAGTTTAGTGTTCATTATTAACATGCTTGTGTCTACTATATAAATTCCATCTTGTTCCAGCAGTGCAGAAAGTGAAAAAAGAGCCAATTTTTCTTCTTGCAGGATTCCTTTTTTCTCTACCATTTTGGATGTAGTGGTCCATCTTTTATATTTCTGCATTCTAGGGTTCTGTTAAAGAATTGAGTTTCCAAAATTTTTTTTTTTTGGTCATGATTTGCTCATGTAGCCCTCTTGAATATTTTCAGGACCATATTTGATGTTGACATTGAAAGTTTTGAGGAGAAACCATGGAAATATCCTGGCATTGAAATATCAGACTTCTTCAATTTTGGTTTGAATGAGGAGAGCTGGAAAGATTATTGCAGGCAGCTGGTAACTTTATTAACCTTGAATCATAATGTTGGCCATGTAAATGAAAACTAAGTCCCTGCATATTAATTTTTCAGGAACAACTCCGCCTAGAGTCTACCATGCAAAGCAAAATTCGTGTTTATGAAAGTGGGCGAACAGAGCAGGTAAAGAGGTTGAGGTCTTTATGTATCTTGGGACTTGGAAAAGTTTATTGTGGTTTTCAATAGAATATTTGGCTTCTATGCTCAAGTTATTTTACCAGAAAAAATCTTTTATTGCTTTTATTTCCCCAGGAGTATGATCCAGATTTACCCCCAGAATTGGCAGCAGCCACTGGTGTTCATGATGTTCTGGCTGAAAATGCAAATTCTGGAAAGTTGGATGTTGGACAAAGTGATTTAGCAAAAGGATCTGCTCGTGTGCGGCCACCTATAGTACGTGCAGCTGTTATGTTATTTTTTACATGAAGATTTGTGGACAACTATATTCTGCCGTTAATTTTTACTCTTTATTTTCATATTGCTCTCTTCTTTTTCTTTGCCTTTCTAACTGTCACAATATTTACACACAGCTTTTTAGCAATCATGGTAAAAAAACTGTATGTATGAGACAATTGTGTTTATTTGCTATATTAGCGTCTGGGCTCATCTATTTTTATTCCCCTCCAGCCAACCGGGAGAGCAATACAGGTTGAAGGTGGTTATGGTGAGCGTCTCCCCTCCATTGACACTCGACCTCCTCGCATGCGTGATTCAGATGCAATTATTGAGGTATGTATTTATATTTGTCTTTAAGTGCACTGATCTAATTGTGGGATTGGATTCTTCATTTCATATGCGGTGTAGATAACCAGGGGTATTTCGGTGAACAGATTGTCTTGCAGGACTCTGTTGATGATGATTCCTCCACAGGAAATGCCCCAGAGCAACCAGACAACGAAACCCCCAGAGAGGATTTTAGAGGTGGCGATGTAGCTGAAGAAGACGCGGAGCAGGTGGACAGTGAGTATTTTGATGGTTTTCCACAGG
The DNA here is from genome assembly GCA_033629205.1 of Lithocarpus polystachyus. Lineage (NCBI taxonomy): Eukaryota > Viridiplantae > Streptophyta > Magnoliopsida > Fagales > Fagaceae > Lithocarpus > Lithocarpus polystachyus. Next base: position 96,911,182 of record CM066163.1, on the reverse strand, counting down.
CTTACAATGTTCGAAAGAGAGATCTTGGAAGAAGAATGCCATCTGTGAATTCTGGTCAGGATAACTTGAACGATGGGGATGGAATATCATCCTTCCCTCCAGAAGCTCCAGTCCAGATTTCTGGTTTGAGGGGGCAGACTAGCGGGAAAGTTGGTACTCCTTATGATGAAAGGTATGAAATAAGTCTTGGAAATAGATGTAATGTCTGATATATGTTCATAGAAACCTATCTGTTATTCTGGTCAATTTGATCTTTCTTTATTCTAACACATTCCTTTAAGTTAGGAAGAGAAGTCCACCTCAATGCAACAATCCTTAATTCCAAGTGCTTGGATTGGATTTGCAATCCTTGTCCCACCTTGTGCCTTGGCCTTGTGTTCTATCTTAAGTTTTTACAGGCATTTTTATACAAAAGCTTAGGATGTCATCGTCTGAACATGTGAATGCATGTGAATTGTAGAAGCAAATTAACTTGCATTTCACGTGTATTAGAGAATCATGGTAAAAGGATTCCAAATGATATATTGGATAACAAAGAATAAATGTAAAATTACTTATGATCTTCTTAGATGGTGAGAGAAAAAATAGTTCCAAATTGATCATTCTCAAAGTAATTGTCTGCTCTTTCTGTCCAATCAATAAAAGGGATTTGTCAGTATTCTCATTTGGAGGTTTTCAGTTGGCATATATACACTTTTGCCTTGTGTACTTCATCAGTTACAACTTATGATATTGTAGTTAGCTGTTACCCAGTTTTGTTCATATTTGGCTGCATATAATATTTATTGACTGAAACATATTCGTTAAAATGTTTAATCTTTAACATATCTTTTTGTTATAGCCTGATCTGGAATTATTATTAACTTGTAAAATGTTTGTCAAAAAAAAAAAACTTGTAAAATTGCATCAGACTCGACAAATGCATTTTAACGTGCGCCTTTTGAATACAGGCGGACACAGGAAAGAGCACGTGACCAATCCCCTCATATGGCTCCCAGTCGAAGTACACGTGATGGGAAATTTCATGATGATCAGAAGGAAGAATCAGTTGAAAGCTTGGATGGTAAACATAGTCCGCGGTTATCATCTCCTGTCACGGTTAGGGTTGCCAGAGAGTCAAGTGTTGAGCAGAAAGATGCTGAACATGATGAGCTCTTGCTAGCTGATGGAAGCCCTGTGATGGAAAAGGATGAAATGACTTTAAATACAATTGGCAAAAATGACACCCTCAAGGATGGAGTGTTAAATAAGCAAAAATTGAGTTCTCGTGTCGAACAACCTGTGCTCCAAGAATTTGATGAGGGTGAGGACTCAAAGGCTGCAAGAAGTAGTGAAAACAGCAAAGCTAGGTCAGGAAGCAGCAGGGACTATCAGAAGTGGCGGGATGGGGCTGATGAGGAAGTCATTCAAGAAGGACGTTCAACACGCACAGAGAGCATGAAAAGGCACCTTGATGACAATGAACAGGGTCTCCGAAGAAAGAATCGTGATGGAAGACAAGATATAGAAAGAAGTCGCATGGCAGTAAAAGGAACGGAAGATTACCCCTATAGAGACTGGGATCCTAGCTCAGGTCATCAGATGCATATGAAAGCTGATGGATTTAATAGGCGAAAGGAGAGGGACAATCCTGAAATTCCTTGGCAACGGAGAGATGATGATCCTTACAACAGAAGGATTAGAACTGAAGAAACGAGGAAGAGGGAGCGTGGTGAGGAAATGGGATCCAGGCATAGGGGTAAGGTTCGAGATGGCGAGAGGAGTGACAAAGATGAATTTCTCCATTCAAGGAAACAGTTAGATAATGGAAACTATAGGATTCCTTATGATAAGGAGGCTGGATCACGCCACAGGGAAAGAGATGATGGTCTGAAGAGTAGGTATGAAAATGTGGATGATTACCATGGCAAGAGAAGGAAGGATGAGGAATATCTGAGGAGGGACCATGACAAAGAAGAAATCTTGCATGGCCACAGGGAAAGTACCAGTCGGCGAAAGCGAGAAAGGGATGAGGTTTTGGACCCACGGAAGAGAGATGACCAACTAAGACTTAGGGATAATCTTGAGGATCACCACTCTGTTAGGCACAAAGATGAGGGCTGGTTGCAGAGAGAAAGGGGTGAAAGGCAAAGAGAGAGGGAGGATTGGCATAGGTTAAAACAGTCTCATGAAGAAAATCTACCCAAGCGGGAAAGAGATGAAGGACGGGGTGCTCTAAGGGGTGGGCGTGGTCCAGAGGAAAAAGCATTGGCTGGCCATTCTAGGGCAAAGGAAGAGTACAAGGGATCTGATAAAGAATACCAATTCAAAGACACAGTGCGACACAGTGAACAATCCAAGAGACGGGATCGAATTGAGGATGAAAATTCACATTATAGGGGACGCGAGGATGTTTATCCACGTGGAAATCAATTTAGTAATGATGAAAGAAGATCCAGGCAGGAGAGGTCAAGTACTCGTAATGATCGTGCTGTTAGTGCTTCTGATAACCAAAGAGTGCATGACAAAAAGCATAGAGAGAATACAAGGAAGAATAAAGAGTCTGAGGGTGGTGATCACAATGCCATAGGCCCTTCCAAGAGAAATCGAGAAGACCAAAGTGGTCAAATTAATGAGACGGTATGTTCCATGTTTAGACACAAGAATGTAGAATTCTGTCATGATAAGGAAAAAAAATTTCCTTCATAGAAGTTGAGTTATTGGACAACGCCTTCACAAGAAGAACAAGTAGGTCACAAGCTTGAATTCATACAATTAAAGCATTGTTTACAAAAAGCAATTTAAAAAAGAAAAAGAAAAAGAAAAAAGAGAGAGAAATCTGGCTCAATCCCTCTTCCAGCAAGGCTTAGTTAGCTCCTGTTTTTAGCTGGAATTCTAACCACGATATTTTTTTTTGGTTGGGAGGGGTGGGGGGTGGTGGGGATTGGACCCATTAAGCATCCTACTTCAAGGACCTGGTTGTTGAAGCTCGTTATAATAACTGGTTACGGAATTTTCATTATTCAGGCATTGGACTAAGGTTGAAACCATGATTTCAGTGGAATAAAGAGTTGCTTCCAAAATTGAGTATTTTCTTTTAAAGATGCTAATTTCTGGGAAATGTACAGTTTAGCTTTCATTTAGGAATAATATAGGTCATCAGATGGGCTGACCGACTGTAGTTGTGTTGGTTAAGTGCTAATGTTATTGAAATAAATATATAGACAAATAAACAGAAATGACACCATTCTGATAATCTTGCTTAGGCTAGTGTTTTGCAATATCGAGAATTGACTTTTTTCCCCATTAAATGGTGAGCGTTGTCAATCCTTGTTTACACTTCGAGGCCCTTTTTCATGGATTGAGAGGTGACCTGGTTGTTTTAAGCTGTTTACCTCCTGATGCAGGAGTCTAACGCAATAGATGGAAGATGTTGACATGGCATGGTGATGTGGCACGAGGGAGTGACATGGCACAAGGCAAGCCAAGCCTAAGGGCTGTCTTTCACATGTTCCATGTGATTATTGTAGCTAAATCCACATGTGCTAAGTTTGTTGTAGTATTTTAAAATTGGAGGGAAAATTAGTTAAGAGGCACATACGCAACACATGCTAGATTTTAGAAGTTGTTAGGAAGTAGAAGTTATGTGCTTAATCAAATATTGCAAGTGATTACAAATGTAATATAGCATGTGATAAATGTGAGTTGGTTATGGTTGATGTCATCACCAGTAACTAACCCCTAGGCTATAAATATCCATGTATAAGCATTGTAATTCTTGTTAGCAAATGAATCCTTTGAGAGCTTTTCCTCAAGAACTTACTGTTCTTTGCAGGGGTGTCTAATCACCTATCAATCTGTTCTAAGCAACTGTCCCATTTAGTTCTAAAATATATTACATCCCATCACATTCCTTGCACCACCTCCATAGTATTTTATTCCTATTTGCCTCTGCTTGTAATTAGAGTAATTCATTAGGGTAAAAGAAAGGGAAGATGCAGACAATTTTATTTCGTAAAGCTGACCCAAAACACACATAGATTTTGATGTTTGGAATGAATTTGAGATCATTGAAGTAAGTTTTTGACATAAAATTTGATTTTGATCATTTGAGCTTGTTCTTAGGCTTGCAGACCAATTTTTAAACTGCTTGTCTAGGTCAGATTACCATCTTGTATTGGCATTTCCTATTATCGTTTCCTATTTTCTTTCTTCAATTCATCTGGGTTTTGATTGTGAATTTGAGATACTCTTTGTTATTACTAATAAGAGAGAGAGATACAACAATTTGCTGATTCCATTGAGGTGTTCTTTTTTTGGTTCACTATTTAATTGTCAATGTAGGAAGTATCCCTGCAGGCTCATGGTCACTTCTCATTATTGTTTTTGGCTTTTGTACTTAAATATGGTAGGAAATGTTCAAATCTGTTTTTCCTTCTTGTTCCTTTATATAGGGCTTGAAAGGCTCCGGCGATCAAGGAAATGGTGAGCGTGAGATTCCAGTGCAGCGTCATGTCTCCAGAAAACATAGGGAAGATGTTTCCTCAGAAGATGAACCACTAGACTCAAAAAGAGGGCGCTCCAAGTTGGAACGTTGGACTAGCCATGCTGAGAGGGATTTCAGTATCAACAATAGGCCATCATCTTCCTTGAAATTTAAGGAGAGTGATAGGAATATGAATGGTGCATCTTCAGAAGCCACCAAACCTCTGGATGAATCTGCTAACACAGTCGAGATTGTTGATAATCAACATCCATCAGCTGAAGAGAAAGATGCTGGTGATCTGGAAAGCAAAGATGCTGACACAAAACCTTTGGAGGAAAGGCACCTGGAGGATACAGTGGAGAAGTTGAAGAAGCGAAGTGAGCGGTTCAAGCTTCCACTGCCAAGTGATAAAGAAGTCTTGGTGATTAAGAAGATAGAGAGTGAAGCACTGCCCTCTGCCAAAATTGAGACTCCTGTGGAGTCAGAGATCAAACCAGAGCGGCCTGCTAGGAAAAGAAGGTGGGTAAGTAACTAAATGTGAAATCAAGGGACCTGCATTATTTTGCTGAATTGCTCATGATTTTGAGGGAAGTCTTGGCCTGATTCTGTAATTCTAGAACCCCGCCGGTTGAGTCACGCCCTTAGTTTTCAAATGGCATCTGTAGGGTTTTAGAGACGGCCATCTACCTCTTCAATACTCGTATCATCTTTTGTAACCATGCTGTCACCCTATACTCTTGATGTTTTGTATATACTAGTGAATGTAACATTAAACTGGTCACTGATGGTGGCACAGGAATTATTTTTTAGTGTTAATTCATATTATGACTCAGAATAATCTGGGTTGCCAGACGTGGCAAGTCTGACCCTTGCAGAAGCCAATGCTATGGGAGGCCGGAACTAGTTTGATGCTGGCGTTTTCCAGTTGTGGCAGCTTTGATGTTTGAAGAAAGAGCCGATGAGCGAAACAGGAGCAGCCAGATTTACTACAGTGTTATAGACTTCTAGTTCTTACACTTGTATTTTGTATCTTGATTAGTTATCATTTTTTTTAACCTTCTTTTTTCGGCCAGAAGCCTGAAGTAGAAGTTCCTTTTGTACTTAAGGAACAAGTGAGTTTTAAGGAATGCGAAATTTAAAGATAAAGAACAAGAAAAAAGAAAGAATTTTAGTCATCTTCCGAGTTATCTATCCATTTTCCAAGTACTAACTGTTAAGTTCCACCAAATGAAATGGAATTTCTTCATCAATGAGACACCGAGGGGAACAATTTTTCAACAACAATCTTTTATTTAGGGTCATGCATTAGTGCCCATGGAAAAAAAAAAATTAATATTTTGACAGTATTTTTAATTTTTCATAAAAATGATGTCAAATTTTTTTTAAAATGTATTGTTAACCAATGCCTTAAGAATACTCGTGAGCATTTTCTTTTATTTAATAGCAATAGTTGACTGACCCAGCAATTGGTAAACTGATAATTTCAGCTTTGAAGCAAACTTCATCTGGTGTATTGGTTTTTATCATTTGATTAACTACGAAAAGAAAATTCAATATAATTAGCATCACAAGTTTGTGTGTCTAGTAGGCTGGACAATTCAAGTTTCATCACACTTTGTAACAATGTAGAGGTTTTCTTTACGAGGTTGTTTGTTTATTTACACTAAAAATCAGTTTATTTTCACCATCAACTATTCAATTCATGCATAACCTTTTTGAGTCTTGTAAAATAAATCAATGAAAATAAACTTTTTCAAGCTCACACTAAGATCAAAAGACAAATAGTGGGATGGAAAACGGTTCATCATGACTCCATATGGCCAAAAAAAAAAAAAAAAAAAAAAAAAACACACTCTCAACCAGGCTTCCATGTTTCACCTCCACCAATTTCGAATTTGTCAATCTCACATCCCAAAGCTTAACCGTCTGATCGTATGACTCAGTAACACACGTTTGATGACTAATAGGTGAAGCAACACACATAATCCTTATGATCCTAAAAGCATTCACATTAAAGATTGTAAATGCTATCAATGCTATTTTTTAGCATCTAAAATCACAAAATGTGCTCCATCAAACCTGCCATATTCTAAAAAACTTACAATTTTGCTACAGTGCGCTCTCAAAAATAAGAGCGCACTGTAGCTCAAATCTTATTAAAAAAATAGTTTTTTATTACTCCGGACTATTCTTACTTTTCCTCTTTCTTTGTCTCTCTCCTTTTTCTCTCTTTTTCTTCTTTCTTTTCCTGTGTTGTTTCACCGACCTTTCTCCATAAGCTTTGATTTTTCCTTGATTTGTTTCAAGATTGGGTAGTTTTTTTTTTCATGATAATCACTTGATTTGGCATGGGTTTTCAGTTTTAGGTTCAATCTTGAGGGATCACGCTAGAGCCTACTTGATTTGGCATGGGTTTTTTGCTGGAGGTGGACAACGAAGGTACGTGCCGGTGTGTGCTGTGGTTCATTTTGGGTCACGGTGGTAGTGGTGGTGTTGTAGTGGTGTTGAAGTTTTATGGTTTTTTTTTTGGGTGGTGGGGGTCTTGGTGGATTGTTCGGGTTTTTTTTTTGGAGGTGGCTTGTTTTTGTGATGATGGTTGTTTTGGCCAGTGGTGTTGGTTTATTTTAATGGGTTCTGTGGTGGGTTGTTGATGATGGTGGTTGTTGTGGTGGTTTTGTTTTGGAATTTTTTGTCGTGAGTTGTGACTGTCACAGTGGTGGCTAATGGTGGTTGTTTGGGTTTTTTATTTTTTATTTATTTTTTTTGTGGTGGGTTGTGGTTGCCACAGTGGTGCTAGTGGTGGTGAATATGGCTGATTGTTGGTTGCCATGAATTTATGTGTGGGTTTGCGGTGGCTTGGGTGGTGAGAATAAAAAAAAATAAAAAATGAGAAATAATCAATATTTTAATGAAGTGGTAAAAAAAATAGAAGTTTTGATGTTAGGAATATTGTGAAGTGATGTGTTAAATGCTATAAAATTGGCTTTTTAGATGCTAAATGCTAAAATTTTTATTATGTTTGATAAGAATGCTCTAAAAAGCTCTAAAAGTGAGGGTCTTATAAGCAACATTGCTAGACCAAAGGGAGCTTATCATGAATATATATATATATATATATATATATCTCTCTCTCTCTCTCTCTCTCTCTCTCTCAAGGCGATACTATTAGATTGGACAATGCAAATAATATCATTCATAACTAAATTAAAATTGTTAAGATTCTTAAAATTAAAATAAATAAAAATCAAACGGTTTTAATTTAGTCCTTTAATTTTGACTATAATTGTTGTAGGGGTAAAAGGCCCAATGCCAGATCTTGGGCCGTGGGCCTGTCCGAGGAGACTTATACATCCGAGGACAACAAATCTTGAGGGATTTGTCCCGCCCACTTCGATTCTGAAGTGTAAGTCGCGCGGAAGAAGGACTAGTCCAAGGAGCCTTGCTTGCTCGGATTGTCGAAAGGGTGTCCCGGATGAATGCTCCAACGTCAATCCTAGCTCCCCCGAAAAATCCCCCGATTTATATGGACAAAAAGGACATGTGGCGAGGATCAGATATTAAGCAAAAGGCTGCTGCCACCGCATTTATGATCCTGCAGCTAACATCATGGCCGCATTAATGGGAAAAGACACCTGAACAGTGACCTTCATCCTTTGCAGCTGCCACATGAAGACTCCAGATGGGGGTTGATGGGACAAGTATAAAAAAAAAACAAGCCCACGTAGTAGAGGAAGGGCATATAAATAGAAGGAGAGAGGAAAAAAGAAGGGGGAGAGGAGGATAACAATCAAGAGAGAGAGAGAGAAAAAGAGAAGTATTCATAGCATTTGTATAAGCATACTCCTCGGACAATGCCGAGAAGAACACTGTAACAATCAAATATCTTATTAATACAAATTTGGTCATAATCATACTTGGGCCTCCAACTCATACGAATTCAGTCAAGTATTCTTCAGTCCACTCTCTTTACAAATTCATTTTAAGGATACCATACGCAGCTTGGGCCTCAACCTATTCTATTCAAAGGCCCGACCCACGATTTGTGTCCTCACAATTGTCAAATTAGTTATTCATGTTAAAATTATTATCAATTTAGTCCATTATTTAAAAAAAAAAGTCAATCTAATTCTTTGTCTAAATATTTTTAGTTAGGAAACGATATCATTTAAATGTTTTTTTTTACTATTAAAAAATTAACTGAAAACATTCATAATATACATTATTTAAAAGATCTTATCGTTCAATATTAATTTAAAAATACTTAAATGACTTCATGTACTAATAGATTTGGACAAAATAATTAACTCATCTAATTATTTACTAATAGATTTTACAATTGAATAATTATTTACTTCCGTTCCAACATACAACCTACTTATATTTATCAAAATATATAACAGACAAAAGAAAGAATATATAGGAAGAATAATCGAAGCAGACTTAACCTTAAATGTGTGCCAAACTCCAGAATCATACCTAAATTGAAAAAGTAATAGATTCACAACTAACAACACTTAACTCCATAATTGGTTTAGCCCAAAAATAGTTTTAATCAAGTGATTTCATTCAATTGAACATAAAATATAATCAAAGTATACCCAACCCAAAACATATACCTAACTCCAAGACCATTCCCAAATTGAAAATAGTTATTAAAAAAATATGGGACAATAAAAGAGGCAAAAGAGTATCACAACAGTATGAAAGATATGGACCAAACTCGACTGAAGTGGACCAAAATGGATCTATTAGACCGAAGTAGACCAATTAAACTGAAATGTATTGAAGTGGACTAATTAGACCAAAGTAGACTGAAGTGGACACATTGGACCGAAATGGACCAAAGGAGACCAATTGGTCCGAAATGGACTGAGTGGACTGAATGAAATGAAATGGACCAAAATGGACTGAAGTGGACCAATTGGACAGAAGTAGACACAATTAGATTGAAGTAGACCAAAATGCTACGCTAATGTGGCTTAACAGCAAGGTTGTACAAAAAATATGCATGACCTGCCAACTGACCTAACCCATTCCATGTGGATCCATTAAGTGAGGTGAATTGAGTTGGGTAGGTTAGACAACTAAATAAGCAAATTGTGTTGAATAGAGGGTTGAAATGATTCTAACCCGCCACGACCCGACTTGCCCACCTATATCATATCTATACAGAATACACCCTCTTTATTTCTCTCATTTATTTCTCTTTTTATTTTTACTTTTTTTCATTTTTGCCTTTCTCTTCTTGCTAAACTCTAGCTACTATCTCTAAAATTTTGTTATTGATCTTAGTGTATGTGTACACTGTTAATTTAAATTTATGAGATATTTTTCATCTCAGTGTGATAAAAAATTTTAGTCATTCTTACAAAAACAATGTAGTATTTACAATCATTATCAATACAAATTGTAAGTTTTTTTCTTTCCTTTTTTTTATTCAAGGCAGTAAACAATATTTTCCAACCCTCTCAACTCACCGAATCGAAACCGCTAAGACTTTCAAGTAACTCAACATATTTAGAGATTGGTGAGTTGACATACTGGAATTTTTCACTTGCTTAACCAAGACTAGTGCTGTAGTGCACACCCCTACTCAACAATAGCATAGTAACAATAAATGCTAAGTTTTAATTTTTAGATATTAATATAAATAGACTAATATCTTGATTTCTTATTATTAATTTCTTATCTATATATATATATATATATATATAAAACCGAATCCTCTGAATCTCCTACAGTTTTCCACATCAGCATTAATTAAATTAAAAAAAAACATTAATTAAGTTAAAATGAAAATTAAACCCGATATCCATTAACCCAACTCTGAATCCTCTCTCTCTCTCTCTCTCTCTCTCTCTCTATATTTATCTACCCTTCTCCCCAAAACGCAAACTACCCACAAACCCGATTCTTTTCTCTCTATTTGTCTACCCTTCTCCCCACAACCCAACTCTGAAAATCAATCCCAAACACCATCAAACTTCTCCTCTCTCTTCTCTAAAACCGATACAGAGACCAAAGGCAGGGTGTTGCATGCCAAGCTGACTATTGAAGATCAAGCTTTGGCTGCAGCATATCATGATAACGTGACAGACTCTCTAAAACCAACCATTCTCTCTACCTCTCTAAACTCTTCTTCTCTCTATATCCTCGATAGTTTCTGGAAATACATTCCAAACGCGAAAGTCTACTCAAAGGCGCAAAGAGAGGACAGACACCCATGACGAAGCCATAGCTGCCGTTACCCATCAAATCCAAGCAAGCCCAGTTACCAATGCTTCAAACTCTAGCCTTTGCACAGGTGAGATGCTCTGTATCCAATTTCTATTAGTTCTTTTACTGGTGTTGTTGGCATATAATTGGTATTGGTAGTGCGCTACAGTTATTAAGTATTTTTTTTTTTTCGTTTGTTTTGGCTTTTTCCTTGGAAGATTTTACTTTGAATTTTTTGGCAAAAATTATTGATTTTCTTTATGCTAGAAAGTATTGCTTCCCTAAAGAGATGTTGATTATATGTCTGCCAATAAATTTGTTGTTTTCCTATAGCGATATTGATTATATAGCTTTTTATAGATACATTGATTAGCTGTCACGGAGAAACCATAGATCTAGGTAGAATATATATATATATATATATATATCAATTTCGTTTCATAGCTTTTAGTTTTGATTCTTTCCACTCTTTTAAATTTAGAAATATGATTTAGCTTTTGGTATTGTGGTCACTGATCGGATTGGTTTTGAATCTTTGGATTTAAGAATTTGGATTAGTTTAGTCCACGCAAAAGTGGCTATTATGTGTTTGACTAAATGCTTGAGTTAAAATCTGGTCAGGAAACATACTTATGAACACATATCTGTTTGGTTGCAACACCTGGATGTTCTATGATATCCATTTTTAATGCTTTATAACCCAATAGGTTGGTAATTATTTGTAGCTTCCTTGATAGTATGTACTTAAAATGATTTCAAGCAGCTTCATTGATGGCATGTACTTAAATGATTTCAAGCAATTGCCTCAAATATTTTTTATGTTCTTGCTCATAGAAATAGCTATTAATACATTATTGCATTGTCTCTATTCAAATGAACATTACTGTATTTTAAATTTTTCCATAGAGAGCGGCTTGGCTGAGCCTAATAGCACCACCTGAAATAATTGTGTATTACTTTCAACCCAACATTTGGTGTTTTTGAAATTGATTGTTGTCTTACTTAAGATGTATCCAAAGAGTTTATGAAATTTGGTTTTAATTGTTTATAGAAATAGTTGAAATTGAAATAAATAGGCATTTCGTTTGATTCCGTTCAAATAAACACTCTTTCAAACTACTATTATTTGCATGTACTTAAGATGTATCTAAAGGAAATCAAATGCATCTTACACAAATATATGTTGTTGCAAATGATCTCCTCAACAGTTTCCAAGAAGCTTGCATAATCAAAATTGGGGGCCATCAAGAGTAGATAAGTATAGATACTTTGACTATTTGTCAGTTGTTTCATTTCGAAGTTTTGAATATTGTGTTTATGAGTTGCTTCTTATAAGAGATAGTGGCATAGTGCCCCATGCGTTTACGTGGCATATTATTCCCTGGCAACAAATGCATGGTCTTACTAATGCTGTCATGAGATTGTTTACACATTTTTATATTCATTTTATCAATAAATTTTATCGTTTATTGTCAAAAAAAGAAGAAGTGCATTTTAGGAGTTGAACAAATTAGCAAAGCAGGAATAGCAAATTTATTAGTTTGAAGATTTTATAGTGCTACAACTGTTCCTTTTCCATTAGCAAGGTCCTGAAAATTGTTGACAGCTTGCAATATAGCTATACATGCATAAATGTTTTGCTATTGACTTCTTCATGGACTTAAGTTTTATAAGTCATTAAAAAACCTTTGTACATGGTTAGATCATCAACTTTCCCAATTCAAAGAGACATAAACATGTCAGAATGCTCAAAAAGTTTAGTATCAGAGCTTAAGCTTTAGTTACATAGATATTATGTTACATTTCATCGACTTGTGAATTGGGTTTGTTTTAATGTCTTATTGATAATTTGACAATTATGTTTTGGGCCTTTGTTTATCTTGTATAGTGGTTTTTATTTTTTATTTTTTTAATGAACAAATGAGCTTCTTTGCTCTAGGATAAATTGTCGTTAAAAAAAAAAAATTAGTGGACTAGGAACATTTTTTGTTTTGTTTTGTTTTTTTTTTTTAAATTATACCATATAACTAATTTTGCAACATCTTTTCTCAATTTCCCTTATTAGTTGCTTGTGTGTAGTCTCAATTGACTCCTACAAAGTTGTTTTTAAGTGATCCAGTTATTTCTACAAACAAGTGTGCAAGACAATATGATTTATATTGGTGGTAGACTGTAAATTGATTTGCAATTGAGCATTATGTGAATTCATATTATGCCCAAATTTGTGTATGAGCTATTGGAATGTTGGCAATAATTTTTTCATCGACATAGAGAAACCAAGGTGTGATCTTTATGTGTTATGTGAAACACCCTACATATATAATCAAAGAACATATTTTGCGGGTTTTGTATGATTATTTGTAATTGTTATTTAACCAATTATCCCGTGCATCACACGGGTTAGCGACTAGTATATATATAAAACCGAAGCTTATGAAGCTCCCACAATTTTCCACATCAGCACAATATTTAAAAAAAAAAACACAAAAAAAACTTTTCTGAAACCAAAAAAAAAAAATAAAAAAAAAAATAAACGCAAAAAAAACTTTTCCAAAACCCGATAACTACAAAACCAGTCTTTTTCTTCTTCCAAAACACAGGCCCCTGCCGTTCCTCTCTCTTCTCTATTTCTCTACCCTCTCCTTCCCCAAAACCCAACACTGAAAATCAATCTCGCCAAGAAGCCATCTCCACACTGTCAAGTCCGAAATAGAAAGAAGGCATCACTCATCTCCACCTCTGAGCGCCGACGACAGCCATCAAAACTGGGCAGATTGCATCAGATGGTTGAATTAGAACTTTGTTTCAGAAAATTAGGGTTCGTTTTCTTCTTCTTCTTCGTCTTCTTCTTCTTATTTTTTGAGATTTTCGATCAAAATTGCATAAAGTTGAATTTTTTTTTTCATTATTATAATTTATACGTATTACTGAGGTTTCTAATTCAGTGTGTACCATGGATTTAGTACACACTGAATCTAGATTATGGCAGGGGGTCTGCGTATTGGTTTTTTTATTTTAATCTAATATTCAGTTTGGTTGAATATTAAACACAGAAGTGACGGTACAATAATCTACCATAGTTGTTTGTCTCTGTAACGGAGTCCGAATGTTGATAAAATCTTTATCAGGATCTTGAATCTCATAATTCCACAATTCTAGAACGTCAATGATTTAAACCGCAATTAGAGTCTTCTAAGATTAGGATTTTTAAAAATCCCAACCCAGATTGTGGTTTCTTTTAGAGAAACCTTTAAATTTGACATAGAGCTAAAATAGGGACCCCAATTTGGTCTTTTTCAAATTTCAAATTTCTTTTATTGATATTGCTGACTCGCTGTTGATCAATAGGAATTAGAAAATTTATGTTAGAGCTTTATTATATGAAACTTATTCCTCTTTGTTTCATAAAAAAGGGATTTTAGGGTTGAATGGGAATTTGAGTTGTGCATGATGATCTATAGAACAGATGGGGTTTGTTGGAACTGATGTAACAGAGGGTTCTGAGAGGCTAGCAGAAGCTATAGCTGATGATTCTGAAGCTGTGATATGAGCTACTGGGTTTAAGCCTGGATGGGATTTGTTTGCTCCATGGAAGGTCAGTAAATTTTGTGCCTGTGTGATTGATATCTATGCTCATTTAGCCTTTTGTAGCCTACCTCATATTTGTATTTGTACATTGTTCATATTCATGCCCTATCTGTAGTCATTTTTATGCTGTTGTCTTTGTTAATTGTCATTCACAACGCCTGAAGAAAATAATGAGTTTTATACTTAAGTCCTGTGACACTGTAATGTAGTTGTCACTAAACATTGGCTAACGTGGTTTCAGCTGTTACTTTGATATATATATATATGTGTGTGTGTGTGTGTGTGTGTGGAATTCTCCAGCATTGTTGTTTACCGACGTATTTTTGTATCCATCAACATACTTTTACGTCTTCCACAAGCATGTTGATGAAGGCAATCTTATCACAGTGTCAAACTAATTGCCTCAATGCATAGGTAACTTAGAGTTTGATGTTTTTATTTTGAGTAGGAGAGTATCATATTTGTTCAATCAGAGAAGGGTGGAAATACCCTTTTATTTTATTTTATTATTTTAAGGATGATCTTCTATTGACTGTTCTGCATTATGTGTTTATGATTTCACACTTATATTGGTTTGTGTGAAAATCTTTTGGTATTTGCAACTTGTCATGTACTTTCTTTTAGCTTTGTTTGGATTCAGCTGTTAATCAATCGTAATTAAAATTTATCATGGAAGGATATTGGTAGAAAGGGGCAACAAGCCTAAAGTACAATATAGAAAGAACTATTGACTCACCACACTATAGGTTGTTAAATAAAATCAAAGTAAATTGATAACCTTTATCTGTTTTGAGAATGATAAATTTTATTTTGGACGAAAAACACTAAAGAGGGCATTGATACCAATGAAAAACGTACGAAGTCAGATGGTAATTTTCCTGTACTAGACATGCTTCCAACCTCAAAGCAGTTAGGGTCTCTTTCATGGGAATATTGATTTTCTTGCAGTTGCTGTGTATTTATCTTGATCTTGAAGAAGCATGAAGTTAGCATTAATCCTTTGTTACTGTCTTTAACTTTCAAGCAGAGTAGCGCACTATATGTGATAACTGATGACTATAGTCCTTTAGTTGAGTAATACAGTAGTCTTCTTGTATTTGAACATAATCTTTGGACACTTTAAGAAGACAATAGGATTCCATGATCTTCTTCCTGAGAAAAGTTAACGCAAGCATAAATGTCTTCAATTAATAGTTGTAATCTTTTCTCAAATAAGGGCATCTGTGCGTGACAGTATACAGAATTGTTATGGGTGTTAAAATCCAGTGATAATGACTATAGTGTTGATTATTCTAATGTTGAATAGGAATTTAGGAATGGCAGTTGGGGAA
Organism: Lithocarpus polystachyus; assembly: GCA_033629205.1. NCBI lineage: Eukaryota > Viridiplantae > Streptophyta > Magnoliopsida > Fagales > Fagaceae > Lithocarpus > Lithocarpus polystachyus. Next base: position 96,895,582 of record CM066163.1, on the reverse strand, counting down.
GTCCTTATGTATGGTGCCTTTGATATTTGATGCCCTAAAGTTGCAGATGCACATGTTTCTTTATGATGCTGTTTGGTAATTTAAGTGTTGCTGTCTAAAAAATACAATGTTTTTGCAGGTTGATAATTTTGTAGGTTGATTTTCAAAGCACATGCTCATATCTTTTGATTTTCATGATGGACTGTATGTAATATATAGTTTTTGGTGTTATCTTTAATGTGAGTTAATAAATTCAATTGTGGATTAGTGAAACTAAATAATATGATTCATATTCTATTAAGTGGACATTTTCATGTGGTGGGTTTTTGTTATTGTCAAGGAAGTTCATAAGTTATTTTCTTTTTCAAGGCATGTAAGCTGCACTTTTGGGAGATCTAGGGTACCATGGAAAAGAAAGAACACTGCTAGGGGCCTAAAAACAACTTTATGTTGCTCTTTGGGACCATGATTTAACTTTGCCTTAAGGTTAAAAATTAGATTACGTCATACAAAGATACAATTGTATACAGTAATGAAGATTTCCAACCATGAGAAGTGGAAGCATATAAGCATAAACAAATTATTTTTGTATTTATTTGTATGTAAGTTTTTGGTGTTATATTATTGAAATTTTAATGTGGAAATTGTTACTATAAACCTTGATTTATTTGTTCAAATATACAAATTTTATTTATTAGTGCTTAATAAAGAAAAAAAATATATAATACATTAAAATAAATATCTTGAACTTTTCCGTGCATAGCATGGGTTAGCGACTAGTTAATATATATATATATATATATATATTTGATGAGATTTATTATTAATAGCCGCCAAATATGGAGAGGGTTGTGGGGGTTGGTGCACTAGAGTTGCGAGAGGGACTCATGGTTGTGGGTTATGGAAGAATATTAGGAAAGGTGCAGGCAATTTTTTCGGTCATGTGGTGTATGCAGCGGGAGAAGGCAATCGTTTTCGGTTTTGGCATGACTCTTGGAGTGGTCCTAGTTCTTTGAAAGAATTATACCTAGAACTGTTTGCTTGTGCTGTGGATCAGGAAGCTCTGATTTCTGACATGGTTATTTGTACACCAGATGGGGGAGGTAGGAGTTGGAACTTCCTTTTCCGACGCAATTTTCATGAATGGGAGTTGAGGAGATTTTATTCTTTCTATGAGCATGTCTCTGCTAGGTTACCTAGTGGGGAGGGTGAGGATATCTTGATTTGGCAGTTGAATCGTAGTGGTGTTTTTGATGTGCGATCCTTTTATATTGCTTTATTGAAAGCCCCTTCTGTTTCTTTCCCTTGGTAAAGCATTTGGTGTGTTAAGGTACCTCGAAAGGTATCTTTCTTTCTTTGGACGGCTGCTAGGGGTGGGATTCTGACAATAGATAACCTTGTTAAGAAGAACCTGCCCCTTGTTAATTGGTGTTGTCTATGTAGGAGTGATGAGGAAACTGTGGATCACTTCTTGCTTCATTGTAAGTTTGCATCTGCTTTGTGGAGTGAGGTCCTTATTATGTTTGGGGTTCAGTGGGTGATGCCAGATACTATTGTTTCTCTTCTTTTTGCTTGGAGGAATTGGTTGGGAACTTACTCTTCAAAGGTTTGGAATATGGTACCAGCTTGCCTTATGTGGTTGGTTTGGAAGGAACGCAATGCCCGTACTTTTGGACATTGAGAGACCTATAGATATGTTGAAGATCTTGCTTGCTAGGACTTTGTATGAGTGGTCTCGTGTTTGGGGCCTTACGCATTCTAGTTCCTTGTCTGATTTCCTTATCTCTTTTAGATTTTCCGTTTGATTTGTTTGTATTTGTTTCAAGGGCAATGAGTTTACAACCGTAAACTCATTGTTCTTTTTCATTAATAAAACTCTTATTATCTATCAAAAAAAAAAGAGATTTATTATTAATATTTAAATAACCACCAAAAACACAAAACAAAACAATCAAAAAAACTTCTTCTATTCTCCTTCCACACCACAGACCCGGTCTAAAAACCATGAAAACAAACACACCACACAGCCGCCAGAAAAGGCACAAACCCGACCCACCCAAAAAAATTCACAAATGCACTGCCGGAGCCTTACCAACCTCGTTAGCGCGGCGGCGATAGTTAACAGCACAAGCAGTTGAGACCTTCATTTCCGTTGTAGAGTAAGAAGGAACTCTACCATTCAAATCTCTCTCTCTCTGTCTCTCCCTCTCTCTGCTTCACTTTTTCTAAAACTTTAAGCTTCTCATTATCCATGCCTTTGAGCTCTAAGCCTCTAACACATCCCTTTAGAATTAAATAAAATTATACTATGCATTTAGTAACTGAAAACCATTCATTCTTCACTGTCCTTTCTCATTTCTAAGAATTCACAATTTTCTTAGACTTCGTATTTTCTTTGCTATGGCTTTTATTGTTTGCCTTACTTTTCTTTTGTAGTAGTAATTCTCTATTGCTGATTACACTTCTTTGTTATTGGTGGCTGCCCATTTACATTGCACTTCCCCTGCGCCCTTTCGTGGCACCAATTTTCCAAGTTCATGCTCTACTTGGTGTTTCTTGTTACGTATTATCCACGCATGTTGTTACGCATGCCAACTATTTGTAAAAATGCACCGCACTTTTGGTCCACTTGGTACAGCTTATTTTCCAGTTTTTTGAACATGGGCAGTTCAAAAAAGACAGATGAAAGACGCCTTTGGTTTTTGCTAAGTCTAATTTTATCTAAAGAAGAATGGACACAAAGGCGAACACTAACATAGACATGGGACATGACGATACAACAATTCATGAAAAAATTATGACAAAGGACATGAAGACAACAATTCTTGAAAAAATATGACACAACATGGTGTGAATATAATAATATACCCTTAGGTACATTGTATTTATTTATAGGCATATTTTTTTATTTAATCAAAGAAATTTTTTTTAAAATACTCTTCCTAACAGTCTGGGTTTTTGGAGTGTCCGAGCTTCTTAGGGTTTTATTTGTGTTAGCAAAACTATGTACTCTTGTTATACCTTCACAGTTTACCTATACTGGTTTTTTGTCTTTTGTTTGTTCCTATTCTGCTGTAAGTTTTCAAGCATTTTGATTAAAGGGTTTATCTCAACATTTTATACTTCTTCAATGGACTTATCTTGCTGTCAATTTCATATAAGTCTGGCTTATACTAAGTACTGAGACTGGGTTTTGTTGGCTGCATTTTTTGCAGATAGCTAACACTCAAAAGGCTCTCCCCAACATTGAAAATCTTATTGTTGTAGCAGTAATTTTTCTGCTTCCTAAAACTTCAATGTCTCTCAGAAAACCACCCATCCCACGTCTCCTCCTCAACAATGTCTCTTGCATGAGAAATGCCCAACAAATACTGCGACATGTAAATGTATCCCTTCACGATGGTGGAGCACTTGTGCTTACAGGCACCAATGGTTCTGGCAAGACCACTTTTCTCCGTATGTTAGCTGGATTTTCTAAACCTTCTGCTGGTCAGATCCTATGGAATGGTCATGACATTACACAATCAGGAGTGTTCCACCAGTACAAGCTTCAGCTCAATTGGCTCTCCCTGAAAGATGCCATCAAAGAGAAGTTTACAGTCCTTGACAATGTTCAATGGTTTGAAGTTCTTGAAGGTAAGCAAGGGAACTCTATGCCTGCATTGGAGCTGATGGGTCTTGGACGGTTGGCAAAGGAGAAGGCAAGATTGCTGTCAATGGGCCAACGGAAAAGGCTGCAGCTTGCAAGGCTGCTGGCACTGGATCGGCCAATTTGGTTGCTCGATGAGCCTTCAGTTGCATTAGATGATGATGGGGTGAAGTTACTTGAGTATATCATTTCTGAGCATAGAAAGAAGGGTGGCATTGTTATTGTGGCAACACATCTGCCAATTAAGATGGAAGATGCCATGTATCTACGGCTGCCACCAAGATTCCCGAGAAGGATTACATTGGTAGATATGCTTGATCGTGCAGACTTCTAATCCCATCCCAATTTTGTTTCACAAAGACCCAAAGAAGATACGAAAATGCATCTTTGGTACTTTTTCTTCTTCTTCATTATTAATTTGTATCTTTTCAAAGGTTGTGGGACCAGCGTTGAGTTGTAGCACTCTGATGGTCTGAATAACAAGGAATGAAATTGACAACAAAATTATCAGCACTCTGGGACTGGATCCAGGTTGAATTTCAATGTACTAATACTACGCATTTAACAACCAAATTATTTATTTTTTGGGTTGAATAACAATGAATGAAATTAATGAAATTACAAGCATGTTGGATGTTCTTTAACATATTTCCATAGTAAATTGCAACCCTGACTTTGTAGGTGTTTTTAGTTTTATTTCCCATACCTTTTTGCAGGTGACCTTTCTCTACAAGGAGGAGACCTTTCAGGATGCGCATGTACATCAAATAGAAAGTAAAGCACATCCAACCACACAAGACTACATTTTTTTTTTAAAAATTTTACCAGACTGCAGTCACTTTATTGGCATGCATACTAGATACTGGAATTATATTGAGAAAATGGTAAATGCTATCATTAAATTTCTTAAATCTAGCATCTCGTAAACACATCAAAACAGAAGCATTAATACCTTTTCTAGTAAGTGGTTTAACAGCAATTTGAACAAGACCAATATGCAAATATTTCAATTTTGTAGCAAGAAATTCGTTAATATTCTTTTTAGAAAACAAACAACATTTTTCATGATATCTAGAAATAGAAAATGTTTGTTCAACAGTTCTTACTCTGTACTGGGAAAAACCAGTATTCTCAGACCAAGTAGTATCGTAAATAGTTTTAACATTAACCTTAGGGATATTCCATCTTCAGAAATCTAGAATTTCTATTTCTTCAACAACTTGATCATCTTCATTCACAATATCAGGAGGACAGTCAGTCCTGGAGCTAACAGAGGAGTTGGATCTCCATATTTTATCCATACTATCCTAGGTTCAACACTCAATTATCATGCTTTTCTCACAGCCGTTGTATTTCGTAACACATACCCTAGACAACCACGACAACCTCTCATGCCCTACACGCCCTCCTTGGCCGCCGATAGTGTTGTTGTGTCTTTGCTCCCTTGTCTATGTCTACCCGAACCTTTGATACTTTGTTGTTGTGTCTCTTTCTTGCTGTTGTTGGCGCCACCTTGGACGTAAAGTGAATCCCCAAAAGACCAGTCAGTAAGGCCCGTTTGAGCCAAAGAGGGCGTGTAGGGCATGAGAGGTTGTCGTGGTTGTCTAGGGTATGTGTTACGAAATGCAACGACTGTGAGAAAAACATCATAATTGAGTGTTGAACCTAGGATAGTATGGATAAGATGTAGAGATCTAACTCCTCTGTTAGCTCCAGGACTGACTGTCGTCCTGATATTGGTCTTGTTCAAATTGCTGTTAAACCACTTACTAGGAAAGGTATATTGAAAACCACATTCAAACATTTGGGATAACCAATCAGGATCCCTGTCTTCTTCATCTAATTCATCATCCTCATAATTGATTAAGAGGCCAGGAAAAGGATGTTTTCTTTCATACACTCTGGAGCTACTTCCAAAGTGTTCTTCCCAACTAAGTTGAACAAAAACATTGTCATCAACATCTAGATCATCTAGATCGGGAATAGTAGCAGTAACCAATTTTTTTAAAATATTTGTACCATTGGTCAAAAGACCTGAACATAGCCTTGCTTTCTAAAATGCTAACTTATATTTCAGTTGGCAAGTTGGCAACAGCACATCTTAAATCAGATTGAGTCTTAAGACTTAATTTAGCATAATCAGTGCCCATTATAGTCGTTTTATCCATTGAATGGATTTCCTCTTTGCCAAAGAGTTGACTAGTGTAGGGGTCATGGTTAACAGAATGGCTTGCAAAAGCCTCATTAGCAGAATGGCTCTCAAGAGCCTCATTATCTGGAAAAGGGTTAATATGGGTGTTCCTGTGAGCGTCATTTTGGGTAGCAGGGTTATTAGGAATAAGGTCAACTAGAAGGCCTTCATAAACTTCATTCTGTGCGGTCAGGTTAACAAGGTAGATTTTAAGAGCCTGGAGGGTTTTTTTGAAAAGTTTGCGATGGTTAATAGTGAAAGAAGCTTGGAGATTATCAAGAAGAACTTTAACAGGGGTAGGTAGTTCACTGAAAGCTCCATTGTGGAACTGCAGTGTCTTAGATAAAACTTCCTGCAAAGCAATAACCATATTACCACTGGAATATGCCATCTCTGCTAGGGCAAATTCCTGAAGGGATGCTGATCTACTAGGTTTTACCCTAGAAGATGCGCCTTCATGCATTACAAAAGGTTGTCCCACTGGGAACCTTTTGTCTTGAAGATAGCCCTGTGCAGGAGCTTTCCCCTTGTTCTTCCTTGATGCTGAGGAAGACATAATATTCCACTTATTAGTGGTAGGGATATCTTTAATCCACTTATTAGTGGTATTTATATCAGCAGTGTGCTTTTTAGCAACAAGGTTGTATTCCTGCCAAGGAAGATCAAGGATATTAGTTTTGGCAAAAATACTTGTGGGTAAGTTAACAAGACTCCTTAGCCTTTCTGCATTCTAAAACAAGTTAATAGGATGGTTAATATCAATTTTAAGCTTTGAAGCAAATTTAAATTTTACTTTCTGTCCAAAAGGATCAGAAGTAATACCATCATGTTCAACAAAAAAGGGATACAAAACATTAATAAATGGGAGTCCAAGAATCACTTTATCATGCATGTTTTTAACAAGAACAGAAGGAATTTTGAAACAAACATTATCATGGCAAACGTGGTATTGTTCAACTCATATTTAATTTTCATCTGAGAACCATTAGCAGAAACAAGTCTTTCAGTGGACTTTTCAAAATATTTAGAAGGAATCAAACCTTCCTGAATACAATTCATATCGGCACCAAAATCAATCATAGCAATAACATCAATATGGTAATCATTTGAGACAACAATTTTGACTTTTGTAAACCATTTTAGAGGAAGCATTTTGTTAACAAGATTAATTTGAGAATCAATGACATCAGCAATACCTTTATTAGAAAGAGGAGCCTTTTGACTGGATTCATTTCCATCTTGATGCTCATCTTGTTCATTATCAGATTGATGTTTATTAATTTTTAACAACAACAATTCTTGTTTCAAGTTAACATTATCACTTTTAATGGTTTGAAACTCATTTTTTAGTTCAATAATTTCTTGTTTAACAAAAGAAATTTCATGTTGAAGGTCGTTAACTGTTAATTATTTGGATTTCTTTTTATTGAATCTTTCCAAAGTTTCTTCAAAACTTATTGTTGATTTAAGTTTTTTGGCATTTTCATTTTCTATTAAATTTTTCTTAAATTTATCAAGATATTCTTTTTGTAATTCAGGGTTCTGAATCTGACTTATTAGTGTAATTAACAAGTTTTCATTTTCTTCATTTTTGGTGAGAGTGTTAACAGTTTTAATAACATTATAACAAGAATCTCGGCAACCAAGTTTAACATTAGGTAGAAGTTTCATCAGCAGAGTGATAACAAGAATCGGATGAGGAAGATAAATCGTCTTCCAAAGAGGCAGACGTATTGTTTGACTCAAGGATTCGGAATAGATCTTATTGATCTTCATCATCAATGTTTAACAGATTAAGCTTATTTTTTAGCTTACCAGGTTTTTGTTTACAGTCTTTACTGTAATGACCAGGTTTTCCACAATTAAAGCATTTACCTTTAGCAGGATTTTGTTCAATATATTTCTTAGAAACATTTTTCTTATAAAAATCATTTGGTTTAACAAAGTTGGTTATGTATCTTTTATGTTTAACATTTTTGTGGATTTTATTATGTTTTTCCCTTTTTTGCCTTGAAGGAGCAATAGGGGGTAAACCATATTGTTCACAAAAATTACCCATTTCATATTTTTTTAAAAAAATTTTTTTAGTTAATATTTTAACAATTTCTCATTATTACACATGTTAATACCAAGTTTTTTAATGGTGCTTAAAATATCACCATAAGTTAAATTATCATAATCAATAGAATCATTTTTCCCAATTAATTCTTGTTTTACCTTATAAGCAAAGATAGGAGGCAGACTATCAATAAACTTTTCTTTCCAATAAGGCTTGTAGCAGTCTTTCCGGAGCATTACTCTAGAAAGGAAAACATCTTGATACCATCTGTAATCAGACATGGTAGGACATCTCAAATTATTCAGATAATCAGAAATTCGGGATGAAACATTAGTAAGGGTACGAACAAAATGTTTCAAAATAGTATAAACCAGGGTATTGACACCATCAGCGATGCCTTTACCAAGATTTTCATAAAAAATAGGCAAACCATCATCATTCTTTTTAACAGCATGTTTAATGGAATCTCTGGAATCTTCTGTGAGATATGAATCCCACCAACCACGAAGAGTACTAGAAAAGCCACTAACAAGGAGTTCAACAATTTTAGGGTGATTAAAACTATAATTGTTCATGTAAGAAGTAGCAACCATTGACATATGACCCATTTTGTTAATAATTTATTGTTCAGAAAGACCATCAATATTCCATTCATAAAGTTTATCAATAGACACAGAAAATTGAGTTTGAAAAGATCTTTCTTCAAACTACATATCAGGAAGAGTAGGTTTAGAATACCAGTTTTTTGTAAAAGACATGGGATTAGTTCCAACAAATCTTTTAATTCTGGTAGACCATCATCAAAAACATTTTTAATGTTAACAGAAGATAATGATTAGGAATCTGTATCAAAAACAATTTTTTTATCATTTCTTGAAATAACACAAGCAGTAGAAGTAGAAGCACCTTCAGTTTTAACTTTTAAATCAGAAAACATTTTTCCAACAATGTCAAGGGTTTTTGACTGAGAAGTTTTAAAAACAATTTTTTCTCTTTGACTGGGTAAATCAATCAAAGGTTTCTCAGGTTTTGTGGAAACAGTTTGTTCAACAATTTTTTCTTAAATACGGTCAAGTTGTTGACTAATAATATGCAAAGACTCATTAGCAAAATTACATTGTTCAATAATACCAGAAACAGGAGTATCAGCATCAGCAATTTTGAAAGGAGAAGCTTTTATTTCCGTCTTTTGACAGGTCATAAGAATTGTCTCAAGAGGCGGATGGCTAGTCCTAACAACAATTTTATCTTCTTTAACAAAATTTGATTTATTTATTACGTTATTTTTGAAAGAAGAAGCTTTTCTTTCCGTCTTTACGCTTGTTTCGATTGCGGCACGTTTAGGCTTTTTTTTTTTTTCTCCCTTCAGCTCCGTGTATAGCACTGTTCACTGGCCATGAACAGTAAAAATAGGCCAATGAACAGTACATCACAGTAATTTAAATAGTAAAAAAAATATTTTTTTATTCTTTTCAGTTTTAGTTTTCAATTTTCAGCAAAATAAGCGGTATCCAAACGCATATATGTACAAGACACATAGTTAAGTTGAAATTGAGAACACACAACCTAGCTGAAATCATGTTGAAGTGTATATGGAAGTGTGTAACTAAGCGGTTGATTTGAACCTTGAACCTTGGATGTCGCTGATAGAAATTTCATGAAGTTCAGTTAAAGTACAAGTTCTTCTTAGAGTAATTGCATCAGTCATTGCAAAATACAGAAAATGCAAAAATTTACACAAGCACAAAAAACACCTGCATCAATCTTTCTAAATATAACATTTTTTTTGAACCACTAAATATAACCTTTCTAAATATACAAAGATGCTACAGTAACCATGTAAATATACACATCTACTGTAACTTTGTATACATTATTTTATTAATTTCTCTCTTTCTCTCTCTCTTCTTTGTCTGTGTCCATCCCAGTTTGCTGCAAATCCACCTAACACCGCCCAACCACCACTACCACCATAACCCATCACAACTCATCACAAAAGAAAATCAAACCAAAAATCAATCCAAACCCAAAACCAAACCTTCAATGAAAAATTCAACAACTTAGAACCCAAAATCAAACTTTCAACAAAAACCCATCAACCCAAAACCAAATTGGAGCTGTCGTCGTTAACACTGCCATGGAGAGCTTGCTGCTGCCATGAGAGAGGAGAGAAACAAGTTCTTGAGAGCTATGGCAAAGGAAAAGATTTAAAAGAAGAAGAAGAAGAAGAAGAAGAGAAAAGACCGTGGGAGAGAAAGTAGAAAAAAAGATGTGATTTTGTGAGATAAAAAAGGGGAAAAAAAAAAACAAACAAAAAAACAAAAAAGAAAAAAAGAAAAGAAAAGAAAAGAGAGTCAGATATTATGTGGTGAGGGTTAAAAGTGAGTGGGAAAGGAAGCTTCCTAGTTTGCAAATATCTCTACAATATGATTTAATTACAAAAGAATCATAATTAAGTTTTTTTTTTTTTTTCAAACAAAGCTAAACAAACAAAGCTGATGATTTTATTTGGAATTTTATTAAAGTCTTTATTAAAATTTTTAATTCAAATCAGTATTTTTTTTTAAACTAAAATTTTATATCATTCATCATACTAATAGTAAATAATATATATATATATATATATATATATATATATCCGGTGCGTAACCCCTAAACGACACACCAAAATATTTCATTGATAGCGTCATGATGGTCGGAGACACCGATTTATCGGTAGTCGCCAGAGCCACTACTTTGGTGGTCTGGCCACTAGTGCTGGCGATACGATGGGCGAAGAAAAAGATTTGATGGTGGTCGCCAAAACTACTATTCTGGCGGTTTGACCACTGGACTTCCAGCACAAGTGGCTCTACTGGTCAAGCCACTTGTTTTGGTAGTTTACTTGAAATATAAGTTTAAATCAAAAAAGTATGACCATTAGAGAAAATAATAAAAAATTAATGAAGAATGAATATTTTATTGAAATATATTCTAAAATAGATTGAATGATGTGAGTGTTTTGAAAAGGTGGTTGTGTAAAATAGAAAAAGTAGATTTTTGTGCTAAAATAGACGAAAAATTTTACATGAACTGATATGAATGCTGTTAACGATGTACTTGGTATTAAAAAGAAAAAAGAAAAAAGAAAAGAAAAGAAAGGAGTGCTGTTTTTTTTTTTTTTTAGTAAACAGTAATACTTATTAGAACACATATGAAAATAATAATAGTATTTTATGATACCAAGTCGATGGTTCTTTGGTGGAAGACAAACCACAAAACAATTCTAAATTCATCAATGATTTGCCTACTGCCTACATCTTTATTTAAATAATCAACTACTTCAACATTCAAACTAAGGATAAAATAAAATAAGATAAAGATAAGAAGCAATTTTAATTCAAACTCCTGAGATTTTTGCAATAGCTCCTCTTACACAGCAGCAGGACTCTTGTTATTCTTATTGATGGTGTTTTAAATGCTTAACTCCATGCTCGTCCATAAGAGTTGTCCAGAGCAGGAATAGAAAGTTAGACTTTGCATGGAGCGCTCGTCCATAGTAGGGTCGTCCGTCCAAAAGGATGTTTGGACGGCCTACAAGCATTCCATGCATGTTTCTATATGCAGGTTTTGGATGAGCTCCACATCCTTATTTCAGAACACAAGTACAAATCGAGGCTCATTGCCACAAAACCACTTCCAACGACAGTTATGGAATATAAGATCAAACAATATAACTTCCATGGCAGTTATAGAAGTTAACTCCAAACCTTTCGACCTCTTCAAATATAGGAGAAGTTACTAAACAAGTAACTGCTCATAGTATGTACTATATAAACGCTCATTGGCAACAAGGAAAGGTACGTACGAAGCCACTTCCAAATAAATTGGAATTCCAGAATTTGAGAGATGTACTGATTTTATCATCAGAGGGTTTTTGGCCGGTCCTCCACGGTCACCTTTGATTGTGTGTTCATCTTTTCAGGTTTCCTAGATAATTCTCTTACCATTGAAGCTCGAAGCATTCAGTCTACTGATTTACATTGCATCATCGATTGGCGTCGTCTGTGGGAAGAGTTTGTGCTTTGCAATTTATCTTCCTTTGACAAAAGGCTATATGGTCAGACAAAATCAAGGGCTACCAGCCCAGGCCACCAAGAAAGTAGGGATGCCTCCCTACGGTGATCATCAATCAACACCTATCACGTAACCACCTTCTATCCAACATATGTAGTCCATGGCAGAATTAACCCGTTAAAATCAAGAGTTAACCAGGGAGATCAATTTGCAGAGGTAGCACCACGAAAGGTTCGAGGAAGGATAAGCCTAGAGTCAAGAAGGTAGAGGGAATGTCAAGCCCGAAAGCCAGTCAAGGGGTACTATTTCACGAAGGGTGCCACACTTGGAAAGGGAGATGGACTAGATGTGAAAGGCTATGGACGAGATGAAGGAGAACATGAGAAAGGCGAATCCCGTAGAGGATTTGGTTCATCGAACAGACTTCCCTTTTATGGCTTCTATCAATAGTCATCCCCTGCCTGCTAAGTTCAAAATGCCTTCCTTGGACTTATACGATGGAATGCGCGACCCGTGTAATCACATCGCAACCTTCAAGACTACGATGCATCGTTAGGGGGTTCCAAACAAGATCATATGTAGGGCTTTCCCTACTACACTTAAAGGGCCAGCACGAGTGTGGTTCAGCAAAATACCTCCAAATACTGTAAGTTCTTTCAAAGAATTGAGTAAATTGTTTGTCAACAATTTTATTGGAGGATAAAGGCATAAGCGCTCCTCGTCTAGTTTGTTAACCATAGAGCAAGGGGAAAATGAACGCTTGCGGTCCTTCATCACTCGTTTCAACAGAGAAGCCCTAATAGTAGACGAGATGGATGATAACCTGCTGTTGGTGGCCTTCCATAATGAAGTTAATTCTGATTTATTCATCTATAAGCTTTACAAGCAAGAGCCTCAGACCATGGCTGAACTCATCCATTCAGCCCAAAACTTCATGAATGCAGAAGATGTAATCATAGCCAAGAAGAGGAAGAAAGCCAAGCAAATGGAAGGAGACCTCTCTCATCATCCAGAATAAGGCTCTCATCCAAAGAAGGCCTGGACAGGGGAGAAGAAGGATTGAGACAACAAGAAACCAGGTTCGTCTTCGGGAAGGAGTTAGCATTACACGTCCTTGAATGCCCCACTAGACCAAGTGCTCATGCAAATCAAAGATGACTTATCCCTGAAATGGCCAGAAAAGATGAAGGGAGATCCTAACAAGCGCAATAGAAACAAGTATTGCCGTTTCCACAGAGACCATAGACATGACACGGACGAGTGCTTTGATTTGAAGTAGCGGATAGAAAATCTCATCAGGCAAGGAAAACTGAGAAACTTTCTTGGATGAGATCACAAAGATGAGAAGCTGAAGGGAAAGCTGGAAGAAATACCACGACCCCCACTGGGAGAAATAAGAGTTATCATAGGAGGGACCTCAACGGAGCAATCTTCCGAGTCAAGGAAGACGTACTTAAAGGTAGTGTAGAATGTCCAGCTCTCAGGACGATCCCCAAAGACGAGGAAAGCTGAAGAACAGGTTATTACGTTCACTGACGAGGATGCTGAGAGAATTCACCACCCCCATGATGACACGATCGTCATTACTTTGCTTATTGCAGATTATACGATCAGAAGGGTGTTAGTGGACAATGACAGTTCAGCAGACATCTTGTATTACCCTGTTTTCCAGCAAATGAAGCTTGGACGAGACCAATTTCGTTCAGTGAACTCGCCCTTGGTGGGGTTTGGAGGAATGAAGGTACAACTCGTGGGAATAGTTACGTTGCCTATGGTGGTAGGAGCATATTCGCAATAGATAACCAAACAAGTAAATTTTCTCGTGGTGGACTGTTAGTCATCATACAATGCCATCATTGGAAGACCAACTTTGAATAGTTGGAAGGCAATAACATCTACTTACTACCTGTCAGTCAAGTTCCCTACAGAGTATGGGGTGGGGCAAGTGCAAAGAGATTAGCTAGTAGCGAGAGAATGTTATTTAGCCATGTTGGCTATGGACGAGCAGATCTAAGCAATGAGTATTGAGGAAAGAAGAGTTGTTGCAAAGCCCACCGAAGTACTAGAAGACATTCTTTTGGATGAGAATAATCCCCATAAGTTTACTAGAATTAAGACAAGCATGAGGGAAGAGACAAAGCAAAACCTCGTCCATTTCTTAAAGAAGAGTATTGATGTTTTTGCATGGAGTCATAAAGACATGCCGGGAATTGATCCAAGTGTCATCACTCATCAGTTGAATGTATACTCGTCTTATAAGCCCGTCCGTCAGAAGAAAAGAGTCTTTGCTCCTGAGCGGGATAATGCTATTAAGGAAGAAGTCCAAAAGTTTATCACAACGTAATTTATTATGGAAGTCTATTACCTAGTTTGGTTAGCCAATGTGGTGATGGTTAAGAAGGCAAATGGCAAGCGGAGAATGTGTGTAAACTTCACTGATTTGAATAAGGCTTGCCCCAAGGATAGTTATCCCATGCCGTGCATCGATCAGTTGGTGGATTCAACAGCAGGTCATCAGTTGTTAAGCCTTATGGACGCCTTCTCAGGATATAACCAGATAAAGATGGACGAGACAAATCAAGAAAAAACGTCTTTCATTACTAGTCAGGGTTTGTTTTGTTATAAGGTGATGCCTTTTGGTTTAAAGAGCGCAGGGGCAACTTATTAAAGATTGGTTAATCACATGTTCCAACCACAGATAGGATGGAATGTGGAGGTTTATGTGGATGATATGTTGGTGAAGAGTTTGGACGAGCAAAAGCATTTGGATGACCTCTAGGAAACCTTTGACATGCTAAGGCAATATAACATGAAGTTGAATCTGAGTAAATGTGCTTTCGGAGCTTCGTTGGGAAAATTCCTTGGGTTCATGGTTTCACATAGGGGAATTGCAGCGAACCTCGACAAAATTCAGGCAATCCTAGATATGAAGCCACCAGAGAACATCAAAGAAGTCCAATCTCTCACTCGGCGAGTTGCTGCCCTTAACAAGTTTTTCTCTAAAGCTACTGACAAGTGTTTACCATTTTTCAAGGTTCTTAAAAAAACATTTGAGTAGATAGACGAATGTCAAAAAGCTTTCCAAGACCTCAAGACCTACCTGACA
Source organism: Lithocarpus polystachyus (assembly GCA_033629205.1). Lineage (NCBI taxonomy): Eukaryota > Viridiplantae > Streptophyta > Magnoliopsida > Fagales > Fagaceae > Lithocarpus > Lithocarpus polystachyus. The sequence continues at coordinate 96,880,542 of CM066163.1, read as the reverse complement.
ACAGCTCCTCTGTTAAGCCCGTTCGTACCTGGCGAAGAATTATATTTGTATTTGGCAGTGTCCCCACATGCAGTAAGCTCAGCATTGGTCAAGAAAGAAGGAAAGATACAGAAATCGGTCTACTATACAAGCCGAGCACTGAGAGGGGTAGAAGGACAATATCCTGTGATGGAAAAATTAGCATTTGCCTTTGTTACAGCTTCAAGGAAGTTGAGGCATTACTTTCAAGCTCATGTCATCAATGTCTTGACGGATCATCCATTAAAGAAGGCAATGAATAGGTTGGAGGCCGCAAGACGGCTAGTCCAATGAGCTATAGAACTTAGCGAATTTGATGTCAGATATCAACTAAGAAGTGCAATAAAAGCACCAGTATTGACAGATTTTATTGCGGAGTTCACTCCAAGCCAGGGTGAGTTAGATGAGCCGGACAAAGCCTAGAGATGGGTTGTCCACGTGGATGGGTCCTCCACACTACATACAGGGGGAATAGGAATTGTTTTGCAGTCCCTAGAAGGAGATGAGTTGAAGTACAAAGTTCGCCTGCAATATACACCAACCAATAATGAAGCCCTTCTTAAGGGGCTAGAGTTGGCAAAGTCCTTGGAAGTAGAATCATTACTCGTCCATAGAGATTCTCAGCTGGTTATAGGTTAAGTGAATGGAGTGTATGAAGTGAAAGAAAAGCGGATGAAGAAATATCTTGATAATGTAAGACTCCATGTGAAAAAATTTAAAGAAGCGAGTTTCATTCAAATCCCAAGGGAAGATAACATGAAAGCAGATACCTTTGTGAAGGAAGCATCAGCGAGTGGATCGGTGGACGAGTTTAACAAAGTTTAATATATGTCAAGCATAGATCTTTCAGAGATACAGCAGATAGAAGATGAACAAAATTGGATGACCCCAATAGTGGCTTACTTAAAGGATGGAAGACTTCCAGATGGAAAAGACGAGGCTAGAAAACTGAGAATCAGGTCGGCCAGGTATGTCCTCATAGACGAGATACTATACAAAAGAGGCTTCTCTCAACCTTATCTGAGGTGCTTAGCTCCAGACGAGGCAAACTATGTGTTGAAGGAAATTCATGAAGGGGCATGTGGAAACCACTCAGGAGCAAGAGCACTAGTACATAAAGTCGTTCGTACAAGGTATTATTGGCCAACCATTCAAGCAGACGCAAAAGTCTACGTCAAAGTATGTGACTATTGTCAACGGTTTAGCAATGTCCCTAGATAACCATCAAAGTATCTCACCCCTATAATGGCCCCATGGCCCTTTGCACAATGGAGATTAGACATCTTGGGTCCCTTTCCACTTGAAACCAGGCAGATGAAGTTCCTAGTAGTAGGTGTTGACTACTTCACTAAGTGGGTAGAAGTAAAACCCCTAGCAAAGATCATACAATAGAATGTCAAGAACTTCATCTAGAAGAGCATTGTATGCCGGTTTGGGGTGCCCAGGGTATTGGTATCAAATAATGGACGACAATTTGACAACGCACTCTTTAGGGACTTCTGCGAACACTTTGGAATTCAGAATCATTACTCCTCACCCGCCCACCCTCAAGCAAACGGCCAAGCAGAAGTAGCAAACCGATCCTTGCTGGAAATCTTCAAGACTCGGCTTGAAAGGGCAAAGGGAGTATGGTCGGACGAGGTACCAGGCGTTCTTTGGGCCTATAGGACGACTGTGAGAACCCCTACAGGGGAGACCCCTTTTAAACTAGCTTATGGAAGTGAAGCAGCGATACCTGCAGAAGTGCATATGACCAGTCACAGAGTAACGAAGTATGAAGAGAAGGACAATAAAGAACAACTCTACCTTAACCTTGATCTAATAGACGAGGTAAGAATGGATGCAGAGCAAAGGACAGCAAGGTACAAAAACCTTATGTTTAGACAATATGATGCAATGGTGAAACCTAGGCGTTTTAACATAGGAGATCTCGTCTTGGAAAGGATCTCTTTGGCAACTAGGAACCCAGCTCATGGGAAATCGGGACTTAATTAGAAAGGACCCTACAGGGTTATCAATTACAAAAGATAGGGGTCGTATTACTTGGAGAACCTGGACGGGAGAAAGCTGGAGCACCCTTGGAATGATGATCACCTGAGAAAGTACTACCAGTAAAATATCTACCTAGACGAGCATTATCTTTGACGAGATCACAAAGATGTCACCCTAAACAAGCTAAACCTTATGTTGCTTTTTGTTGCTAGCATGCTGTTGGTATCGTGTGTTTTAAACTTATTGACAGTATTAGTTTTTAAATTATGCACTATGGGTTATGGATGAGGTTATGAACTTAGATCATATTTGTTTGTATTTGTAATTCCCTAAGGGGCACTAGCCTCAAAGCATGTGCCGCACTTGTAGATGACATTATATTATAAATGTGGTTTGGATTTCCAATGTATATGATGCATAAATCTAATCCCCATTTCATTCACAAAAGGGCTAAAGGCCTAAGAAGGACAAATTCCCTAGACGCAGGGATGTAACGTTTATAAGCTTTCCTTAATAAAAATAAAGGAAAACAAACCAAAGGTGTGTTCTTCTAATAAATGGATGAGGTAAAACTTGATATTCGTCCAACCAATGGACGAGGAAAAAACATGCACGCAAAACATTCAATTCATAAAGGAATTTGACTAATCAACATCCAATATTTGGATGAGTGAAAGTTGGCAAACTACCTAAAGACGAGTAAAGAATCATCAAACCTATAGACGAGGGTAATTATATAAAAGACCAACAAAAGAAACACCATTCATGGACGAGTTATATTGCAAAAATTCAAAGAATGGTGAAAGATGCTAAACATGAACGAGTTCTAATAGTCATGGACGAGCCAAGGTTGAGATCAAAATCTTGGGTGCAAAAAGGCATTCATCCATGGAACACGATGTTAAATAAAAAATGAAGGAAACAAACATTCATTCATTGGGGTGGACGACCTACACCCAAAAACTCTTATGTAAGTATTAGCAAAGTAATTGTTTGAGAGCTCGTCCTAAAACTGTGGACGAGTAAAATGTACTTAAGTTATTTTGAAATGGTCCAAAATAATGGACCAAATACAAAATGATAATAATAAAAGAAGAAATACAAGCTAAAAAAAAGGGGGCATTAAAAACTCGTTTTATTGGGGAGGGGCATCAGTATTGGGGTCGTCTTGGGCTGGCTAAATGGTAGCATCTAGGGGTGTTCGCGATGCAGTGCGGTGCGGTTTTGGACCATTTTTAGCACCGCACTTTGCAGTGTGGTTTAGCTAAAATCATAACTGCACCGCACCTTGTTTTTGCGGTCACATGTGCAGTGCGGTGTGATGTGGTGCAATTTAGAGTTTAGTCAAAACCATAACCGCACTGAACCTCATTTTTGTGGTCACATGTGCGATACTATGTATAAGATGCAGTTTGAAGTTGGTTTCCTACTCGGCCTAAAACTAATTTTTTCCTTTTTTTGGGCCAAGTTTTAAATTATTGAACTAGTTTTTCTTTATTTTGGGTTGGCTTTTCTAGTCAACACTTGCTAGGGTTATTAAACTTTTTTTTTTTGTTGAAAACTAGGGTTATTAAACTATTAATAATATATTTAATATTAAAAATAAATAAATTAATAATATATAGAGAGGGTGTGGTGCGGTGCGGTGCGGTTTATGCGGTTTTCTTATTATAAAATTGCAAACCGCACTGCACCATGCGGTGTGGTGCGGTGCGATGCGGTGCACTATTACTTGCGGTGCGGTGCGGTGCGATTATGCCATTTTGCGAGCGGTTTTGCTACGATTTTTGCAGTTTGTGCGATTTATGCGGTTTGGTGAACACCCCTAGTAGCATTGTCCTTAATGTTGATATCTTCAAAACTTGTTTGGAGAAGGGAGCTTGCAGTACCAACATTGAGCTTGATGGAACTGAAGTCAACTTCTGGGAAGTGTTCCTCAGCGTCCATGCGAAAATCCTCGAAGCCAGCAGCATAATTTGCGTCTAAAAGATCAATGTACTATTTTGAAGCTTTGAACTCTATAACAGCATGCTCTTTGGCTTTCGTAAGACTGGCGCTCAACTCATCATCTTTCTTCTGAAGATAATCAAGATGGGTACCTTTTTCGATGATGTCAGCCTTCAGCTCCTCGACGAGGTTTTGCATTTCTTTGGCCTCGTCAGTAGCCTTGGCTACCACCTCAGCCCAACCTTTACAGTCATCCTTCACCTCCTGAATCCTCGTCTCCAATAAAACTCTCGTCTTGTCCAGCTGGGTAGCCTGCCTGGATGCCGCGATAAACTTCGACATTGCCTTAAAAAAAAAAATTAGACGAGAAAATCATAAAATAACAAAGGACGAGGCAAAAGAAACTTACCTTGAAAAGATCATGAACACCAAAGTGCTCAAAATCTTTCAAGGGCATGTCGTAGCATGCAGCCACGTCCTTACCAGTCACGGCCTTCACAAACCTTTTCCAAGCTAAGTCTTCATTCTCCAAGAGGTTCATGGGGGCCCTCTGATATGGCTAAGACGAGGGAGTCGCGATGGTTTTGGACGGGGTGACATCGACAGGCACGAATGAGTCAACATCGAAGATTTGGACGGACGGAGGGGTAGGAAGACTGGGCTTAACGACCCCAAGTCTAGACGACCCATGCTTTGTTTTCTTCCCTCGACGACTGGAAAGGTTCCCCAAATCCAGCGTCTTGGATAAAGATTTCCTTTTGTCCCCAACAGAAGGACGAGGCAGGGGTTGAAATTCATGTTTGTTTGCCTCGTCCACCACTTCCTTTCTTTTATTCTCTTTCATGGTAGCCATTCTTGAATGAAAAGCATAAAGTGTTAGTCAAAAAAGTACAAGTCAAATAATGCTAATAAAATTTCCAAATTAAAAGAAGACTCACGTCTACGAATCGTGAGCTCATGAGCGAGGGCTTCAATAGACGGCCTAGGACCAAGTCCCCACGTAGAAAATCGTTAAAGGGTCACCAACGAGTGGGAATCCCTATCAAAGTGTAGACGAGCTCTATGGACGTGGTCATGGTGGAATTTGTTTAAAGAGGGTCGTCCAATAGCTATAAAAAGAAAAAAAAAAGAATAAAGAAAAAAAAAGAAGAATAAAGGTTAGATGTACACAAATAATAAGAATGATAATAATAAAGAATAAAAGTAAGGGGCATACCTTCAGGACGAAGGTTTCCTAAGTCCCCAGTGTAAGGGGCAAATGTATCCCTGCCAACCTCCACTAGTTTCCCAGCCTAGAAACTAGAATGAAGAAAAACTACGTCTTCAAGTTTCTGTCAGACGAGACTAAGGACTTAATTAACCTACAATTTGTGCCCCTAGCTGTGAATTGGTAAAAACTAAGGGATTGATTGATTTTTGAGGGTTTGTAACAATAGAGGAACTTGTCCACAGTAAGGGGACGATCCTCTCCAAATACCTCCTTCCACAAAATTTGCATAGAGATGACCAATCTCCATATGTTGGGGTTAAACTGACATACTGCTAAACCTAACCTAGCAAGTAACTCCCTAGCAAAAGCGTTTAAGGGCAACCTAAACCCCCCCAAAAAATAAGACTCGTAGACACCTATCCTAAAATGGGGGTTACAGAACCATTCTCCACGGACAGCTAGCCTAGGATTGAGCTCGTCTGGGATTTGGTACCATGTCCTAAGGTTACTGAGTCTTTGTTCGTTTGTTTTGGAGGAGACACCTACTGCACAACTATAAATTGTCTCCACCTCATCCGAAGGACTAGACAGAGGGACACTCGTCGAGGTGCCAGCTTGAGACCCACAAGCTGCCCTCTTCCTAATTTGTTTTTGAAGAACTTCTAGAAGGACTCCAAGAACACCAAAAGTGTATCTCTCGTCCGAGGTATTCCCCCCAATACTGCTATGGCTGGTATTACTGCTAGAACCACTACAACTGGTTGTGTCGTGATACTCGTCTTTGGCCTTTTCTATACTATTACTAGACGAGGAGATAACAGTTTCAGATATTTTTGAAAACTCAAAGGAAAACCTAAAGACGAGAAAGGAGAGAATACCTGGCTTTAGACGGAAGAGGACTAAGGACGCTGGAATACTTCTAGACGAGGCAATGGACGAGGAATGTCAAAGGAGAAAATTTGTGAAATGAGAAGGGCACAAGAAGAATTCTGCTATTTATAAGCAGTGGACTTTAGCACCCGAAACGACACAGCCAACTAAAAGTTGACATGTGGCATGCTCCTCGAAAAAATGAATCAACGCGAATAGTCACCAATAGGACCATGACACGTGGCGAACCTAGTTGCTGACATAAGAATGCACGTCCAGGGAACGACATCAGGCTATACACTTCCCTAGACGACCCATGGACAAGGGGGCAACTGATGGTGTATTAAATGCTCAACTCCATGCTTGTCCATAAAAGTCGTCCAGGGCAGGACTAGAAAGTTAGACTTTGCATGGAGCGCTTGTCCATAGCAGGGTCGTCCGTCCAAAAGGATGTTTGGACGGCCTACAAGCTTTCCAAGCATGTTTTCTATATGCAGGTTTTGGACGAGCTCCACATCCTTATTTCAAAACATAAGTACAAATCGAAGTTCATTGCCACAAAACCACTTCCATCGACAGTTATGGAATATAAGATCAAACAATATAACTTCCATGGCAGTTATGGGAGTTAACTCCGAACCTTTCGACCTCCTCAAATATAGGAGAAGTTTCTAAACAAATAACTGCTCATAGTATGTACTATATAAACGCTCATTGACAACAAGGAAAGGTATGTACGAAACCACTTCCAAATAAATTGGAATTCTAGAATTTGAGAGATATACTGACTTTATCATCGGAGGATTTTTGGCCGGTCCTCCCTGGTCACCTTTGATTGTGTGTTCGTCTCTTCAGGTTTTCCAGATAATTCTCTTACCATTGAAGCCCGAAACATTCGGTTTACTGATTTTACATTGCATCATCACTTATCTCCAAGAATAGCCAAGTATTTAGGATTAGGTTGAGGCTTTCAAAGACTCTTGCGTGGCTTTCCATCACTCTGCCCCCGCCCCCACCCCCGCCCCGGAAGTGGAACCTTGTCCCCAAGGTTAATAGCTGGAAATTGCTGCTGGAGTTGCTCAACGTCCTCCCAAGTTGCATTTTCAGCTGCCATATTTTTCCATTGCACCAATATATGCTTCTGTGTACAGCTTAGTTCCTCGCTTCACCCACTTGTAGTCCAGAATGCATAGTACGTGTCCTTGTCGTATTGGCCCAGATATGGACAGAAGCTTCTCCCAAGATAAAAGACGTGTGAGAAAACTGAAAACCCATGGGAACTGGAACGGACAACTGAAGAGTGAAGACATATAATGTCATGTCAAGTAGGAGAATGATATTGTCACCTCTGAAACTAGGACAGTCAAGAGAATGATGATGATTATTGGACGTGCTTAGCGATGCGGTCCCAAGGATTGTGATTGCAACTAGGACACTCACTGAGTTTTGTCCTTATCCCCCTCTTGACATAAATGCAGTCTTCTTAACAAACAAACAAACCTATTAATATTGCTCTTGCTAAAACGTAAACGAAACATCAAGCTAAACATTTTACAATTTTTGCTTATTAATTAATTTTAGGAGGGAATAATGCTAGAGATACAAACTATTTTACAAAAAAATTTACAAACTGCTGATGTGGCCAGTGATTATTGGTAAATGAAAAAGTGATATTAATTGTAGGCCTAAATGAAAACTAATAAAAGGCTGGCCACATCAACAGTTTGTAAAAAAGTTGTAAAATAGTTTGTGTCTGTAACACTACTCTTTTAGGAGGAGAGGTATATTCGAAAAGTTATTAATTCATTTGTTCATACTTCAATACTAGGTTTTAATTTTATACTATACTATATATATATATATATATATATATATATATGTACACACACTGACACACACACACATAAAACTTGATATAATAATAAAATGCAAATTTTAACAATTTTTAAATAAGAATTATTACCTTTGGATTTATTTTATTCGAATATAGTAACTTCAAAGTTCAAACTAGAATTGGAGCTCATCATATTGATTACAATACTCATTTCGGATTGGATGGACTTGCATTTAGTATTCAGAGTACCTTCACCTGTTCATCTTAAAAAACAAATGAAAACAGCTTGATGTTCATTTTAGAACCTAGCTCTCAGAAGTATATAAACAGCATCTAGCAGTCATAAACCAATAACGTAAAGAACAGAGAATGTAGATAGATTGAAGATGAAGAAGCCATCTTGTTTTTGTACTATTTTCACACAGGTGTCTCTTTGCTTTGCTCTCTACCTTGCTCTCAACTTGGGTCAGCCTATTTACAGCAATAGAAGTGACAATAGAGCTCTTGATCTTTACTTTATCAGTGTTAGAGGGGGTTTCAGACCTCTTAAGCAACAAACCCATCTTCTAAAACTGGTCAATCCCTCATTTAATTCTTCTGTTTCATGAATATATGTTATCTTATATGTCTTATGGTTTTTAAGGTTTTGTGGGGATGGTTTTTTTGGTTTTTGTTTGTGGGTATGGCTTATTTGGTCTTTGTTTGTTAAATAGTCGTCAATTTTGAGTGAGCTTTTGGGTCCAAAATGATATATAAATTAATGAGCACAAGTAAAAGTTTTGATTGTGCTTCTCTTGCTACTGACTCTTAGCAGCCAACCCTGATTATATTGGTTTCCTGTTTACTTTATGAAAGATTTCATATTCCAGAAATAATATTGTTTTCATTTTCTGTGTGGTAATGAATTTTGATTGTTGGTCAGTAGTGATTAAAGGGCCACTTTCTGTTAAATGCTAGAAGAATTCCTGTTTTCTCTGTCTATAACCTTTGATTAGCTTTCTTACTTGAGTTGTAATGAAGCTACTTTGTTGATCCCATGATTAAGTTGATATTTTTCATCATCTATAAGTATATGTATGGTTTGATTCTGTTTATTGATCAATTTCTTGTTCTTTCTTTGTAAATCTGATTTCAATAGATTGCCGCTTCCTTCACTCTCTCTGTATTTCTCTAAGTTGACTGTTCTGAATGTGTTCTTGTTGTCTATGAAGATGGAGAAAGTGGCAAAGGTTTACAATGTGAGTTTTGTGGTGAACAATAGTGAGCTGGGAGAAGACGATCCACTTATGCAGAATGTAAGATCTTTTTGTTTTTTTCCCACCAATTCAAAATGGTGGATATTATGCATCATTTCACCCTGAGCTGCATTGGTCTAGTTTTTTCATTCCCTGAATTAATTGGATGTATCGGCTTCAACTATTAACAATAATCTTACCTTAAGTTTTTGCAGGGTACTATGCTTTTCCCATCACTGAAAGTTCCCTGGTATACCATTCTCTCTGCAATCAGTTCTCTAAATTGGGTACATTTGCATCACAAACAAATGTTTATATTGCAATATTTTGGATTCTCATGTGATGTATGATAGTCACTGTTTTTAATTCAATCACTCTAGTCTTGTAATAAATAGTAACACTTGTAGGTTTACTACTAGAACATCTAAAGGACGTGGAGAAAGTTACTTCCATGAGCAGATAAAGATACCTTTCGGAAATACTTTAGACATTATTGGTGTGGATACTGGGTCATTACAGGTACATGTTTGTTGAATTTATAGAATCCTGTATTTATTGACCGTTGAATTCTCTAATCTCGTCCATTGTATGCATCTCCCTCGCACAGGTGCTAATATTTCAGTAATGCAGAATGTATTTTACTTGCTAGCTGACTGTTACCTGTATATATTGGGCCAATTTTTGTCTTGTTTACCTATTCAATTTCAAGGTACATGCAAACTATATTTCCCATAGGCTTTAGCTCTGGTGTTAAGGGGGTAAGATAGTGTTAGAGAGGTTATAGGATTTTATCTTAATTGTATTTTCCCCAGATTTCTACTACTGCAGATACAATTTAAGCCTCTTTCAAAAGGTGTTCAACTAGGACGCACTGATGTGGCTGGGAGGGTGCCACACCGGAGTCCGACGCAGGGTGCAGCAACCAACACTGCTGCCCGCGTGCCGCGTCTGAGTTTTTTTTTAATATTTTATTATTATTATTATTATTATTTTGGATTCGCTCCGACTCGGCTCCGATTCATGCCGACTCGGCTTCGATTTACGCCGATTCGGGCTGATTCGCGCCGAACCAGGCTGATTTGGCCAGAATCGGGTCTTATCGACTAAATCGAATCGTATCGGCTAGCAGTTGAAACGGCCGAAACTGACTGAAACGCCGAAAAAGGCCGAAATCGGCCTTGAAACATGCCGGAACAGCCGAAGTCGGCTTTGAATGAGGCCCAAACATCCTAAATCTGTCATTCCTCAATTTTATTCTGAATATGTGTTGCTTCTTTTGTGTTTTCTTTTTTGTTTTGTGTTTCTTGCCTTTTTCTTTCTTTGTTTTGTGAACCAAGACCATAGTAACATGTTTTTTTAAAAATATTTTAATAGTAAAAATATATAGAAAATATAAATAAAAATATTTTTAATAATTTTTTAATCACCACACCCCACCACACCCGCACCCGCACCCGCACCCTACTTTTTAAAAAATTGCTGAGTCCCGCACCCGCACTCGAATCGAGAAACGCACCCGTGCTTCATAGGCGTTCAAGCCTTATATTGTTGCTTTTCAGGCAAAGGGCCAACCTCTCTCTTTTTATTTCTTGAGAGAGAGAGAGAGAGAGAGGTGCAGGGATGGAAGTGGGGGAATAAGTTTTTGCATATTGATCATTACTAATGTGTCTGAATTGATGCAGGACAAAACAAAACAGAAAAAAAGGGGGGGGGGGTGTTCATGGGTAGTATTCATGTGGTATTATAACACCTTAGTTTATTTTGGGTTATTTAAGGTTATTTGGTCTTTTGGTTTATTTTTATTATGTACGGCTAGGAGTAGTCTGAATTAATGGTCATGATTGATTGTTTCTAGGTTTTCTCTTCTTATAAATTGAAGATAATGAGGTTATTGTAACAGCTTTTCTTTTATGTTAAAAAAAATTGAGTCTTTGGCTTAAAAATTCTCTTAAGTGCATACATTTTTTTTATTTATTTAAAAACAAAAAGAGGATCTTTAAAGAATTTAGGTTTGCTTAATTAAGCACCCAAGAAGAGGTTTTCCTTTGTTTCTCTTTAAGAAACTTAGGCTTCTACAGAAGTAATTCATTGTCTCATTTCGCTCCAAATTGTCTCTATCATTTGAAACACGAACGTGTACTTATCGCTTTTTGGTACACATAATTGCAACTAGGTTCTAGACTCCCATGGAGAGGTACATTACAATACTCGCATGCTTTGACCCAAAAATCCCATAAAAGTTTATTTGGATTGATTTGGCTCAATAGGGAATTATTTTCATGTGCTCATTCTATATTTGCCCCTTGGTTGATGATAGTAGGAACAATTCAAATGATTTATGCAGCTTCAACATCTCCTGGTCAACATTTTTTCTTTTTTTAAAGCCTATTCCTCTGTATTGTATAAACTACAAATCTGTATATGTCTGTGTTGGAAAAAGCTTAACAAACTGTTGGAAAGTAAAAAATAAAAATTATTTTGGTATCTTATTTCACAATCTTCCTTGTGTACTCATTCATCATTATTCTAGGTTCTGAATAAACCCACCCAAATTGTAGCCCAGGGTGCAACAGACTTATGACCGAGACACAAAATTGAAGCCTGCAAACTAATAAAATTGGTTGTATTTAGCACTTTTTCGGGAATAATATGACATTTTAATATAAAAAAACTTTTTAATTTTTATACAAGCGTGAAGGTAGCTCATTCAATTCATCATGGATAAGAGATTCTGGAAACTTGTGGATATCTCTCTAAACTGATTACCAATTTGGTTCTTTTAAATATAAGTTACATAGAACATATTCTTAAATTGCAATATTGATAAATTGAAGGTGAGACACAAGGCAAATTATTTGGATAAACTTAAAGTTTATATGAAATTCTGAGGGAATAATAAATAGAAGTAAAATATAATGATGTTTATGATTTTGCAAGCTCAAGATGGTCACGTGCATGCAAAAGGTGTCACTTTCTGTGTTGATAAAATGTGAGGTAAGTATGAAGATTAGGTGTGGTATAGAGTGGATTATGGTGCTGCTGTGCAAGGATTTAAAGTGGACTTTAGAAGTTGGGAGTTTATGGGGTGTGTTACTTTTTTTTTTTTTTTTTATCATTATTCAGTCAATCTTAATAAAGGAAATGATGTTGCTGTGTTGTCTATTCATTTGCTAATCCTTGTTTCTTATTATTTTCTTCATACTATTTCCTACCTCTCATCCGATAACTCCAATTCAATCTTTAGCTCTGCAAAATTTATTGTTGAGTGATTTTTTTAAATCAAACTCATGCTATATAAACTATACTGTCAGCACACTTTGATTGGCAGTGTTGTCCAATAGATGATAAACTATAAATTGCACAGAATTTTCATTTTTTCTTCTTTTCTTTTCTCTTATGTTGGTGTGTGTGTGTGTGTGTGTGTGTGTGTTTTGTTGAAAGGATTCAATGCTTACAGGACCATCAAGGGAAATTGGACAAAATCAGTTACATTGGCTGACAAAGACACTAGAAGCAACCAGTAGTAACTGGTAAGATTAATGTTTTGGCTGCTTATAGGCCTTGTGACCCTAAGAATTAGCAAGCTTTTGAATCAAAGCAGAAGCTATGAAATTTTGAAACGATTTTGTCATTTTAAATCTTCTAACATTAGCATTTTAAAAACAGTCGGCTTCCTCTTTCAAAAACAGCTTTTCATTATGATATTTACATAAAATTGGAATTTAGTGTAATAACATTTTGAAACCTTAAGAATTAGTTCTCCATATGTATCACCTCTTTCAATCACTGAATGTCTCTTTTGCCCTTTGTGACTCTAGGCGTATGGTTGTTGGATTCCACCCGTTGGTTGTTTGTGAAGAGAACAAAGAGCAAGTGGAGGCAAAGCAATTTTATGAGCCTCTACACCATATCTTTGTGAAATTTGGAGTTGTAAGTATTTGATCATTATATTTAATGTTTCTACGTGTAGTTCTCTCAGATCCAATGTTCTGAATTTTTGTATCTGCATAATTCTGAATGTGATGGCATAGAACTGACTAGTAATTTATGTACTTTACTCTCCAGAATGTGTACCTAAGTGGGCAGGGTTGTTCTAAACATGTCAATCATGGTAATGTAGCTTACATTCGGAATCCAGCCCCAAGAGAGAATGAATCATATTTTACATCTGTGAAGGGAAAGTCAGTCTTTAATGGGTACTTACCTCTTTCCTCAACATCAATGTTGTTCTTCATTTTACTCCGCAAATGCATACTTTTTCCTGACTATTTCATTGTCTTCTATTTCTCAGAGAATTGGTTAATGGGTTTCTTCTTCACAGAGTCAGCTCACTTGAGACTGTGGGTCTTCAATCTTTCTGCATTATGAATATATCTTTAAAAAGTTTCGGTATCTTTGGGCAACTGCCAAGTTTGAATTAGTCTATTGTGTTCAACATGGAATTTTGAACAACTAGTTGATAGTGTAACTTGCAAAAAAATGTCAATAATCATTGAGCAACTTGTGGAATACAGTGGACTAAGAAAAAAGAAAAAGAAAAAAAGAATGCAGTGTACTAATTCAACACCCATCAAATGTCTAAATGCCCAATAATCCCATCTAAAGCTTGTCCAAAGCATTAAATGATACATTTTATGTTGCAGGTAATCTACTTTATTAACTCAGCTGGGGAAGTTGTTCATAAAACTGTTCTCCAACAGACGGGTAAGGAGGTGATGTAAAACTTATATTTGAAGCCATGATGAATTTGCTTCAATGTTTTTCCCCCACATTCCCCCAATCCGCAAAAATATTTCCCATGTAGATGCCTTTTGTCTTCAATAGGCCTTCAACCCTTTGACATTATAGGTGTAAGTGATAATTCAGCTTGAATTTTTTTTTTCTTTGTTGGTGTAAACTTGCAATTTGTTTCTTATTATAAATAGTACCTATAGCAAGATGTATGGAAAGAGTAAATGACCCACTTGAGGGGAATCATGTGTTTAAGAGAGGAACCAACCACATGAGGATTTGTAAACTTTTCTCATAAAAAATGAGGTTCACACAACTAACAGGCTTTCCTAATGAAAATTTTCAACTTTTCATGTTGACTAATACCAGCATAAACAAAGAAAAATTTTAGGAGAAGTTGTTTGGTTTAAGTTTGAAAGGATTTTTGGAAATGTTACTTGTCATTTTTTATAAAACATTAGAGAAAATGGGCTTTTGCCTCTTTTTTTTTTTTTTTTTTTTTTTTTTTTTAATATCCAGCAAAATGCCCTATGTCTCAAACTAATTAAGGAAATGCTCCTGTTTTAAAACTCGATTTTTTAAAAATCGAGTTTCAAATGTATAACTCAATTTTTGGAACATCGAGTTATATAGCGAATGTGGACTTAGATTTTTTTTTTTTTTTTTTTTTTTCTAGAACTAGAGTTCCACTTGAATTTTTTCAAGGAACTCGATTTTTAGAAAATCGAGTTTCAAAACATGGGCATTTCCTTAAATAGTTTCAGATATTGGATATTTTTCTGAGTTTTCTCCATAAAACACTGGAATTTGCGCGGGGGGGGGGGGTGTATATTTGCTAAATTTAATGGTTAGAGAATGAGAAATGCTATTGGAGTAAGACAAAAGGGGTGAGCTATTTAGGATAGACTCGTGGGATTAGGGGTGGGAAGAAGATTATATTCATTCCAAATAAATTTATTTCATGATTCAAATTAGGGTAGATTCCATTTGCACCTTCTGAGATTTGGGCTAATGCTAATTAAGTTCAAGACTTTTCAAAATTAACCAATTTGATCCCAAAAGCCAATTTAATTCCTAAAACATTTGAGAAAAAATAATTGTTTAGGGACTAAGTTGACTTTAGGGATTAAATTGGCTAGTTTTGAAAAATTTTAGACTTGATTGGCATTAGCCCAAACCTAAAGGTATGTTAGTAGAATTTACCGTTCAAATTAAATATTATATAATGCCTTGTAATACTATTAGATAAATTTAAATAAAAAAAAAACTCTAAAATCTTAATTTTCATGTGAAATAGAGAAGTTAACTATACAATTGCATATTGGAAAATAAGGGGAAAGTTAACGATCACGTGAATGTTTGGTTTAGGAAATAGTTTTAGAAACTTTTTATGAAAAAAAAAAATCACTGATTTTTTTGATAACTTTTTATGAAAGTTTCTTAAAATGCTCGATTAACAAATGTCCTAAAAACACTCATTAACCACGAATAAATTTCCATTCAACTTTTTCTATATTGTTCATTGAATTGATCAATTGACCAGCCTCATACTCTACACAAGAAAAAAAAATCTGAATTGTTTGGTTTGAGGCAGGAAAAAACTAAGTAAGACCGCGATTAGAAATTCGTATTAGTGATTAAGGCCCCATGATATTTATGAGATCCTGAATTTAAAATTTTTTACCAATATCTTGGAGCCACCCCTAATAGATTTCTCTAGTAATAACTTGGTGCGTGAGACAGGAAACTGTACTAAAAAGAAAGTATTAATTAACATTAGCATTAGTGCGAAACGACTAATACAAATGAATGATGCTGATTGGCAATTAGGCATGAGTGACATTTATCGGTGGCTTCAAGCCTTCAACTTTCAAGAGAAAGAAACACAAAAAGACGACAACACCCACCTATTTTGTTTTTTACCCAAATTAACATTCGACCGCAAACGTTTGGTAGTCGAAACAAAGGCCAAAACCGGAAATGACTCAGTTCATGTCCCTAGTCTCTGTAAATAAATAACACACAGAGCCCCTTGTCAATGAATCTGAGGGCTTTGCTTCTCCTTCTTCTTCTTCACACTCTTAACAGTTTCAGAAAGAGGGTTCAGATTGTGAATGGTTGGGTGGTTGCCCCTCTCTGAACCCAATGATTTCTATCAACTTAGCCCTTCAAATCAACCACCCATGACCCTTCTCTTCTAAACCCTATACCCAAAGATCAATATCAAAAACAAAAATAAAAAAAAAATAAATATCATATCTCTCTCTCTCTCTCTCTCTCTCTGTTGCTGTGTTTGTGTTTGTGTTTGTATCTGTTTCCTTTTCTTCTTTCTTTTCAGATTCATGACTCTCTCTTTCTCTCTCTCTCTCTGGACACATATAATGAAAGAGGCTGTGACGATGGCTTTGTTGATGTTAAGAGTGTGGAAGATTCGGGTATAGTTGAAAGGGGTCCGTTTTATTTGGCGGGGCGACCCGGATGGTCTGTTTGTGAATTTTTTTATCACATCTAGGCAACCGGTTTTTGTTGCAGCCATGACGGTGTCTCTTTCGCTTGCCTGATCGGAGAGCCCAATCTGAGCCTCACCCATTTCCTCCATTTCTTTGTCTTTGCTCTTTTGTGCTTTTTTTTTTTTAATTTTTTAATTTTTTGGTGTAAAACCAGTAGATCTAGCTTCTTTTGCTTTTGTTCTTTTCTGTTTGGCTACTGAGAAAATGAGGGAAAATGATGAACATTTTCTCATTTTCAATGAAGTGGAGACGGTATTATATATGTTTGTGTAGATGTGCATGTTTGCTTCTACATTTTTTTTTTTTTTGAATTTTTTCAGTTACTGTTCTTCACCCTTTTTTTGGGGTTTTTGCTTTTGAGCTCCTTTCTCTTTCATTTAGCTTTATTGATCAAACCAAAGGCAGCTATAGAGATTTGGAATTTTGGGATTGATGAAAGTAGCTCTTTATTTAGAGGATATAGGGTTAGCTTTTAAGAGTTAATGTCGCACCCACATTCTAGAGTAAAATTAATTTCAAATCAAGAGTTATTGAATTATGACCAAATTTTGAGAAGAAGATTTAAAAACCTGCAGTTCTCTCTTCAAAACCTTAGAAGGAATTTGTTGAACTACAGCGTTTTACCATTAGTATTTTGTAGGAAGTGGGATTAGTGGATGTGGAAAAACTATTGGAATTATGATATTTTTTTTTGGGTTAAAGGGTCACATTATATCATTAATTGTTATTTTGAAACATGAGTTAATCAACATCGTATTTGATTCTAAAAAAAATTAATGTTTTATTGGTTCAGTAAATGAAAAATGTAACTCAACGAACCCAATGTTTTTTAATTGTCACAAAATATTGTTGTTTTATTCTTGATAAAAGGTAGTATTTTTTTTTTGAGAAATTATTTTTTGATAAAAGGTCAGAACCAAATATTGCGGCTTGTATCAAAAAAATAATTCTTTATCAGCGACTGACTTGCCTCACTTTCCATAATTTGTAATTTGAATTGAAGAGTTTCCTAAAGTTTCATATCGATTTAGTTTCATTCAACCTAATTCAAATCTTTCTGGGGAATAGGCTTCAGATCATGTGGTATAGCTTCTAGCCAAATATCAAAATCACTAGCCATAAATTCAGGAAAAAAAAAAAAAAATCACTGGCCATAAGAGCTCTTCTTGTTAAAAATCACTAGGTGGTGGATTTTCAACTAAAGAATGAGATTGATCTTAGAATCACATGCACAGGTGAGGTATCTCAGTTTTTAAAACCTGTAACTTAAACTCATAACTTCCTCCTCAAACCTCATATTCACTCAAAAATTGCAAAATACCTGTTTGGACTCATAACTCAGTTACATATCTCTATAACTTTATGCTAAAATCGTGAATCCCACCCACTGACACTACCCAGTGTTGTTACTGTTGCTACCTGCATCTCATTAACAAAAAATCTTCCTCCTTTACTTCTCCCACCCTAGCATCCTCTCACCTTTCATTTCTCTGACTCTCCCTATTTTCTATCAAATTTTTTTTGTCTATCTCTCTTTCTCTGTCTCTCCCCTCTTCACTCTACATTTGATTTTTTTTTCCACTCTTCTCCGTTTCTTTCTTAGCTTTCTCTGTCTCTCCCCTCTTCAATCTGTATTTGATTTTTTTTTTCTCTCTCTTCTCTATTTCTTTCTTAGCTATTTTTGATTGGTTTGAATTAGTGTTTATTGGGTTTAAAGTGGTGGGTTGTTTCACGGTGGAGATCGGGTTTGAAATTGGGTTTTTAGGTTTCAGTTGGTGTTTTGTTGCGGTAGGTTGCTGTGGCAGCGCTAGGTTTGTTGTGGTGGTTCTGTGGTCGTTTGCAACGGTAATACCAAAAAGCCCTAAACGGATAAGACAACACAGAAGCCTATGGGCCCCACCGAGTCCGAATATTTACCTTTGTGCCACTGAGTTTTGTATCTCAATTTTTGAAAACACCAGCTGTATATTTCCTGTTTTCATCACTCTAACTCAAAATTTTGGAGTTTAGAGTGATGGAAACATAATGTGAAAATTAAGCCAAACAAAAAAAATTGTGTAGGTCCCATGTGTTTTGATAACTCAGTTATGAGTTTTGAATCATATCACTCAAAACACCTCTAAACCAAACAAGCCCGTTGGCGTACAATTTAGCTGCTATCATGCGCTTGAGCTTTTCTCTGCCATTCTCGCTAGCCTTGCTTCGGGAAGTGGCTGTTTCTTGCCCCTCTGTGGCTCCTTGCTGCTGTGTGGGCTGGATTGCCTCCTTCGTGAGGCAGTTTTTTTTTTGATCGTTGGCGGGCTTGTTCTGATCGTGCGTTAAGGACCCCTTCTGACTTTGAGAAAGCCCAATATTGTAAGTTCTATATATGCTTCTAACTTTTATGTTCTGTTACTAGCAACTTGTTGGTTGAGAATATCTTGTGAAGAATGTGTTGAGGTCCTTGAGGAAAGCAGTGTGGTTTAAGTGAAAGCAGTGCGGTTTACGTGAAGGTGTTCTATTTCATCTTGTAGAGCTCCGACTATATTGGGGTTTCGTTTCATCTTGGGTTTGGTATATAGTTGAAAGTTACTGATCCATGGGAGCCCTCGCTTGGAACTATCGGGGTGCTTGTAGAGCGCCAACTATTCGAGCTATAAGGGAGCTAATCTACGAGTCAAACCCAGATCTAGTCTTCCTATCTGAAACAAAATTAAAATCAACTAGTGTTGACAAGATAAAAACTAAGCTGAATTTTTTTGAATCATATTGTGTGGATGCGATGGGCAAAGCAGGGGGTTTAGTCCTGTTTTGGAGGATGGGAGTTGATTTGGAGGTGGTGTTCTCTGATGGTAATGTTATAGCTGCATTAATTTACTCAGACCCGGTTAGATCTCCTTGGCTCTTATTTTGTATTTATGGTCCTCCTCAAAGAGCCAAAAGAAAAAGATTTTGGGTCAAACTTGAAGAGATGGTGAAAGCATTTTCAGGGTCCATGGCTGCGTTTGGAGACTTCAACAGCATTAAAGAGTCAGAGGAAAAAAAGGAGGATCCAATGTCTTTAAGAGTTCAGTAAATGGTCTTAGAAGCTTTATGAACAACACTGGGGATATTGATTTGGGGTTTTCTGGGCCAGCATTCACACGGACAAATAGAAGAGAGGGGCTAGCTAATATCAAGGAAAGACTAGGCCAATGTTTATATGATCATGAATGGCAAACAATGTTCCCAAAAGTTGGAATTAGACACTTAAGTAATTCAAATTTAGATCACAACCCTATTCTTATGGATACATACATGGAAGATACAACACCAGAGCGACCTTTCCGATTTGAAGCAATGTGGACTAAGGAGGAATCAAGTAAAGAGGTAGTGGAGAATGCTTGGCTAACATCTGTAGAGGGTTCACAAGGGTACAAACTTGCTAGAAAGCTGGATGCTACCAGGAGGGACTTGAAAAGATGGAATAAAAAATGCTTTGGGAATTCAAGAGAAAGAATTAAGGAGCTGGAGGCAAAAATTGCTCTGTTTAATTCCAATCCTACTCTATTTTACCATTATACCATTCCATTTTACCATTCTTTCAGCATCCCAAAACTCTATTTTTATTAAAATATTATTTTCCATTCTTTTTTTATTATTTGTTTCCAATTGCCACTTGTTTTTCAGAGTTCAGCATGCTTCCAATGCCGAACACAGACATATATACTAGCAACCCCAGAAAGCCACCGCCACCACAACGCCGATCCCACCACCAGCAGAAAAAAAAAATAAAAAAATAAAACCATCACGCCGTTCACAACGCCACAGCCACCACGATACCGATCACATATACCAGCAAACCCAGAAAAAAAAAAAAAAAAAAAAAAAAAAAAAAACCCAGAACATTCCGATCACGCCACGCTAGAACAATGTCGATCACACAACGCCATAGCCACCAAAGCTCCACTGTCACGCCGTTCACAACGCCACAGCCACCACGATGCCGATCACATATACCAGCAAACCCAGGAAAAAAAAAAAAAAAAAAACCCAGAACATTCCGATCACGCCACGCCAGAACAACGCCGATCACACAACGCCATAGCCACCAAAGCTCCACCGATCTCGCCACCCACCGATCTCCACTACGCCGGACGCATGCCGATCTCCACCAGACCCAGTGACCCACACACGCTGATCTCCACCAAACCCAGTGACCCACGCACGCCGATCTCCACCAAACCCAGTGGTCCACGCCGATCTCCACCAAACCCAGTGATCTCGCACTCGTACTCGCACTGCTCCGGTTGTGGGTTTCGCTGTGCTCGCACTCGTACCCATCCACGCAACAACCAAAACTTCGTAATCGCATTGCTCCGGTTGTGGGTTTCGCCGTGCTCGATGGCGTCGCCGTGCTTGATGGTGTGATATGGGTGAGAAATTTCGGAGTGATGAGAACAGAGATGAGAGAGCAGAGAAGGAAGAGAGAGAATAGAACAGAGAAAATGAGAGTTGAGAGAGAATCACGGGAAAAAAGAGTAATAAAATATAGTTTTTTTTTTACAATACTTGCTACAGTGCAATTCTATCTTTAGAATTGCACTGTAGTAGTATTGCAAAAAAATTTGCAATACTGCCGTTTAGAATTCCCCAATGGAGTGCATTTTGAGGCCTAAAATGTTAAATTCACCTTAGATTTGGCATTAGCATTCTCTAATGCTAATGCTCTTACAAGTCTCAAATCCTACAAGGGAAAATCTTGAGCTAGAGGCATCACTGAATCTGGAACTTGATGATTGGCTTGAAAGAGAGGATCCAAAGTGGAAGCAGAAATCAAGAGAGCTATGGACTAAGGACGGTGATAGGAATACAAGATTCTTCCATCTTTCCACATTGGTTAGGGGAAGAAGGAATCGTATCAATGAAATCAAGTTGGAGGATGGGTCATAAATAAATACAAGGGAGGAAATTTAGCACTATTTCAATGAAAATTTTAAATCCTTGTATCAATATGAGTGCATTGACGTTCCTGAAGATTTAGAGAATTTAATTGAGCCATGTATTTCGGAGGAAGAGAATGAGGAATTATGCAAAGTTCCTTCCAGAGAAGAAATCCGTAAAGTAGTTTTCGAAATGAAGTCTCTCAAGGCTCCCGGACCTGACGATTTCTCGGCCTTGTTCTATAAACATTATTGGGAAACTGTGGGTGACCAGATCATTTTAGCTACACAAAGTTTCTTTCGAAGTGGAAGGATTCTGAGTGAGCTAAATGAAACATTCATTGCTCTTATTTCGAAGAAAAATGGCTCATGCAATTTCAATCAGTTTCACCCTATCAGCCTTTGTAATGTTTGCTATAAGGTGATATCAAAAATCATTGTGAGTAGATTAAGGCCTCTTTTATCACGTGTGATTGACCTAGCTCAAGTGGCATTTGTCCCCAATAGATGGATCGCTGAAAATGTAGTAATTGCCCAAGAAGTTGTGCATAGTTTCAAGAAAACAAAGAAAAAGAAAGGATTCTTGGGCATTAAAATAGACTTTCAAAAGGCTTATGACCGGATGTAATGGAAGTTCTTATCTCTGACTCTTAAAGCATTTGGATTTAGCAATAATTTCACAAATTTGATAAATCAATGTTTATCCACTGTGCAATACTCAGTGCTGCTTAATGGTGGTAAATGCCCAAGCTTCACCCCATCTCGAGGCCTTAGACAGGGAGATCCACTTTCACCATATTTGTTTATTTTGGGAAGTGTAGTGCTAATGAGGCTTATTAGTAGAGAAGTGGCTCATGGGTAGCTTACAGCAATTAAAGTGTCTAATAATGCTCCTCCCATCTCAAAACTGTGCTATGCAGATGATGTTATTTTATTTTCCAAGGCCAAGATGTCAAAATTATCTTCCCTCAAGATCTATCTAGAGAAATATTGCTCATGGTCAAGGAAGCAGAAAGATAATGTGGAGAAATCTGGAATTTTTCCCTCTAAAGGGATAAGTCAGCAATTCTTAAATTAAATAAAAGCAGGTTGGGGTCTCAATTGGCTCCCACCCAATACAAAATACCTGGGGGTTCCACTTTCCTTCACTTCCAGTAGATGCAAAGATTTCCAACTAGCGAAGGAAAAATTGGAAAATAAATTGAGTGGCTAGAAAAGTAAGAACCTATCATGGACAGGGAGAGCCACCCTTATCAAGTCAGTCGCTCAGACCCTTCCAGCCTATCAAATTTTAACCATCCAATTCCCAAAAGCACTGTGTGAGCAATTGGATGCTGTGATAAAACGATTCTGGTGGAACCCAAAATCAAGAGAAGGACACTACTTGTCCCCAATGGTATGGTCGTCCTTATGTTGGCCTCAAAAGGAAGGAGGTTTGGGCTTTAGGAAGGCATGGGATTTCAATCAAGCTCTTCTCTCCAAATTGGCTTGGTGGACACTGTAAAAAAAAAAAACTGTCTTTGTGTGAAATTATTGAGAGCAAATATAAGGTTAGATCCAACTGGTTAAACCACTAAACATCGGGTAGTTCATCTCCCACTTGGAGAAGCATTGAAGGTACAAAACATCTTATGGCTCAAAGTACTTGTATTCAAGTTGGTAATGAGAATTCTATTAGAACCTGGACAGATCCTTGGATTCCTGATATACATTCTTTCATCCCTCGTCCAAAGGAAGGCTCTAATCCAGACAGTGCACTGATTGTATCCCAACTCATTAATCCAAGTCATAAAGGGTGGGATTGTCATAAACTCAGAAACTTATTTGATGAACAAACTGTCAAAGCTATTCTGAAGATTCCTATTTCCTTACACTCACAAGCAGACAAGTGGATATGGACTGCCACTTCTAATGGACAAATTTTGGTGAAATCAGTTTATTGGCTTGGCCGTAGAGAGAACCCACCTACTAGTCAAGATGTGTCTAGGGGAGAAATCTGGAAAACCAAGATCCATGAGAGACTAAAAATGCATTTATAGAGGATTGTAGCAAATTGTATTCTTACTAAATCCTTTTTGGCCAGATATGTAAATATTGGAGATACGTCTTGCTCATGCTCATTATGTGGCATGGAAGAAGAGACTAGCCTCCATTTATTTGTTTTGTGTCCATTGACGAAAGCTATTTGGTTTATCAGCCATTGGGAATTCAAGTTTGATGGTTTGGGTCTCTCTTCCTCCTCACAATTCATGTAAACCTTAATCTCCCCTCCGGATA
Source organism: Lithocarpus polystachyus (assembly GCA_033629205.1). NCBI lineage: Eukaryota > Viridiplantae > Streptophyta > Magnoliopsida > Fagales > Fagaceae > Lithocarpus > Lithocarpus polystachyus. The sequence goes on along the minus strand of CM066163.1, from coordinate 96,857,017 downwards.
CAACTGGGTTGAATTCAATTGATAAGGCAGAGTTTTTACTGCATGGTGCAGTGATATGTGATGTGGGTTGGAAGTTAAGAAAGCAAGTTCAATTTGAGGGAGTATTTCCAAATTTGGATGGGATTTTGATAAAGATATACAGATCTATTGCAGAGTTTAGAAAGATCCTTGACCTCCCGATGGGGTCAACAAGTAATAGGATCCAATCAACTTGGTCAAAACCAGATAGGGACACTATTAAGATCAATGTAGATGCTGCTTGCAACATTGAGAGTTCATCCATTGCAGCTGTAGCTAGAGATTGGAGAGGGGAAGTGGTGTTTGCTTGCTCTAAAAGAGTGAACACCACACTCCCTCTACAAGCAAAGGCTGAAGCTATAAACTGGGCCCTCAACTTGGCAGTAAACTTGGATGTTGACTACATTTTCATCGAGAGTGACTTAAAGTCCTGCATTGATGTGCTGAGATTCCTAACCGAAATGTCCCTTGGAGAATAACCACTATCTGCTCTGATGTATTAGCCTTAAAACTGAATTTTTCTAATTGTAGATTCAGTTGGGTGGTTAGAGAAGCAAATGTTGCTGCTCATGTTTTAGCCAAGTGATCTTTGTCAAACAACTGCTTTGGCTCTTTTGATGTAGGGTTGGGGCCTCCTTGTTTTGTTTCTATTATTAGAGTCGAGGCTCTTTCTCTGCCTATGTAGTTTTGTTTCTTGGTTAATAAAATTTCTAGTTCATCAAAAAAAAAAATGATCTTACAAGAGAGCGTGACACAGGGATGGACCCAGGTAGGGGCCCGGGCCCCCCTTATGGACCCAAAAAAAAAAAAAAAAATTTAGCAGCTTTTTTTTTTAAAGGGCTTGGGCCCCCCTTAGAATTTTGCTCGGGCCCCCCTCCCAAATCTCATGAACCGCAGCCCACCAGCCTATGACCCATGTAAGTCTAAAAAGGAAAAAAAAAAAAAAAACACTCAACTCTCAGCAGTCCTAAAGCGAACAGAGAAAACAAAAAACACGAAGGAAAAAAAAGAAAAAAAAAAGAAAGAAAGAAAGGAAAGTGAGACTGAGTCATTGAGAGGCGTGACAGAGAGAGATCGAGAGAGTCATAGAGAGAAGAGAGTACTCAGAGACAGAGAGAGTGAGAGACCCACGCCACCCGTCGGCGAGACCCATGCCACGCGAGAAGAGCCACGCCATGTCGCCATGAAGCACGCGAGAAGACCCACTTGCTCAATCTGCTCCAGCCTTCACAAATTTTTACATTTTACTCTATCTTTTGCTTCAAATTTCAAAACCTAATAAAATGTTTGTGATCTGAGAATCTGAGATTCATAAAAACTGTGCTTGTGCCTTGTGGTTGTAGACTTGTGCGGTGTTTCATGTTTGTAACTTTGTGTTTTTACTGATTGTGAAATGTGAATTGAATGAATATGTGCTACGGCTGCTACCTGTGGTGTTTTTTTTTTTTTTTTTTTTTTTTTTTTTTTTTTTTTGGCTTTGTGACTTTCTGTCACTCTATGTCTATGTGTTTGTGACTCTCTCTTCTATTATATGGATAAGAGAGATAGAGAGAGAGTAGAGACAACATAACACGAAGACATAAAGATGGAGACAACACAACACAAAAACATAAATAAAGGCAGACCAAACATAAAGACATAAATAAAGGCAGACTAAAGACAAAAAGAAAAAAACAAATCATATAATATAGACAATTGTCACACAAATTTAAGAAAATAATGGTGATTCTTATATGATTATTATTGTATTTGTAGATCATGAAAAAATCAACTACAATGCTTGATTTTTTCAAAAGAAAAGGTTCAACTTCAAATTCTTCCGATGTCAACGTGGAATTGCCAACAACTAATGTTGCTATTTCAATTCTAGAAAATGTGGAGGATGTTCCAATTCTAGAAAATATGAATTTCCCAATTCTGAAAAATGTCGATGTTCCAATCTTTTAAACACAATTTCAAAGAATTGACCTTGATTTTTTGGATTATGATCCCGGAACACGCAAACAAATATGTGAATATTATGTTAATCAATGTGATGAAATTCGACGGGCTTACATTATAAAAGGTCTGCACCAACCTCTTTTAAAGACATTAAAAAAAAGTGGAAAGTACAATCATAGCTTTCAAGCTTCTTGGTTTGGATATAATTTAACATGGCTTGAATTTTCTCCTACGACAAATGCAGCTTATTGTCTACCTTGCTTTGTCTTTCATAATTCAAATGGGGTTGCGGGACAAAATACATTTACTGTTGGTGGATTTAGAAATTGGAAAAAGGTTGGGGGCAAAGATTGTTATTTTCAAGGTTATATAGGAAAAGATCCTAACTCAGCTCATAGAGTTGCTGAGCAAATGTGTAAGGATTTGATGAACCAATGGCAGCATTTACAAAGGGTAGTTGATCATTTCACCACTGAACAAATTGCAAATAATCGGTTGCAACTGAAGGCCTCAGTTTTTATTGTCCGATATCTTGTCTTTTAAGCTATAGCTTTTAGAGGTGGAGATGAAAGTTTTAGCTCATTAAATCGTAGGAACTTTTTTGAATCATTGGGTATTGTGAATTTTTGGAATGAGAAGGTTGCTGAAATAATAGAAAAAACTCTAAAAAATGCAACCTACACATCACCTAGGATTTAAAAGGAAATTCTACGTGTTTTCTCAGCTAAAGTGAAGAAGGCCATTCGGGAAGAAATTAGTGAATGCAAAGTTTTGCATAATGGTTGATGAAGCTCGTGATGAGTCCATGAAAGAGCAAATGGCTGTGGTTTTTAGATATGTTGATGCAGAAGGCTTTGTGAAAGAACGTTTTTTTGGGCTTATTTATGTTGTTGACACTGCGACTTTGACTCTAAAGAAGAGGATATATTCTTTGTTATCTCAACATTGCTTAGATATACAAAATATTCGAGGGTAAGGATATGATGGAGCAAGCAACATACGATGTATGTGGAATGGATTACAAGCTTTGATTTTGAATGATTGTCCACGCTTACCATATCCATTGTTTTGCACATCGCTTACAATTGGTATTAGAAAAAGCATCAAAATAAGTTGTCCCCATTAGTCATTTTTTTCTTACATTGCTTTTTTTGATTAAAATTGTTAATGCTTCATGCAAGCGTAATGAGCAATTGAAAGTTGCCAATGCTAATGAAATAGCATGTTTGATTGATCTCGAAGAGCTTGAGACTAGAAGTGGACTTAATCAAATTGGCACTTTACAATGACCTGTAGAAACACATTGGAGTTCACATTTTAGATCAGTTTCTAGCTTATTAAGGATGTTTACTTCAATTGTTGAAGTTTTACAAAATATAATTGATGATGCAATTGATGGAGAACATCGGGCAGAAGCAGAGTCAGCTTATGAGGGTTTAACTTCATTTGAATTTGTCTTCATCTTGCATCTTGAGAAGGAAACTATGGAGATCACTGATAAATTTTGTCAAGCTTTGCAAAGCCAATCTCAAGACATTTTAAATGCCATGCATTTAGTTTCATCTATTGAAGCACTTATCCAAAAATTTAGAGATGATGGATGAGATGGCTTACTCACCACTGTGATATCATTTTGTGAGAAGCATTGCATTGATGTCCTGGATATGAATGCTCATTATGTTGCGAGGCGAGGTCGAGCTCATAATCAGCAAGATAATGTTACAATTGAGCATCATTATCGAGTAAATATTTTTTATGCTATGATAGATTCTCAACTACAGGAACTAAATTATCAGTTTAATGAAGATGCAATGGAGTTACTTAGGCTTAGCTCAGCTTTAGAACCTCGAGAGGCGTTAAAATCTTTCAGAAGTAGTGATCTTTGTTTGTTGGTAAAGAATTTCTATCCACAAGATTTCACAAATTATGACAAACAAGTGTTGGAGAAGGAGCTTTATTATTTTGGGCATAATGTAGTCTAGGATCTAGAGTTCAAAAAATTGAAAAGTTTATCTGAGTTGTCTCAATGGTCAGTGAGACCTGGAAATTCAGAACACTACAAACTTGTTTATAGAATGGTGAGACTTGTGCTTACTCTTCCAGTTTCTACTACTACTACAGAGCGGGCATTTTCAGCTATGAAAGTTGCCAAAACTAACCTTCGAAACAAAATGGAAAATAATTTTTTGACGGACTCTTTGATGTTATACATTGAAAAGGATATAGTTTCGACATTTAGTTTGGATTCAATCATAGATGATTTTGAAAATTTGAAAAGCGTCAAGTTCTCTTTTCATAGATGATTGTATAAATAAATAATAGTGTTTTGTGTCTTTTGTTTTTGTTAGTAGATGATTGTATCTTAATATATTAAGAAACAATAATTTTTGGGTATTTGTCTTGGTTGATAGTTTATTAATATTATATGGATGCGTATTTGAAAATTTTTTTTTTCGCTTATCTTCGACCCTCCCCAACTTAAAATCTTGGGTCCGTCCCTGGCGTGACATTACCATCTTTATAAGCATCATTGTTCAGATCTTATATAGGATCAATAAGAGTGTTTCTCCAAATTAAATCATAGGATTGAATTGAGAATCTTACTTTTCATGAATAAAAAAAGTAAAAATTACTTCTTTAAACTATATCCATTTTTACACTTATCCTCTCTAAACTATAAGAATGCGTGTGTGTGTGTGTGTGTGTGTGTGTGTGTGTTACATTTGCTTATCCTAAACTACATGCCTACACTCTTAAACCATTACCCATATGATGGAGTGCAAAGTGTTAAGGTAATAATTTTGGGGGTAAGTGTGCATTCTCCAAGTTTAGGGGGGACAAGTATTATGTGGGTAATAATTTAGATGGTATGTGTACATTATTTGATTCTCATAATTTAATAAAGTAAGTGTAAAGTGTGGTATAATTTAGAGAAATTAGTTGCAGACCCACGCAATGTGCGAGATAATTTTGATGTCATATTATTTTTTATTAAGTAAAGAATGATAATAATAGTTGAGATTGATTAATAATAGTCTCAAACTCATCTCACAATAATGTGATTATATTGTAATATATATAATAAATTTTATGTAAGTAAAGAAGTCTTTATCTTGATTTTGTGTGTGTGTGTGTGTGTGTATTGGCGAGGAAACATGTTGCATTTTACTTTCAATTATTATATATGACAAAATATTTTGTAATACGTTATAATAGTGTGAGATATATATCAAAACACAACACAATTAAAAAATGAAAAATGTATAATTTTTATTAGAACATGAAAATGAATCTTGTTGGTTTCATATGAAAGCTAACATTATTTTACATTTTTGGAGAAATTACTGAGCAATTTATTCAAACTTTTTTTCCATTTTATCACATAAGAACTATTAAACGAAATTATAATAGTTTCTATTTTGATAATCACTAAACTCATGTATGAGAATCAACTATTACAAAAACTTTTCTCCCCAAAACATATATTGATTTCTATTATTCCTTTCCATACAATTTAAAAAATGTGAAAAACTAAGGAAGCTCAATGTGTAGTTGATCGTTTCTCCAAAAAATAAAAAGGTGTAGTTGATCTTAGTCAATCAATAAATAGCATAAAAGTGGTAAGGGAAAGCAAACGTATTCACAGTATAATTGTTTATATATGTCCATAATTGTTTTAGTATAATAATACTCTTGCTTTCTAAAATATTCATGTAGCAACTGTATCTTGTTTGATCTCTCCCAGTTCTGCAGCTTTAACCCAACTCGCAGCATATAAATCAATGATCATGAAAAAGAACCTAGTAAAATGAAGCCAAACACAATTTCTAAATTTTAGTGATAATTAACAGAGAGATTAAAAGATTTCACAAATATGTGTGTGTGTGTGTGTGGGAAAAATGTATGTACGATACATAAGTGTTGAGGGAGGGGAAAGGTTGGGGAAGAGGAAGAGACTTTGTATGTTTTGGTAATTGAAAATTGTATAGTATAATTGTTTATAGATGTCCATAATTGTTTTAGTATAATAACACTCTTGCTTTCTAAAATATTCATGTAGCAACTGTATCTTGTTTGATCTCTTCTAGTTTTGCAGCTTTAACCCAACTCGTAGCATATAAACCAATGATCATGAAAAAGAACTTAGTAAAATGAAGCCAAACACATTTTCCAAATTTTAGTGATAATTAACAGAGAGATTAAAAGATTTCACAAATGTGTGTGTGTGTGGGGGGGGGGGGGGGAGGGAAAAATGTATGTACGATACATAGTGTTGAGGGAGGGGAAATGTTGGGGAAGAGGAAGAGACTTTGTATGTTTTGGTAATTGAAAATTGTAATCATAACTGCTAAGTTGCATAGTTAATGTCATACATACATACATACATATATATTTAAAAACTCATCAAATCTAATGTAGTAACATAATAGTAAGCCTGAATAGAGGACTTTTGGGCTACCATATAGGTTTATGAAAAATTTAAGACTTTCCATATTTATTTTTTTTTTCCCAAAAATTTTTATTAGAGAAAATAATTTCCTTCATAAATGAGAATTTTATGGATTTTTTTTTTCAATTAGATAGAAGAAATATATATATGAAGGCAAAGAAAAAAAAAAAATATATATATATATATATATTGATTGTATTTCTAAAAGAGCTTATAGTGAATATTTAAGTACTTATTATTTAAGAATTATAATAGTGAAATTTGTAGTACAAAAGAAATGCCTAGTTGATTTCTCGTTGTATTTATCTATTATATTTCTTATGTTAATTCTTTTATATTTTTAAATATTTAAGCGGTACGATAGATTGAAGTGCAACATATCATAGCCAAATTGAATAATAAGATATAAGATATAAGTTTAAGGTTTTTTTTTTTTCTCTTGAGAATTAGATAAGCTTAATTAATCTAATTACTAAGGTAATATGATTTAATTCATTATGTATTATACAAAATCATTCTATTTATATACATACATACATACATACATACATACATATATATATATATATATATATATATATTGTTTAGCATGATTTGAATTAAGTTGCAGGATTTCCTAAGAATGATATTACGTCAAGGTATATGCTTCAATTGAGAGAATTTTCTAATTTAAAAGTAATGGACATTAGCATTACCATGGAAACATAAAGAAATATTACATGCATGTCCACAGTCATAAAATAGATGCAATAGTTATAAATTGTAAGAAATTTTTTTTTTTTTTTTATGAGAAGATAAATGGTACCCAAATACAAAGAAAAAGAGGAACACCTTACGATCAATACCTATCAATCATAATATTTTGTTTCCTCTTCCAAGGTGTCCTAAAAAGTTATAAATTAGCATCGATTTAGATGAGATTTAAAGAAAATTAGCAACGATTTATGCAGTATTTAATTTTAAAAATTATAAAGCTCTTCAGAAAAAAAAGAAAAGAAAAAGATGAGAGGCAAATGATCATGTACTAAACCAATAAAACGTATTCCAATTCTTTAAACACAAGCAATTTTAATGGGTAAAAAGCAATTATGTAAAAAAAAATTGTAAATATGAATACAAAGAAATAGAATATCAATTGAAAAAAAAAAAAGAAAAAAGAAAAAAAGAAACATGATATTTACAACCCTAGAAAAGAAAATCCAATACAAACCTTTACATCTTAATTAGTCAAAAAATTAATGAAAATAACCATATTAAACTAAGTTATAATCCCAAATACAAAGAAAAATAGGAACAACATATGGTCCCTACCTATCAATCATAATATTTTGTTTTCTATTCCAAGTTATCCTAAGAAGTTAAAAATTATCATAGATTTAAATGAGATTAAAAGAGAAGTAGTAAGAATTTATGTAGTATTTAGTTTAAAAATTACAAAGTCATTCAAAAAATAAAATAAACAAATAGGAGGCAAATGATCATGTACTAAATCAATAAAATACATTCCAATTCTTTAGACACTAACAATTTTAATGGGTAAAACATAATAATATAAAGAAAAATTATAAACATGAATACAAAGAGATAGACTATCAATTGAAAATTGGAAAAAAAAAATGGTATTTACAACCCTAGAAAAGAAAATCCAGTACAAATCTTAAAAAATTGCCATAAAAAAGTAAAGAAGTTCAAGGGAAGAAAAAGAAAAACTGACCTCAAATGGACATTCCAATTCTAATTGTAATTTGGTGATTGATGGGTTGGAAAGAAAGCAATTCAAAACCTATATATAAAAAAGTTAAACCAATGGGTTTTAAATCCAAAAGGAGGCAATTGAATGTTTTGATGGGGGAAAGAAACCGTTTTTTTGATAAGGAGATGATAAGTCAAAAAGAGAGAATGATTGATTGCTAAATTTAAGAGAATTTGAATTCAATGAGAAAGTCATTTATAGTATAAATATTAGTCGTTTGTTTGATGGAAAGATGATGAGTTGAGAGAGAGAATGAGATTAATTAAAGATAATATATGAAGTGGAAACCCAAAAAAAAAAAAAAGGAAAATAAAAACTTTGTGACATGGCGATGATGTGGCTCAACTGGAGCGTAGCAACAATAAATGCTACGCTTCAACTTTTAAATATAGATATAAATAAAGTGTAATTTTTCTTAAAAACATGTAATGGTAATAATAATGTATCAAGGCTAACTCAAATATTTAAAACAATTCCTCATCTGACTGAGATAAGTATAAAATGTGGGGAAAAGTTTTTCTTTTTATGTGGGGCCACCGAAAAAAGCTTGAAAGCTCAAATAGGTGGTTCTATTTTTGGCTTGCCAATTGTACTAAAAAATGGCAAAGGGAGCCTTTAAGTTACAAGCAGCTAAAAAGGGCCAATGATTTTTTTTTTTTTTTTTTTTTTTTTTTGTAGCCTTTTTGTTTATATTGATGAGAAACGGAAAGATTCATAACTTTTATGCCCTCTAAAACAAGAGTTAGTATTAGGTGTTGCGGGGATATGTAACTCTCCTCTATGGGGTAAAATTTTCTCCAACAGTGGGATTATGGTTTATGAATAAGAAGAAGTGAATGTATACCTTAACTTATTCATTGGTAGTGATCTTTGTTTTTCTGAAAAAATGTGAGGCTGATCAAAATTGGTATTTAGACAAGATTACCAAAACTTCTCTGATAAGATCCATTGAATGCATACTTTTCAATGTTGTTCTACATGTTACTCCGCAAATGCATAATTTTTTTTTTCTACTTTTTCATTGTCTTATATTTCTCAGAGAATTGGTCAATGGGTTTCTTCTTTCACTAGAGATTGTGGGTCTTCAATCTTTCTGCATTATGAATATATCTTTAAAAAAATTGGGTATCTTTGGACAATTGGCAAGTTTGAATTAGTCTGTCGTGTTCAACATGGAATTTTGAACAAATAGTTGATAGTGTAACTTGGAAAAGTGACAATAATCAATATAATCACTGAGCCACTTTGTGGAATACATTGGACTAAGAAAAGAGGGGGAAAAAAAAAAGAAAAAAAAAAAAGGAATATAGTGGACTAATTCAACTTCCATCAAATTTCTAAATGCCCAATAATCCCGTCTAAAGCTTATCGGCACCAAATGGTAGATTTTTATGTTTCAAGTAATCTACTTTATTAACTCGGCTGGGGAAGTTGTGCATAAAACTGTACTCCAACAGAGGGGTCAGGAGGTGATGTAAAATTGTTATTTGAAGCCATGATGAATTTGCTTCAATTTTCCGCCCACATATACTTGAATTTGTCCCCCAATCTGCAAAAATATTGTATTTAATTTAATAATAAAAACTGTAAATGAAAGCAGCTTTCTCGCATACATTTTTTATCCCGTTGTCGGAACAAAAATTTCGCATGTATCGATATGGAAATATTTGGTATATGAATACATGTTCTGATCAATTTAGATCTATATAAATCTTATATAGATCTAAATTGGTCCTGTCTTGAGTTAATGAGTTCAATGAGTGAAAGTAGCTTATAGTATGCAAGAGACCCCCAAAGAGTAATTGCACTTTCTAAGCTCTCAGCCCGCCATTCCTGACTAAAGGAAGGAATGGAATAAGGGCTGCCCATATAAAAAGTTTTCGCTTCGCATTTCTCGCTCACTTCTTCCTTGTTCTACTACTTTTAGTTCCTAAAACCTATAATCTATACCGTATGGAGCCATCGTCGCGTATAACAGCTGTAACTGGCACTTAAGCTTATTAGCGGTCACCACTCTGCGTCTTAAGCTCCAGTTACGCCCCATGTCAGCATTAGGTGTAAGTGATAATTCAGCTTGATTTTTTTTTTCTTTTTCTTTTTGGTGTAAACTTCCAATTTATTTCTTATTATAAATAGTGCCTATAGTAAGATGTATGGAAAGATTGAATGAGCATATCAAGTGTTTAAGAGAGAAACCAACCAGCTGAGGATTTTTAAACTTTTCCCCTAAAATAAATGAGGTTCACACAACTAATAGGCATCCCTACTGAAAATTTTCAACTTTTCATGTTGACTAATACCAGCATAAACAAAGAAAAATGTTAGGAGAAGTTGTTTAGTTTAAGTTTGAAAGGTTTTTCAGAAATTCTACTTTTCATTCTTTATAAAACACTGGAATCTGCAGAGGATATATGGAAATTTTTTTGGGAAGAGAATGAGAAATGCTATTGGTGTAAGACAAAAGGAGCAAGCTATTTAGGATAGGCTTGTGGTATTAAAAGTGAGAAGAGGATCATATTCATTCCAAATAAATTTATTTTATGATTCAAATTAGACATTAAATAGTGCCTATTTTATTAGATCCAAAAAACAAAAACACTAAAATCTTAATTGTCAAGTGAAATAGAAAAGTTAACTATGCAATTGCATATTGTAAAATAGGGAAAAAGTTAACAATGCTTGAAGGTTTGATTTAAGAAATAATTTTAAAAATTTTTTATGGAAAAAAAAAGTAATTGATTTTTTTAATAACTTTTTGTATTTTTCTTTTCATGAAAGTGATATAAATTTTTTTCTAAAATGCTCAATTAACAAATGTCCTAAGAACATCTGTTAATTACAAATAAATTTTTATTCAACATCTTCTTCAATTTTGTTCATTGAATTGATAATTTGACCAGCCTTGGACTCCTCTAAAAAAAAATATGAATAGCTTGGTTTGAGTATAAAAACAAAAGAAAAGATCAAATGAAATCACGACTAGAAATTCTTATTAATGGTTCTTAAGATTTCATGGTTTCCATAAGATTTTGAGGTAGAAGAGAACATCTTGAAACAACCTTAAGGAATTTTTTCACGTAATAATCTGGTGTTTGTGAGACGAAATGATTGCACATGCCAAAAAAAAAATCTCAAAGATATTGGATAACTTTGTTTGTTAAAAAAAAATCGTATTAATTAACATTAGCATAAGTGCGAAACAACTAATAAAAATGAATGATGCTGATTGGCAATTAGGCATGAGTAACATTTGTTGGTGGCTTCAACTTTCAGGGGAAGAAACACAAAAGACGACAACACCCAGCTTTTTTTCCCAAATTAACATTCGACCACAAACGTTTGAAAGTGGAAACAAAGGCCAAAAACGGAAATTACTCAGTTCATGTGCCTAGTCCCTGTAAATAAATAACACGCTGGGGACCTGAGTCAATGAATCAAAGGGCTTTGCTTCTCTCCTTCTTCTTCTTCTTCTTCGCACTCTCAACAGTTTCAGAAAGAGGGTTTAGAGTGTGTATGGTTGGGTGGTTGCCCCTCTCTAAACCCAATGATTTCTATCAACTTAGCCCTTCAAATCAACCACCCATGACCCTTCTCTCCTAGACCCTAAACCCAAAGTTCAATATCAAAACGACAACAACAACAACAACAATAATAATAATAATAATAAATAGCATATCTCTCTCTCTCTCTCTCTCTCTCTCTCTCTCTCTCTGTTGCTGTGTTCGTGTTTGTATCTGTTTCTTTTTTTTATTTATTTTTTCAGATTCATGACTCTCTCTTTCTCTCTCTCTCTCTCTCTCTCTCTGGACACATGTAATGAAAGAGGCTGTGACGATGGCTTTGTTGATGTTAAGAGTGTGGAAGATTCGGGTACTGTTGAAAGGATCCGTTTTGTTTGGCGGGGCGACCCGGATGGTCTCTTTGTGAATTTTTTATCACATCTAGGCAACCGGTTTTTGTTGCAGTCATGACGGTGTCTCTTTCGCTTGCCTGATCGGAGAACCCAATCTGAGCCTCACCCATTTTCCCCCTCTCTCTCTCTTTGTTTTTTAGATCTAGCATCGTTTATTTTTTGTTATTTCCTGTTTGGCTAGCGAGAAAATTAGGGAAAATGATGAACATTTTGAATGAAAATGTAAGTTTTATTTATTATGTTTGTGACTATGTGTGTTTTGCTTCTACGTTTTCTATTTTTCTTTACCGTTTTTTAAGTGTATTTTTGGCATTTGAGTTTTGAATTGCAATTCGGAATTCCATTTCTCTTTCATTTAGCTCAATCAAATCAACGGCAGCTGGAGATTTGGAATTTTGGGATTGATGAAAGTAGCTCTTTATTACGAGGATATATGGTTTTTATTTTATGAAGAGTTATATTTTTTGATAATCTTTTTATTAAAAAACAAAACACTCTTTATTTTTATAAAAAGTTATGTTGCACCCCCGTTGGTAGAGTAAAATTAATTTCATAGGTAAATTTCATTAACTATCTTGAGGTTTGGACAAATACCAAGCAAGTCCAAAACTTTTTAAAACAAATCAACTTAGTCCCTGGACACTATTTGGTCCTAAATGGTGTCAACAAGGACATTACTCTCTAACTCTCTTTTCTCTCTCCTCTCGTATCTATCACCTAAGCCCCTTCCCATACTCCTCAGTCAAGTCGTCCATCAAGTCCTCTACACCACTCTCCATCGAGCCTAACACCATGGCAACGTTCTTGAAGGTGATTAAGAGAAGCTTGAGGGTGATGCTCTCTGTGAGGTCTTTGCAATGGACGTCGGCGATGGTCTCTGTAAGGTTGTTGCAGCGAGAGTTGCTTGCAAGTTACCACCACGATCTGCTTTGAATCTTGGTTTCTCTACTCTATGGTTGAGGATTGGCTTGGGTATTTGTTGGGTTGGTTGTTGTGTTTGATTTGGTATTTCTTTAAGGGTTGGTTTTTTTTTCTTTTTGAAATGGTGGTGGTAGTCTTCTGTTTGGGGGTCTTGTTGATTATGGGTTTAGGTTTGAGAAGACTTGCGTTTTGATGAAATTTTTGGTGGTGTGGGCTTATGAACGGTGTGTGTGTTGTTTGGGTGCTGTATACTATATTTCTTGTTTATGTGAACAATTCTTTGTGGGTATGAATTCAAACTTGACTCTCTTCTTTTTCGATATTGTTTGTGTTTGAATTTGGTGGGTGTCCTTTTAGATCTGCATAGCTGGGTGACTGGAATTGGTTTAGTGTGGTTTGGTTTGGCCATGGATTTTGATGTGGGAATTCTAATTTATGGTTTTGGTTTGATTCGAGTGGTTGTGAGTGTGGCTTTGTAGCGATGGTGGTTAGATATTGAGGTGGTGGTTATGGTCTCAACTAGCAGATCTGTGGGCTGTGGGTTTTTTTTTTTTTTTTGTGGGTCTGAGATAGAATGAGAAAGGAGCAAGAGAAGCAACAAAGGAGAGAGAGTCAAGAATAGTTAACGTTTTTGACGCAATTTAGGACAAAATAGTGGCCGGGGACTAAATTGGTTAGTTTTTAAAAGTTTTGGACTTGCTTGGTATTTATCCAAACCTTAGGGGTAGTTAATGAAATTTATCCTAATTTCATTTTACCCAGTCTCTTTTCAAATCAAGAATTATATGAATTGTGACCAAATTTTGAGAATAGGATTTGAACCTACGTTTCTCCCTTCAAAACATTAGAAGATTTTAGTATAATTTGTATTCGGTAGGAAGTGAAAGGATTAGTGGAGGGGTAAACCATCAGAAAAATGAATTTTATTTTGAAACGTGAGTTAATTAACTCTTTTTTTTTCCCACAGGGTGTCTGAGCTAGCTTACGTGCATCTCGACTAATCCTCGCTTGCAATTAGAGCCTGTCGTTGGCCATAAGGTGTTGCAACTGCTGGGACACAAACTGGAGAGCACACCTAGTTGGACCCACAACCTTACCCAATGGTGGACAAACCACTGGGCCACGCTTGGTGGTTTTAACGTTTTATTTGGTTCTTTAAAAAATTTACTTTTTTATTCGTTCAGTAAAATGTCCATAATATTTTTATAATATTTTTACAATAAATTTTAAGTGACATGTTGTTTTTGGTTGTTACATGCATCTCGACTAATCCTTGCTCGCAATTAGAGCCTGCCATTGGTCACAAGGTGTTGCAACTACTGGGACACGAACTGAAGAGCACACCTAGTTGAACCCACAACCTTACCCAATGGTGGACAAACCACTGGGCCACGCTTGGTGGTTTTAAGTTTTAACATTTTATTTGGTTCTTTAGAAAAATTACTTTTTATTCGTTCAGTAAAATGTCCATAATATTTTTATAATAAATCTTAAGTGATATGTTGTTTTTGGTTGTTACTAGTGGACAAAAATAATAATTTTAGATGTGAGTTTAAATTAGAACTAATAACAACTTACCGCCTATAACAACTTACCGCCTATAATTTTTGAGGATATATGGTTTTTTATTTATTTATAAAGAGTTATATTTTTTTGATAATCTTTTTATTAAAAAAAAAACACTCTTTATTTTTATAAAGAGTTATGTTGCACCCACATTGGTAGAGTAAAATTAATTTCATTTTACTCGATCTCTTTTCAAGTCAAGAATTATATGAATTGTGACCAAATTTTGAGAATAGGATTTGAACCTACATTTCTCCCTTCAAAACATTAGAAGATTTTAGTATAATTTGTATTTTGTAGGAAGTGAAAAGATTAGTTGGGGGGGGGGGGGGTGGTAAACCATCGGAAATATGAATTTTATTTTGAAACGTGAGTTAATTAACATTTTATTTGGTTCTTTCAAAAAAATACTTTTTATTCGTTCAATCACAATAATTTCTACTACAAATCTAAGTGATATGTTGTTTTTGGTTGTTACTAGTGGACAAAAAAAAAAAAAAAAAAATTAGATGTAAGTTCAAATTAGAACTAATAGCAGCTTATCATCTATGATTTGTTATGAAAATATTGTGAATGTAGCACTTCCATTGTTCTTTATAAGACTGGTTGACCTCACCTTCCATAATTCGTAATTTGAATTAAAACGTTTCCTAAAGTAAAGAGCTTCGTATCGAATTTGGCAATAAATCTATGAGGTGGATTTTTTATTTTTATTTTTGAAGAAATAGGTAAGTAATCTCATTTAACCTAATTCAAGTCTCTTGGGAGAGTAGGCTACACTACAACGTGGTATAACTTCTAGCCAAAAATCAAAATCACTAGCCATAAGAGCTCTTCTTGCAATCAAAATCACTATTAGTATTTGGTGGATTTTCAATTAAACAATAGGATTTATCTTACTAGAAAACTTGACATTACCATTATGGTGGGGGCTAAAATCTCGCTCCATCCCCACCACCACTTATGTAAGCCACAAAAAATACACGTGGGGCAAAGAAAGGAGAGGCGGGTCAGGGCAAGGCGGGGCAAAATTGTCATCCTTACTTATATTGGATCAATAAAAGTGTTTCTTCAAATTAAATCATAGGACTGAATTTAGAATCGATGTTTTCATATAAATAAGAAAATTAAAGTGAAAAAAAGTAAAAATTACATTTGTTTCCTTAAACTACTAATTTATAAGAATGTACACTTATTCTCTTAAACTATACCCCATCTTACGCTTGTCCCCCCCAAATGAAAAAAATGCACACTTTACCTCCTTAAACACCTTTTTACACTTCACTCCTAAACTATGAACATGTGCACTTCATTCCCTAAACTATTATCCATGGAATGGAATGCAAAGTGTTATTGTGATACCCCAATTTGATTGATTGTGTGATGTGTGTAGGTGTGTGATGAGTCCCACATTAGATATTTACTGGGTAAATTTGGGCTTTATTAACAACTATAAGAAGCTTCAATTGTGACAAGTCCTTTTGAGGTATAGCGCAGATGTGACTAGCACTTTTCCTTGGGTCATTACATATTGTATCAGAGCCGGCCCGGTAATCCCATGTGGGCTCAGAGGCACTACCCCACAAAGTGGGTCCTAACGAGGATGTTAGGGATTTAAGTGAGAGAGATTGTGATAACCCAATTTGATTGATTGTGTGATGTGTGTGGATGTGTGATGAATCTCACATCAGGTATTTACTGGATAGATCTGGGTTTTAGTAACAACTACAAAGAGCTTCAATTGTGACTAGTCTTTTTGAAGTATAACGCAGATGTAGTTAACGCTTTCTTTGGGTCGTTACAGTTATAAGGGTAGTAATTTAGAGGGGGTAAGTGTGTTATCTCATAGTTTATGAAGGGCAAGTGTTATGTGGATAATTATTTAGAGGTAAGTGTAAAAGGGGATAATAGTTTAGGAAGTAAGTGTGCATTCTTATAATTTAAGAAGGTAAAGTGTAATTTTTCTAAAGAAAACAAAAATTATGGTAATAATATTGTATCTAGGGGGCAATAGTTGAGAGGAAACATTTTTCTTTTTCTTTATTTTTTAATTTTTTTTTATGTGGGACTACCAAAATAAGCTTAAATGCTTACAAAGTAGGTGCTTATTTAGAGGTAAGTGTAAAAGTAGGTAATAGTTTAGGCAGTAAGTGTATATTCTTATAATTTAAGAAGGTAAAGTATAATTTTTCTAAAGAAAACAAAAATTATGGTAATAATAATGTATCTAGGGGGCAATAGTTGAGAGGAAACATTTTTCTTTTTCTTTATTTTTTAATTTTTTAATTTTTTTTATGTGGGACTACTAAAATAAGCTTAAATGCTCAAAAAGTAGGTGTTTTTTTTGGCTTGACAAAAAATGGCAAAGGAGATTTAAGTTACTAGTAGCTAAAAAGACTCATTATTTATTTAATTTTTTTTATTCATATTGATGATTGTGGGGTCATAGGCCCAAATCATGTAATTGGGTCTTGGGCTTTGGCTGAGAGCGTGGAGCTTTAGCCGAGATCGTGAGTAGTCCAAGTCCGAGGAAGAATATCTCCTCGGATAAGCTAAACATTGATCAAGTATGAATCTTAGTGATCAAAGTGACCTTCCAAGAAGTTCTAGTAATAGGGACGTGTGCTACAAACGTACAAGAAGATAGGAACTTAAAAATATCTAAGGGAAAGCTGCTATCATCGCATTGAATGCCTTGCAGCTAATTTTCTGGCCGCATTTATATGGACAAGACCTCTGAACAGTGCTATTTCGGGTACCGCAACTCACAAAACTCCAGAGAAGGTGTTTAATGGGACAGACATTCAAGAATAGGCTTGGATGATCAACAAGTGGGAAGCCAAGATCATTTAAAGGAGATATATAATAGAAGAAACCCACCATGGAGATGTGGGGGGGGGGGGGGGAGGGGGAGAATGAAGAGAGAAAGCACTATAGCAATCTCAACAACTCCTGTAATCATTTTCATCCAATAAATATTAGAACAGAGTTCCTTAGATCGTGTCGAGGACCCATTCTCTTGTATAAACCTGGTTCATTTCTATTTGATTGTCCTGGAAACTCATTATAACTGTTATCTCATTTACTTTAAGCCTAGTTTTTCTATCCACTCTCTACAAATTCATTGTTTTTGGTTTAGGATTAAATCCAGTCCTTACATTGATAAATTGAAAATATTTGTGACTTTTTATGCTCAGTCAGGAGCTAGTATTAGGTGTCACGGGAATATATAACCCTCCTCTCATATGGGTTAGAACTTTCTCAGACAATAGAGTTATGAATAATAGGATATGAATAGATTATACTATATTATAACAAAAGGGCCATTTTCCAATTCACTTGCAAGGATCTTTGCTTTTTCTGAAAACATGTTAGGCTAATTAAAATTGGTATTTAGACAAGATTACCAAAACTTCTCTGATGGGATCTATTGACTAGTTACGAGTAGACGAAGGGGAGACTAAGGGTGGATTGCATTCTATATGTATCCTTTGATAATCATTTTTATCAAAACCTACCTTCCGCTGTGAGCTTAATCTTACTAGGAAAATTATTCAAGTTATGCGAGGAATCCTCCCTCCCCTGTGTGGGATCTATTGTAGGGCTCACGGCCCTTTATGAGAAGAGCTAGGGAGCACTCTACATATACAAGCGAATAATTTCTTAGTTCATAGAGGATCATATTCACCAAATATTTAAGACCATATAAAGGGATTAGATCCTCTTAGTATCTATATACTATTATCATGCAAAATTTATTTTCTTTATTTGCTGTCAAGCAAGTTTATTTTATATTTTTTTTTGAATGAAATGAATTTATCTAAACTAAGGGTTGAATTGTTGATTCTCAATATATATATATATATATATATATATATATATATAGAAATGTTTATTATGTTCGCAAACCATAATATGGTCATTTGGGGAATATATATGATGATCCCACTTATTGTAATTAGACTATTAGAGTAATCTCACTTGCATCTGTTTTATTTTTTTTGGGTAAACTAATATAACTTTTACATTGATTTGTCATTAACATCATTTTTATGTAATAGAGGAAATTAACGGATGTCTTAAGGGTAATAGTTTATGAAATATTTTTAGAAATATTTTTTTATAGAAAAATAGAAAAATAATTAATTATTGTAATGGTTTTTTTACATTTCTTATTAAAGTAGTGTATAAATTTTCTTAAAATATTTTATTAACAATTGTATTAGGAACAACCTATAATTGGCCTTACTTAAATATAGTTTAAAACACCGAAAAATATTATAAACTGAAAATTTCATGTTGGATAATACTTACATAGTTCAAAGGCTCTACACCTTCGTTGGGCCAGTGCTTTACCCCTACGTGGGTTCACCTGGCGTGAGTAGTGATTAGTTTCTGGTTGAAAACTTTGAGGATACACTATGCGAAAGCAAAAAAAAAATAAAAGGCTCTATATAAGAGATGGGCACTTTTTCAAAAAAAAAAAAAAAAAATAGTGATGGGCTCCATGAACAAATCTAAGAGATGGGCTCCATGGGGTCCTAAATGTGAGGTCCATTCCTTAATATGGCGTTTGGTATAGGGAAATTTACATTACTCCTGCCATCCAGAACTAGGAATCACATTCGTAGGAATGTAGTTATTCCTATGTTTGGTTTCACTGAGAGATTCCCAAGAATGTGAGATGATAATGTTTGGTGTATTCCTAGGAATCTTAAATGAATTATTTATTTTTCCCATTCTATCCTTAGATTTGAATGTGAACTACCAAGTCCTTTAAAAAAAATAAACTTCCTCTAAATAAATAATGAAAAAAAATATAAATTATTAATTAGTTCTTTAAAAAAATATTTTCCTCTAAATAAATTAATAATTTGTTGAACAACACACATACAACAGTAAAAACGAATACCTAGCAATAATGGAGGGTCTCCTTCAAATTTTTTTTTCTAAATAGAACTTTGTTAAAAAATATATTAACAGAATTATCTATCCTATTTATGTTGTTTTGTTTTGACGGGAAAAGATAAAGATAAGAGAAAAGATATTGATATCTTATTTTATATTTTATCTTAATTGCTTAAATGATAAGGAAAAATGGTTAAAATTGTCAATTTATAAAAAATAAAATTTCCTTTAGGCTTGGAATTCTGGATACCCACCTGTTTTAAAGGAAATCGACATTCCTACTGAGAGGGGTTTAAGGGGAGGAATCCAGATTCCTCTGGCATTTGATTCCTTGGTATAATTTGTAACTAAACATGAGAATTTTTAAACATTAATTTTTAAACATTCTTAGGAATTCTAAAACATTACCCTGTACCCAACGCTACATAAGTATTTTCCTTTCATACCCGCTATACAACATTTTTCTTAGTATGCGTTTGGATACCGTTTATTTTGTTGAAAACTTAAAAAAATAAAAATATTTTTACTGTTTGCTACAGTATTATGCACTGTTTATTGGCCTAAAATCACTTTTCATGACTAATAAATAGTGCACAACACGCTGGACAAAAAAAAAAAAAAGGCGTAAAATCCATTTTCGTCCCTACATTTTCACGCGATTCCTACTTTGGTCTCTAACTTTTTTTTCCACCCACTTTTAGTCCCTATCCTAGAAAACGCGTCTCATTTTCGTCCCTGCCGTTACATCAAAGATGGAATATGCACACGTGACAGCCGGAGTGCACGGTTGGCACACTAAAAGTTGACGTGACCATTAAAATAATAAAAAAATGCCATGTCAGCGTTTAAATTAAAAAAATTAATTTATTAATTTTAACTAAATAAAAAAAAATTAAAAACTAAAAATCATATGAATTAAGATCTAAGTGTGTCTTGAACAAGAACAACAAGAACACAAATCCAGATCCAAGAACACAAACCTAGAAATTAAAAAAAAAAACCTGTAATTTCTAGGTTTTTAATGTGCACTCCGCCTCCGAGCTCAGTCTCCACTCTTTCAAACCCTCCGCCTCCCTTCCTCCTCTCCCTCTTCACTATATGAACAAGTTTCGCGACCTCAAACGCCGCTTCTCTCTCTTCACCAACCACCAAAACGTTGTCGTCATCGCCGCCGATGCTAGCGAGAACGAGAATGAGAACGAAGAGAACGAAGAAAACAACGCCATTTTTTACGATGCCTGGTTGGACGAGCTTAGAAAACGCCGTGTCGCCGAGCTTAAATGCGACCTCCAACGCTACGACCTTAACCTTGTGTAACTATTATTTTGTAATTAATTAATTTTTGGTTTTTTTGAATTTTGGATCTGAAATTTTTTTTTTTTTTTTTTGGTTTTGGTTTTTGAAGTTTGTTGGAGAAGAAGGTGAAGAAGTTGGAGGAGGAGAAAGAGAGAGCAAGGAAAAGCCAGATCTGGAGGGAGATGGGTCTGGAAATGGTGAGCCGGAGGGGGACGAGGTGTCTTCGGTGGAGGTGGATTAAAACCGTCCATTGAAGCCGATTTTCCTTGGGGTTTGAAGCCGAAATCGGAGGCTAATAGGCCCTCGAAGTCGTTCATTTTGGCTGGAATTTTGGAGGGCAAAATCAGAAGAAGGAAACGAAAATTTTCAGCTCTGAGGGATAAGAAAAAGTTTCTCAGGGAAAAAGCTTTACTAATTTTTTTTTTTAAATTTCTGGGTTTGTGTTCTTGTTGTTCTTATTCAAGACACACTTAGATCTCAATTCATATAATTTTTAGTTTTTAATTTTTTTTTATTTAGTTAAAATTAGTAAATTAATTTTTTTTATTTTAAATACTGATGTGGTATTTTTTATTATTATTTTAATGGCCACGTCAGCTTTTAGTGTGCCAACCGTGCACTCCGTCTACCACGTGTGCATATTTCATCTCTGATGTAACGGCAGGGACGAAAATGAGACGCATTTTTCAGGATAGGGACTAAAAGTAGTAGAAAAAAAAGTTAGGGACCAAAGTGAGAATAGCGTGAAAATGTAAGCACGAAAATGAGATTTACGAAAAAAAAAAAAAAAAAAAAAAAAAAAAAAAAAACGCGTGAACGCCCAATTAATTGTTAGGTTTTTTTTTTTTTTTTTTTTTTTTGGGAGCAAAATTTTCACCATTGTTTAATTACTATGGCGAGCACTAATACAAAATGAATGATGCGGATAGGCATGAGTGACATTTGTTGCCGGCTTGGCTTTTGAGAGAAAAAACACAAAGACGACAACACCCTCCTGAGTGACGTTCTACAACAAACGTTAGAAATTTGAAACAAAGGCCAAAAACGGAAATTGGTCAGTGCCTGTTCCTACTCCCTGAGAGCAAATAAAAAGACACACAGGCACTGAGTCAAAGAACAAAGGGCTTTGCTTCTCCTTCTTCTTCCTCACACTCTTGACAGTTTTAGAAAGAGGGTTCAGATTGTGCATGGTTGGGTGGTTGCCCCTCTCTGAACCCAATGATTTCACCAACTTGGCCCTTCAAATCAACCACCCAAGACCCTTCTCTTCCAAAACCAAAACCCAAAAAAAAAGAAAAAGAAAAGAATATCTCATATCTCTCTCTCTCTCTCTCTCTCTCTCTCGGTGTCTGTGTGTGTGTGTATGTATGTATGTGTATCTGTTTCCTTTCTTCTTTTCTGATCTATGATTCTTTCTCTCTCTCTCTCTCTCTCTCTCTCTCTGGACACAATGATTATGAAAGAGGCTGTGACGATGGCTTTGTTGATGTTAAGAGTGTGGAAGTTTCGGGTATAGTTGAAAGGGTCCGTTTTACTTGGCGGGGCGACCCGGATGGCCTCTTTGTGAATTTTTTATCACATCTAGGCAACCGGTTTTTGTTGCAGCCATGGCGGTGTCCCTTTTTGCTTGCCTGATTGGAGAGCCCAATCTGAGCCTCACCCCCCTTTCCCCTCTTTCAGATCTCTCTCTCTCTCTTTTGTGTGTGTGTGTGTTTTTTTTGGTTTGAAACCCAGTAGATCTAGCTTTTATTTTTTGATCTTTCCTGTTTGGTTACTGAGAAAATGAGGGAGAAGCTCCCGATGAACGTTTTGACTAAGAAAAGTAGAATAGTTTCACTTTGCATTCAACAAAATGATAAACATTTTGACTGAAGTGGAGATTATATTATGTTTTGCTTTGCTTCTGCATTTTCTAATTTTCTTTACCGTTTTATCTTAGTGTCTTTTGTATGTGAGTTTTGGATTGGAATTCGGAATTCCCTTTATTATCTTTATTTTAGCTTCATCAATCAGAGCAACTGGAGATTTGGAATTGATGAAAGTAGCTCTTTTTACGAGGAAATAGGAAATGTACACATTATTCTTTTTTTTGCTGATCTACACATTACTTGTGAGTGAGAGATTATGTGCATCAGAAGAAATGTACATAATCTACTTTTTTCGGCTTGAGGGTCTCATTGCATCATTAGTTTTTATTCTTAGTTTGTCGACATTTTATTTGGTTAGTAAAAATGTTAGTGTAAGTCAATGATCCCAAAGTATTTTTGGATTGTCACCAAAAGTTTGTAATTTAAATTGAAGCATTTCCTTCAAGTTTCACATCACATTTGTCACAAAATCTATGTTGTGGATTTTCAACTAAAGAGTAGACCAGTCAGCTTGAATACACTACATTGTCTTGCACTCTCTAATTTGAGTAATGCTTTGCGAGTCTTTTGGTTGAATATTGTTATTTTTAAAGTATATTTGCGTTTTAGGCACTGTTTGAAATTAATTGGGATTTTGAGGAAAGAGAGTGAATTTCGGCAACACTATTGCCGAAATTCAATCAAAAAGTTGGAGAGAGAAAACCCGTTGGTGTGCTCGGGTGAGGGTGCTCAAAAAAAAACTTTTTACCCCCCTATTTCGGTAATGCCATTACCGAAATAGGAGAGAAAAAATTAAAAAATTTTACCCCCCTATTTCGGTAATGCCATTACCGAAAATAGGGGGCAACTTTCTTTTTATTTTATTTTATTTTTTAATCCTATCCTATTTCGGTAATGCTTACCGAAATAGGAGGGAATAGGAGGAAAAAAGATTCCCTCCTATTTCGGTAAGGGCATTACCGAAATAGGTGGGCCAATTTTTTTTTTTTTTTTTTTTTTTCATCCTATCCTATTTCGGTAATGCTTACCGAAATAGGTGGGCCAATTTTTTTTTATTTTTCATCCTATCCTATTTCGGTAAGGGCATTACCGAAATAGGTGGGCCAATTTTTTTTTTTTTTTCACATTCTATTTCGGTAAGGGGGAAAAAAAAAATTTACCATTTGAAAAAAATTGTGACATTTGTGGTGATGGTGGTATTGCCGAAATAGAGGAAAAAAAAAAATTTTGTAATTAGTTTGTGGCAATGTCATTGTCGAAATAGAGGGAAAAAAAATTGTAATTTATTTGTGACAATGCCATTGCCGAAATAGAGGGAAAAAAAATAAATTTTGCAATTACTTTGTGGCAATGTCATTGCCGAAATAGAGGGAAAAAAATTTGTGGCAACGGCATTGCCGAAATAGAGGGAAAAAGTACACAGATTCTTTTTTCCTTTTTCTCTTTCATAGCTTTCATTCTTTTATAGCTTCCTCCGTCAACTCGTTGTCAGAGGTTTTTTTTTCTCTTTCATAGCTTCCACGTATTGACTAAATTGCAATTGATTTGTGGCAATACCATTGCCATAAATAAAGGAGAAAAAATAAATTTTGCAATTAGTTTGTGGCAATGCCATTGCCGAAATAGAGGGAAAAAAATTGCAATTGATTTGTGGTAATGCCAGTGCCGAAATAGAGGGGGAAAAATAAATTTTATAATTAGTTTGTGGCAATGCCATTGTCGAAATAGAGGGAAAAAAATTTGTGGCATTTGTGGCAACGGCATTGCCGAAATATAGGGAAAAAAACAAAAAAACAAAATTTGCAATTGGTTTGTGGCAATGAAATTGCCGAAATAGAGGGGAAAAAAAATTTTACAATTCATTTGTGGCAATGCTATTGCCGAAATAGAGGGGAAAAAATAAATTTTGCAATTAGTTTGTGGCAATGCCATTGCCGAAATAGAGGAAAAAAAAATTACAATTGATTTGTGGCAATGCCATTGCCGAAATAGAAGGAAAAAATAAAGAAAAAAAAATTTGTGGCATTTGTGGCAACGACATTGCCGAAATAGGGGCAATATTTTTTTTTTCTTCCTACCTATTTCGGCATTGCCACAAACCAATTGCAAATTTTGTTTTTTTGTTTTTTTCCCTATATTTCGGCAATGCCGTTGCCACAAATGCCACAATTTTTTTTTTCTCTCTATTTCGACAATGGCATTGCCACAAACTAATTGTAAAATTTATTTTTCCCCCTCTATTTCGGTACTGGCATTACCACAAATCAATTGCAATTTTTTTCCCTCTATTTCGGCAATGGCATTGTCATAAACTAATTGCAAAATTTATTTTTTCTCCTTTATTTCGGCAATGGTATTGCCACAAATCAATTGCAATTTAGTCAATACGTGGAAGCTATGAAAGAGAAAAAAAAACCTCTGACAACGAGTTGACGGAGGAAGCTATAAAAGAATGGAAGCTATAAAAAAGAAAAAGGAAAAAAGAATCTGTGTACTTTTTCCCTCTATTTCGGCAATGCCGTTGCCACAAATTTTTTTCCCTCTATTTCGGCAATGACATTGCCACAAAGTAATTGCAAAATTTATTTTTTTTCCCTCTATTTCGGCAATGGCATTGTCACAAATAAATTACAATTTTTTTCCCTCTATTTCGACAATGACATTGCCACAAACTAATTACAAAATTTATTTTTTTTTCCTCTATTTCAGCAATACCACCATCACCACAAATGACACAATTTTTTTCAAATGGTAAAATTTTTTTTTTCCCCTTACCGAAATAGGATGTGAAAAAAAAAAAAAAATTGGCCCCCCTATTTCGGTAATGCCCTTACCGAAATAGGATAGGATGAAAAAAAAAAAAAAAAAAAAATTGGCGCACCTATTTCGGTAAGCATTACCGAAATAGGATAGGATGAAAAAAAAAAAAAAAAAAAATTTGGCCTACCTATTTCGGTAATGCCCTTACCGAAATAGGAGGGAATCTTTTTTCCTCCTATTCCCTCCTATTTCGGTAAGCATTACCGAAATAGGATAGGATTAAAAAAAAAAAAAAAAGAAAGTTGCCCCCTATTTTCGGTAATGGCATTACCGAAATAGGGGGGTAAAATTTTTTAATTTTTTCCCTCCTATTTCGGTAATGGCATTACCGAAATAGGGGGGTAAAAAGTTTTTTTTGGAGCACCCTCACCCGAGCACACAAGCGGGTTTTCTCTCTCCAATTTTTTGATTGAATTTCGGCAATAGTGTTGCCGAAATTCACTCTCTTTCCTCAAAATCTCAATTAACTTCAAATAGTGCCTAAAACGCAAATATACTTTAAAAATAACAATATTCAGCCAAAAGACTCATGCTTTGCTACCAAAAAAAAAAAAAAACTTACAACATTTTTCATAATAATTAAATTAATAACCGATTCTGATTTGAGTTTACCGCTAATATAGCATCGCTTTCTTTGGGTGGGAATTGCCCTAATCCACTAGCCGGACAATTTAAAAAGGTAGTGTTTTTTTTTTTTTTTTTAACAATCAAGCATGACGTTGAGACCGTATTTTTCATAAAAATTAATGGAGTGAAAATTATAGTAATAATAAAATATAAATAAGTTTTTAAAACTATACAACCTAATAGTAGCATCGAGATTTTGTTTTGAAAGCATGAGTTTGATTAAATAGATGTTAATTAATTTTTAAATTGTATTTCTTTTATTTTTCTAGTCGAAGTAAGATTTTAACAAACATGCCTAAAGCATTTTGATGTTCTTTGTTGATGCATAAAAAATGACGATTTTTTTTTTTGGTGGGGGCACCAAAATAAGCTCAAAGACTCAAAGCCCAAAAAAGTTAGTTTTTTATTTTTTTATTTTTTGGGCTTGCCAAACGCACTTTTCAAATATGCCGAAAAAACAAAATGTTTAATTTGCAAGCAACTAAATGGATCCAAATCCAATGACATTTTGTTTTTGTTTTTGTTTTTTTTTTTTTTGAGAAACCAGACCCGAAACCCGGGCTGGGCTTTATTGAAACCAAAAGAAAATCATGTTACTTCAGCCATAACCAAATGGGCTATGTCCTCAGGATAGTCCTCCAACCATACTTGAAATTCAGGACCTGTTCTAGCCCGTTTAGCTAATGCATCAGCTACTCTATTACATGAACGAGGAATCAAACAAAAATCAGAAAATGCTAAAAGGGAAACTTGGTCTTGGATGTCACCAACTATGTGACCGTGCGCTGACTGGTTTTCTTCTCTGTTCTGAACTGCTTGGATGACCACTGCTGCATCTCCTTCAAAGATCACTTCATGGAGGCCGATCTCAACTGCAAACTGGACTGCACGTCTGCAAGCTAATGTCTCCACTGTTGCCACTGACTGGGGGAGCGGGATACGCATAGAAAGTGCACCAATGATTGCACCTACAGAGTCGCGTATGACCACACCCAAGCCGGCTGCATCAGTTGAGGAAAACAGAGCACCATCAAAGTTGGCCTTATATCGAGTTTGTGTCGGGGCATTCCAATGATGCTGAGATGAGGCTTGAGTAGTCATTGAGACGTCATCCTGGGCATCGAGAAAGTCGTGCAGCATCTCTCCAGCTACGGACAACACTTGGTTCAGTGGGCGAGTTGAGCGGTCAAGGCGAATCGCGTTTCGTCTGTTCCAGAGCAACCAAGATGTGATTGCAAAAAACTCCACCCCATAGTCGTCCCTAACCTGCAAAAAACGTGAGAAAAGGTTAGTGAAATCCCCCGGTGGGGGGGAAACCGCATGTTGAGCCCAAGTGAGAGCTTTCCAAAGGTTGGCCACCTCTATACAGCCCCACACTACATGCAGAATGTCTTCAGGGTGGGTTTTACAGATGTTGCAGCGATCAGAGGCCACTATTTGGCGGCGAAAAAGATTGTCCATCGTTGGGGGTGAGTTGTTGCATGCTCGCCAAATAAAATGCTTCACCTTATTGGGAGTTCGTAGCGTCCAAACACCTCTCCAAAGCAGGCGCTGGGGGTGTGGATTTGAGCTACCAGGGCTGCTAGCTGAAGCTTCACTAGCTAGCAGTTGATATGCGCTTCGAGTAGAGAATACACCCAAAGGAGTTTTAGACCAGATGATACTGTCCTGGGGCAGTCTAGTGCTTAGGGGGATACTCAGTATATTTTTGGCTTCATGAGGCAAAAACATGTGTCTGACCTCCTCCTCTTTCTAGGCTCCAATCTCTGTATCAATCAAGATACTCACCTTTGCATCAGGGGGGATAGAAGGGAGCGGTGAATGCACTGTTCTGTAAACTTTGTCTGGCAGCCACTTGTCTTCCTTTATACTCACCAATTTACCATCCCCAATCCTCCAAACCATGCCTTTCCGTACCACATCCCGTGCACTTAAAATACTCTTCCATGCATAAGAGCCATTAGTCGAACTAGTGGCTTCAAGAATTGAGCAATTCGGAAAAAATCTAGCTTTAAATACTCTATGGCAAAGCGACTCCGGGTTTTTTAACATCCGCCATACTTGCTTGGCTAGTAAGGCTTCGTTAAATTTCTCAATCTCCTTGAAACCCATACCTCCGGCTTCCTTAGCTTGACAAAGACGCTCTCACTTTACCCAATGGACTTTCCTACCATCACCACTGTAGCCCCACCAAAATTTACGGATCATAGCCTCAATCTCCTTTATCAAACCTTTAGGGAGTTTAAAACAACTCATAGAGTAGGTTGGGATGGCTTGGATCACGGATTTTATTAGCACCTCTCTCCCTGCTTGTGATAGGAGTTTTTCCTTCCAACCTTGAAGCCTCTTCCATATTCTTTCCTTAATATAAACAAAACTTTGCTTCTTTGCTCTACCCACAAAAGCC
Organism: Lithocarpus polystachyus; assembly: GCA_033629205.1. Classification (NCBI taxonomy): domain Eukaryota; kingdom Viridiplantae; phylum Streptophyta; class Magnoliopsida; order Fagales; family Fagaceae; genus Lithocarpus; species Lithocarpus polystachyus. The sequence continues at coordinate 96,828,529 of CM066163.1, read as the reverse complement.
GGCAATCCCAAGTATTTTTCATATTGTCTAATAGATGGTACTCCCAAAAGGTGTTGGATTCTAACTTGAAGATCTTGGTTGGTGTTGGAGCTAAAGAAAATGTTGGTCTTGTCTCTATTAATTTTCTGCCCCGAACCCTTTTCATAAATTGATAGAATATCAAGGATAACCTGGCATTCCGATTCTTTTGCACGGCAGAAAAGAACACTATCATCTGCAAAGAAAAGGTGGGAAACACGTGGACCATTTCTGCAAATAGACACTCCCCTAATCAAACCTTCAGATTCGGCTTTGTGAAGCAAACCTTGGAGTCCCATGGCACACATCAAAAACAAATACGGCGACAAAGGATCACCTTGTCTCAGACCCCTACTTGGCTTGATAATACTACTTGGAACCCCATTGAGTAGAACCGAGTATGAAACTGACTTCACACAAGACATAATGGTTGCTACAAAAGTCCCAGAAAAACCCAAATGCAACATCGCCCTCTCCAAAAACTCCCACTCCACTCTGTCATAAGCTTTGCTCATGTCAAGCTTTAAAGCCATATACCCTGCCTTCCCTTGTGTTTTACGTTTCAAGTAATGTAAGGTCTCAAAAGCCACTAGGACATTGTCAGTAATGAGCCTTCCCGAGAGGAAAGCACTCTGCGAATCAGAAACTACATAGGGCAAAATCGCTTTCAGACGATTAACTAAGACTTTAGCAATGAGTTTATGAACTACATTACAAAGACTAATAGGCCGGAAATCTGAAACTCTTTTAGGGTCTTTTATTTTAGGGATGAGAGCAATGAAAGTAGAGTTAAGCGATTCTGGAATAATACCGGAATTTAAAGCAGATAAGACTACCTCCACCACATCTTTACCAACAATGTGCCAGAAAGTTTTATAAAAAATGAGAGACATACCATCCGGGCCTGGAGCTGTAAGTGGTGCCATTTGGTTGAGAGCTCTTTGGACTTCTTCAGCAACAAAAGGCTTGTTCAAACTCATATTCATCTCATCAGTGACTGTAGGAGTTATACTACTCAAAATCTCATCAAAGCCATTTGGGTTCGAGGTGGCAAACAAGTTACTGAAATAGGAGCTAGCCAAACTGCTCATTTTCTCTTCATCCTCAGTCCAGTCGCCGACCTCATCTTCTAAACCAATAATGTAGTTGCTCTTGTTACGCTGGTTTGCTTTACAATGAAAGTACTTAGTGTTACGGTCCCCCTCTTTTAACCACTCAAGATGGGAACGCTGCTTCCACATTGTTTCTTCTCTAACCTTTAGCATCGAAATGTCATCACGGAGCTTCTTCATACGGCTTGGATCTGATCTGTATAGACCAGCTTCCTCAGCAAAACTCAGCTCCTTCAACTTCCTAACTAAAGTGGTCCTCACTTGCCCAAAAGTCTCCCGGTTCCAAATTCTAAGATTGACTTGGCAACTTGTGAGTTTTTTGAACAGTACACTCACCGGATCGGTATCAGCAACATCAACCCATGAATTTTTAATCACATCCTCACAAGACTTCTCTTTGATCCACATTGCCTCAAACCGAAATGGGCGTCCCTTCTTATAAAATCTGTTGTGCTCAGCATCTGAAATGAGAAGGATAGGCCTATGGTCCGAATGGAAGCACTCCAAGTGATGAATACGAGAAGTGGGGAAACGAAGGAACCAATCCACTGTTGCTACCCCACGGTCTAACCTAATCCATACATTATGATCACCCGGAATGACATTTTGTTCATATTAATGATATAAAGGGGAAAAGATCCATGACCTTGAACGCCCCAATCCCATGTATTTTCAATGGAAAATCGAAGTAGTGCGGTTTAAAGAGTAAATAATAGACCTATTTGAGATTAGAGCATTTGCAATAGAGGAGCTAAAAAGCTATTTTAGCTCCACAAAAACTCAAAAAATGGTCACACAGCAGTGAAGGCAAAGCTAAAGATTTATAGCTTCAGCCTTCCGTATGAAGCTATATTTGGCTTCGTACGGTCATGGAGCTAAAACTGAAAAAATAATATTTTAATGTAACTTTTATTAAAATAATATTTTTTTATTCTTTTTTCTTTCTACACCCGGTCTCCTCTCAGTCTCACCCCCTCTCAATCTACACCCTCTCTCCTTCAGCAGAACTCTCACATACTCTCTCAAACTCTCAAACTCTCAGTCTCACCGTCGTCGGCCCGAGTCGGAGCTCAATGCCGCCGGCCTAGTCAAAGCTCAACGCCGCCGGCCCGAGTCGAAGCTCAATGCTGCCGGCTCGAGTTAAAGCTCGATCCGATCCACGTCGCTGTTAAAGCTGATCTGATCCACGCCGCCGTTGAAGCTGATCCGATCCACGCCGCCGATCTACGCCTCCAACCCACGCCAACCCGACTCGCCTCCAGTCCACGCCAACCCGACTCGCCTCTCTGATGCTCTGACCCATCAACTCCGCCTCTCCTTTCTTAAATCTGACCCACCAACTCTGCTTCTCCTTTCTTAAATCTGACCCACCAAGTCCGAAGCTATTCTTGCTGATCAGGTGAGTTGTCTCTGTCTTTTTCATCTACATGCTTGAGATTTTTGATTTGGGTAATTGGATTGGTAAATTTGTCATGTCAGTTGGGAAATTTTTGTTTGTAGAGAATTTATAATATTTGTTGAATCTAATGATAAATCGTTGTGGATTGGAATGTATTGGGAATTTTCTGTTTGCAGGAATTTTTTGTTTTTGTTTTTCAGTTTGCAACGGTGGCAGTGGTAGTGGCAGTGGCAGTGGCGACGGCGGCGATGGCGGCGGTGGCAGTGGCAGCGGTGGCAATGGCAGTAGCTGCAGTAGTGGTGACGGTTGCAGGTGGTTGTGATTGTTGTTTATTGTAATGGAGATATTATTTTATTGTAGTGGATATATTATTTTATTGTGATGTTTATATTATTTTATTGTGTTGAAAGCTAAAATAGATCCACTGCTGCAGCATGTGTGTAGGTAAAATAGATAAAATAACTTTTGGTGGAGCTAAAAAGCTAAATTTTTAACTCCACTACTGTGGATGCTCTTATGAACTTAAACTTGAACCCCCCACAAAGTGAGCTTGGAACACAACATAAGTTGAAGGCCCATGATAAGGCCTATGTGCTGGCCACAAACACAAAACTAAACACTGATTAGAGATGTTGTATTTGCCACAAAATTTGGATGGTTAACCTAAGTTATAACAAATAGGTTGGCTGCATTTAAGGCATCCTAACCACATTCAACAGGTTTCTAAGGGGATTGTTTCTCTTCAGCAAAGTTCAAAATATGGGATTGGTCAAATGTTTGCCCAAAATAATCATTAAAACAGTCAATCCTATTATCCAACTAAAAACAAAACTCAAAGTTGCCATTTTCCCCCCAAAATCCAACAATCAAAAACCTTAGTTCTTACGGAAAGATGTATAATAAGAGATTTCTTAATCCATTATAAACTCCCAAAGAATGAGGCAAGAATAGATCAACTTCCAACATCCAATTTTACACTATTCTGAATTTGGGTAAATCCAGCAGCTTGAAAATATATAGTGTTTGTGTGTGTGGTGGCACTAGTAGAGTCCTTTTTTAGGCCACCCAAAAAGAGTAGACCCTAATGGTATTTATATGCTGTTGTCAAGCAGAACTTACAGTCTTTAGTTGTTTTTAGGCAAGGTTTTTAGACATACCAACCAACGACTTTATTTAAACTGCAGGTAGATAGAATTGCTTATTCTGTTCCCAAACTAGGATATAGTCATTTGGGGAATATATGATGCTATTGAGAAGGGGATAAAAAAAAAAAAAAAAGAACAACGTTAGGGACACACCAGTTTTCACATTTTTATTTTATTTTATAATTGTTGATATTTTTTTTTAATTTTTTTTATATAAGATAGAAATTCTACTCTAACCAAATATAAATGTATCTGTGTGTGAAACTCTCTCTTAGAAACTTAAATTCCAGCTCTTCTAATTGTTAATATAGTTTGTTGTAAATAAATTAATACCACTTTTACACAAGTTCATTATTGATTCTAATTTTATTACGTACTAATTACAACAGAGTTATAGTAAATTCTTTCTTAAAAGAGTAGTGTTACAAGGGCAGGTATTCCTGAACTTTTTATGTTTGTAAATTTAATATTAAGGGGAAAAAAAAAAAGAGAGAGAGAAGGAAAAATATTTTTTTATTATTTATTTTTTCGACTAAAAGTTAAAAAAAAAAACTAGGAAAAACAATAGTATAATACAACTTTTATAAAATTACCATCATATCCCCTACCTCGCAAGAATCCAAGGATACGCATTGACAAGAACACCCTCCTCTTCCACACCACGCCGGCCTCAAAGGATGAACAAGTAAGGGTAAAAATGGAATAAAAGTACAAAACCAAAACAAATGGGAAATTAAGGATAGGGGTACAAAGAAAAAATATAAATAGAGGATGGAGGCAGAAAGATAGGGTTCACTCTCATTAGTTTAAGAATGAGGCTTTGCTCTCAGAGAGGCTGCGGCGTCTTGAGGGTGGTTGCCCTTCTCTGAATGCTGCCGGAGCCGATGATTATCTTATTTAGTCTCTGTTACGAAACCGCCCTCCTCTCACACACACACACACAAACAAACATATATACATATATATATTTATCTCTACTCTCTCTCTCTCTCTCTCTCTAATCTTTGTCTCTCTATCTCTCTATCTCTTTCATTATGAGGCGGTGATGATTTTTTCAACTTGATAACCAGACGATGGGAAAAAAAGGGGTACCCGTTTCTTGGCGGGGCGACTCCGAGTTCGAGCTACTGTGGGAAAATGACTTTTATGCCCTTTTCCCACAGAGCTTGTCTCTTTGTTGCAGCCATGGCGGTGTGCCCTTTTTTTTTCTCTCTTGTCTGAGAAAAGGCGAATCTGAGCCTCCCTCCCCTCCCCCTTCCACCCAATTTGATTTTTCTTGAAAATAGATTAAGTTTTTTTTTTTTTTTTTTGGCTGATCTAGTATTTTTCTTTTATGGGTTTTTGTTTTTTTGGGTGGAAAATGAATTCGATGGTATTGAAGTCTTTGAAGTCTTTACCGTTGTAGGAATTAGGCTGATTCGAAGTCCAAACACACTCTTAAAATGGATCTGATGCGTACATACTGACTTATCTCATGAAAACAAAATTGCTGGAGAAATAGAATTTAGTTGTACACTATTTGTGTTTTATTGGGTAATGCAACAAGGGGCTGAATTCAATTGAAAAACCTAATGAGTTGTACCTGAGTTGAATATAATTATATTTACTTAAAATCTAAGTTGAATACAACATTTTTAGTGAACTTTTAGATTGACTAGTAGACATTGATTTCTCTCTCAGGAGTAAAATTTACCTAGTCAAATTCTATTAGATTTATAGCTTAATTGGGTTGAAATTCCTCCTCCCCATTTCCTAATTAAAATAAGAAATAAAATTATGGGTTGCTCGTATATAAGACAGATTAGACCAGGCTTTGGTAAACATCCACTGGAGGTAAAGATGTTTGGGGTTTGCCGGGCTATAGAGTATAGATTGTGCAACAAGATCAAGAAGACCAAATAAAACCTTGAAGCAATGGAATGAGGCTACATTTTGCAGTATTCAAACTAGGAGAATTGACATGGCGAATGTGTGTATTAGTTGCTTCATGCAATGAGGAGAAAGGGTAAAGTAGTTGAGATGGCTTTGAAGGTAGATACAGAGAAAGGCATAATAAGATAAGGGACGGAGCTTTCTAAGAAATGTAATGGCTTTCAAATCCAAATGGATACATCAATACATGTCTCTTTCTTATTAATTTTAATGTAATGAAATTGTAGACAAAAGCTACTGGTTTTTGTTGTTGTAAGATGTGGCTCCTTATACGATTTTTTTAGAGATAAGAGGTCAGGTATCAAATTGTAAAGATTTGGATAAGAAAGAAGTAATAAAATCTGATTCTTAGTGATAGAAATGTTAATTCAAATGTTATAAATAGTTAAATACTACCTTACCGTATGAAAATAGTAAGCTTGAACTTAAGTTTTTATTCTAGTTGTATATTCTTACAATCATAGACCAACAAAATCAGTGAAGCAGAGCTTACACCAGAGGTCTAGACTCTAGAGTGCACATAGCAGGTGATCCAGAGTTCACATAGCAGGTGATGAAGAAGAGCAGAGAGCTCCAGTTAACAGATCTGTACCTTGACTTTTGGTATGGATCATGGTGATTTTATTAGGATTTCCAGTCATAATTTGAACTTCTATAATTGAGCAGTGATATTTTAATTATCCTGATTGATATGTAAGTGGAAATAAAGATTCTAAAGAACAAAGATGCAGAAAGTAGGCAAGATCACCATTGAGCAATTGCGCACAATTGCTACTGAAAGCTGCCAGATTTAAATTGCACAAGTTTAGAATTAGCATTGAGAGTTATATAGTAGGGATAATAGCTAACATGGGAATTAATATTGACCCTCCTGTTCTTGAACCCAAAAAGAAGGAACTTGTGTAGACTGTAGAATATATAATTATTTTGGGACGTTGTATAATTTACTATTTATTTTCTAAATTTTATTATAGATAATTTGCTCTTCCTAAAAATTAAAAAATTTCTAAAAGTAATTTTTATCTCTATATTTTTAAAAATATATAATTTTATCAATTTTTATTGATATATATATATATATATATATTTAAGTGGTTCATATTCTCCTAACTATTGTTATTAGCATTATATTTTTCTAATTTATTTTGGTACAATTAAAATTTTTAAGTTTCAAATTTCTTATTTTCTTAAGGAGATTATCATAATAATTAAAATTTATCATATAATTATAATTGATATTACTCAAATAATTGATAGTGTTCTTAACCCAACCCACTTCTTTTCCCATTCGTAAGTAAGTATACCAAAGTGGATTGAAGTAGACCAAATGGATTGGATTGGACAACATAGACCAAATGTAGCGAATAGATTGAATTGGACTGAAATAGACCAAATGGACCAAAGTGGACCAAATGAACCAAACTAGATCAAAAAGAATCGAATTGGACCGAAATTGACCAAATTACACCAAACTATAATTAGTAAACATAACTCAAAAAATTAATAATAATCACAATAATGAAGTGATATAAAACCATAATATGAGATAAGTAATGAATCCTAATGTGATGGAAGTGGTTTGATGTGGAAGTGACATCAATCCATTTTGTTATCACATTAATATTTTAAACTAAATTATTATGCGTGCATTTGTGATTTTATGTGCTTGTTGATAGTTTTATTCAAGTTGAACTCGATACCATGCAGAGAAAGTTGGTACACCATAAAAAAGCATATTAGGAAAATCACTTGCATGTAATATTTCAATATTTTATACAAAAAGAAATAGAAATGGAAAAAAAAAAAAACCTTTGTTAAGGGCTTTATTATCTCTATCTCTTGAAATTGATGAAAATGACTTATGGTTCTTTTAAGTAGGAGCAGAATTGAACCTTTCAACTTGACATTGAATACTACATTAGCATAAAAATATGAATACATTAGTGGAATGAGATTTTTTTTGGAGAGAATGTTTATTTATTTATAAAAACGTAGCAGCAATTTTAAGAGTAGAGCTACTGACACAACATTTTCACAATAAAATATAAGTGGCAAGTTGTTGAAGATATGTAAAAAAAAAATGATGTCATTTGTGGGTCTAGATAAAAACCAATTTAAACTTGTCACTTAACCTTTATTGTAAAAATAGCACTAAAATGATCATATTCAAGCTTATTTCAACTAGGATTAATCAAAATTTAGTGTTAGGGTGTTTAAAATTTTATTTTATTAGTTAACACAAAAAATAAAAAATAAATAATTTTGTAAATAATTTTTGTTTTTTGGCTAGGTTTGGAGGTTCATTTGAACCACCTGGGCTAGCTGTAGAGTTGCCTCTGTCCGTCCAAGGTGTTTATATTATATGTATTTTCTATTATAAGTTACATTTACGTTCAAGAATATGTAATGTCATATGGTAGTGAAAAGTAATGATCATATCATGGTTGATAAGTTATAATTAGTTTTGAGAATGAGTAAAGACATTAATGGATGTTGAGGTCCAAAATCTCACAAGTGTTGTGTTGAGGCCCAAAATATTAAAAGTGTTTAAATCTAAAACCCAAGGGGGCCCTTAAAGATAGGCAAGGCCCAATCCGCCTGCTAAGGCCCACTTAAAATGAGCAAGAGGAAGCCCAAACCCATGAATGGGCAAGTTTTGGGCCTTAGAAAAGGAAGGAAAAGAAAAAAGGAAGCTTAACCTAGCCTTTGTGAGAAAAATTTCCTGGGGGGGCCAGAAAGGGACTGGACCAAGATACTTTGCAACTGCCAGAACCATGAGATCCTTGGGAAATGCAGGAAGGGATCAACTGGGATTGGGACAGCTCAAGGGAGAATGCTCATGGACAAAAGGAACGGAGATAGGCATGTCTCATCAGGCGCTTATAGTTCAGAAAAAGGATGATGACTTAGGAATTAGCACTTCATGAAAAGAAGCTTGGTACCTCGGGGAACACAAGAAGATAGACCATGAAGGAATGTGGCTAAGGATCTTTCAGCTTGACAGGGAGGAATCTGCCCATTTAGAGAAAATGACAAAAGGTGAAGCAGCTAAAAAGGTGAGTCTGAAAAAGAGCATCTAGAAGCTTTGGGAAGAGAGGATTGAAAGTTTGCTCTTAGGACCTCCCAAAAAGGAAGGTCAGTTGGGAACTTTTTGGGGGGGGGGGGGGGGTGGGGGTGGGGGAGCCTTAAAAGGAGAATATAGTGAGAAAATAAAGTGAGAAAATAAGGAAGAGACCAGCCACCAATGTTGCTGACACAACATTGGTTCTAGTAAACAGGGCAGCAGATAGAGGGAATCAATGGTACACCAAAAACCCTAGAAAGGTACTATAAAAGGGGATGAAGGCATCAGCAAAAACCATTCAGCAATAAGGAATCAGAGCAAAAAATCCTTTGCAAAACTTCTTTAAAATTCAAAAAAGGAGAAAAGAGGGAAAATATTGTGAGAAATCCTGAGATATGCACTAGAGGATACATTTGAATTCAAAGGGATTCAAACTTCACAAGTCTTAGAAGCCTACAAAGAACTATTTAAGTCTGTGACTTTTGAACTTATTTGGACCTTGTGACACATCCCAGTGGAAGAATGGGCTCAATGTACTAAAACTCAAAAATAATGAAATATTGTTTATCTTTTTGAGGATCCCTGATGTCTTATTTACTTTTTTTTTAAAATATTTTTTTATTACTCCTATACTGTTCTGCAGCCATTTATTGTACAATATGTATATTTTTTGTATATATGAATGTGTATGTGTTGTAGGATCCATGTTTTGTGCACAACTTGGTTCATAATCAACCCAACACAGTTGCGGTGAACCAAGCCCAGTCCACCAAACAATAAATACAAGGCCAAGGATCCTTGTTCCTACTTGGGCCTGGGTACTATTAAAAAAAAAAAAAAAAAAAAAACCCACAATGGATTGTTGCATACATTAAAACTTATAATTTTATATACATAGTTTTAAAATAAATGATGGAAAGAAAATGATGACACGGCAGTTGATATTGCTCAATAAAAGTGTAATAATAATAAATGTTATGTTTTAACTTTTAAAGAGAGAGAGAGATATATATATATATATATATATGGAGAGAGAGAGAGAGAGAGAGAGAGGTTCAAGTTACACCTAATGCAACTCTATAAGAGTTACACATTTTTTAAACCATTGATTTCCATTAGATCTAATGGTTAAAAAAACCACTAGTGACATGCCATATTTAATATCATTAAGTCATTAAATTCTCTTCTAAAAATAAACAAAAAGTCAATTAACACTTTCACCCCCACCGTTTTCTTCTTCTTCTTCTTCTTCTTCTTCTTCTATCCCTCTTTCTTTCTCTCTCATGACTCATTTGCTAGGACCTCCATAAACTCTTTCAATGAACCAAATAAATCAACAAGGGATAAAGCATTAGCATTTTTCATCTTTTCAGTTAGATGTGAATTATATGCATCTGTGTAAATAGATTTCAGGGGAATTGGCAACGATTGAATTAATTTTTCATTTGACAATTCTCCTGAAGTAAACATATATAAGTAATAAACAACATTCCTTGCATTAGCAGACCAACTGATTTATTAATTTTAATTTGTTGTGATGGGAATGTCAAATTGGAAGCGAATTGGTGCATTTTTCTTTGATTCATCTATATTCCTAACAGAGAAGTTCAAAATCCCAAATGAAGATACTATAGAGATGTTGTAGTCTAGTAGCTATTCCTTGTTAGATAGTTAAATGCCCTGTATGTGAACTTAATACATGTGATGGTGGTACTTCTAATAAGTATTTTTAAAAGGATTTTATGCAGCTTTTCGATACCCTGTATGCAAACTCAATACATGTAATGCTGAGCAAGGGGAAAAATGCTTTAATACTAATAAAATTACAATGTATTAATTCCCTTGTTGATTTATTTGGTTCATTGGAGGAGTTTATGGACGTCTTGGTACATGAGAGAGAAAGAGAATTTTGACTTTTTGTTTAAAATTTAATGGCTTAATGATATTAGATATGACATGTCACTAATGTTTTTTTAACCATTAAATTTAATGAAGATTAATGGTTTAAAAAAAGGTGTAACTTGAACCCATCTCATATATATATATATATATATATATATTGAGGAGAGAAGGTGATTGCTTTATTTATGCCCTTCCCCTTTAAAATTTCGGCTGAAATTAAGAAGGCTTAGGGCCTTAGGCCAACACTTTGAATCTCTTTTAAACATTTTCCTAAAGTCTAATTAGTGATCTCATATTGAGTTTACTTAGATGCTGTAGGTCTCTGTTTGTGTTTGATTGTGCTTGATAAGGCCTGAGTTTGACTTGATCTGATTGTTTGTCATCTTGGAATTTCACAATATATCAGAAAACATTATGCATCTATATAAAGTTTTTTTACTAAGAGCATTTTTATCAGCTCTCCTATAAAAAATGTCATTTTGACACATCAAAAGTCTACTTTATTATTTTACCACATCATTTTACAATTTCCCTCCCATCACATGTTTTATTCTTCAATTCTATACATTAAAATAATATATTAATAACTCCTCATCATCAACAACAACAACCAGAGCTTAACCACCATTGCCGCAACAACGGCCACCAACAACACCGACTGCCACCACCGGCACAAACCCACTTCCACCAATGCCACCTTTTAAAAAAAAAAAAAAACCACAACCACAACCACAAAAAAAATAACCACCACAACCTAAAAAATAACCACCACAACCACCAAATTGCCGCCACAACCATAGTACCACTGCCACAACTAACCTACAACACGATCAGAACCTCTCGGGACTCGGACCTCACAGATCTGCTAGAGAGTTTAGATCCGGCAGACTTTTCACTGGAGAACAAAATCTCAAGGAAAGCTATGGCGACGACGATGAGTATCGCTCGTTGGAAAAGCGCGAGGAGTCCGAACTGAATCGGCTCGAAAACTCAACAGGAGACGAAGAAAACGAAGGCTAAAAAGAAAAGGCAGAGATTCGAGCGGCGATTGGTGAAGTACGAGGAGTTGCCGAAATACTTGAGAGACAATGAGTACATATTGGACTATTATCGGTGCGAGTGGCCGTTCAAAGACGCGTTCCTCAGCGTCTTCTCCTGGCACAATGAAACCCTCAACGTATGGACATACGTGAGACCGATTCTCAACCTTCTCTTCTTGTCTGATGCCTGCCCATTGTTTTGCGTCGAGTGGTGGTCTTTGGGGAGATTGGCATGCTGTGGAAGAGGAAGAGAGAGAGAGAGAGAGAGAGAGAGAGAGAGAGAGAGAGAAGTAAATAAAATAAGAATATAAATTTTTGCCATTTTTGTCCGTACCATCTCATATTTGAGACGGCACTGTAGCGGTGTGCCAAAATTTTTGACATTTGAAATACTTGATGAGGATTGGTTTTTGGTGTTTGGTGTGCCAAATGCCAAATATTTGGCATTTGGCACACCTGATGGTAGTGCTCTAACTATAATGATATGATGATTGAAAACAATCTCATTCCAACAGCTTCTCAAAATACAAATTAAAAAAAAAAAAATGCAACAGAAGAAAATAAAACAAGGATTTTAAAGCCTAATAAGACAGTTTTCCCATGGATGCTATGGTTCTAACAAAACAAGAAGTTTCATTAAAAAAAAAAAAATCCAAATAAACAAATCAAAACGTAAAGAACCCTAGACCCACATCATATCTGGGTCAGACGAAAACTTAACCAAGACCCATTCTGCGGGACTGTATTGGGTAGTCTCCACAGCCGCAGCATGGAAGAGCAGCTTCCTTAATCCGCACTACAACCAATCTTTGGGCTTTGTTACAAACCCAATTGATCCAATTGAGTTTGTTGGTTGCTTCGAGGGAACCAAGACCTCCTAATTGATAAATAGACTACTTCGAGAGAGTCTAAACCTCCAAAGTGAATATTCAGTTAATAATAATATTTTTCAGTCCCCCTTTATTAATCAACATCGAGTCATATAAATAGATGACTTTACAAGATAAAGTTAATATTTAAATTCAAAAGAAACTTAATCTTTATCTACTACAAGTAGATAAGATTTATTCAAATACTAAGCTAACAATTTATCCTATCATTATCTAATAACCCAACTCTTAATAAAATCCTAAATAAAAAAATTAAATAAAAACTAGGCACGTAACATTCCTCCCCCCCCCCCCCCCCGGAAATCAGCCCTTGTCCTCAAGGGCTTAATCTGAAAATTATTGTTGCATATAAGCTCAATCTTTCCAAGTTGCTTCTCACATACTTGATCACTTCTTGGGCTTGTAAGGATCTTATGACTAGGCACCCGCAGAGGTGTTAAGCTTTTTGGTACTGCAAAACTATCTTTAACCCAATTTAAAAGATGTTGCATGCTTGAATTGTGTGAAGGTGGAGTGATTTGAATTTGTGGAGCTACCATGGCCTTCTTATCTTCAAGTTTGCATTGCCCATTACTTTTCTTAGTCGGCTTCTCTTCTTCATAGAGAGCCAAATTCCTCTCTTTGGTTGCGCCTTGCCCACCACCCTTTTTAGTTGGTATCTCTTGTTCATATCTAGCCAAACGCAAGGATTTGCATATCACTTGCATTTTCTTGATACTTTTCATTTGATCAACTGCTAGAGATTGTATCTCTTTTAGTTTATCTATGCATTCTAACAATTGTTCCTTCACGCATTCCAACAATTGTTTCTTCATGCCTGGCTCTAATACCAATTGTTACAAACCCAATTGATCCAATTGAGTTTGTTGGTTGCTTCGAGAGAACCAAGACTTCCTAATTGATAAATAGACTACTTCGAGGGAGTCTAAACCTCCAAAGTGAATATTCACTTAATAATAATATTTTTCAGTCCCCCTTTATTAATCAACATCAAGTCATATAAATAGATGACTTTACAAGATAAAGCTAACATTTAAATTCAAAAGAAACTTAATCTTTATCTACTGTAGATAAGATTTATTTAAATACAAAGCTAACAATTTATCCTATCATTATCTAATAGCCCAACTCTTAATAAAATCTTAAATAAAAAATTAAATAAAAACTAGGTACGTAACAGGCTTCAACACACACCAATATATATAGCCGCTTCATTCAGTTTGGAGGGTTGTACTTATATTTCAAAAATTGATATGAAGAATTAGGACTCAACCACTGTTCAAGTTTATGAGCTAATGTCTTTTTTCTGATCTTACCACGAAGTCCTGGAATTTCTCGGGGGAATTCAACCTCATTAATGGTCAGAATTGCTGAAGGAAGGAGATGCATTGCTTCTGAACTTGAATCCATTCCCAACACCATCCTCATGGTCTTCATTGCTGTAATCCTCTCGACTTCTTTAAATCCAAACTCCAACATCTTCCACCTGTTTTTAAAGTAGTGAATATAGGCTGAACAAATTGGATCGTCTGGGTGCACAAAAATGTTAGGAACCCAATTAGATAATGCATTGAAAGCGTCATTTGCTTGAGCCTCCTGATGTTGATGATCCTTTCCAAAACGGCTGCGGATTAACTTGGCAACATTCTTTGTAAGCTGGATCCCAAAGTTCACAGATTCATTCTTGATACACCTCGTTATGAGGTCAGAGCAGAATGGTGGATTGAACAGATAAGTTTCAATCAGATAATTCTTCTTGGCCATTTCCTTTCCTGCAAGCAATGCCATAGCTGCCCCCAGAGAGTGTCCAGCCAGCCACACTCTTGCACCTTTAGGCGAAGTAACCATGTCATGAATGTAGTTCATTGCATGTTGAAAGCGGGAACTCTCGTGAAGTCTGTTCCCGAAGCACAGCTTGTCTAGCGTGATGTCCTGTGCCGCTGTCTCTGGTTTGAGGCTTGTACCACGAAAGGCTATAACAAACTGTGGGATGTTTGGAAGAGATTCGCCTTTGTATTCAAAAGTGGCACCAAATATGGATTTGTCTTCTTCGTCTATGAGCCTATAAATTAATTTGAAATTGAAGTCGTCCAAATAAGGTAGAGCAGGATCCTGAGATCCCTTGGGCTCACGGCAAAGAATGTACACTGCCTCAACCAAGCGGGCAATAGCAGGAATCACGTGACATTTGCTGTTCCTGCAAAGAGATTGTAAAATTAGAGTCAGTTCAATATAGTTTGAGGCTTAAGGCAAAAAAGTTATGCAAGGCCTTCTATATTTAGAATAAAACTTAGATTTTCCAAGGGCAATTAAATTCAAGCATTCAAGTGTTTGAATTCAATTGGAGGATCTAATTTACTCTACTTAAAATATTGTACCTAAGTTTTACTATTATATTTATTAAATAAATTTATTTAATATTAACCAAACCAAGGTTAATTTCCCAAATCAAATAGTTAGGAAAACAATATTTTAGAGGATAACAAACAACTCTGAGATGCATCTGGTGCAATCAACCTCTCCCTGGTACTTGTACCCCCATCATTTTTCATGGGCCAAAATCCGAATGAGTTAAAAGAATGCACCAGATTTCAACATCAACCCAGCAAAAATGACCAACCTTTTTTTACTCAGAAATGGGCTTTCAGGGGACACCAAAAAAAGAAAAAAAAATAAGAGGAAATCAAAAGAAGAGAGAGATTAGACTGATGAGGTGGTTAGGTCAAAGAATAAGTCCAGTGACACTTCTTTTGCAACTTGTTGAGATGACAAATTGTAAGTGGTTAACAATAAAAGTATTGTTAGTGGTGGACTTAACAAGAGTAATTTGTTTTTATTATACCAAACAGATTTTACAAACAAACAAAATTAAAATGATCAAGAAACTCTATGTTTTGACGGTTTTTTTTTTTTTTAAATTTAAACAAATAAAAAAATTTCTATCTGCATGCTAGCTAGGTATATCACTTTCATTTATATCTACCTCTTATTCTCTAATTAAGCATATTTTCATCCTAATTAATTGCAAGTCAAATAAGAGCAAAGTCAGTAATCTATTCTCTCCTGGGAGGTGCAAATAATATGTCGAACCGCTAGGCTGTGGCAATGCAGATTTTTAGTTCACTCAGGTGATTAAAACCAAAGATTGGCCTAGGCCTGTATGTTCAGAAAAATGAAACCATGAACAAGGTATGCTATTTTGGATGGGTTAATGAACTATTGTGAATAAGAACAGCCGCAAAAGAGTATATCAGCCAATTTTGATAATTTTTTACCGAGCATAGGTTACAATACGTTTAAGAGAGAGTTTTGACCAATGGTCAAAACGAAAATCATATACTCTGGGTGCATTGCATTCCCCTAGCAATTGATAACACCCTGTTAATGAAGTATTGGTTAATGGTCTTACCAGTTAAAACCTTCGATATGTGGTGGTTCTGAACAGGCGACAATTTGCCTCTCAGAAGGCATTACTCCTTATGTTCCTTTCTTCTTGATTTCCTTTGAAATAAGCTGCCATGGGAGAAGCAAAAGCACAGGATTGAAATAGTTTATGGTGCAATTTATGTTCAACATAATTAGCTATGTATGAGTCAAATGCAAATTGAATATAACCTGTTTAATGAGCACAAGTCAAACATTACAAAATGTCCCCCCTTTTATTTTATTTAATTTCTATATGTTGGAATCTGAATGAAGGGAGAATTTGTTCAAATACTAAAGCATTGTGTTTTACAAGCATTTGAAGTATATATGAGATATGCCTTGTAAAAAAAAAAAAAAAAGGCATTCTTACTTTGTGAACCATGACAAGATAAAATTAAAACATGACTTCACATAGGAGATTCTGTCATATCTCAAGTCATTTATAACCACAGATCTCTTGTATATAGTGAATGAAAATGTATTCAAGCTAAGGCATGACCTTTATGTCAAATGGAAAAAAATTAGATATTCCTGGAGAAGAAATTTAAATATTCTCTGATACAATTTAGACTAAACAAAAGCACTGCATTCCATTTCAAAAATCTTGCTTTGCAATTATACTGTTGGAGAGCAAGGTTGTCAAAATCGAAATCTTATGTAAGATCATAGAAGGTAGGTGAGATCGTGGATTATAAGACACATATTTTCATATTTAAAGCAAAAAATACATTAATAATAACTTTGTAAGTTGAATAATCACGTAAATTATGAATTTATCCATAAAAAAACAAAGATTTGCATCATATGATGCAATTTGCATGTCATACATTACTACGTCTATACTAATGAAAAAAATATATTCAAGTTTTGACTCAATGTATTTAAAATGTCCAATAAATATTTAATTAACAACCTAATACCAAAATATTTATCAAAACTGGAAATATTTTCCAAGTTCTAAGTTCCAAGTTTCAAGTTCCAAATCCAAAATAAGTTATCAAATGGGAACTAGCTACCTAAAATATGAAATTAAAGCAATATGAATATTAAGGTGAAGTGAACATTTAATCATCTCATTTTAGAGTTCTTATAACCACTATCCTATATAATCATCATCATTTTTTTCATCATCTATGTAGACATTGTATATTTGTATACTAGAACTGCAAAAGAAATTAAGATATAATTTCACATTCAACTATTCAAGTTATACCACTCAGCAGCAATTATAAAGCATGCTTAAAAAAAATAAATCAATCAATATACAAATACAAGCATACTAATAAAATTATATATAAGAAAAATATTTTAGTAATATTAGAACATAAATTAGTATATTGATCAAACAAATTTAACAATGTTATAACTTAAAAGTTAGCAAAATCAATATAATTTTTTCATTTAGAAATGATGAAGCATTCTTTCATTTTGATTACAAATGAACTAAAAACTAGAAAACATTTGCTTAGGTTAACGTAATTATATAAAAATAAATGAAAGTCTTACCATCACAACATCGAAAAATAAAAACCCTTAAAGTTTCATCAAAACAAAAAATTTGCCCCATTAAAAAAACCAAAAACTAATGTTTTGGTAGGATTGGTAAAATCAGTAAGATCCTATACTATCTTACTTTTTTTTTTACAATTTTAGTACAATTTTAAACGTTTTGATAATGTAGAATTGTAAAATTGTGCAATTTTACTATCTAAATTGTTATTTTGATAACCATGCCAAAGAGGCTACCTCCTTTTCTTACTATCTACTTCCATTTTAGCCTCTACCTCATCCTTTTTAGAGTAAAAGAAACCTGCTAGTTTTGTTTCTGATTTAAATAAAAAAAAAAAAATTAATGACACCAGTAAGAAAAGAACTCTACCGTATATACAGAAGACTTTGAACAATGCTGCCACAACTCCTTCACCCATTCATCCATACAACTTGCGCTTCCATATGTAATCCCAGAGATTAGAGAGAGGCAGAGGGAGCATGAGTAATCATTGAGACACTATATTAAATAGACTTAAATATGCCTAGATTCCTTTCCTTTTTTCTTTTTTTTTTTCGAGAAAGAATATGCCTAGATTCCTCTGAACCATAGAGGGGTGGAGACACATTGGTCAAAGCTTCTATCATTTGTAGGAAGCAATGCCCAAATTTTTTTAAAATTTTATAATTTCTAGGAAGAAATAGGTCTCACATTTTCTCGTTTAAGAGCTGGTCCCCTATGAAAAAAACTTGGCCCCTTCTCCAATGCATAACCATAAAAATGTCTCTGTCCCGAATTTCTACTTTCATCTGTTTTTACTTTTCCTTTCATGGCGGCCATATCTCACATTTTTTTTTCCTTTGAGTGGGGTCATATCTCATAACTATTCAAAGACATATGTTGTACTGGTAACTGGTGTGAAAATTATCATTAAAGAGTAGATAGACTATGAGGGTACAATATTAAACTATTAGTATGAATAAATTGAGTTTGAATTTAGTTGGGGTGGATGAAATTGACTTTGAATTTATTTTGGACCATAATACTATAGTAATCTAATTTAGTTAAATTTAAATGTTATTTATTTTATGGTTATTTATAGTGAATTTGTTATATTTAATTTATATAAATATTATTTCTTATAAATGTAGTCTAATTTTAGTTAGATTTAGCCTTCGTTTGGATAGCGTCTGTGAGTCCGCGTTCCGCGTCTTCCACTCCTTTTTTTTTTTTTTTTTTTTTTTCGCCCCCTAAAGCGCGTTTCAGCCTCCAAATGGGTACTGTGCGGCTACTGTTCATGAACAGTAGCTGCAACTTTTGACTTTTTCATCTCTTTTTTACTGTTTACGGACCCACAAAATACCACTTTTCAGCAACTTTTTCATTAAAAATAGGCCCCACTAAACTATTTACACATTTAAAAATTATTCTGCTACAGTGTTTTTCAGTTTTCAATTTTCAGTTTCAGCGGTATTCAAACAGACCTTAATGTTTTTTTCTAAAACTAATATAGGAAGACATGTATACATGGTTTTAAAAACCGTATAAGACCAACCGGTTCAATCAGTTTAACCGAAAGCAGGCATTTATCCGGTCTGATTATTATTAAAAACCGAAAATCGATATGGTTAAACCGATTTTTAGCAGTTCTTCGTTAAAACTTCAGATGCTGTGTTAGAGAGAGAGAGAGAGAGAGAGAGAGAGAGAGAGAGAGAGAGAGAGAGAGAGAGAGAGATTTTGTTTCAGAGTTGAGAGGAGAGATTTTTGCTTTTGAAAATGCTCTCAAGCCTGAAGTGGTGAAGCCTAAGACACCAACAGCGACCCCAAAAACATCAGATCTCCTATCTTTGTGTTGAGGAAGGAGCCCAAAAACTAAGCAAATTTACAATGATTTGATCAGTCCGCTTCAGTCTTTGTTTGCTGCTCTTGCACAGTTGCACTTGCACATACCCATATTGATGAGAAAGATACAAAGAGGGAGAGAATATTGAACAGGGCAATGAAAGTTTAGCAAAAAGTAGAATAGGAAAGAATAAGTTCAGATATGTTGTTTGAAAGTTTGAATAAAATGTGTGGATGAAGGCAGCCCACTTGCTAACGCAGCGCGCTAAGGGACTGTCTGAGTTTAGAACTTGGATAGAGGAAGACTCGTGCTTCCTTATTTATGTACTGAATGAGGATGCCTCTAATGTAATTTGACTATTTTTTTTTTTTTTTGCTTGACGCACAGTGTATCCTCAAGGCGGATAACCAGAGACTAATCACTGCTCGCACCGGGTGGACCCCGAGGGGGTAAAGTACTGGCCCAAGGGATGTTTTCAGAATGCAGGTCACAGGACTCGAATTGAGGAGCACACCCAGCCGAGTAATTTGACTGTTTGTTGTATGAAATGCAGTTTTCTTATCAAAAACAAAAAAAACGTGTGGATGAAGTAGATTTTCAAGATGTGCGGTGGGTGTGATATAGACGTGTATGTGTAGGATAGGTGGACAAAAAATCAATTGGGCAATGATATTGTTAGGCATTTGTGACTTACTTTTGGTTTTTTTTTTTTTTGACAAATTAAAGAATAACTAAAAATGGTTTGTAATTCTTACCCTTGGTCTTTTTATGGATTTTTTTTTTCTTTGTTGAATTTTGTTAAGTGGTGTCCAAAAGTTGGTAAGTTAATATTTAATGTTTTACTATTATTTAATTTTTTAGTTAAAATGACTAGTTATAAAATTATTTATTTATTTTTATTATTAATAATTAATAATTTATTATTTATGACATTATTGGTTCGACTATTGGTCAAGCCTCAGTCTGACCATAAAATCAGTAAACACTTCTTATTTCGGTTCTTTCACCGTATCGGTTTTTAAAATTATGCATATATATATATGTCATACTTTGTATTTTTCTTGAATTGCAAATCAATATGATGATATTACCTCGGCCCTCCCACCAAAAATTTCTGAGTACGCTCCTGGAAGCATACATACATGGAACTAAAGTGACACAAAAATCAAATGGCTTTATAGCAAGAGCAAAACTCTTTCACAGCATCTATCCATTCAACTTGAGCATCTATATGTAATCCGAGACAGACAGAGACTGACGACTAATGAGAAAGGAGTAAAAGTAATTTACTAAACACAAGTCGCCGTGTTTTCCGGATTCGTTTGTTAAGAGGAAAAAAAATGAGGCACCATATTAAATGGACTTAAATATGCCTTAGATTTCCGGGAAGGACAGAAAAATCAAATTTCTTTAAAATAGGGTTAGGCTTCTCGCTCATTTAAAATTCTCCTATTCTCTTTCACTTTTTTATTTTTTATTTATAAACTCCCAAAAATATTAAGAAAAAATAACAGATATATTAAAAATACTGGTTAAAAATATATATTTTATAAAAAATAGACGTTGTCCTTGACATATATAATATGGCTAGCTTTTCATATGCTACAAGTGTAATAAAAAATAATATTTTAGCTATGGGGAGAAAGAGTGTGGAAGTGTAAAAAAATAATATTTTTGGTTTAGTTGCTATAGTGCATAGTGATAGGCCAAGAATATATTGACTCCTTATGATGAATTAATTGATTAATTAGCTAAATTTATTAATTAATCAAATTAACATGCAAGATGTATGGTAGTACAAACAAATCACCAATTAAACTAAGTATGCAGTGAAAAATAAATTGACACGGTGATTTGTTTACGAATGAGGAAAACCTCTACGGCAAAAACCCCACCGGGTGATTTTAAGGTCATCACTCCCGAGAATCCACTATTATCACAACAAGCGGTTACAAGTAAAGGAATCTTAGTATCTTATACCGACCTACAGTTGAACCCTTACCCCAATACATAATTGAACTTGTTCTGTAGTGACAATCTCTCATTTTATTGCATGGCTCCCAGTACGTGACTAACCAATCTGATACGCGAATCTCAGTACGTGACTTCAATCACCAACTAGAGAAGGATGTTGGCTACAAAGTTCTTTAGTTCATCACACGATGAAGATCGAGAAGATGCTTGGTCACAAAACCCTACGGTGTACAAAGATGCAGTAACTTCTTTCAGAGAGAATAAGGCTTCGGTTACCTTTTGCATATGTTCTCCTTGTATCCTCTTATATAACGACCTCTAAAATAAGCTTTATATATATCTAGGGTTGTGAGAAAAGAAACCTTACACAAATATATAAGTATGGGCCGAAAATCAGATCTGAAAAACTAAATTTCGTAATTCTCGATAGATACCTCGATAGATAGCTATCTGTCGAGCAGCTGTCGAGCTTTAATGAATCAACACTTCTTCACTTGTTTCTTGGACAGATTTGCATGGTTTCAATACTAGACTTGAACTCTTGTTCCTTGAATTACTAAACCCATTCTAGATCTACCCAATTACAAGTAAAGTGCATTTTGTCAAAGGACTAGCCAATTACATTAAATATTGACATATATTCTTAACATTAAATCACATATATCCTAACAATCTCCCTCTTTGGCAATTTGTGACAAAACCACAACAAACAAATGAATATATGAGAGAAGTCATAAATCACTCAACTCATATTCACTTGTTGAGTACAATAAAATCTATCCTAACACAAACTCTTGAAAAACTTTGCAAGAAGAGAGTTCATAGCAAGTAGACTTTGACAACCTGTATTTCTGAAATACTTTAAACAAAACTCATCAAGGCATCTTCGTGTAAAATAGAAACAATAGATTGCATACAAGATATAAGAAGCATGTGTATAAAGAAAGAAAAGAAACAACACATGTAAGGGTAGGTGAAAGTACAAACATCAATATATATAAACCCAATATAAGTACATGTATGTTAAAATGGTCACAAGACCTAAGGTACATGAACAATGTATCTAAAATAGAAAGAAAAGAAAAGATACAAAATACCCTCACTACATCCCTCAATGTGCTCCTAACAAAAATCTCTTATACTAACCCTCCCTCTAATTATGACTACTCTCATAACCAAAACTACTCCCTTTTTGTCACGAGTGACAAAAGGTAAGAGTGTCAAGTAGACATCTCATCAGAGCTGGAAGAGCTAATATCTCCATCTCCACCATCATCATCGTCGTTGGAGTCGTCGTCATCAGATGCCTCGGGTGCCTCAAGAGGAGGAGAGGGAGACTCAACAAAGCCACCAAGGCAAGCTTGCTGTCTAGCTATACGGCCGACACGATTGTTCACCTGACACAACTCATCAGTGAGAGTGTCAAGGCGAGCATCCATGCGCTGAAACTGCACGTCAAAAGTCACACCTCCCACTGAAGTAGAGGGAGCGGAGGTGGATGGAGCTAAAGGAGTGGGAGGAGCTGCCATACTAGATTGCCTCGATCAAAATTGCACCTCGCTCCGTTTAACGGTAGCGGCATCAATGGTATACGTAATGGTGAAATGGTCAGACGCAGGAAAGGGAACAGAAAAATGGCCCAAGATCCTCGTGATAGCGGAAGAAAAAATGAGCTTATCACGAGTAGCCATATCCCTATAGACATCTATGATAGAAAGAATGAAGTGAGAGGGAAAATCTATAGTGAGATGCTCAAGAAGGGAAAGCAAAAATCGAGCACGAGGCTCTGCGATAGAGTTATAGTGAGAGAGAGGGTGCAAAACAAAGGTCATCACCATGTTCATGAATCTAGGACCTTTAGCAAAGGTTGAACATGGTGTAAGCTAAAGATTACCCTAATCAGAAGGGCACTCGCAGAAAGTATAAATCAACTTGTCTTTGGACACATTCCTCAGACGCTCACAACCGGAGTAGTCGGGATGCTCTAACCTTAGGACACAAAGCACATCGAATACCAACTCTGGTGTGACCATTATGCGTGTACCTCGAACACGAGTATGAAAAAAAGGTACTGAATAATCAAGTCCATGCATGTTGAAGTAAAACTCCTGAATCAACACGGATGAACATGTGACTGGGACGTCACACAGTGACTCCTAACCCCGACTGTGAATAATAGTGGGTAGGTCAGTGTCAGAGAAGTCCGACAAAATGACTCGGCGTTTGTAATGAACGCCTTGTCGAGAAAAGTTCTCCGAGAAGTCCGTTCGGGCTTACTCATCACGGAACCGAACAGTAGATGGAGTAGAATCAGAGGAAGTGGATGCTCCGGAACGAAGAAGGTTCCCGGATGGAGCAGACTTACGTTTTGGTGCCATTGACGCACTAACGTAAACTAGAGAGTGAGGGGAAAGAAAGAAACACTCAGAAAAGTCCCAAACAGTCCAAATATATAGAAATATATTGAATGGAAAGGACGTATGCATGAGAATGCATAAGCATGTGATATGCAATAGTAATTGCATCATGGGCTCAGCCCAATCCAAACCTATTAGCACACAATCAGTTGCACACAATCAGTTGCACACATCTAAATGCATGACAATACTGTTATAATGCTCGTGAGATGCAATGCATGAAGTTTTTAAGATTAAATCTTCAAAACCCATCCCAAAAATTTCACAAAAACCTCTTTAATTTTGAAAAAAAAAAAAAAAAAACAAATTTTGTAGAAATCCCAAAAACTTAGGTTACAAAGCATGAGATGCATGAAAATGAGGAATTAGAAACTTACCAAGTGAAGAAAAACTTAAATAAGCTTGAAGAATCCTTGAGGAAGAGGTTGAAGGTGAGTGAGAGAGGTTTTTGGAGTGAGAGAGATATGGATAGATCGAGAGAGATCGAAAAAAATGAGGATCAGATCGCGTTGAAACCTATATATAGGTGTTCAGTAATTCTCTACAGATAGAGGTGTCGAGAGAGGTGTCGAGATTTAAAAGCTTCGACGAATGCAGCTATCGAGAGGTGTCCAGAGGTGTCCACAACTAAATAAGCTCAATGGATTGAAGAGGTATCGAGGAGCTATTGAGGGGACAAAGACTTTCTTGATCGATCAACCTAGCTGTCGAGAAGCTATCGAGGAGACAGGAGATTTCTCGATCGATCCACCAAGCTGTCGAGAGGTGTCGAGATTGCGATAGAATGCAACAGATGAGCTCGATAGATAAGCTAGGTATCGAGAGTTGTCGAGATTGCTTAAAAACAGTTTTTCAAGAAGAGAAAAACATAGATATGAATGCAATCAAACATGCAACTCAACCAATAATCCAAACAGCATTTTAATCTCTCGAAAACATCTCTCAACAATACAAACGTAATCATATAGATCCTAAAACACACACACACACACACACACACAACAAGTCTAACCAATTTTATATTTCAAAAATGAGTTAAGACAGTTTAGTGAGCATACATTAACATATGTAAATCTTGTGATGGCCAAATCACATTGTACCTGCACATGTATCAAGAGTAGCAAAGAATATTGCCTGTTGTGTACGAAAAACATGGCAAGATTGCCTAAGTATGTACATGTTATGACGATTTAAGATATGAGAAAATTACTTTAATTCACACGCAATCATAACTGTTTGATGGAGACTATCATCTTCGAGGTACATCCTACAACTCTCACATCTCCTAGAATACACGCTTGCAATCATATTAAGCATTTTGTTCTTTTTGCTTTTTATTTTTCTTTGCATATATTTTTTTTATTATTAAGCATATCATGCATGGGCATATAAGAGAGAGAAAAGAAATACCCAATGATGTTAAGCATTTGACATTGTACTTTTGCTATGCCGAAGCATATAGATGTCATATCATGATTGGCGGGTAACAGTGGTGAGATGGTTATTTATGCCTTTTTTTTAGTATTTTCTAATCCTACCCGTCAAAAAGAGTGATATGAGTGTTAAGTACAAGAGACTACTTAATCTTACTCATCACAAACACGAACCACAAAACTCACTTGCTTAGTTGTGCATAGAGATGCTCATCTAAGCTACAAAAGATACAAAGTTTAGAAAACTTTGTTTCAATGACCATCCAAGGTACATAAGTACCAATGTACACAAACACACTGTTTTTGTATTTTTTAGAATTTTTTTTTTTGAAAACCAAAACAAAGTAAAGACTAAACAACCAAACAAAAACAGACACACAACATGAAGGCATGATAGAAAGGTATAGATGCATGAAAGCATGATTTCAAAAACAGATAATAAATCAAGTAAAGAGAGTCCTACTTTAGATAGAAAGAATTAAAGCAGAGGACAAACAGAAAGACAATTAAATCTTAAGATCCTTTATCACCCATACAGCACGAGTCTTTGGTCGTGAAAATGAAAAGACACATGTCCTAGTATGACTACTAAAGGACATAGAGGAATTAGAATTCTCCTAAAATTGAGTTAAAAAGCTCATAACTTTTAATAACTCACCAAGAATAGGTACAGAGCCTTTAGACAAAGGATGAGACCTATTAGGAGGAAAAAACTTGAAACAATTAGGATGAGTGTGACCAAAAGCACCACAATGGTGACAAACATGAGTAGTTTTCGAACTACTATGCTTCCTAGAAGGGGGTCTAACCTTAGAGGTTGACAAAGACCATAACTTAGGACAATTTGGCCTAATATGACCAACAATATGACAATGATGGCAAGTGGGGACAAATTCAGAATTTTTATTCTTCCTAGGAGGAGTTTTAGACATAGGTTTAGAAACTTCAGCGTTAACATCAGAATTTTTACCTTTGTCTATTCTAACAATATTAGCTTTCAACTCTTCATTATTCCTTTTAAATGGAGGAATATAAAAATCTTTTTCTTTTGAGTTAGGCTCAACAACAAGTTTGGCACTAGTTAATTTTTCAACTTCAATTTTAGATTCAACTAGTTGCTCTTCCAAACTTTACATTTTGTCCACCTGAGATGAAATTTGATTTTTAAAATTCTCATTCAAATTATTGGCTTTATCCAATTTTGCAATCAAATCATCTTTTTCAATCTTGACCTTTTTAAATTTAGCTTTTAATTTTGTAGAATATTCAAGAGATTTCATACAAAAATTATAAAGCTTGCAATAGGCATCTTGAATATCATCATCATCATTCAACATAAGATCATGCAAATCAAAACAATCAAGAGTTTCCATGACAACAGGGGTCAATGGATCACACAGCAAAGATTAACCCTAATCAGAGTGTGCCTGCTCTGATACCACTTGATAGGCCAAGAATATATTGACCCCTTGTGATGAATTAATTGATTAATTAGCCAAGTTTATTAATTAATCAAATTAACATGTAAGATGCGTGGTAGCGCAAACAAATCATCAATTAAACTAAGTATGCAGCAGAAAATAAATTGATATAGTGATTTGTTTACGAATGGGGAAAACCTACACGGCAAAAACCCCACCGGATGATTTTAAGGTCACCACTCTCGAGAATTTACTATTATCACAACAAGCGGTTACAAGTAAAGGAATCCTAGTACCTTATACCAATCTACAGTTTAACCCTTACCCCAATACACAATTGTGCTTGTTCTGTAGTGACAATCTCTACTTTTATTGCACGGCTCCCAGTACGCGACTTCAATCACCAACTAGAATAAGCCTTATATATGTCTAAGGTTGTGAGAAAAGAAACCCTACACAAATACATAAGTATAGGCCGAAAATTAGATATGAAAAACTGATTTTCGTAATTCTCGATAGATACCTTGATAGATGGTATCTGTCGAGCCTCATTAAACCTCGATAGATAGCTATCTGTCGAGCAGCTGTCGAGTTTTAATGAATCATCACTTCTTCACTTGTTTCTTTGACAAATTTGCATGGCTTCAATACTAGACTTGAACTCTTGTTCCTTGAAGTACTAAACCTATCCTAGATTTACCCAATTACAAGTGTGTTTTGTCAAAGGATTAGCCAATTATATAAAATATTGACATATGTTACTAACATTAAATCACATATGTCCTAACACATAGCTATAGATGGCTATGCACTGTAGCTAGCAGCTAAAATTTTTTAGCTATGGCACCACTATTGTAGCCTGTTTTTTAGTATTAGTGATGTTAAAAATAGCAATATGATTTTTTATCACCACCAATACTAATGCTCTTATTTGTATAAAAAGTGTCGTTGTCTTATGACGTAATTGTTGGAGATATTACACAAAGTAATAAAAGAAGAACAAGGTTAACACAAAAGACAAACAGAAAATAGATAACTTAAAGGCACTATATCATTTTTCTTAGACAATATTTGCCCTTCACACTATTGTTATTAAAGGGTTATCGCAAATTTGTTCTCAGGATATAACCAAGATGTTGGGTTCTTCAAATAGCAATTCTAGATAATGACCACAGGATTTCTTGTATATCTCTCTGACATAAGTCTCTATTTATACCCATAGGGTTATATTTCATCAAAAGGCATGTATAGAGAGTTAAAATGTTTTATAAAACCGTTAATAAGGCTTGAAACCTCTTTAACCTTCTGAATAGTTACCAGAAAATTCTGCAAAAATCCTGTTTCACGATTTTCGATTAGTCAAAAATTATTTTCGATTGATCGAGTGCTCTTTTCGATCGGTTGAACAGGAATCGAACAGCGATCAAGACATCCGAAAACTCCAAGATTTTTTCTTTACTATTTTCAATCGATCAAGCCAAAGTTTCGACCGATTGAAAATACTGATATTCGAATTTTTACTTAGAAAATTCCAGAACTCAATTTTCACTTTATGAAACCATATTCTCCAAACTCAAACATCATTATTACAACTTATCCTTGTATATATCTATATATACAACAATCCCC
This sequence comes from Lithocarpus polystachyus, assembly GCA_033629205.1. Taxonomy (NCBI): domain Eukaryota; kingdom Viridiplantae; phylum Streptophyta; class Magnoliopsida; order Fagales; family Fagaceae; genus Lithocarpus; species Lithocarpus polystachyus. Next base: position 96,800,395 of record CM066163.1, on the reverse strand, counting down.
CATTGGGTTGTGATAATATATGTTTCACTTGATTGATATCCTATCATGCATAATGGAAGGTATCTTTCAACTTAAACCTCCCTTTAGTGTCATTGCTCAAGAAATCAATAGAGTTAATGGTGGCTTGGTGCTTAAACCAAAACTCTTATGTGTTGAAATCGGAAACAACACACGCATGAGAACATACACAACACATTTAGGAATCCATTGTTGTTAGCATTATTTTGGCCTTGTGCTTTTCCCAGTTTAGTAAACTTTTACAAGAGAAAACCTTTTACTCTTGCTAGAAGTGACACCACTTCTATGTTTATAGAGGTGAAGTTCTTTTTTATGTCCCTGTTACACAGAAATTTATACTTTATGAACTTCATTAAGAGTGTAAAACTCATCCTCAATTATATTGTAACATCTACACTAATCCATCTTAAATGAGACACAAAATTAGTGCTCTTACTAACCATGTATCAGTAGCTTGTTGTTACCCTTTACAAGAGTAACAAGGGTCTTATTTTTTCTTTCAGCCAAACCATTTTGTTGGGTGTATAAGGGGCTGAACTTTGGTGTATTATACCATGTTCCTCACAAAACGTAGAAAAATCATTAGGAAGATATTCACCACCTCTATTGCTTCTTAGTATCCTTATTTTCCTATTCTTTTGATTTTCTACTTCAGTTTTATAATGTTTGACCATGATAAAAGATTCATCTTTATTTCTCATTAAATATACATATGTAAATCTAGAGAAATCATCAATGAATGTAATGAAGTATCTTTTAGCTCCTCTAGTTAATACACCAATCAATTCACATACATCAGAATGTACAAGTTCAAGCATAATAGAATTTCTATATGACTTAGAAAAAGGTTTCTTTGTCATCTTTGCTTGAATACAAATCTCACATTTCTTTTTATCATCATGCTTATATGAAATCATACCATGCTTTGACATAAACTTCAAATATTTGAAATTTAAATGTCCTAATCTAGCATGCCACAAAAATGAAAAATCAACAATATAAGCACAACCAAAAACTTCTTTATTAATAATACTTAGTTTATACATGCCATCAGTAGCATATCTCTTTTCTATAAATATCCCATTCTTGGACAAGATTAACTTGTTCGATTCAAGTACAACTTTTACACCACTCTTACATAACAATTTGATAGACACAAGATTCTTCTTGATATCGGGTACATGAAAAATATTGGTCAAGATCATCATCTTGCTGGAACTCATCTTCACTTCAACGTTGCCCTTTCCAAGAACCTTTGCTCTATTATGGTTGCCCATCAGCACTTATTGTTCTATGGAAGACTAACATAAGTTTTGAATTGCTCTTTGTTGTTGCACACATTCACCGTTGCGCCCAAATCAAACCACCAATCAAAAGGATTTGCAATCACAGCCATATGAACTTCAGTGATCATATCAATATGTACGCCACTTACTATAGCAACAATGTCCTCAATGACATTCGTTTCGATGACATTGCCTTATTCATCATTTTTCTTGTTCTTTATGAGTTTACATTCACGAATGTAATGACCTTTCTTTCCACAATGAAAACAAGCTTGGTTCTTCTTGTTCTTGTTGGGATTCTTGGAGTTGTTCTTTTTGAAACCCCTCCCACTTTTGTTTTCAAGTGCTTATTGGTCTTACTCGAACTCCCACTTTGAACATTGTTCACATTCACTTTAGAATCGGTATTAGTCACATCTCTAACCCGACTTTTCTCTTCAATTTGAAGATTTTGTCCTAATTATTCTAAAGTGAGATCTTCCGACATATGCAAAAGCTTCTTCCTAAAATTATTTCAACTTGGTGGGAGTTTAGCAATGATTGCACCCACTTGGAATGATTTAGGAATATAGATTGACAAATCACGGAGTTTATTGACCAAAATCTGTAACTCATGCACTTGATCTAAAACTGAGATATTATCAAGCATTTTATAATCAAAATACTTTTGAATAATAAAATTATTCGTACCTACTTTCTCAGTTTTGTACTTTGCCTCTAAAGCATTCCAAATCTCCTTCGGTGACTTCATTAATGTGTAGAGATCATAGAGACGATCCGAAAGACTATTGAGAATGTGCCCTCTGCATATCAATTCATCTTCCTCCCGTTTCTTTCTTTGTGCCTTAATCTCATCAATATTTTTTTCACTCGCAGTAGGAAAAGACATCAAATTTGGGTCCAAGACATAGAAAAGTTTCAGTGCAGTAAGTAGGAATATCATCTTGTCTTTCCATCGAGAGAAATTAGTTCCATCGAAGCGATCCAATTTCACCAACTCATGATTCAACATCTTTAACACTGAAACACTTGTTCCTTCCATTGTAGGAAATATTGTCTAAGATTGTTGGGGATATTACACAAAGTAATAATGAAACAAAAAAGTTAACAAAAAAGATAAATAGAAAATAGATAACTTGGAGGCACTATATCGTTTTCCTTAAACAATATTTGCCCTCCACACTATATCGTTTTTCAAGTGAACACAAGCCTCTATTTATACCCATAGGGTTATATTTCATGAAAAGCCACGTATGGATAGTTGAAACGTTTCGTAAAACCGTTAACAAGGCTTTAAACCTCTTCAACCTTTCTAAACAGTCACCAGAAAATTTTGCAAAAAATCCTGTTTCATAATTTTCGATCGGTTGAGTGCTCTTTTCGATCGGTTAAACAAGAATAGAACAGTGATCAATACATCCAGAAACTCTAGGATTTTTTCTTTACTATTTTCGATAGATCGAGCCAAAGTTTTAACCGATCGAAAATACCGATTTTTGGAATTTTCACTTAGAAAATTCCAGAACTGAATTTTCACCTTATGAAACCATATTCTGCAAACTCAAATATCATTATTACAACCTATCCTTGTATATACCTATAAATACAAAAGTTATTATTAGTAATCACATGCTTTTTGGCTAGGACGGACCTACAATAGGGCAGGGGGAAGTAAACGTGCCTCACTTGATGTTTAACTTATCTATTATCAAGCATTCCCTTAATTGTAGGATGTATGCGTGTTTAACCAAGAAGAGCTTTCACTCCAAACATGTTTAACACTTTAACCAGGAAATTTCTTAGAAATCTAGTGGGACTTTACCTTTGTTCTTTTTGTTTTTTCCTTGCAACGTCAAAAGATCAATGTTTTTTGAGATGTAGACTTTTGGGATTGAAGACTTAAAAGTTCCAAAAAAATATATTTTCATAAAAAAAATCTGGCTAAAGAGTATATAATTATCTATTCTTTGACCTTGAGTATTTCAACTCGACTTGTTTCACAATGCCTAAGGTAAACCTATAATTTATCAATCATGCTTAATGAAAAAGATGGAATAGTTCGAGTTGTTGAAGAGTTTGAAAATTTCTTGAAGGGTTTTTCGGGTCATACATACAAAATCGAGATGGAAAGGGCACAAATGATTTTTGTTGGAATATTTTTATAAATTACAATATTTTTATTATATGATTTAATAGAAATCAATTTCTTTCTCAAATGCTATAAATTTTATGTTGGTCTTTCCTTATTAAGCATTTTGTATTTATGTTTTTGTAGAGGAAAAGGTTTTGATTGGAATGTTTGGCTTACCTCAAGTATTTTTTTAACTAGAATTTCCTTTTGTTTTAATGAAAAACTGTCAAATCACCTACTAATTAAATAAAATATAGAGATTAAAACTCACTACCACTTGCTATTGTGTATTTAAAATAAAAGGAAACCTCCAGTTAAAAAAAATACTGAAAGTAAGCCAAACCTTTGGTTAGAAAATACAACCTCCATATGAAAGGGTATATGACCGTTGGTGTCAATTTTATGAGGCTTTTCATGTATATGTATGTCACTAGTATGAAATAATTTCTATAAGTAATTTGCAATAATAGGCAAAGTAAATTAGCCTTTTATGGTAATAATTAATTTTCATCAAAATAATTCATAGGATTTATATACAGACCACCATGCAACAACATATTTCTAAAACACTTGCATGGACTTTTTTCTCTTCTCTTAATGGAAAATATATATATCCCTACTATGCTATATTTCTAGGTAAAGAAAGTACTATCGAGAGCTTTCTATAAAGTGAGAGAGAGAAAGGCTGAATAGTTTGTATATTCTGTGTAAAGAACACTATACAATAGAGGGCCTTATATAGGCTAAGTATGTGTGAAGTACAAGTAATATGAGTGTACTACAAGTATAGTGTACTGAGCTAAGCCCGATGGGCTAGACTAAACTAAGCTATATACAAACATTCCCCTTTAAACTCAAGGTGGCAAGGAGAAAGCCAACTGGAGTTTGGATATCAGATCTCGAAGACAACCAGACGGGTGAGTTTTGGTGAAGATATCAGCAGGTTGGTCGGTAGAGGAGATGAAGAATAACTTGAGATTGCCTTTATTGAGATGCTGGCGTGTGATGTGGCAATTGATCTCAATATGCTTGATGCGTTCATGGAAGATATCGTTATGAGCAATGTAGATAGCACTATGATTATCACAATAAAGAGAAGTAGCAGTGGGCTGTGGAGCTTCCATGTCAGATAAGAGCCATCGAAGCCAGACAAGCTCATAGGTGGTGTCAGCAAGAGCACGATACTTAGCCTCAGTAATGGAACGGGAAACCACGTCCTACTTCTTGCTACGCCATGAGACAAGAGAAGTACCCAACAGGAAACAAAAACTCTTGATGGAGCATCAATCTGTCGGATCACCTGCCCAATCCGCATCTGAATAAGCATGGAGCTTGAGAGAAGACCGATAGGAGTAGTGTAGACCATGATAAAGTGTGCCCTTGACGTATTAGAGAATCCGAAGAACAGCAGCATAATAGACAGAACGAGGGGCATCCATGAACTTACTAACCATACTCACGGCATGTGAAATATCCAGGCGAGTGACAGTGAGGTAGATCATAGGGTTATATTTCATTAAAAGGCACATATAGAGAGCTAAAACTTTTCATAAAGCCGTTAACAAGGCTTGAAACCTCTTCAACCTTTTTGAACAGTCACCAAAAATTTTGCAAAATATCTTGTTTCACGATTTTTGATTGGTCGAAAATTACTTTCGATTGATCAGACTACCAACCAGCTGACGATAACGAGTAGCATCTGATATAGGTTCATCATCCAAGGGTGTGAGCTTGGAATACAATCATGTCATCAACATAAAGAAGAATAAAAGTGATACCAACAGAGGATCTTCGAACGAAGAGAGCAGTGTCATGAGGACTCGAAGTGAAACCCTGCTGAGCAATAACTGAGCTAAACTTTTCTAACCAAGCCTGAGGAGCCTGCTTGAGGCCATAAAGAGCACGACGGAGGCAACAAACTTGACGGCTTGAGTGAGTATAGCCAAGGGGTGGTTGCATGTACACTTCTTCTTGGAGGTCTTCATTGAGGAAAGCATTCTTTACATCCATCAGATAAAGAGGCCAACGGAGAACAGCAACCACAGTAATGAGACATCTAACATATGTAAGGTGAGCAACAAGAGTAAAAGTTTCCTCATAGTTAATGCCATATTCTTGAGTAAAGCCTTTGGCAACGAGGCGAACCTTGTATCATTCAACAAATCCATCAGCCATGGTCTTGATCATGTAAACGCACCTACAACCTACTACAGACTGACCAGGAGGCAAATCAACTATATCCCAAGTACAATTTTTGTGAAGGGCATCTAGTTCTTCGGACATAGCTTGTTGCCAAAGAGGGTCAGTATGGGTCTTACATAGGTGTGAGGCTCATAGAAGGTGGCAAGAGCAAAAGAGCAGTGATAATCAGTGAGATAAGGAGGAGGAATGCTTACCCGAGTAGAACAACAAAGCTCAAGACCAATAAGAGGCTCAGGGGACGGTGATGTCATAGGATCCAAGACAGGCGGGTCATGTGTCAGGGATAAAACCAGAAATGAGTCATTTGGAACGGTAGCCGATGTTGAAGAATCCTCCACAAATTCAAGATAAAGAAGGAGGAAAAGATCAGTAAAAATGGGAGACTCTAAGGAAAAGGACATAGGAAATTGTTGAAGACTCGTGAAAGGATGATATTCCCAGAACTCAACATGATGGGAGACACGAAGGCAATGAGTGATGGGGTCATAGCAGCAAAACCCCTTTTGGGATACACCATAGCCAAGGAAGTAATGAAAACGAGCACGAGGTTGGAGCTTTGTTCGATCATGAGGAGGAAAAGAAACAAAACAAGCATAACCAAAAACTCGAAGAGATCAGTAGTCAGGGGTTTGACCATAAAGGAGCTCAAAGGGTGATTTGTTGTGTCTAATCGGTGATGGAACACGATTAATGGTGTAAACAACAGTAAGTGTTGCCTCACCCCAAAAGTGCTTAGGAATAGAGGCAGAAATGAGAAGGGTGCAGACAACATCAATTTGCACGACTATTTTGTTGAGAGTTGTAAGGAAAAGACTGGTGAGGGAGAGTACCTTTGCTATCTAAAAAGGACAAGAAAGATATATCATTATATTCTAGAGCATTATCTGACTGAAAGATCTTAACGGTGCGATTGAATTGTGTTTCAATCATTCTATGAAATGTTTGGTAAATTGACACAAGTTCAGACCTATGGTGAAGCAGATAAATCCAAGCATATCCAGAAAAATCATCCACAAATATGACAAAATATCGAGATCCCCCCTCAGTGGGAATTAGTGCCAGACCCCAAATATCAGAATGTATAAGATCAAAAGGTGTAGAAGAAAAAAAGTCACTATTATTAAAGGGCAATTTTGTTTGTTTGCCAAAATGATAAGAAGTACAATTAAATTTTGGAAACTGAATTGAACCTATATGACCTTGAGAAGCTAACAACTGAAGAGGAGACAAAGTTGTATGACCAAGACGAGCATGCCATAAATCAGGCGAGAGGGTGGTAGTAGTAGTAGTAGTAGAAATAACTTGTGAATGAATCTTCAAGTCGTGAACCTCAAACATACATCCAACCTTACGACCTGTCCCCAACACTTGACCCGTCTAGAGATCCTACACATCCACACCATAATTAGTAAATAATATATCTACTCCTAATTCACATAATTGACCAATAGAAAGCAAATTGAGGGACAATTTTGGAATATAAAAAGTGTCACTAAGGGATAAACTAGGAGTAGAGATTGTTCCTTTATGACTGATAGGCATAGGAATTCCATCAACAGTACAAATAGAGATAGGATGTGCTAAGGGTGCTTTATCAGAGAATTGTGATTCATCAGGGATCATATGGTTACAACATGCAGTATCAAGAAACCAAGAATGGTTACCTGAAGTGACAAAAAGGGTAGTGGAAGTTCGGAATAAAACTTGTTGAACTACTTTCTCGATATCAGCTGTAGTAAGTGAGGAAGTCAAGGATGGATCTGTAGGAACCGATAAATTTGAGGGACACATAACAGCTGCCCGAGGAGGAGGAGCTTTACTCTGCTATTGCATGAATTTCTGCAGTTTGCGACAAACAAAGATATCATGGCCCTTGGCATGGCAAAACTCGCAACGAGTACCTTTCGAAGACTGAGAGGAGGGACGCCTAGAGGTGAATCATGGAGGAGCCGTGATAGTAGCAATGGAAGGCTGTGGGGGGAAGAGAAGGTGTAGCCAACACATGGTTAAAGGATGACATGTGATAAGTAGGCCAACGATTCTCCTCGGAGATGAGCTCCTTGACTGTAGCATCAAGAGGAGGAGTAGGAGACTGGCTAAGCAGAGAAGATCTAGTAGGCTCAAAATCCTTACGTAAACCCACTATGAAATGTATAAATCGACGACAATCCCGATATTTGGCAAAGAGTTCAATGTCCTCAAGATACCGTAATGGAGGATCTGCAGCAGAAAGTTGTTCCCACATAGAAGAAGTCTGAGAATAATAATCAGAAATAGACTGGCCTGTCTCTTGGCGTATTTGATAAAGTTTTGATTCAATGTGAAACTCCAGGCTTGAATCATTAGTGCAATTGTAGCGATTAGGCAGATATATACAAGTAGCCGTAGTAGTACCTAGACGAAGAAGAAGACTATGAATGGAAGGTATTGAGGTATTGATAAACCAAGACAAGATCTTACTCTGAATAATTTTCCATTCCTCTAGGCGTACTTCATAATCATTCTCTGTAATAGTAGTCTTAGAGGCATCGGCATCAGTTGTAGCTTTGGACTTAGGGTTTGGCATTGGCTTGAGAATTGAACCAGTTTCATACTGCCAAAGTTTGTGACCCTTGAGAAAGACAGTCATATTCTGAGACCATGCATGATAGGTCATAGGACCATCCAGGATAACAGTGATAGGATGTATAATGTCTCGTTCGTTTTCTTGAGCCATAATAAAGAAAATGACCAAAAAAGAGAGATTTAGGGGCCTAAAACTAAGAAATAGAATCCAAAATCGAAATCTACGTGAAAAACTGAGTAAGATAGGCCCTGACTTTGGTCAATAGCGGTGGCGGCAGTCAAAGTCAACAGTCAACGACTACAGACGTCACTAGGGTTGACATCACAGGGATGACGTGTGCTGATGTCACTAGGGCTAACATGGCAACGCTGTAGCGAATGGCACATGGGGCGCATGACGGCATCTTTAGAGCGTGGGAGTGCGTGAAGAAGGGTGGTGGTGCATGGAGGCGTGTGGGCGTGTGTTACCGCGAGATTGGACCTTCAGGTGGCACAAGGGATGCCGAATGGAGTTTATTTTGGTTGCGTTTTTCTCGGAATTGTGTGAACTATCAATCTATGTGCTTAAGTTGGTAGGGTGATGAATAGAAGGGCTGAATCCGAGAGTTTTAGGTGCTGTGGGTTTGACGGCGGTAACTTGCTTCTGACAGTAGGTATTGGACGAAGGCAAGGGTAGCGGAAAGACGCCGGAGAAGACCATAGGTGCCAGAAAGTCAGAACCTGTCTCTGATACCATGTTAAGAATATAAAGTGAGAGAGAAAAAGGCTGAATAGTCTATATATTCTGTGTAAATAACATTGTACAATAGAGGGCTTTATATAGGCTAAGTATGTGTGAAGTACAAGTAATATGAGTGTACTACAAGTATAGTATACTGGGTTAAGCCCAACGGGCTAGACTAAACTAAGTTATATACTAACAAAGGATAATCAGTGAAGGTGGCTTGGCTGAGGAGGAATTGCATTTTTGCCTTGAGGAGCTTTATGTGACTTGCGCACAACTTGGTTTGAAATCAGCTCCATTTAGTTGCGGTAAACCAAGCTCTGTCCACCAAACAAAAAGTATTTGGCCCGGGATTCTTGTCTCTACTTGGGCCTGTGTGCTAAAAAAAAAAGCACTCTTACATTTTGGCAACTCCACTAGGGACTGGGAAAAAGGAGAGGGAAGAAGTAGTCCCTTCGCAAGCATGGCTCCAAAGCTAGGAAACACCAAGAGGAAGGAAAGTTCATCTTAGTGCCTTCAACATCAAGATCACAAAAGTACGAGTTCCTCCAAAGAACGTCCCACCGATGGACTCTATATGGAATTTTGGGGAACTTCCCAACACAAGATAAGTTTCATGCATCATTATTTTCTCCATTTTATATTTTAAACATAATGGATTATTGCTCTACTCTTAAAATAAAAAAGGAGTAAAAGGGGTCATGTAGTAATATTTAAACAATCATGATATTGTGTCATTGCTTTAAAGAAAAAATGGAGAACTGAGCAAATAAAAAAGAAAAAGAAAAAAATTGATGAAATGAAGATTGTATGAGCTACATAGTAAAGCAATTGCCTCATGTTTGGGGGCTGATTTATTTTCTTTTAAAAAAAAATTCATGATGTCATTTCATTTCTTAAAAAAAAAAGAGAGAAGTAAGTGAATCAAAAAGGCTTGATTAAATTACATAGCAAAATAATTGCCTCACGTTTTGGGGCTAAGGAATTTTGCAACAACTTGATAATAACATCATATGGCGCAGGTTAGCAAAATGGACAAGTTCCTTGGCTCCGCCCATGGATTTAGCAAAATGGAGTAGTTCCATGATCCCAACAAAGCCTAGAAGATCCTTGACTCCTGGAAAGAAAAGCCTGGGAGATCCTTGATCCCAACAAAGCTGAGAAGATCCTTTATTCCAGCAAGGCTAAGTACATCCTAAATTCCAGCAAAGCCTAGGAGATCCTTGACTCCTAGAAAGCAAAGCCTGGGAGATCCTTGATCCCAACAAAGCTGAGAAGATCCTTTATTCCAGCAAAGCTGAGTACATCCTTAATTCCAGCAAAGTCTAGGAGATCCTTGACTCCGGGAAACAATGCCTGGGAGTCCTTGGTCCTAACAAAGCTAAGGAGATCTTGTATTCCAATAAGGTTGAGTACATCCTTAATTCTAGCAAAGTCTAGGAGATCCTTGACTCCAGGAAGCAAAGCTTGGGAGATCTTGGTCCCAACAAAGCTGAGGAGATCTTTTATTCCAGTAAGGTTGAGTACATCCTTAATTCCAGCAAAATCTAGGTGATCCTTGACTCCAGGAAAGTAAAGCCTGGGAGATCCTTGATCCCAACAAAGCTCAGGAGATCCTTGATCCTAGCAAAGTTGAGGAGATCCTTAATTCCAAAGAAGATCCTTGATTCCAGTAAAAAAAAAAAAAAAAAAAAAAAAAAAAAAAAAAAAAAAAAAAACTGAGTAGTTCCCTAGTTCAAGACACGAATCCAACAAAAATGAAGTAGCTCCTTGATTTCAAAGAAGCTGAGTAGTTCCCTATTTCTAGCCACTGTTCCAGCAAAATGGAGTGGTTCCTTAGTTCCAACAATTTTGAGTTGTTCCTTGATGGAATAGTTTTTTTATTGTAGCAAAGTGGAACAATTCTTTGGTTCCAACAAAGTTGAAGTACTTCCATGGATCCAGCAAAGTAAAATGGTTTAAAAGAAAAAAATGGAGGCATCAGGGAAATGGATAGAAGTTCCACAATAGCATCAAGAGAAAGTGGATCAAGCTTGATTCAACAACTGCCTCTTGTCTTGGGGGCTAAAGCCTATTGTATGGTGGACCTTGAATATATTTTGAAGAAAATCAATAGAAACACTATATTACAAGTCAGCAGCAAAATCAATATTATTGAAAGCTTAACAACTATACGGTGCATCTATCATTTATTACAGCTCAACGATTGGGAAACCCATGGAAATAATAAGATTTGGAGGAGCTACAGAGTCCACTAAAGGAAACCTACAACTAGCTCTAAGGGCTGACCATGGTTCCACAAGAATCGTTTGATCCTCTCAACATATCACTAGTACGTGAAAGAGGGATTGAATGGGAATCCCACAAAAGTTGCTGCCAATCTTAGTCCCTTCATCCAGCACAAAGTAAATTTTGTGGAAAATATATTTTATGATGAGTCGGCTCCAACTGAAGAATATCTCATCTCCAGGATCCCGGGGGGCTCCCATCCCAGAAGTAGAAGAACCTAGAGGGAAGACAGAATATCGCTTATGGAGGTTCGTGAAACCTGAATGTAGCCTACAAGAGGATCCTGAACCACCATCTGACATGATAGCTCAAGAAGAGATCCTGGAGGAACCTAAGGATACGATGAGCCAGAATATCCCATCTCTAAGATCCCAAGGAGCTCCCATCACAGAAGAAGAAGAAACCTGGAGGGAAGGCAGAATATTGCTTACAATGGTACGTGGGACCTGAATGTAGCGTGCAAGAGAACCCCGGACCACCATTTTACATGATAGCCCAAGAAGAAATCCCAAAGGAACCTCGAGTTCAGATCCCTATTCAACCAGTTGGGATTTGGGTTAGAGGTAAGAAGGATTGCAATAGAACCCCTCATGAATAAGGCAGCCGATGTAGGAATAGAGTGCTTTGCAGTGTGTGAGAGTGCTTTTTTTTGTACACAAGCCCCAGTAGAGACAAGGATCCCGGCCCAAATACTTGTTGTTTGGTAGACTGGGCTTGGTTCACCGCAACTAAATGAGGCTGATTACGAACCAAGTTGTGCGCAAGTCACATAAAGCTCTTCAAGGCAAAAAATACGATTCCTCCTAAGCAATAAAATATCATTATAAGTGTTTTAGTGTCGTAAAATAACATGTTACTCTTGCAAAATAAGTAAAATAATTATTCATAATGTTCATAATGAGGAAGAGGTTAAAATGAAATATTTAAGGCTTATCTTTTATTGTATGAACATTTAAAAAGATTCCCTCACTTGGTCCTCCGGGCGTACTGCCGTGGTACCCCGAACATACTGTCGTGGTACCCCGGAGACCTGTAATCCCAGAATACTGATTCTTTGAACTATATAATCTTTCTCCATGCTTATTATGCAATGGAGTTTTGTCATTTCCCTTTACCTCTATAGGTCCTGCATAAGAGCACGCTATACAATACACATATCTTTAAATAATTGTTAGTTTCTTAGATTAGGATATACATTTTAATACATATACATATATATAAATGAATTTCATGAGAATGATTTAGCCATAAGGATCCTGGCCCCAATTCTCACAGACTTGGTTCTTTTGCACAAGACTTGTGGGAATTGAAACTCAAATTCAAGTGGCTTTGCTTGGACATTGCTTTCCAAGATAGATAGGTGAGGAGGATTAGCTTATTTAGGCAATTATAACTCAAAAGTAAGCAATATATGTATGTGTTGAAAAGCAAGAAGCAGTAAATGAGCAATGTATAAAGATAGACACAAAATAAATATTAAGGATCCTCAAAACAATATAGAATATCTCATTACTTTTCCCAAGCCTTTAAGACTTACAAAATTTGAATCCTTTTCAATCTAAGTATATACTATAATGGCTGTTTCTGGGATACCGGGCGATATTTTCCTACTTTCTTTGAGTTTTGACAGAGTTTTCTCAATGATTTTATTATGATTTCACTACTGCTGAATGCCCTTTCAATGTTGGCTGCTTCTCCCTTTTATAGTGTCACTCTAGGGTTCCGGGGTACCACTGATTCCCCCCCTTTGTTCCAGCCCTTCTGACGACTGATTCTTTTCTTGTTTCTCATCATTTCCCTCTTTTAATGCTGTTTTCCCAAAAGTCTCTTGCTGACTTTCCATTCTAGGGCATCCTTGGAGAGCCGACCTTCAATCTCTCTTCCTTCAATGCTTCCATGCCTTTACCTTTTCAGACTTAGCTTTTGGCCGCCCTTCCTTTTTTGTTATTTATCCCAAGTGCGTCGAATCCTTCCCTGCCAAGTTGAAGGATTTCCCAGCTACTTCCCCTTATGATTCATCTTTTTGAGTTCCCCGAGGTGCCAGTCTTTTGCTCGTGAGTTGTTTCTTTCCACACCCTCTAGTTCTTTGCTGCATCACTGAGCGCTTGAGAATGACATATTTGTCCTTCGTTTCTTATGCTTTTTTGGTTCTTCTTTTGAGCTATCTTAATCTCGTCCTGCCTTTGCTGCACGTCCCAAAGACCCCAAGCCCCTGTCAGTCCCTGGGTATCCTGGCTCAGTTCTTATCATTGAATACCTTATTGATTTTCTGATCTTGGTGGGCTGAGCTTTCTTTTTAAAAAAAAAATTTTTTTTAATAGACTTGGGCTTTCTTGTGAAATTTTTGTCCTCAACATACTTTTTAGGTGAAAACACTATTTTGGTTCTTGCATTTTGGAGTTACAGTCAATTTGATCTCTATATTTTGGTAACAGTTAGTTTGGTCCCTGTTATTTTTAACTTACAATCAATTTGATTCCTACCTTTAACTCATTAACGAAAAATGCTTACGTGGCTAATGGTGTGCATTATTGGTGTGCTTACTGTTGATGTGGCTACTTAAATAGCAATAAAAAAAAATGTTAATTAACATTAAATCATACCTTGTCAATATTTTAATTAAATAAATAAATAAACAAATTTAAAAAAATTCCTTGCATGGAATTGCTAAAACCGTAGCCACTCATTACTAAAGGAATATCATCAGACATTCATATTCAAGCACAAAAATCAACACACATTCAAACTCTCACACCACAGACTCAAATCAATGCATTTTCGTTTGTCTTCCATCATAATACTACATGCTCACACCATCGTCGTCAATGAAGCCCAAGCAAAGAAGTCCAAATCGGTCAGTAGCTCTCATTCATCATTAGTGGCATCGATGAAGGCGACAAACCCACCACGGTTAGTCGCAGTTCTCCCTCGCTGTTCACCACCACAAGCCACCATCGAGGTGGTCTCCTTGCTTGCTCCCTCTCTCTACTTTTCTTGGACTACCGACTCGGTCTCTCCTTTGATTTGTGATGGTGTGAGGGTTTGGGTTGTTTAATGGTTCAAAATATGTATTAGTTGCGGTTGAAATTTGATTTTAGGGTCTGGTGGTGGTGCTAGATTGTGGAGGTGGTGTTGGATTTGGATTTGGTGGTGGGGATGGACTGTTAGGGTGGTGGTAATTTGGGTTTGGTGATGGTGGATCTAGATTAGTGGTGGTGCTAAACTGTTGAGGTGGTGGTGGTGATTTGGGATGTCGTGGCCTGGTGGATCTGGGTTAAGTGGTGAAAATATTTGGCAACCAAAAAAAATTGCAAAAAGTGAAAAAAAAAAAATTGAAAAAAGATGTGAAAATCTGTTTGGTTACCAAGAGTTAAGAAAATTAAAAGAAAATGATAAAATTGGTATATAAATATATATAAAAAAAAAAAACTATTTTTGAAATTAATGTGACTGTTTTTTGCTATGTAAGTGCTGATGTGGCATTAAAATTTTGACACATCAGCCTTAGACATGCTAACACTGCAGCCACATAAATATTTTCCATTAATGAGTTAACGGTAAGGACCAAATTGGTTGTAAATTAAAAATAACAGGGATCAAATTGACTGCTATCAAAATATTGGGACCAAATTGACTGTAACCTCAAAATGTAGGGACCAATATAGTGTTTTCACCTACTTTTTAAAAAAATTGTGTATAGATGAAAGTGGACATTTCAAAAAATAATATTAGAAATCATCCAAAAGTATTTTCTTAAAATAATAATAAAAATAAAAATTAAGAAAAAAGAAGAAGGAAAAGAAGAAGAACCCACCAATGCTTGACAAAACCAAAGAAAGAAAAAAAAAAAAAAAAAAAAAAGCTAGCGTCACATAGAAAAAGTCAAAAGAAAAGAGAGAGAGAGAGAGAGAGAGAGAGAGAGAGAGCTAGAAACGTTAAAAGAGGTGGGAGCAGTTCTGTCCAAATATTTTTTCCACTTTTTACTCCAATTTTCTCTTTAATTTGGAGAGATTGTATTTTGAAGGGGGAGGAGAGAAAACTTGTGGGCTTCACCACTTTTCTCTCCCCCTCTATCTCTCTCAACCAAACACCATTTTCATTCATTTTCTCTCTTATTTTTCACTCTCTTTTTTTTTTTTTTTTTTTTTCATTTTCCCTAAAATCCACCCAACCAAACATACCCTAAGGGAAGAGTGGAGAAGTGAAGAGTGTGAGGAGAGATGAGCAACGGGAAGAAATGAGGAAGGAAGAGGAAAAAAAAAAATCTAACCAATATAATTGCAAATATAATAATTTTTTTTTGTTACATTTGAGCTATAGTGCATAGTCAAAGATAAATGTGTACTGTAGTTAAGAGTTAAATTTATTATTTTAGCTCTACCAATGGGAGGTTTCTCTGTTGCAAGGGAGCTCAGGTTGCACCTCTAACCTCTCTTGCACTGTAGAATTGAGTGTTGCCTTCATCTGAAGGTACTGTTAGGTCCCTTGGAGTACCAAGTGTACTCCATGGCTAGTGGGTTTGTTTTTTCAGGGGTGTGGGAAACAATATTCTATAGAGGATCTTGCACATTCCTGGACACGCCTCTCCCTATCTGAGAGAGAAGGGCCAGGATGCTGCCTAATGCCAAAAGAGAGTGTCAAAACTTTCTCCATTGCAACAAGCTTTCTTACTAAAAGATCTCTTAATGCTGATGTGATTGCTAGAACTTTTACCCCTTTGTGGCGAGCAAGGAGAGGGTTCAAAATTCAGCACGTCGGTGATCATAAGATTTTGTTTTCTTTTGAAGACAAAGAGGATGTAGACAGAATTATGGGTAGCAAACCGTGGAGTTTTGATAAGCACTTGGTTGTTTTACAGTGCTACGATAATCGAGAATATCAAGTATGATTGGACTACCTTTTGGGTATAAGTCCACAGACTGCCATTGAGGTATATGACCATTAAGGCGGCGGAAAAAGTATGCGGAGTGGTGGGTGAAGTGATCAAGCAGTCTGATTCAAAATTTTATGACGGGGGCAACTTTATTAACGTTAAAGTGTCCGTAGATATCACAATGCCTTTATGCAGAGGTCGAATTATATCACTGAAAGATGATAAGCAAGTATGGGTCTCATTCAAGTATGAAAGATTACCAAATATTTGTTATTGGTGTGGTCGACTTACGCACGACGATAGGGACTGTGAGATTTGGATTGAAAGCGAGGGGACTCTAAAGAATGATCAAAAGGAGTTTGGCCCCAGCCTACACGCTCCTCCATTCGTGGTCTCAAAAAAGAATACTATTGTGGTGCTAGGCTACTACTCTACGAGGAAGACGACCATAAAGGGTGGACAGACATCTCAGCTGATGAATGAGGAGCAACCAGACCAGCAGAATCAGTCTGGTGGTGGCGCTAATACAGAGGGTGACCCAAACGGCAGTGACCGTTACATGCAAGGATCTGTTACGCATTCAATGTGTAACAGCCAAATTGGAATAAATCCCTGTGATCATGCATGTCCGGTATCTTCGCAGCCTTTAATGTCCAATTTAAATGGGATGTCTAGCTGTCCAAACGAGAATGAATCAGTCTTAAAGGAGATGAATGAAGTGCCACAAAAGTCAGAGAGGTCAGAAATGAGTCCCGATACATTTGGGGTCCCCAAGTCACGTGATTTTCTAAATGAAATAAGTCCAAATCAGTCAAATGAAGCATCTCCTCCTCACGTGGTTGATAGGGTTTCAAAAAATAACTTACAGGGGCGTGTTCTTCCTTCTTGGACCCGTAGAAGCAGACCTTCAACACTGACTGAACTCCCTCCTACTCAATTTACCATAGGAAAAAAAAGACCTATTCCATCTCAGGTCCCAAATGATATTTCTGAATTGTCGGCGAAGCGGTTTCAAGCTTATCAGAAAGATGATGGAGTTTTATTTATATTGGCAGAGGCTGATCATCAGCCCTGCCAAGAACAATGAGTTGCTTAGCATGGAACTGCCGTGGGCTTGGGAACCTACGTACAAGAAGAGAGCTTGTGGAAATTACACGGGCAAAAGATCCCTCTGTAGTGTTTTTGGCCGAGACACTTACAGATGAAGCAAGGTTGGAAATTGTACAAAGAAGCATTGAGCATGATCATCGATGGGTGGTCCCAAGGGAGGGGAGAGGTGGTGGATTGGCTTTATTTTGGAAGTCTATGATCGATCAAACAGTTGTGGCTTCTTCGAAGTATTATATTCATGCAATCATAAACAAGGATTCAGAAAATGAATGGCGTTTGACAGGCTTTTATGGTGAACCAGGGACAACAAGAAGAAACGAAGCATGGGATGAACTTAGGTTCCTCAATGCTCAATCTATACTCCGTGGTTATGCGTTGGGGATTTCAATGAAATCATTAGGCAAGATGAGAAGGTGGGAGGTGGAGTTAGGCCTCACAATCAAATGCAACTTTTTAGAGAAGTAATTGATGAATGTGGGTTTATGGACTTGGGATTTGTGGGTCCTAAATACACATGGGCTAGGCACTTTGAGAATGGAAGTTCGATATGGGAAAGATTAGATAGAGGTTTAGCCACAAACAGTTGGTTCTTAAAATTTCCTAGCACTAAGGTTCACCATCTACGTTCTGACTAATCCCCCTCTACATTATTTTTTCGGGTTAGGAATCACATAATCGAAAGAAGCCATTTCGATTTGAGGAAATGTGGCTTTCCAATCCAGGCTGTAATGAAATTGTTGAAGCCGTGTGGCATAGTCCTAGTACCACCGAGTCTAATGGGGGAATTTTACAAAGGGTGGAGAAGTGTGGTAGGGATTTGAGTTAGTGGAATAGGAATGTATTTGGGAATGTGCAGAGGGAATTGGAAAAATTGAGGAATTTACTTCTCAAGGTTGAAGGTGTGGCTGTCCTTAGTGGGGATAATACTCAGGTTAGGCAATTGAAGAAGGAAATTCAAGTGCTGAGGGATAGAGAGGCAACTATGTGGGCCCAAAGGTCGAGGTTGCTATGGGCAAGACAAGGGGATAAAAATACGAAATATTTCCATAGTTATGCCACGAAGAGGTATAGGAAAAATGTGATGGATGGTGTTAGAGATGGTGACGGTATTTGGAGAGCCCGCTCGAAGGAGATAGCACCAGTGTTTGTAAGTTACTTTAACATACTTTTCTCTTCATCGGGACACAATGGGCTTGCAAGGGTGTTGGAGTGTGTACCAAATGTGATTTCGGATGAGATGAATGCTTCTCTTAGCCGTGCCTTTGAAGCAAGTGAAGTTCATGTGGCATTGCAACAAATGGCTCCTTTAAAAGCTCCTGGACCGGATGGAATGCCCCCCTATTTTACCAACATTTTTGGGGAACGGTTAACCAGGATGTCACCTCCTCCATTTTTTTGTGGTTAAATTCAGGTACTCTACCTTCTCCCCTAAACCATACTTTTATTACACTTATCCCAAAAACTAATTCCCCTGAGCATGTTCACCAATACCGTCCCATCAGCCTCTGCAATGTGTTGTATAAAATTTTTTCTAAAGTTTTAGCCAACCGCTTGAAGAAAATACTCCCTCTCATCATTTCAGAAAACCAATTTGTTTTTACAAAAGATAGATTAATCTTCGATAACATTATGGTGGCATTTGAGACTTTACATTGCTTGCAAAGATATAATTCTGGTAGCCATAGGTATATGGCCAT
Organism: Lithocarpus polystachyus; assembly: GCA_033629205.1. Classification (NCBI taxonomy): domain Eukaryota; kingdom Viridiplantae; phylum Streptophyta; class Magnoliopsida; order Fagales; family Fagaceae; genus Lithocarpus; species Lithocarpus polystachyus. The sequence goes on along the minus strand of CM066163.1, from coordinate 96,781,500 downwards.
TAAATTAGATATGAGCAAGGCCTATGATAGGGTGGAATGGCATTTTCTAGAGGGAATTATGAAAAAGATGGGTTTTAATGAAAGGTGGATTAATCTTATTATGTTGTGTGTGAGCACAGTTACGTACTCAGTTTTGGTTAATGGGGAGCCTAGTGGGTTGATTCATCCAACAAGGGGTATAAGGCAAAGAGACCCATTATCTCCTTTCCTGTTTTTACTTTGCACGAAAGGACTGAATGGGATGATTAGAAAAGCGAAGATGGATGGGGATATCCATGGCTTTTGCCTTTGCAGAAGGGGCCCAAAACTAACTCATTTGCTTTTTGCAGATGATTGTCTTCTCTTTTGTAGGGCAACTATGGATGAGTGTGGGAGGGTGCTGGATATTTTGAAGGATTATGAGGAGGCATCAGGACAAAAGATAAACAAAACAAAAACAGCCCTCTTCTTTAGTAAAGCAACTGACGCTGCAATAAAGAATAATATTAAAGAAGCTTGGGGAGTACCGGAATTATGCAATACAAGAAATATTTGGGACTTCCTTCATTTGTTGGGAAAGGGAAAAAAGCTAGCTTCAACTACATCAAGGAGAGGGTGTGGAGAAAAATACAAGGATGGGAAGGGAAGTTACTTTCACAAGCAGGTAGGGAAGTGTTGATAAAGTCAGTCATCCAAGCCATCCCAACACACACAATGGGTTGCTTCAAAATTCCTTTGGGCCTTTGCAACGAGATTGAAGCTATGATAAAAAAGTTTTGGTGGGGACAACGAGGTGATCGAAGAAAAATTCATTGGGTAAAATGGAACGATTTGACAAAATCAAAAGCAGTGGGTGGTATGGATTTCAGAGATCTAGCCATGTTCAACGACTCACTCCTAGCTAAGCAAGCTTGGCGGCTCTTGCATGACTATAATTCTCTCTTCTACAAGGTTTTCAAGGCAAGGTTTTTTCCAAATACTTCGATCATGGAGGCTAGGGATTCAAGATTGGGCTCTTATGCATGGAGGAGTATTCTCATTGGGAGGGATGTTATTCAAAGGGGAGCGAGGTGGAGGGTTGGCGATGGGAAAAAAAAAATCAGAATTTGGCAGGATTACTGGCTACCAAGGAAGCACCCTACTCTATTATCAGTTTGTCCAATAGCTGATTTTGAAGACTCATCTGTGGATATTCTTATTGATCCACAAACCAGGCAGTGGAATGTAGAGATGGTGGAGGGTTTATTCCATGAGGAAGAAGCGGAGTTAATCAAGCAGATTCCATTGAGTCGTGTTGCCTCGGAAGACATCTTGTATTGGCCCTATTCAAGGTACAGTGTGTATAGCAGCAAGTCAGGTTATAAGTTCTTAAAAATGGAGGATGAGCTGATGGACAAAGCTCATGATTCGGCAGTTGATGATGATTCTCAGGTTTGGAAGAGGATATGGTCCATGAATGCGCCACAAAAGGTTAAGACACTACTGTGGAGGGCATGTCGTGAAGCCATACCAACTAAATGCTCTCTGTTTCGGCTCAAAATTACAGAGGAGGATTTATGTGTGAGATGCCGTGCTGCAATAGAGAAATCTCTACATGCTTTGTGGTCGTGTTCTGAGCTCGATTTGGTGTGGGAAGAACCAGAGCTGTGGAGTTTCAAAGGTGAAGTTCAGTTCTTAACCTTCAAAGAGCTTTTATCATGGATTATCAAACACACACTGCTGCTAGAATTATTTGCAGTCACGATTTGGTCTATATGGAACCAACGAAACCGTGTGCAACTTAACCAACCTGCAGATGCCATCCATTAGATTGCTTACCTCTCCAAAAATTGGTTAGCTGAATATCAAGCACGACAAGTCAGCCTTGGTCCATCTCCGATTCACACTCAACCAACGAGGTGTAGGTGGTTGCCTCCCCCATCAGGTGCCGTTAAAATTAACTTTGATGGTGCGACCTTTCCAAAGGAGAAGAAATCTGGTATCGGAGTGGTTATTAGAGACACCAGAGGCCTTGTTATCGCTTCATGTTCGAAGGTGGTGCATCAGGTGCTTAGCGTTTTTGATATCGAGCTTTGGCTGCGCCGTGGGCTCTTTCTTTCGCATCTGATGTTGGTGTGAGGCGGGCTATTTTAGAGGGTGATTCTTTGGCAGTCATTTCGGATTTAAGGGAGGATGGGAAGGTATTGGCGCCATACGAGTTATTATTGGAGGATGCAAAGTTTTTGTCTCAACATTTTGAAGAGCTGCGCTACTCTCATACAAAGAGGGAAGGCAACGGTTTAGCACATAATCTGGCTAGATATGCACTAAGCATACCAGATCTTTTAGTTTGGATGGAGAATGTTCCACCACAATTTTATTCTGTATTTCAAATTGATTTACCGAGTTTTTCTTAATAAAGTACATTGAAGTGGTTCTCAAAAAAAAAAAAAAAAAAAAAAAAAAAAAAAAAAGCTCTGCCAATGGAGCCCCAATTTTATACTTTGTAGTGCTAAAAATATAAAGAGAGCTTTCTTTTTTTTTTCTTTTTCTTTTTTAAATTCATTATAACCATGCATTGAAATGTCAGACTTGTAAAGTCCCATCGGCCCATGGAATTTCTAAGAAATTTCCTGGACTAGTATTATTTCATATATTTTCCATCTCAAATGTCAATGCAAATTTATAATTTCATCTCAAATGTGAAATTTCGAATGGGTTTTATATTTATACAAGCATCAATCGTCATTTTTATCTTGTTCTTTTTAATTTGTGTGTCTTTTTTAAAAGAAATAAGCCATGTATTTAAGAAAAGAGAAGTGTTACGTCCACAACATTTTTATAATATTTTCACAACAAATCACAGGTGGTTAGTTGTTATTGGTTCAAATTTAAATTCAGCACTAAGATTACTTTTTTAACCCAACCATAATAACTAAGAACAACTTGCCACTTAAGATTTGTTATAAAAATATGAGAAATGATATGTCCACAACATTTTTCACAACATTTTCATTTTCCTTAAGAAAAAGTGTAAATTAATATGATATCGTGGAAAAATGACTTTTATGCCCTTTTCCCACAGAGTTTGTCTCTTTGTTGCAGGCACGGCGGTGTGCCTTTTTTTCTCTTTTGTCTGAGAAAAGGCAAATCTGAGCCTCCCTCTCTCACCAACAATCCCCCCCCCCCCCTCTACACAACTTTTCCATTTTCTTAAAAATAGATTTAGTTTTTTTTTTTTTTTTTTTTTTGCTGATCTCGTATTTTTCTTTTATGGGTTTTTTAAACTAGTCAGGAATCAGGATATGTTTGTTTTAGCTTCAATTCAATATTTATTTTATTTTTTGTAAAAAATGAATTCAATGGTATTGAAGTCTTACCGTTTTAGGAATTAGGCTGATTCGAAGTCCAAACACGCTCTAAATGGATCTGATATGTACATATTGACTTATCTGATGAAAACAATACTGCTAGAGAAATGGAAATTTTTTTTTTTTTTGAGAAGGCGAGAAATGGAATTTAATTGTACACTATTAGTTTTTTATTGGGTAATGCAACAAGGGGCCGAATTCAATTGAAAAACCTAGCTAGCTGTACCTGAGTTTAATACAATTATATTTACTTAAATCTAAGTTGATATACCAGAAAACCCGGAGATTACAACATTTTTAGTGAACTTTCAGGACTAGTAGACATTGATTTCTCGGGAGGTAAATTTACCTCCTCCCTCATTTACTAATTAAAATAAAAAATAAAATTATGGGTTGCTCATACAAAAGACAGATTAGACATGGCTTTGGTAAACATCCACTGGAGGTAAAGATGTTTGGGGTTTGCCAGGCTATAGAGTATAGATTGTGCAACAAGATCAAGGAGACCAAATAAAATCTGGAAGCAATGAAATGAGGCTACATTTTGCAGTATTCAAACTAGGAGAATTGACATGACGAACGTGTGTGTTAGTTGCTTCATGCAATGAGGAGAAAGGGTAAAGTAGTTGAGATGGCTTTGAAGGTAGATACAAAGAAGGCATAATAAGACAAGGGATGGAGCTTTCTAAGAGATGTAATGGCTTTCAAATCCAAATGGATACATCAATGCATGTGTCTTTCTTTTTTAATTTTAATGTAATGAAATTGTAGACAAAAGCTACTGGTTTTTGTTGTTGTAGGATGTGGCTCCTTATCTATTATTATTGCCAAATGCTATAAACGCTGATTTTTTTTTTATAGGTAAGAGATAAGGTATCAAATTGTGAAGATTTGGAAGAGATAGAAGCAATAAAATCTGATTCTTAGAGATAGAATTTGTTTGTAATTCAATTCATCTTGTAAAACCCCACAAACTTTATAAGAGGTTATTATTAAATTTTTCTTTTAAGTATAATTGATGGGCCGTAGGTATTTTTTTTATTAGTAACTGCAGCCCGCTACCTCACTAAGCCCACATCTCTAATACAAACTACAGGGTAGAGGAAGAGATAATTAGGGTTTTCATAAAAAGGGTTTTATCATAGAGGCTAAGAAGTTTTTTCTTGGAGTTTAGAACACATACAACTGAAGAGGCAATCAAATTGCGGAAGGTATGATTTCTCACCATTAGAAACAAAGAATTAAAAAGTTTATAAGGTTATCTTAGAATCAGTTGTGATGTTAGATTGTTCAGAAGTTTAATTTTGGTCCTAAAATTCTACTTATATTTTACGGTTAGATTTGCCATTGTGTATCCATTATCAAAGGCTTGACTATTACTTTTTCATTAGGATATATATATATATATATATATATATATATATATAATAAGTCAACAATGCTGCCACCATTTTCTTTGCCGTTGGGATTATATGCTATTAAAGAATGAATAAGGCTACATCATTTTGTAGGACTATAAGGGTTTTATGGTCTATAGGAAATTTTGGGCTGTTGATCTATGCCATAGGGCTAATTATGAATTGCTAGTGAAATTGCAACCGACTCCACACATGAAATCTCATTTTGTCAAAGTCCAAGTTCTCTGATGGTTGATTAATGGCCTTGGTAGTCTTTGCCTAGACTTTGAATATTTCCTACCACAATGAACCATTAGAAATCAACACGTCTAAAATTCTTTAAAGGATAATGGCTGACTTGTTTCTTCTACCTAATTCCAATTTCATCTCAATAATAATAATAATAATGCTTAGATATTAAATACATTAGGGTCAATGATATTTAGTCCATGAACAAGTCATAATAGTCTGGCCCACGGTTTTCATTGGGGTTTATAGTAAATTTTAAGGTTTTGGCTATTGGCTCTAAGTTTTGGTAAATTCAAAGAATCATATTCTTGGGTAGAGATGCTTTGCATTATTGTTATCATTTAGTTCAGCAAAGTATAATTTTAGTGAGTCAATTTGTATAGTTCTATAAGCTTTATATTTTGTAGAAGATATTAAGTATATTTCTGTGATTATAGGTCCTATTTAAAAGTATTTGAGACTATTTGGAGGGTGTTTCAACTGGACTTTCAGAATTGATTCAAGTGCTGTAAGTAATTATGCATAATATGCACAAGTTTCGTCATTTAGGTTCTTAGATGTCAAAGGTTTTCAAAAGTTATATTTTTAAGCTTACATTTTCTAAGGTTTATCGAAAGCATTTTTACATCATTGAAAGAGAAACTTCGACTTTTAAAGAGAAACTTTGAATTTTAAATAACGTTTTAAATGTTCGAATCTCATTAAAAAGATTATTTTTAAACTAAACTCTTTTCAGAAAATAATTGAGTTTCAATGTAAGTTTTTTTTTTTTTTTTTTTTAAAGGTTCTTGTTCTTTAAATTTGTTAAAACTAATTGATTACAAAGTCATATTCTTATCTTCCAAATGGTATTTAAGACGTCTCTTTTAGCAAATTGAAATTTCAGATTTACTCAAGAATTGTAATATATTTGTATAAATTCCTCAATTCTTATTTGTTCCCTAAGGGAGTCAAGCATCCTTTGATTTATGTTTCAATTTGATATTGTGATATTCGCTATGCTTTTATTGTTGGAATAATTGTTAATATTAAGAAAATTATTCTATTTTATATATATTTTGTTTTGAGATATGTGACTTAAAATGAATGTTTTTAGAATTGATCAGATAAATGTGTAAATCCACCCACAGGATTGTATGTGACAATATGTGTTAATCCCTCACCAGCATGGGTTAGATGTTGGTATCCGCTCACAGAATTGTATATGAGAATATGTGATGTGTATATGTGACACTGTGCTCTGATCAATTATATGTATGTGTTTCCTAATGATTTTAAGATGTTACATATGTATTAAGTGATTCGTTATATGTTTTGGAATAATTATTTTTGATATCATTGAATGAGTTTGTGAAAAATTAAAATACTTTTGCTTTGCTTAACTCTATTCCGTTGTGTATTCTGTATAATTACTTACTAGATGTGTGGCTCACCCCATCAATAAATATTTTCAGATTAAAGTGTAGTTGGGGATATAGGACCTTTGGATCGCTCTATAAGGTGCAAGGTAAAGCATGGAAGTTGTAGGCGATTTCTATATTACTTGAAGACTTATAGAATTTCAGTTACCTATATTTTGTAATTCATGTTTCATACAGTGGAGATTATTTTCAATTTGTGGAGTTTAGATTTTTGTAAGAGGTTTTTAAGAGTATTTGTTTCTTTGAAGTTTTAATTTATTTTGGATCAATTATGTTTATTGAGTTATATAAGTTCAGCAGGTTAGTCATGCATCTAAATTCATGTTTCATGGATTTGGGTCGTGACACGTCTTCTCATATTAATTCAAATGCTATAAATACTACCTTCCCTGTGACAATAGTAAGCTTGAAGTTCAGTTTTTATTCTAGTTGTATATTCTTACAAATTACAATCATAGACCAACAAAATCAGTGAAGCAGAGCTTGCACCAGAGTTTACCTTGGAGGTGACAAAGATAAAGCATCCAAAGATAGCGGGTGATGAAGAAGCGCAGAGAGCTCCAGTTAACGGAGCTGTACCATGACTTTTGGTATTAATCATGGTGATTTTATTAGGATTTCCAGTCATAATTTGAACTTCTGTAATTGAACAGTGATAGTTTAATTATCTTGATTGATATGTAGGTGGAGATAAAGATTCTAAAGAACAAAGATGAAGAAAGTAGGCAAGATCAACATTGAGCAATTGCGCACAATTGCTACTGAAAAGCCGGCAGATTTAAACTGCACAAGTATAGAACTAGCAATAAGAGTTATAGCAGGGATGACAGCTAACATGGGAAAATTGATATTGACCCTCCAGTTCTTGAACCCAAAATGAAGGAATGTGTAGATCGCTCTGTTTTTTATATATATATATATATATATATATATAAATATAAATATAAATATAAAAATATATATATTTATATATTGGGGATGACAGAAGATGATTGCTTCACGGTTGCCCTTCCTTAATAAAATTTCGACTGAAATTAACATGGAATAGGCCAACACTTTGAATCTCTTTTAAACATTTTCCTGAAGTCTAATTAGTGATCTCATATTGAGGTTACTTAGTTGCTGATGGTCTGTGTTTGTGTCTGATTGTGTTTGTTGAGGCCTGAGTTTGACTTGATCTGATTGTTTTTCATCTTGAAATTTCACAATATATCAGGAAATATTGGTACAAAAGAAAGAATAGAACCATGGATTTAGAGGAAGCTGCGAGCTATCCTTCGGGACCTAGATTCATCTGTTATTGCTCACGTAGCCCCCTCACATTTCATTGCAAACCTTGAAAAAAAGATCAATTTCCATTTTGATTCCATTGCTCTTTTGTGCCCTCTCTTGCATGACAGAACCAGTATGTTTTGGCATGTATTAAGGTACAAAATCTGGATACAATTGATAGCCTGCCTTAGAAGTTTCACTAATTTAGACAACCTTGGAAAACATTGTGTTTGGGAATATATGGAGAATTTTTTGGCTACACATTGCAAATCTTTGAATTCTTTTAGTTGGGAAAGAACTTTTGGCTTCCTTAATGAGAAATTTAGTTGAACACTATGTTGGCATCTTTGCAAATCTGTGAAGCATTAGTTGAAACTTAAAAGAGCTAGCAGTAGTATGGATTATGGAATCTAGTGGAAAACAAGAAGTCCATCTTTTGGTACGTAATATTCAAATTGCATCTATGAGCAACGATCTACATTAGCACACTAGCAGTGTAGCGCTCCACTTTTACACTGACTGAAGTTAATTAAATTCCAATATTTCATTCTTTTAGTTATTTTTATAATAATCTTTTCCTTTATACTGTATAGAAATGGAGTGACAGCATTGTCTTATCATATTGTCGTCTATTGTGACTTTTTTTAATTATAAAAACTTCCATTAAACATTGAGACGTAAGATATGATTGTTAAATATGAGCAGCTGAGTTGAGTATGGAAAGACTATGAGTTCAACTTGGTTCTCATTCACCTTTTTCTCTATTGCTCCTGGATGGGTATGGTCTGGAAAGCACGGACACGGCATTTGGGCTGTTGTGTCCATGTACGAACACATACGGGACACTGGAAATGCATTGGACACGAACACGGGAAATGTGTTGGACACAAATACTTTTTTCTTTAAATGAACAACGCAGTGGTGACATGGTTGGGAAATGGCTTGTACCTGTCATGTCGATCTCTTCTCACTTCTTCCTCTCACGTTGATCTCTTCTTCTTCTTCTTCTTCTTCTTCAGTTCTCATTTATAGTTCCCCCCTATTTCCATATTTTCTTATTTTGTTTGTGTGTCTTTTTTTTGTTTTGTGTCACATGTAAAGAGCTCTTTTATCTCCAGTCACCCACATGAATAAAAGATGTGTAAACTAGGTAGTTAACTTTTCTTAATTCTTTTTTATTATCTAGGTAGACAGTGGACACATGTATGTATTATTAGTGACTGGGCTTTAATATGCTTATAAAAGAATTTTTAACAATTATTTAAAAACAAATAATATTTTTTTCTATAAAACAAATTTTATAAGTTTTGAAAAATTTAATTAATTAACATACATATTCCTACCCCACTAGTGTCATAATTTTTTAAAAATTGCCTTATCGCCAAATTGTATCTTTGCTTGTATTTGTGTCTATACTTCCTAGGTCATGGTGGAAATTGTAGTTACTAGTTATTTCTAAAGTTGACTTTGGCGGAAATTGTAGCTACTGGTCATTTCTAAAATTGTAACTTAGCTTGATTACCGGAAGAAAAACCAAAATTGGAGTTGACTTTGCTAAAGTGCCTCCATTCTCTCTCAAATGAATTCTGATTGCATGTTTCAATTATAATTATTTATTTTGTGTAGCTCTACTCAATTTAGACAATTATATATTACTTTTGCTCTTTTTTTTTTCTTTTTTTTTTTTTCTCTCTTGGTTTGGTTGCTAGGAAATTGTGCGAAAAAAGAAGAGGGATAGAATTGGGCTGACAGACAATTGTGAGATAGAAGAAAGAGAAGATTGTGATTTTAGTATTTAAGGTTAATCAATATTCGAGTCATTCATTTTTGTAAATCTACACACAATTTGGTAAAATCCAATTACTAGATAATTAGATAGCGTATGTTAATTACTTTTAGTACGATTTGTTTTCAACTTAACAATCTTAATTTTTTTATTTTTTATTTTCAGTTGCGTTGGCACAATAGTGTGCCAAACAACATAAATTTTAAGCTTCCCATCCCTACTTCCACTTTAAGCCTTATGGTCGAGAATTCTGTGCAAGGTACCTCTAATTAAATTAACTTTACTCAAATCTTCCCACGGATGCTTTAGATTGTGATGTAGCCCAAAATTATATATATATGAGTGTTGTTTCAATTTTCAAATGAAAGATCAATTTATCAAGTGGAGGATATGATGATTCTACTTAATTACAAAGATTTGATAATGCAAGCGATACTAATTCACAACCTCTACAACTATAGAGAATAAAAAATTATAGATTTATTATAGAATTGGATTTAATTACAGAGTAGCAAAAGAAGAAGAAGCAAAAAAAAGAAAAAAAATTTTAATTACGTTTTTTGATAGTTCAATAGATACAACGAGGTAAGATATTTGAATTTTGAATGTTTATATATGTAAAAACACTAAGATGTGTCAGTTGACTTACAAGATTTTTTTTTTTTTTAGAATACTAAGTATTAACACAGACACACGGGGGATGGGAGAAGATTTTTTAAAAAAACTTAAAGTGGTGTATATCCAAAAGAACCTAACTCTTTGTTTAAAAATTACACTTACAATAATGGTTTTGAAATATGAAAAATATATTATAAAACATTCACATACATTAAGAGAAATAAATTTGTTAAATATTGTAGTTCTTTATGGTACTTTTCTAGTATAATTGCCATTTTGGTACTAACAAAACAAGAAATAAGAGGGCCCTAGGCCCACATCTGGGTCAGATGAAAGCTTCACCAAGACCCATTCTTCGGGACTGTATTGGTTATTCTTTTGGGCCTATTTACTCAACACACACCTATATATCTCTGCTTCGTTCAGTTTGTAGTGTTGTACCTATATTCCCAAGATTGACTGGAAGAATCAGGACTCCACCACTGTTGAAGTTGATGAACAAATTCTTTTTCTTTGATAAAACCACAAAGACCATGAATATCTTGGTGGAATTCAACCTTATTAATGGTCAGAATTGCTGAAGGAATGAGATGGATTGCTTCTGAACTTGAATCTATTCACAACGCCATCCTCATGGTCATCATTGATGCAATTGTCACAACATTTTCAAATCCAAGCTCCAACATCTTCTGCCTGTTTTCAAAGTAGTGAATATATTCTGAAGAAACAGGATCATCTGGGTTCACAAAAAGGTAAGGAACCCAATTAGATAATGCAGCGAAAGCTTCATGTGCTTGAGCCACATGATGCCGATGACCCTTTCCATAACGGCTGAGGCTTGCCTTGACAACACTCTTTTGACTTTGTAAGGTGGTTCCCAAAGCTCACAATATTATTCTTGATCCACCTCGCTATGAGGTCAGAGCAGAATGGTGGATTAAACAGATAAGTTTCAATCAAATGACCCTAGCTCCTTGGCCATTTCCTTTCCTGCAAGCAATGCCATAGCTGCCCCCAGAGAATGTCCAGCCAGCCACACACTTGAACCTCTAGACGAAGTAACCATGTTACGAACGTAGTTTATTGCAAGGTAGAGCAAGACCTTGAGATCCATGGGGGTCATGGTAAAGAGTGTACACTGCTTTAATCAAACTGGCAATAGCAGATCTTACGTGATGTCTATTGTTCCTGCAAAGAGATTATAAGATTAGGGTCTGTTCAATATAGTTTGAGCTAGGGGTGTCAAATGGGTGGGTTTGGGTGGGTTTGGGGTGAACATAATTAGGTTGGGTATATAAAATCCATTTACCCATTAAAACCCATTTAACTAATTGCTTCTAACCCAAATCCAACTCAACCCAATTATTATGGGTAAACCCCAACTCACCCAATTACTCAATTATTAAAACTACCAAAATGCCATTAGAGTAAAAACTCCAGTACTTGCTTGAATTCCCTTTTCTACTCTCTCTAGTCTCCATTCTTAAGATTAAAAAATTCCACATAAGCACATTTACTTCAGCAATTATATTAAAAATTCAAATAAAAAAAATATTTTCTTTTCTTTTCTTTTTTATTTTCTCCCACTTTCTTGGCAACCAAACAGTGCAACAAATACAAAGAAATGTCATTTCAAGCTCAAAGCTCAAAAAAAAATTTCGATTGCTTGGTTCTATAATTTCCTCACAAACAGCTCGGATCTACTGTGAGCTAGTCCGACTCGGAGCTCAAATGCGAGTCATCGACATTGGAGGCGGTCTCGGAATCGATTACGATGGGTCCAAATCAACCGAATCGGATGTCTCCGTCGGTTACACTCTCGGAGAGTACGCTGCTGCGGTGGTCCAAGCAATTCGCTTCGTCTGTGACCGGAGGTCCATCAAGCACCCTATCATTTGCAGCGAGAGCGGCCGAGCCATTGTCTCTCACCACTCGGTGCTCATATTCGAAGCCGTTTCAGCAAGCGTGTACGAATCTCCAACCATGTCCTCGCTAGGGTTTCAGTACTTTGTCGACTCACTCTCCGACGAAGCTCAAGCCGATTACAGGAACTTGTATTCGGCGGCGATCAGAGGCGACTCGGAGACCTGTTTGATCTACGCGGGTCAGTTGAAGCAACGCTATGTTGATCAGTTCAAAGAAGGCTCCTTGGGGATCGAACAGCTGGCAGCCGTTGATGGACTCTGCGATGTCATATCAAAATCAATCGGAGCCGCTGATCCAGTCCGTACATACCATGTGAATCTCTCAGTGTTCACCTCCATCCCTGATTTCTGGGGCATTGGCCAGCTTTTCCCAATAGTTCCAATCCACCGTTTGGAGACTAAGAAAATGAAGGAAAATGAAAAACTGAAACACTGACAATTTTAGGGGTTTTTTTTTTTTTTTTTAATGGTAAGGGCTGGATTGAATTTTGATATATTGTTTTTGGGTCAAATGGGTCTTAACGGGTTTTTAATTAAAACCCAATAATCACTGGGTCTAATTGGGTTAATGTCCATTTAACCCAATTAATAATTGGGTGGGTTTGGGCTTAATTATAGTGGGTGAATTTGGGCGGACAAATGGGTTTGGGCTTACTTTGCCACCCCTAGTTTGAGCCTAAGTCTAAAAAGTTATGCAAGGTCGTTTATTTTTAGGATAAAACTTAACTGTTCCAAGAGCAATTAAATTCAATCCATTAAAGTATTTGAAATCAATTGAAAAATCTAATTTACTATGCCTAAAATATTGCACCTAAGTTTTACTACTATGTTTACTAAATAAACTTATTTAATACTAACCAGGATAACTGAATATATTACTTAATGAATTAACTAACCAAGCCAAGGATAATTTCACATATCAAATAGTTAGGAAAACAATTACATTGGAGGATAATAAATAACTATGAGATGCATCTGGTGTAATCAATCTATTCAATGGTACGTACTTGTACCCCCATCATTTTTAATGGGCCAAAATCCGAATGAGTTAGAAGAATGCACCAGAATTCGACATCAACCCAGAAATTAATGAGCTTGTGAGCTTTGGCCGGGGTCCGCCTTACAAAGAGTATTGTCAATTTGTCAAGCCAATCTCTTTCAATTTAGAAAACTTTTGTTTATTAATTTTTGTTACTTTCTAACATAGGTAGAATCATTTTGAAGCCTTCTTAACGTGTGTATAAGAAAATTTGTTAACATATTTCTCACTCCTTTTACACTACTACATACTCTCTTTGTTCTAAATTTTTAGTGCAATATTCCATTTTTGGATGTATCAAAAGGAATTTGAAAAGTAATTCAAAAAAAAAAAAAAAATCCTAATCCCATTTCACGAAAGTTTTAATCAAGGAGACCATCAAAGGGTACCCAAGTGGTAGGCACATTAGTCTGGGATGTAACATAAAACTAGAAGTCCCAGGTTTAATCATCATTGTCCTTTCATGGGATTTTCAAAGTGTCATATGAATATGGAGGAACGAAATTGTTTAGCCAAAATTTAGGATATCACTTCTTTAATTATATTCAAAAAGTAAATAAAAATTAAGGATGATAAATATAAAAAGGGACTTTGTTATCATGTGCCGGCTAGCACCTGTTAATGAACCAGCTGTAACTCATTTATGATTTATCATAAATTCCACTGTATAGGAAATTAGCAAAGTTTTACTTTGGTTTCTCCAATACTTCATTTAAATTGACACACATTTAATACATATTCAATTTTTTTCATACCCTTAAAAAAAATGAATAATTTATTTTAAATTTTATTAAATTAACGGGTGTTGTACAGTACCCGTTAACGGCACCCAAATAATGCATTAAAAGATGTTCCATTGAATTTTGTAAAGATACTATAAGTGTATTGTCCTGATCCATCAAATTAATTGTATGACCCGACATGAATGATTGAGGGATAAACTTAAAACTAAAAATGCTTTTTCTTTCAAGATTATCAAATCTGAAATAGATATAATTAACAAATTTAAATTATATTAATAATTCAAGAATAAATTTATATTTTTCTATTTACGCTTTGTTTCGCTAGAAAACCTTCTATAAAGATAGTTTTTCACATTTTTTAATATTTGGTAACAAAAAAAAAATAAAAATAAATAAAAACTGGTCAATGGAAAACTATCTTTAGTTAACAAAAAACACTAATAAAAATAAAGCTTATTTTCCATAAACTGTTTTCCATTTTTTTTTTTGAAAAACAATCTCTTTCTCATGTGTTGCATCTCCTATAAATATTATATTCATCTGTAGTCGTAGGAAACATAATTTTTTAGCACCTTCTCTCTCTCATGGTAAGCTCTCTCACTTTTTCTCTCCTCAGTCCTCACACCCTTACTGTCACTATCTCTCTATTTGTCTCTCGTCTTTCTTTTCTCCATTTTTCTCTTCTCCTCTATAATTCAGTTCTCTGATTATATTTTTTTTTCCTTACTGATCAGTCAATAGCTCTGACTTGCAAAGGAGAACAGATTTACAGCAGTTATTATTTCATTCCTCTCTACCAAAATCTCAATTCTTTACTTTGAATTTCAAGCTTGATTTTATTTTTTCTCTAAGAAATTTTCGGTTTGATGGATTCCAAGCAGAAGTTACTTTCTTTTTTACACATAAAAGTGCAAAAAAAAAAAAAAGAAGAAGAAGAAGAAGAAGAAGAAGAAGAAGAAGAATATAGTGCCTCTATGGCTCTAAATTACTTTTACATAAGACAATATTTACAGTAAATAAATACTATTGTTATATAATAAATGATAATTGTTTAGGGAAATTGCATTTGTTGGCAAATACATCATGCAACGATGATATATTATACAAATACATTACATATATACATAATTTGGAGTAATATTGAAAACTTGTAGTTGACCATAGTAAACAATTAGTGTACTAGTAAAAATTGTAGACAATTAAAAGTTATTATTATTTGTACTTATTGAAGATGTATTCCCCTATCAATTTATGTGTGTGTGTTTGTGTGCGTGTGTGTACATGTTTTAAATTATACAAAAAATATAAATAAATAAAAATTGTATACCAAACACCCAGGGCCGGCTCAATATACTATGCAACTAATGCAATCGCTTAAAACCCCCAAATAAAAAAAGGCCCCTACGTGTAAAAAAAAATTATGTATATAATATATTTATCTATATACTTTAATTAAAAAAATTTAAACACTTTTATTAATCAATAAAATGCATTAAAAAGACCTCATTATATCTTAAAGTGCAAAGAATTTAGTCATGATTGGATTACAGTCTGCACTGCACAATTACGCACTGTGCAGCACAGGCTTTACAATTGCGCATTGTGCAGCGCAGGCTGCACAGTGCGCAACTATGCAGTGCAGCCTACAGTGCAACCCGGTTTCTCACTTTTTTTTTTCTTGTTTTTATTTGAACATGATTTTTTATTTTATCTATTATTCTAAATTATTGTTTCAATTTTGCATTTCAAAAAAATAAGAAAAAAAGATTTAAAGTAAAAAAATTTAATATATATATTATTTGATTAATATTTAAATATAAAAAAATTCTACTTAAAATTTTTGCCTAAGGCCCCCATAATTGTTGAGCCGACACTGCAAACACCAAAAAACATTTTCAAGCTCATTTTCAAGGTCGCTACTAAACACCGAAAAATGAGATAGTTTTTTAGAAAATTCTTTTTAGAAGATGAACCATTTTCCAGAAAATAATAATGTTGAAACAAACAAAGCGTTAGTTGTTTGTTTCAATTTGTTCAAGTGATAAAGACTCCCTATTTTGTGTGAAGGTTTAAAATCTGATTTCCTTTTTATAATCTGGCCTATATTTCAAAGGGCCCGATTAACAAGTATCATTAGGGCATTTGTTAAAGAAAAATTTTGATATTAGTATTTCATATATCACTTTCATGGAAAATATAAAAAAGTTGTGAAATAAAACAATTACTTTTTTCTTTTCCTATAAAAAGTTTTCTAAACCATTACCATTAAGACATCTATTAACTAAAAATATTTTCTAAACTTACGTCCTTATGATATCCGTTAATTATTTCTTTTTCCTTATAAAAAGTGATAAGTTTACAATATTTTTATAATAAATCATAGGTGATAATGTGGTATATTATTGGTTCTAATCTCAACCTCTTGTGAAAATCACGTTTTTTGCAAATTTATGATAACGACCTTATGATTTTTTTGTGAAAGTATGATAGATATATTAATATGAAAAATGTATTAAAAATACAATTAAGTTTTAAAATACAATTAAGTTTTTTTTTTTTCAAAAAAAAAAAAAAAGTTTGCATTGATTAACCCCTCCAAAAAAAGTAAAAGAGTTTGCATTGACTACCCCCTCGAAAAAAAAGTTTGCATTGAGTCATTGACTAAACTAACCCCTTACCCATCAGCACTATCGCAGCTCAAAGGAGGGGTAATGATGGAAGATGGCCAACAAGAGAGGCTAGTGGGCAAATATAAAAAAGGTCCAAAAAACAACCCAAGGGTCCTCAATGAGGTTCTGCTCTCAGAGGTAGAGAGAGAGGGGTGGAGATCTCTCTGAATCTGTAACCCTTCTTTTCTCTCAGAATGCATGTGGAGCCGATGATTTCTTTATGTTTCAATCATCTTCTTCTTCATCTTCATCTTCTTCATCATCATCATCATCTTCTCTCTTCTTTGTCAAAATAATAATAATAATAATAATAATGAGGCGGTGATGAAATTTCGGGCGGTGTAATCGGACAACGAAAAAGGTCGGCCCGTTTCTTGGCTCGGCGACTCAGAAAGAAACTGTGTGGGTGGAAAATGACTGTTATGCCCTTTTCCTCACGCAGCTCCTCTCTCTCTTTTTCGCAGCCATGGCGGTCCCTCTTTTTCTTCTCCGAGAATACCCCAACCCTGAGCCTCTCTCTCTCTCTCTCTCTCTCTCTCACTCACACTAACACACACCCACATTTTTTTTTTTTTTTAATTTCTGGGTGCAGCTCTAATTTTTGCTATTATTTTCACTTATTATGAGTTATGACTCTCGGAAAACATAGAAAAATTAAGAAGGAAAATAAAGAAACCCTCTTCCCCTAATTTTCAAATTAGTCCTAAATTTTTTTTGGGGTGTTAAAAATGTAGGGTTTTCAAAATTTTATCCAATAAAAATTTATTAGGTGAGTACATTATTTTACAATATGTTCTATTCCATTGTTAACAAAAATCAGGATTTTGGAAATTGGCAACGTTGGAATTGTTAAAATTTGATTTTGAATTGAATGATTAAATCCTGTTTAATTAGAGAACAATTACCCTTTACCCATAGTGAGCCGGAGGTGTAATTAATTGAGGGTTTGAAGGTTATGTAGAGGAAGTAAAGAAATTAGGAACTATCAATATTAACAGCCAAAGTGACATGGATGATTTCACTGATTTGGTTCAGAAGTGAAATGAAAAAGGCTCAAATGCCTAACATTAATCACTCTCTCCAAAATATTGGTATGGGTAAGTATGCATATTAATCACCTCCCTTAAACGCGCGCAAAGTAAAAGTTTGTGCACTTGGTACGACTTTTTTTTATCTTCTGTATATGATGAACACAAAAACCCAACACAGTTATTGGAGAAATTGTGGATCAAAAATTGATATAAATATTTTCCATTCAAATCAATCTCTTATCTTATGGTATGAGCTAAATGTCAGTCAATATTTACTACAGTATAGACTCAAGATAATTAAAAAAAAAAAAAAACCCAAAATAAGCTGGGAGAAGCTGAAAGTTACAGGCACATGCCAGAATAAAAAAATTGATCATCATCTTTAGTTTAACATGGATAGTAAACTAAGCACCATGATTGCCATCAGAGAAAGATCCATCTTAGCAACATTGGCAAATGATATACTTGCACTTGGTGGATGTGCCTCAGCAACAGGTGAACTAGCAGTACTGATGTTGGCCACAGGAGGAAGAGGTGGGTCAGCAACATCTGCAGAATCCAGCGGTGGAGAAGGTGCCGCTGCCGGTGGCTGTACTTCAGAGGGAACCAAGCTTAACAGAGAACCAGCTTCAACTGGTAGGATGTTGTATTCAGGTTTATCTGTATTGGTACATGGGCTTCCTGCAATACCAAAAATGGTAATATGTTAAGCATTGCACGCGCCATCAGAGAAATGTGCATCTCCAATGCATGAGATTCCTTCATACTGCATATAGAATTACATTATTTACTAGCACCCACTAGCCTCATGACCTAGTGGTATAAAGATGCATTTGTGAGGAACTCTAGATGTGTTACAGAAGCATAACAGTAAGAATCCCCCAAATGAAGATGGTATGAAATGAGTAGAATTTAAGGTTGTAGGAGCACATACTGATATAATTACTGGCAGTTCCTGGGTACTCAGTTATGATCCCATCAACTCCAATTCCAGTAACAAAAGTAGCAATCTCCACAATAGGATCTGAGAAATAGTCAAATGCGAGTGTGATGTACTCGTTCCTCAAAACATAGACATAGACCGAGATATTTGCTTTCTGCAACTCCTCAACAACACTTGTGAAATCCGTGGTGAAGTAAGCTGTAACTTCGATGATGGTTCCTCTTGTTACGGCAACTGCATCAGCATACTTCTTGATTTCCTCCACCGACTGTTTGGGTGCGTCACCTACTCTCTCTTCGATATACAGCACCCTTTTGTAAGTTGGAACACTTTTAAACTTGGACAACACTGAAGTGTCATCGGATTGGATCAGGACTGATTGGGTGGATTGCTTGTCAAAGGTGGCATTGCTCAAGGCAGTGGTAACAGAACCTACAATGTCAAGCCCCTTCTTTGATGCTAAATAGGCAGCATTCTGAGAAAGACAGGTAGGTGTTGGTATAAAATATATAAATAGAACTATACAGCTGAAACATGATAGGGAATACTAGGCTACATATATATGGCTTTGGGTTGAGGTGAATTAATGAACAATGATGCTTATGAAGAAGCCTATAGTTAGAGCAGAATAAAAAATTTCTCGAAAGGGAAAAAAGAAGCTTACCTGAATGTTGATCAAAATTCCAGAAGCTCCCTTTGCTTTAGCGAACTCCAGAAATTCAGCAAGGGTCACAAATTTACCAGAATTCTTATATGCTGGGTTTCTTGGGAAGTCCTTGAAAACAGTAGCTATTTGAGCTGCAATATGAGAGTTTTTAAGTGTAAGTGGTATCAAAAGCTTATAAAACTTGAAATTTGAGAAAGTACGAAAGTTAAGAAGAATTTTACGTTTTAAGGTTTGAATCTCGCTCCATGTGAGATCGAATGAGAAAATTCCAGCATTAGGTTGAATTTCTTGGACAACAGTCGACCTAGAAATGAAAGAAGTTATCACAGTGGTTGCTCCCATAAGGTCTGCCGAATCCAAGCAGAAGGCGACTCCATCTTTTGACATTTGAACTGAGCAGTCTATTATGTCCGCGCCATCATTCACTGCTTGTTGATAAGCAAGATCAGTGGCGCCAGGGTAAATCCCACTTGCTCCATTTTTAGTTATGATCAAAGGATTTCCTGAAAAGGCACAAATTTTTTTTTTTTGCAAAATTAAAGCTTGTTCTTCCTTTAACTTTACTGTAAACTTTTAAAGGCTGTAGCATGTGCTTAGAGAAAGATTTAAGATAAGTATCACACCTTTGGCAGGCTTAACCTGCTTGTTATTGGCAAAGCATCCTACAGCAGAAAGAGCAAAGGCAGGGTCAGATCAGAACCGAAAAAACATTAGAATAAGAATTTATATCCTGCTCTAGTGATTTGAATTACCATCACTGGACTTTCAATTTTGATGAGTAAATATCTTCCAGATATATATATATATATATATATATTATTTATCTGTTTAGTAACAACATCTTCTTTTTAGCTTTTTAACTTATTTACTAATGTATAGGTTTTTAAAACCTTTCCTTTTCCAAGTACAACTATACTTAAACCAATTTCCAGCAAAGAAACTTTCAGCAAAAAGCTACATTCAATCGCACTCTAGATTTAGTATTGGGTTTGCATAGCACTTTAAAGAAAATGGGGGAGAAAAATATAGTGATGGCATATGATAGTTGGTCCTCACCTATGGCTTCGGATGCTGTAGGTGCGAAATCAGTAAGCACCCCGTCAACAGAGAACTGAGAATTATCAATAAAATGCAGGTATTCCTGTGATGGATCATAGCTATAATTATAGCTTGAGATTAAATCATTTGAAAAACCAGAAGCATATACTTCTAGTCCTTGTTTATGAGCATCAGATACAAGGGTAGTAGGAGCCCCCAAATACTTGTCTGCCTTAACTGGCAATATGTATTCCTTGGGGACAAGGATCCCAGATGCATATGACTTGATGGAGGCAAGATCCTCCAGCAGTGAACTGTACTTTTTGTTGGTTGTAGGTTCAATCTCATCTGCACCGAGGACTTGGAAGATGAGCTTTGTCTTGACTTTGTTCACTTTCCCAACCATGCTCTTCAAGAAACCAATCTCAGGAGATGAAATGTAGTTGATTCCCATAAATCTCAGTGCCTTTTGAACAAATGTTGCTGGGCTGTGTTTGTGTTGGGTGTAGAATGTATCATACTGCATACCAAACACCAAAGCTATTTTAGAAAATAATGAATGATGCTTGTGGATTTCATGTTTGAATGAAAGAGAGAATTTTCATTCCCTAAAGGACATAGGTTACCAATAATTAGTTTAGAGAGAGACCTGAACATTCAACCAAAACTGGGCCGGTTTAATTCCTGTGACATCTTCAACAGTAGATATAGGTGCTTGCAAATCGAACATACTTGATCGAGAGAGTACATTCTGAACCACTGTTAAAAAAGATCAATACAAAGCAAATATATATATATATATATATATATATGTATGCATTTTTTTTAAAAGGTCACTTTTGAAGCTATAGATTAAGTTCTTTATTGCTACAAGCTTTTCATTTGATTCATTATGAAAGATATCATGTATTCTGTTTTTCAGTTAATTCTTCCTACTTCTGAAAAAGCCATGAATTGTAGTTATTGTGTTTCTGCATAGCGTGGACAGTGTGAAGTAGATTTGACTTGTTAGGAGGAATTGCAAAAAGTAATTGTAAATTTGAATTTCTTTTTCAATAAGTACAAGTGTTAAATTACCGATTATTCCAAAACTTAAACTATTGAAAAATAGTAAATTTAATTATTTAATGACATACTTCTAACAGCAAGAACAAACATTTTTCACAACTTCTAACATGACATGCAATTGGTGCATAAAAAAAATGGCGTTAGAGATAGACTTAGATGAAAATGATGTTATTTCAATGATAACATTTCCTCCATTCTAAGCAGTTGTTCAAAAAGATTGATTAAAACTAAGATAATGTGATATGCATCATCTATATAACTATGTGACTAAAAAGGAAGTACCAGAAGCTAAACCCCTCATTATTATCATTATCATTCAAGGAAATAGGAGAAAGACAAGGTGTTTGGAGACTTACATGATACATTGTTGAAGAGCTGATCACTTGTATAATCCAAAGAAAACCACCCCGACACTTCCTTTCCATTGACAGTGTAGTTCTTTTTTTCTTTTGGAAATACAAGGTTTATATTTGTCGAATTATCAAGTGTGACACCCGAGAGGCATATACCAATGCCATCTTTTGTTAGTTGTAGATTGCAGAGCGTAGCCGTATCTGGCAAACTTAAAGTCTGTGCCATTTGATTCGCAAACGAGCTGGACTCAGGAAACATTCCTGTGAACCCGCCTCTCGCTATCACAAGGGGCCGTTTACCTGGTAAAAGAATCACAGAATGTATCACAAATTCAACCTGGTATGCACTATATAAATATGCATGATAGTGAACATAACCAATGAGTTTTAGATCAAATGACATTTTCTAGCGTTTCCAAGAGATATGTCTCGGTTCAAACCCTGCTTCCTTAGAAACATAACTTTGTCTAAAAGTCATGGGGCTATGTAACATAACTTTTGCCATTCTTCACAATAAAAACATAATGTTTTCAATTTAATTAGTAACGATTCCTTTTTCTTTTTTCAAATTTATGCAAGTTGCTACAGCCATTGATTAGTTTGAGCCTCAAAGATGAATTTTGCACTTACAAAGATCCTTCATTTTCTAGAAATACAGATCTTGGAACTTGCTTCATTGATCCTATTTCCTATTAATGGATTGTACCTTTTCTTCTTTCTTAGATTGTAGCCTTTTTTTATTTTGTAAAAATAGCACCAAAATCAAATAAGAGAATTCGTAAAAATCAAATCCTTACCACTTAAAGTCAGCCATTTCTTTGATGTAGAATTCTGCCCTAAAGCTGAATGTATCAACAAGGAAATGAAAAACAACCACCTGATCATCTTGTTCTGGTTCTGTCATAGATCCAAAAGTTAGAGTTGATGAATGAACAACATCATAAAGAAAGATAAAAAACAAGAATAGAAAAAAAAAAGAAAAAAGAAAAAAAGAAAATGATATGATAATGACTAACACATTACATTTTCACAAGTTGGTAGAGTAAATTTTTGTGTTAGAACACAAGGACGTTAATTTAGCATCCTTAATAGTAACGTTTAACGTTTATTACATATTAATGCAGTCAGTTTTAATTACTTCTGTTTAAGTTTGTTTATTTATTGGCTTCAGAAAATCCCCCACAAAGATTATGGTGGATAATATCACCTATGATAATTCAACTCCAATATTTATTTCATCTCAAAAATTCAACACCACAATGCATCAATATCTTACATGTTTCCCCTATATTAGAATGGACTAAAATATTCAATACACCAAAACTTCAAAAAAAAAAAAAAAATTTGTTTAGTACTTCTCACAAAAGATAACATTGAATGTATCTGAATTCCATCATTCAAAAACACATTTACCCTTTTAATTTCTTTCTTGGTTTCCTTTTTTTTTAAGGATTTAATCAAATTAATTAACAATTTTTTTTATAAGTACATTAATTAACAAAAAATAAATAAACGAAAAAAAGACAGACATACACACACAGACAAACAAAACAATGTAAAGCAGACCCAGTTGAACTTACTTGAATGCTGTAGATTATAAGGAGGAAATAAACATTCCCTGTCAAGTTTCAAAGGAAAAACTCTCAAGGGAATGTAATAATTATGTAATAGAATTAGAAGAGAGGAGAGAAGGAGGTAAAAAATAACATGAATAATTAAGAGAATTTCTACTTCTCAAAGTAATTCTTGTTTCTAAAAACTCCCATACAGTTCCCGAATTAATAGCTTTTTTTGGCTAGGATTTGATCTTAAAAGGAGGTCGACCCGTTTTTGCTCTGAAGTCCTTATTAATTTGCTATTCTTGTTCCTCCTTTTTAGAGACTAAGTTGTTTTTACGTGTTGTTTCGCGGGAAAAGAGACAGCTCAAAATCTTAACGACTTAAACGGTTTTTTTTTTTTTTTTTTAAATATATTTATTAATAAATAAAACCCCCTAAACATTGTGTAAATGAGTCTAATGTCTGGTGACTGGTTAGGGCCTTTGCCGCAATTTCCCCATGGTTAAATGTGGATTTGTTTTTGCTAGTTTTTGAGTAACCAAGTGAAAGATATATTCGATAAATGCTATAAATGCATGACAACAAATTTTAAGTAGCAGATTTTTGCATGCTATTATTGGTGGGCAAAAAATTAAGTTCAGTGGTGGGTTCAAATTAAAACCAATAACAATTTACCTCCAAAGATTTGTTATGAAAATGTTTTGGACGTAGCATTTCTTAAAATGCTACGTTCACAACATTTTCAGAACAAATCTTAAGTAACAAGTTGTTACTGATTGTTATTAGTAAGCAAAAAAGTAATTTAAGTTGTGAGTTCAAATTAAAACTATTAACAACTTATCACAAAAGATTTGATAGACTCTGCGAGGTTGATATTTGGAGTTCAATTTTGTCCTAGTGATAGCTTATCTATTTTTTTAATAGATTAATTCCATGATTGTAAAAACCAAACTACACAAAGAATAAAAAAAAAAAAGGAAGAGTTTTCAGGTTGATATAATTAAGTAGAATAAATACATTGTTTTACATTTTATCTTGGGATGTCCTAACTCCTTTAATTTTTTTACAAAGATCCTGAGAAGAAATTTATAAAACTTACCTCTTATTGATTATCATGTAAATTCTAAACGTGGGACATTTGTGATTTGTTAAAAACAATCTTAATATCGTTTTATTTTTTAAATATGGTACTGGTTGTTTTGTGATAAAGATTTTTTAATTCGTACATTAGAAAAAGGAAAGAAAATGTTAGACTACCTCCTCTTTGAATGTTAGACTCACTCCTTCAAGAATTTCAAGCATGAATGTACGGGTTAGCTTTTATATGTGCCTACCATTCTTTAGTTCAATATTGTATTTTGTGTTTGGCTATTTATTTAGTTATTTATTTAAATGTTAGGCTAAGTGTCCAAGTCTTGTTGGGATGAGGAGTGACGTTCATTAAAAGCAATACGTAGGGGGTTTGAGGTAAAGTTACCTATCATGACAGCCTCGCACAAATCATGTAAAAGGACATGGCTTATGTTTAACGCATTAATGTACTAGACATGTTAAAATATGAACATGTGTTTACATCTTAATGTATCCAGTACAATTGATGTACTGAACACAATCTCAACCCACATAAAAGTGAAAACTTTGTACATTGGGTCTTATTTTTATTTTTTTTAAAATTATGTTTAGGCTAGCTTTTGTGTGGGGCTACCATTTTTTTTTTTTTTAATTTTGGGTTTGGTCTTGGATAAGTTTATAAAAATTAGTAATTAAAAGTGTGTTAACTCCGGAATTAGAATTGGTTTTGGTGATTGAAATTGAATTGTCAATTTGATCTATTTTGACCTAATTTAACTTCTTCTTCTTTTTTTTTTCTCTAATGTGGGCTGGACTAGACTAGGTCTCGGTTAATTTTGAATTAGCCAAACCGGTCAGAATCTAGTCAATTTGAACCCCTTAGTTTTTGAGGACGATCCTTGAGTCACAATTTGCAATACATGCACTACCTAAATCCAAATATGCCTTACTACACTCAAAAGAAGACCAATCAAAAAAGCGAACTCTAGCTACCCTTAAATAGTATAAGCTGTCTCACAGATTTTCTCTATAAAAAAAAAGGGGGATTAAACTCTTCTTTTGTGCTTCTCATTTTTGTTCGTTTGTTTTTGTTCTCTCTTTTTCTAGTGGTTTGTGAAATGTTTATTATTTTTAAATATGTGAATAAGCTAGGGTTTTCTTCTTAATTTTACTAGACTTTAGATTGAAAATGACCATGTGACAATAATAAAAATGATCTTTGGATCAAACAATGTGGGTGTCTAATACATTCTATATCCTTATATCTCACCTCCAAACTTTTTCCAAAAAAAAAATAAAAAAGAACCTCCAAACTTAGAAATGTTGAACTTTGACTTAGAAGTCAAAAGCCAATTATTGGATTGTAAAACCAAGTGGCGACTCTAATTTCTTCACTTTAGTCCATGAGACTTGTAGCATACTTTCAAGCTCACTTTTATGTGGGATTTACACGTGTATTCAAAGTGCCACTTGCATTACTTGGTAGTGCACGATTTGAGCAAATGGGATAGAACACTCACATATATCAATGCGATTTATTAAATCATAGCAAAAAATCTAATAGTCTCAGAAATCCATAATACTATCACAAATTGGAAAGAATACGAGAGTGCTAAATTCTGATTGAGTTAGATGTTTTGACAACTCAAGTAGAATCTGATTCTTTGGAGATTGATAAAAGATGATTCCTATTCCATAAATCAATGGAGCATTTGAAATGAAGGGAAAGGAGAGGAGTAGAAGGAAAGAAGACTCAAATGTATATACTAAATTACTAATTCAGTTACCTTTCCCTCTACTCCCACTTCATCCAAATATGGGATAAGGAAAGATGAATATTTCATTTTGATTTGTGCCCATTTAATGAATTAAACGGCCACTACTCTTTGAAAAGTAAGAATATAAGTCCTAAGAGACGATGAAACTAGACTAAAACTTTAAGTTCCTCTACTTTTTAAGGGCAGTTTCATTTTGGAATTAAAATTGTTTCGTGTTAATTAGCCTTATTCTTTATAAATAAGTTTTAATGTGAACGGACATTTGAATCTTAAATGTTTCTATCGAAAACATCAAAAGATACCAAGAAATGATATATTCAAAACATTTTCACTACATTTTTACAATAAATCTTAAGTCGCAAGTTGTTACTGATTGTTATTGTTGGGGCAAAAAAGTAATCTAAATGTTAGACTCAAATTTGAACTAATATCAACTAACCACCTATGATTTGTTGTGAAAATATTGTAAAAATATTGTGAACGTAGCATCTCTCAAAAATACTAATTGAACTACAAATCGACTTTTTCTTTTTTAATAAAACCTACAAGCCTCTTGGCGGCTAACAAATTGGTTATGTGTTACTTAATAACAATAACAATATTTAACAGTGTTAATAAAGGCACATAGCAGCTTAAGTGGCATTTTTGTTTTGTTTTACATTTTTTTTTCCTCTTTCTTCTACTTTTCCTTCCAATTTTTATTTTATGGGATTCCTTCCAAATTCTTGATAACTAAACAAAGAATTAAAAACACAAAGCAAATATTTCTTAAAAAAAAAAAACACACAAAGCAAATTTCAAAGCCTACAATCAAATGGGCCGGTCCCTTCCTTGTGAAGGTTGTTTAGTCCCTGTTAGCTACCGTTGGTCGCTGCAGGCTAGTGGGTTCTCTTCTTGTTAGGGGTTTTAGACACTCTGTTTCTCGTGGGTATCATGGATGAGATTACAACGGGGTGGAAGCAGATGTCTCTTCGGGGTCCGGAGGAGGACAAGTTTGATCTCCGTTCTGAGATGGGGTCTAAGTATTTCATTTTGGCTGCAAAATTTCACACAAAACGGGTTCTTAATGTTGATGCCGTAGCTCGAAACTTCTCTCAACTATGGCGCACCAGGAATGGTTTTAAGATCAAGGATCAGGGTAATCATACTGTTCTTTTTATTTTCGAAAATAAGGTTGATAGCGATAGAATTCTCTCTTCCCAGCCATGGAGTTTCGACAAGTTTTTGGTGGTCTTTCAAAAGTACGAAAATAGCAGCCACATTTGTGATTTGGATTTTGAGAAAGTTCCTTTCTGGGTGCAAGTTTATAATATTCCTTTCAGCTTTATGAACAAAACAGTGGCTGAAGGAATATGTTCGAGGATCGGTGAAGTGGTTTCCTCTGATTTCTTAGTTATGGAAGGAGGTGACCATGTGCGGGTCCGTGTTATTCTAGATACCACAAAACCTCTCTGTCGTGGACGAAAAATTACTCTCGATGGTGGAAGTACGGGCTTGGTTTCTTTTAAATATGAAAGGCTTCCAAGCATTTGCTTCTGGTGCGGGTGTTTAACCTATGGGGAAAAAGACTGCGAACAATGGTTTACCAGTGAAGGCTTGCTCACCGTGGAAGATCGAAAGTATGGGGCGTGGTTAAGAGCCCCTTTATCAAATCAAATCAGGAAATCCACCATTGCGGTACCGGGTTTTTATCAATAGAACAGAGACTCAAGGGTCTCAAAGGAAAAAGGGTGCGAACCATCTTCAAATTCTCCTCGGGTTCCCTCATCGGAGATTGGTACTCCGATGAAACCATTGGAAAAGGTTACCCCGGTTTCTGTGCCCCCAAACTCTGCTGCATATCCTAGTGTCAGGATTTTGGATGATCTCCCGCCAGGTTTTGGTGGCTAGCCCATTACAAAAAATGACTTTTCGTATACTTTACACAAGTCAGATGCAAAACAGGGAAAAGGTGATGTGATGGAAGATGGGGACAAAAATGTGGAGCTGTTACCAAGTATGGGTTCAGATGCTTCTAAGACGACCTTGGGGGAGGATAGTAAAGTAATTTTGCCAATTCAGCCAGAAGTCACGTGCGAGTCTCCATCACTTATTGCCAGGTCAGTTAGCTCCCCATTGGCTGATATCTCAAATTCTTTAGACTTTACCATGTGCACTTCTATACCACTTAAGTCTTCATGGTCTCGTATTAACCGTAGCACCTTAAAACCTGAGGAAAATTTAGAAGTTTCCATAGGGAAAAAAAGGGGGTCATCACCTAAGAAAAAACAGCAAGGTTCCACAAAAAAAACAAGGTTGTATTCTCAAACTAAAAAAGATAATGCAGTTATATTGGTGGAGGCTGATGCTCAGCCCCACCAAGAATTATGAATCTCATTTGTTGGAACTGTCGGGGACTTGGGAACCGGCAGACAGTTCAGGAGCTTGGAGAGTTAGTCCGGGCACAAGATCCCTCGGTCGTGTTTTTAGCCGAAACATGGCTGGAAGATGCAAGGCTAGGTCCTATTCGCAATTCTCT
This sequence comes from Lithocarpus polystachyus, assembly GCA_033629205.1. Classification (NCBI taxonomy): domain Eukaryota; kingdom Viridiplantae; phylum Streptophyta; class Magnoliopsida; order Fagales; family Fagaceae; genus Lithocarpus; species Lithocarpus polystachyus. The sequence continues at coordinate 96,753,026 of CM066163.1, read as the reverse complement.
TCTATTTGGTCACTACCACGGTGTTTCAAGAATTACTCGTGGGGGTGGTCTAGCTATATTCTGGAAGCAGGGATTTAATTTAGTTGTGGAATCCTCTTCCCAGAATCATATTGATGTTGTGATAAATAAAGGTAAGGATAATGCTTGGCGTTTTACTGGTATTTACGGTGCTCCGGAAACTCACTTGCGATCTGAAACGTGGGAGCTTCTCCGAGGGCTGCACAGACAGGTTTCTATGCCTTGGCTGTGTGGAGGTGATTTTAATGAAATTCTGAAGTCACATGAAAAGAGCAGTGGAAGACTTAGACCCTATGGTCAGATTGAGAAATTCCGTGAAGTGCTGGACGAGTGTAATTTATTAGATCTTGGCTTCTCCGGAAATAAATTCACTTGGTCTAGATCCTTTCCGAATGGTGTTATGGTTTGGGAGAGGTTAGATCGGGCTGTGAGTTTGGCGGATTGGTATGACTTATTTCCGGCAACCTGTGTTCAGACTTTAGCTTGTGTGTCCTCAGATCATAACCCAATTTGCATTCATCTTGGGGGGATTGAAGTTAAGTCTGCCAGACCTTGGCGCTTTGAGCAAATGTGGTTAGAGGACTTGGGGTGTAGAGATACGGTGGTTCGGACATGGGTCAGAGATGTATTGGGCTCTCCCATATAATTGGTGGTCTTAAAGCTGAAGGCATGTCAAAAGAGCCTTGTTAATTGGAGTAGGAATTCTTTCTGCCATGTGAGAAGGGAGATTACTGAAAAGAAGAAGTTGTTGAGAGTAGCTAAAAGGGATGCTGCCATGGGTAGACGAGTGGATCATTTTCTCAAGCTAAAAACGGATATTGTCGATCTCCTTCGTTTAGAGGAAAAGATGTGGCATCAGCGTAGTAAGGAGCATTGGATGATTTCCGGAGATCGTAATTCAAATTACTTTCATACAAAAGCTTCACAACGTTTTCGCCGGAACAGAATTGTGGAGCTACGAAATCCTGAGGGAGTGTTGGTCTCGGGGGATGGAGACATCTCTGTAATGGTTCGGGATTACTACAAAAATTTATTCCTCTCCTCAAGGCAGACAGAAGTGGATGATGTGGCTTTGTCCATAAAGCCAGTCGTTACCGATGACATGAATAATAGTCTTATCAGGCCTTTCTCTCGTGCTGAAGTTGAGTGTGCCTTGAGTCAAATGGCCCCTCTAAAAGCCCCCGGCCCCGACGGTATGCCTCCCATTTTTTTCCAAAAATTTTGGAGTGTTATTGGTGACGATGTGGTCCGTGCAGTGCTGTTTTGCCTTAATTCTGGTTGCTTGCTCCCAGGTTTGAACCATACTTTTATTTCCCTTATTCCTAAAGTTAAAAATCCTGAGCATGTTTCTGAATTCCGTCCCATTGCACTCTGTAATATCTTATATAAGTTGGTTTCGAAAGTGCTGGCAAATAGGTTGAAAAAATTTCTACCTCATATCATCTCGAAATCTCAGAGTGTCTTCCAATCTGATAAAGCAATTTCAGACAATATTCTGGTGGCGTTCGAAACTCTTCATCATATGAAACGGAAGAAAGGGGGTAAGTCGGGTCACTTAGCTCTGAAACTAGACATTAGTAAAGCCTATGACAGATTGAAGTGGGTGTTCCTTAAGAAAGTAATGGAGAGAATGGGCTTTCACAGTCGATGGGTTGGCTGGATCATGGAGTGTGTTCAGTCAGTGACTTACTCGGTATTGATCAACGGTGTGCCTACGGAAACCATTATCCCTTCTAGGGGCATTCATCAAGGGGACCCTCTCTCCCCTTATCTTTTTCTACTTTGCTCGGAAGGTTTTAGTGGCCTCCTTGATCAGGCAGTGGCAGAAAAATCTATTGAGGGTTTCTCTTTATGCAAATACGAACCAAAAATTTCTCACCTTTTGTTCGCCGATGATAGTCTCCTTTTCTGTCGGGCTAGGGTTGAAGATGTGGCAAAGATCCTCGAGATTCTTGGAAAGTATGAGAAAGCCTCGGGGCAGAAATTAAATGCTAACAAAACCACTATTTTCTTTGGTGGTAATGTGACGGATTCGGCAACGCTACAAGTGCAAAGCCTCCTGGGTGTCCTGGAAATAAAAGAGTATGAGAAGTATCTGGGGCTGTCGGCAGTGGTGGGGAGACATAAAATAGCAAGCTTCAATTATATTAAGGATCGGGGTTGGGGTAAACTCCAAGGGTGGAAGGGTAAACTTTTATCACAAGCCGGAAAGGAGGTTTTGCTAAAAGCTGTAGTTCAAGCCATCCCGACCTTCGCTATGAGCTGTTTTCGTCTTCCGGTGGGTCTTTGTCAAGACATTGAGAAACTTGTCCGCAGGTTTTGGTGGGGTCAATGGGGTGAGCGCCGGAAAATTCACTAGAGTAAGTGGGAGGTGCTTTGCAAACCTAAGGATGAGGGGGGGTTGGGCTTCAAAGATTTGTGTAAGTTCAATGAGGCCTTGCTCGCTAAACAAGTGTAGAAGCTGGTTCACGATGAGCAGTCCCTGTTTTATAAGGTGTTTAAAGCTAAATACTTCCCTCATGGATCCATTTTTGAGGCTACTGTTTCCTCGGGTTCCTTTGCTTGGCAAAGTATCATGAAATCTAGGCATCTTATTGAAGCGGGTGCTAGGTGGAGAGTAGGTGATGGGTAGCAAGTTAGAATCTTCATTGATAAATGGTTACAAGATGGGGAGGGTGTTTTGTCTTCTCCTTCGGCTGAGCTTCACCCGGAGGCTACTATTTCTATGCTGATTAATCGGACCTCGGGTTGGTGGAATGTTCAATTGATTGATCGTTGTTTTCACCCCCCGGATGCAACTCGGATAAAAGCCCTTCCTCTTTGCTCGACTCCTCAGTCCGACATGCTGTTCTGGCCCTTAGAAAAATCTGGTAAATACTCGGTTAAATCTGGGTTCCGTTTTCTATGTGACTCTCGGGATTCCTCGGAAGGTTTGCTTTCAGCTAATATCAAAGTTAGTAGTTTCTGGAAAAAGCTTTGGAAAATTCAAGTTCCCGGAAAGATTAAACACTTCCTTTGGCGGGCTTGCACAAATTCTTTAGCTACTAAAGTAAATTTGGTGAAACGTAAGATTGTGGCGGATGCGACTTGTTCTCGCTGTTCTGGTACCCACGAAGATACCCTTCATTCCTTATGGAGTTGCTGTGCTCTTAAGGAGGTTTGGGAGGCCGACTTTGGTTGGATTTTCAAGTCTGGGATGGCTTTCTCTTCTTTTATTGAGTTGGTAAAATTGGTATTTACTAGGCCAGACTCGGTTCCTCTGTTTGCTGCGACGTCTTGGTCGGTTTGGTTCCATAGAAACAAAATCCGTTTAAGTGAAAATACTCGGCCTGTGGGCTAGATCGCGGGTTTTGCGCGGGACTACATGCGTGATTTCAGGTCCTTGAAAAGTAGCTCTTCCACAGTCCGGTCCGCTACACCTAAGGTATGGAGTCCACCTGTCTATATTGAATGGAAGATAAACTTCGACGGCGCAATGTTTTGTGAATCTGAAGAAGCTGGGGTCGGGGTGGTTGTTCGTAATTCCTCTGGTGTGGTGGTGGCTGCTTTGACTGAGAAGATCAGGAAGCCTCCATCTGTAGAAGTGTTAGAATTGCTTGCTGCCAGGCGTGCTGCTCTATTCTCTGATGAACTTGGGCTTGACAGAGTAATTTTTGAGGGGGATTCTGAACAGGTTATTAAGGCCCTTCAATGGGGGGGCTGGGATTTTGCAGCGGGTGGTCATCTGATCCATGATATCCTTTGTATTGTAAACTCCTTTGTGAGTACATCGTTCTCTCATGTTTGTAGGCAGGGCAATGCGGTTGCTCATGCTCTGGCTCAGAGAGCTAGACTTTGTTCCCCTATCTCAGTATGGTTAGACTCTTTTCCTGGGGATCTTTCTTCTTTTGTATATGCTGATCTTCAGCCTTGATCAATTAAAGTTACTATTTTCTTTCTCAAAAAAAAAAAAAAAATGGCAATCAATCTTCAAACTCAATTAAATGGCATAAACATCTTATATCTCACCGAACCGCTTAGAACCCATCAAGCCAGCCAGTTATAACCGAATTGCCTCCCTCATTCAAATGGAAACGCACCCAACTCTTCAATTAGAATGCTATATTCATAGCCTTTTGAGTGACTCTTTTTCTTTTTCTTTTTCTTTTTCTTTTTCTTTTTTAATAATTGTCTTTTGAGTGACACGTAAGTTATTTGTTCCTATTCACTAACATCAGCATTTTGTATCAGTAATTTGAGCTAGATGACAATAAGATTCACATGGAAATGTGTTTAAAAAGAGTATGGACAAAAATGAAACGATCATTTTTTAGAGAACCAAAATGAAATTGCCATAACTTACAAACCAAAAGCATATATATGCCGATATTTTTTTTTTCTAGGGGTCTTTTGTTTTTCAATTGATAGCTTTTAATTATGACACCTAAACAATCATCAATATTATAAGTTGAAACTATATCTATTTATCGAAAAAAAAAATTATGACACCTATTTTTGGAACACTAGCCAAATGAGGGACTCCATTGTTCCTTGCCCCAAACGAGAGAGAGAGAGAGATAACGAAAATTTTCCTTTTAATAAGTTATTTTTCTTTAAAAATGTTTTTTTTTTTAATGTTTCTTTAAAAATGTTTTTCTTTAAAAATGTTTTTGGAACACCAGCCAAATGAGGGACTCCATTGTTCCTTGCCCCAAACGAGAGAGAGAGAGAGAGAGAGAGAGAGAGAGAGAGAGAGAGAGAGAGAGAGAGAGAGAGAGAGAGAGAGAGACTTAAAAATAAAGAAAATTTTCCTTTTAATAAGTGTTTTTCTTTAAAAATGTTTTTTTTTTAAATACGTAGAATTTCAACCTATAGCATCCGCTTTAAAATGATTGTTTTTTATTATCAAACCAAGACATCAAATGGTTTTTTGTACATATAAGGTTTAAACTTCAAATATATTATTCGACAATAAAAGGCTTTACCAATTGAGGTAACTAAAACCATCCTTTAAAATTTTTTTGGTTGAAACTAAAAAATAGCACACTAATGTTAAAATTATGGTCGAAATCTATACTGTTTAGTGGGCTTTAATTAGTCCTAATTTAATTTTCTGAATACTTTTGTTTGTTTTGTCTGAAAATATTTTTAATATGAAAAAAATTTTCTAAAAACAAAAATTGTTTTTTTTTTTATGTGTTCATTGTGGCTCATGAATTAATGAAAATTTTTATATCATTTGGCTTTCACTGAAAATTATTAATATTTTATGTAGATGCAGTAATGGTGGTCCTAGACAAAGTGATGTGGTGACGATGGTGGTGGCAAATGTGATGGCAGTGGTGGTAGCAGTGTGCTAATGGTGCTCTGTATTAGTTAATTTTGTAGTGAACTAATACAGAGCAGGTCATCTTGAAGTAAAGTAAATTGCAGGAAATATAATTGATTCAACCCTTATTGATTACTCTGACACTAAATTGATTAAAAGCAGGAAAACTAACTGCTAAATATTGCATCAAATTTGATAAATACTTGCTTGAATAAGATCGCGAGTACAAAAGAAATAAACTCACAAGCATAAAGTCTTCTACAAAACCAAAGGACTGCTTGAGTGCCTAAGAATTACTGGATCTTCTAAGAATCTAAGACAATTGATCTCATAATTGCTCTATTTTCTTCTTAGTTGTGTGTGGTGTCCTTCTCTTGTAAAATTATCATTTATTTATACTTGAAGCTTTGATAGTTATGTATGGTTCCTCTTGTTATATATCGCTTCTTCTTGATTTATCTATTGCCAAATGTTTTGCCAATAACAAGGCTTGATAACCTCTCTCTTAACCGTTTGGAGGCAACTGTCGCCCGGTTGCTTTTGATTACTTAGCACGTGTCTTCATATTTGATACTTTTAATAACTACTTTAAGTAACTGTTCGACACCTCTTCAAGATAACTATTTATTTTCTCCGCAATTACTAAGGAATTACATTAAATTAATGCCACTTGTCATTTATTTGGCTTTAATCCCTAATTAAATTACTGATGACTTGGCAATTACACTAAAGCTCCCCACATCACTTTCCCTTATTTTGCCAAGTGTCCTGTAAATAAATAAATAAATAAATTGGTCCAATAATATATATAAAAATTGTCAAGATAAAAAAAAAAAAAGTAAAATTAAGTTAAGCTCGCTTATTCCAGAAGCTGTCCTTCCAGAGTAACCTCACATTGTTTCCCTAAAATTGCCCCTTTTTCCACTTTTTTTTAGCGGTGGGGAATATGGAATAATATTTCATTGGTTAAAATTTGATTATTTCATTACAATTAGCGTGCGTTGCAGCGATTGCCCAGCTATTAAGTTGCGTTTTGCGTTTTTTTTTTTTTTTTTTCATAGCACCGTTTATAGACCACCGAATCCATGAAAAACACAGCAATCACTTACGGCACAGTATTTTGTATTTTAAAAATTATTTTACAACAGTATTTTCAGTAATAAATTTTTAATTTTCAGCAATTTAAACGAAATCTAAACCTACTCTTTGACACAACATTCACTTAAAATGTACTGTATTTATATTTATTTAGATTTATTACTATCCAATGCAATGAATCAACTAAATACATAGGCACAATTGAGCAGCCTTCCAAAAAAAAGAAATTAAAAAAAGAAGAAGTTAAAACGAGGGGGTGATGAGGGTGGGTGATGTCGGCAAGGCACATGGTACATAGTATAGTCTGAGTCGCAGCAGATCTAATCTTTAATAAAACTATTATTCTCCTTCCTTCCCACTTCGCTTTCCTTTTCCTCTTTCAGCGATCCCATTCCCATTCCCATTCTCATTCTCAACCAGAGAGAGAGAGAGAGAGAGAGAGAGAGAGAGACTGTTACAAACAACTACACGCAATCAGAGAGAGAGATGAAGATCACGGCGCTGTTGGTATTGAAGTGCAACCCGGAGGGCACAGATCCGGTGATATTAGCAAACGCCTTGGACGTCAGCCACTTCGGCTATTTCCAGAGGTCCAGCGTCAAAGAATTCATCGTCTTCGTCGCTCGCACCGTCGCCAGCCGTACCCCTCCCTCCCAACGCCAGTCCGTCCAGCACGAAGGTCTCCCCCCTCCCTCCCGATCTCTTCATTTCCTCTTCTTCATTTTCTTTCTATTAGGTTTTTTTTTTTCTCGGAATTGGAATTCCCGTGGGATTTTATATGATTATGATTCCGGATTTATTGGCATGCGGTGAAATTGGATTCCAAGAACACCTTTCGATTCCAATTTCTAAATACACCAGAAAGCCGGTTCTTTTGAAATTGAATTATGGAAATGTTCTTATGCTTTGCGTGTTAGAAAGTAGCATGCATAATTTATCTTCATTTGTTTATCAAGATTTTTTGGGACATTCCTTTCCTTCTTTGTTTTTTGTGTTGGTATTGTTAATGACCGTTTTCTTTGTTTTTCTGTATTTAATAGAGTACAAGGTGCATGCTTACAACAGGAATGGCATTTGTTCTTTGGGTTTTATGGACGATCACTACCCGGTTCGGAGCGCCTTTTCTCTGCTCAACCAGGTACACACTATCTAATTTTTTCTTGTGTGTGTTTTTTCACAAGGAGCTAAAAATTTGTATCTACATGTTATTTCTCGACCTTATAAGTTTTAGATGTTGATTTTTCGTTTGGGCTTTACTTTTGTCTACATTTTGTAAGCCCTTTTTTTTTTGTGTGTTTTTTAATGAAATATATTTCTTATAAAAAAAAGGTGTATCAATGTGTTAGATAATTGTTCGCCATGCTCAAGTTTGTTTTTTTGTTTTGGTATAAGTTTACAGTGTTTGAATTTTAGAGCTTGGCTGCTAATTTGATTTAATGTTCTATGAGATACAGTTATAATGGCTTAAATATTAGAGCTATTTAATTGGGCACTTCAATCTTGCTTTAATTTTTTGAAATGTCAAGAACTCATTAGTATTTCAGAAATCAGTAGGCAGTTTGAGTAGGTTCAGTTTCAATTCTTATGAAGCAGAGGAAAAGAAGGCCGTCGGCTTCATAGTTGCTACGAACTAATTAGTCTTGTATTGTGGTTGTCTTTTTCCTTTACCGTTACAAGTACTATCTATGTACATGAACATTGTAGAGAACTAGGTTGTACTTTTTCTATCAAATTTTTAGAAGTTTCCTGGTTATTAAAGTAGTAACATTTTATGCTATGATTTAATATTGTCCTTAAGGTGGAAGGGAAAAGATTTGGAGTAGAAAAACAGGCATACTAGGATCATTATTCTTGTTGCACTTGATGGCCACATCTTCATAACCATGGTTACTCTAAAGTGTCTGTTTGGATGTAAAGGCTTGACGGTGTATGTGCATGTGCGTGTGTGTGTGTGTGTGTGTGTGTGAGAGAGAGAGAGAGAGTCATGTAGGACTGGTGAAATATTGACACTTGATTTTTGCTTAACATATATATGATGATTACAATGTTTTCCAGGTGCTAGATGAGTATCAGAAAAATTTTGGCGATACGTGGAAGACTGTGCAAGCAGATAGTACCCAACCATGGCCCTATCTGAATGAAGCTTTAACAAAATTCCAGGTATTATTATTTTCCATTTTTCCATATTATTTAAGATTGGAAAATAGACTGGGTTTTTCTTTTTCATTTCTGTTTTTGTTAATTGTTGAAGCTTCAAAAGTAATTAGTTATAACTAAATAACTTTTATTTTTCCACCTATTCTTATTTACTCTTCAGGACCCTGCGGAGGCTGATAAGTTGTTGAAAATTCAGAGGGAGTTGGATGAAACTAAAATTATCCTCGTAAGTATAGAGTTATTGCTACAGTCATTAGTTTAAAGCTATACCTTTGAACAATTGAATTATGTTCCTTATATCTTCATGATTGTTGATTTTAGATAATCATTTTCTAGTTAGATATATCATTTTTTTTGGTGACCTTTAATGTTATCTTTTTATTAGCCTGCTAATTCTTGTTTCAGTGGTTTATGCTTAAGTTGTGGCAGACATGTGGTGGTTTTAAAATTTAACAAGGTTTGATACAATGATTTCTTCTCCTTTTGTATTTTATTCGAAGAAAGTTGAGTTGTAGGAAGTGCTGAGCGAATACGGACAGAAGCATGTCATTTGGGGGTTATAGTAAAAGAAGAATATATCAGACAAATTGTTGACTTATGGACCTATTCCTTCCATGTTCGGTAGAAAAGTGGGTGGTTAGCTTGCCCATGTTTATCAACTTCTACACATGAGATATCCGTTTAACTCTCCCCTTCCCCCTTTTTCCCTTCGCATGGGCGGTTCCCCTTTTATTGTAAAATTTTTAATAGGTATGGATATGGGCCAGGTTGAATTAGGGGGATCCCATCCCTGCCCTGTCCCCTCTTGGGTGGGGGAAAACCTGTGCAGGGCAGGTTGGAAGTATTTTGTCATCCCTAATAAGGTGGATTCAACATCAACGAGGTAGATATGAAAAAGAAAGGAGAGAGGCAATTGCGAGTGTTAAAATAGAGAAAAAATAAGTATTTTGGGGTAGGGTGATAGATTATGTTAAAAAAAAAAAGCTATGTATTAAATAAAAATGTATTTTTATCAACATTTGGGGCGGGGTGAGCAAAACTCATCGTTGCCTTGTCGCTTCTTTGGGGAGGGGAAAGCTTGTGCAGGGCAGGGCAGGTCAAGCGGGGTGGGGAGTTTTTTCCATCCCCAACTTTCTGTTCATAGTTTTGCTACAAAGTTTCAACCAGAATACTTAGTGAAATTTTGAAGGAATATATCTTGTTTGACTTGTTTTTGGATTTCTAATAACATGTTGATTTGATCCTTTTTTTTTTTATGGCAAATCTCTCTCTCTCATAAGTGTCTCTTTCTTTCATACAGCATAAGACTATTGATAGTGTACTTGCACGAGGTGAGAAACTGGACAGTTTAGTTGAGAAGAGTTCAGATCTCAGTGCAGCATCACAGGTACGTAGAGAAGATTTATGTTACCATTATGCATTTGCCCTGATATGTAAACACCCATGCGCTCACACATTTTTACATAGCCAATTAGTTTAACTATATCTGTTGCTTATACTTCTAATCACCTGGCTATTGAATGCTTTGTAGAAGTTTTGACTTTTTTTTTGGTGTGGTATTTTTGGCTGGCTTATACTGTTGCCTAGTTTTTAGTTTATCGTCTAAGCCAAAGACTTAGCTTCTATGTTGAATGTCTGTGTTTGGACAAGAGCATCTTAATTCTTACCCATAGAGGATTTTGAAACAAAGCTTGAGTTGGCTCTGTAGAAAAATAATGGAAGACTCATGCTTGTGTGCACAAGCAGGTCTGCAAGTCTTGAGGAGTTTATCTATGGTAATTTAAAGGGATTTGGGTTGTAGGGGGGTCGGTCAGGATTCTTGGTTCTAGCATACGCAAGGTAGTCAAAGGTGATAGGCGACCTTAAGGCGCCAAGGCCTTGTATCACTCAATTTGTGAGGCTACGAAAAGGGGTTAACCTGATTGAAGCGAGTCACCAAATTCTAAATATAAATATTATTCATATAGAACTTAAATAATATGTATCTAGTGTAGTGAAATATTATAATCAAGTGTGTTGAATGAAGTGTTATATTAATTGATTTCAAAATAGGCGTAATATGGTTTAGGATTTATTAACTATTTTAACAATAAGTTTCACAAGAAGTTTATATAAATTAATTAATCTAAAGCTTCTAAAAAAAACAGAGAGAGGACTATCAAAGCCAAATACTATATGATTGAAATATATATATATATATATATATATATATTTATATATATAAACAAAGAGGTGAGATAGAGAAAGGAGAGGGGCTGGGGGTGGGGAAGGGATGAAATAGAGCTACCTAAGAGTTCAGAGGTAGAGAGAGAATAGGAAAAAAAAAAAAATTGAGGCCCTCACCTTAGCACCTTCAACATGGTTTAAGGCCCTTGCATTACTCGTCTAGCCTCTAAGGCAAGCGCCTCACTAAAGGCACCTAGGCAAGCACCCAGCTTGCCTTTGATCATCATGAACATACCATTTTCCTTTCTGTTTGCTCTTCTATCTATTTTGACCTATGAAGAATTAGAGTTTTTTCATTATGGAATCACAAATTTTTATCATTTTAATCAGTGAGTTATATACGCACCCTATAAGTCTTCAACTCACGACCTCACCCTTCACATAGTGCTCATAAGGGGAGGAGGTGCCAGATCATTGGTCATTTGGGGAACACAAATTATCCAATTGGAAAGTCATATGACAACTTTATTTGAAGTCCATGTGCTTTTAATAGTCAATTCTATATATCTGAATTATGAAAGTGGTTGTATTCTTTATCCTCTTTTCCTTCTTCCTTCCCTTTCAAGCAAGATGCTTTTCATTAAAAGTACCCATGCATTTATTTGACAGTGGAATCAGTTGTGTATGATGGCAATGATGATATGGTGACTTCACATCTTAGTGATACACATTTCATCAAAGAGCATAATAAACTCTCTCTCTCTCTCTCATTACTATAGCACCAATTTGGTTCCATCTAATTTCATCTACTAACATGTATCAATATTTTGATCTTAATTGAGTTTGACAATTATTGGAAACTTAATATGATAATAAATTTATTATTATTATTTTAAAGCTTGAAGCCAAAATCTTTATAGCTCAACTAGTACCTTTTGGTGTTTCTGATGGAGACATCCAAAGTTCAAATCTCTCCTCCCTCGTTGTAACTATTGAATTATCAAAAATTTGTTTTAATACTAGAAACAAATTTTTTTTGTTTGAAAGCTTTGAAATTCAAAATATGTTTTAATAGTGTTTGAAATTCAAAAGTGTTTATGCCCCTAGTATTAAAAAATTTGTTTTAATACTAGAGAGCTTTGAAATTCATTTGTGTTTGAATGCATCTAATATCATGAAATTATGTCCTTTTAAACTCCCTTCCAGGATTGTTTTTTGGGTTTTCCTTCAAAGCATCTAATATCTTTTTTTTTATTATAGAATATTAAGTATTTTAACACACACAAACACACAAGAGGAGGGGAGAAGGTTTTAAAAAAACTAACAATAGTGTATATCCAAAAGAGCCTAAATTTTGGATACATAGCACAAACTTAAAAAAAAGCATCTAATATCATGATTTACTTTGAATATGGTTTATAGGGAAGTTTGGAACTGCATCATGGACTTCCTTTTTCCTCAAGTTCAATGGTTAATGGATGATCTACTCATCTTTTGTCTGTTTTTGTTTTGATATTTTAAACAAATTGGTTCTGTGAGACCCAAACATTGTTCCAACAACGTCAACAATATTCAAACGTTTGTATGCATGTTAATAAATCAGGGATCATGAGTCATGACATAATTTAGTTAAGGTCCTATTTACTTCCACAAACTGGTATGTTTTGTTAAGAGTTCAAAAGAGATCCATTTTATCCTTTTGAAATTAACCATGGACTTGAAACTCGTTGCTAATATGAGAACCTGTTGATGACGGTTGAAACAGATGTTCTACAAGCAAGCAAAAAAGACAAATCAGTGTTGTACCATACTCTAAAAGCTTCTGAGGCAGGTGGCTATCCTGTAATGGGCTTGACATTTTCAATTGTGGAAGCTGATGAATGGCAAAATAGTGATTGTAATATGTTTATATCGTTTATCAATTGTTTGCTTGGCAAAACTCTCTGGATTTTTCTCCATATTTTCTAGACTGAAGAAAGAAAGGAAATTGTGGATTGGCAGCAGATCTTTCTATTATAGTATTAATATGCCTATTGACATGCTTAATTCAAATGATGTATTATGATTTATCCATTGCGATTACATATTTATATATACAGGTTGGTTTGTCCCTTGAAAGCAATTCCATTCTCTGAAACTGGACGTATATTCATAATACAGGAATGGTAGAAGTGTCTGTTTAGAGCAAAAATTATGTAATCTCTGCTCTCCTAGTAATATATCTCTACTCATGAGATGAGAGACAAAAAGGGTCCAACAGTAACAGAGAAGTCACAATCAATTGAAAGGCCACCTACCGGATAAGCTCCAAGGATTCCAATGGTCAAACGCCTCGGATTCTCTTGTAGGAAGCATCTTTAAAGTAGTTCAAAATATGAATTATAAATCTAGTGACTCTAGCGGCACATAAAATTTTTTTTTTTTTTTTTGAAATGAAATTCAAACTTTTCATTAAAATCTGAGATTGAAATACAACAAAGCAGAGAACAAGCCAACACTAGCACTTTGATCTATCAACCAATAGCAGATTATGAAGCCAAGGGGGCTCAGTTCCCATCCAGGTCTGAGATAATTCAGACTTTCTAGCATACTGAGCTAGCTCACGAGGCATATAAAATTTTGACAAGTTGAGGGGGTAGTTATAAATCAAAATAAAATAAGATTATGTTGTGACTTGACATTTTTTTTTGTTAATTTGGTTTTTTTTTTTTTTTGTTAATAATTTGATGGTTGATATATGAAAGATTGAACTCTCTACTAAGAAGTAATGTTCAAAATTCTTGACAAAATCTATCACAATTCAAAACAAGGGTGTTGAAAAAATGTTGTAAGATTTTAGACTAAAATGCAAAGCTTGTCCTCTAAGCATTACCATTTTTCATTTTAATTTTATAAGTTAGGATTTTGTCATTTCAATTCTTTAATTTTCATTCCTTTCCAATTAAGTATCTCATTAATATGCCATTAGTTTCTACCGTTAAATTTATTTATCTATTTTATTTTTAATTTTAGAAAAAACGTAGTAACCAGGAAGAATCACAATTACTCTGTACTAGATATGAATGTTTCTGAGGCTGCATTCCAATCGATTTCTATTTTTTTTCTTTTTTTAATTTCAATTAATGTTTTTTCTGAAATTAAGAAAGAAATTAAAAAAAAAAATACAAGTTAACAGCAGAAACTAATAGCACATTAACAAAAGACTTAATTGGAAAAAAAAATGAAACTTAAAGGACTGAAATGACAAAATCTAAACTTATAGAATTGAAATGAAAAATGGTGAAACTTAAAGAGTGAATTTTGCATTTTAGCCAAGATGTTATTATACCAATTTAAGTGTTCAATAAACCATACATTTATTAATCTTTAACAAAAAATATTTAACAAAAAAAATTACTCTAACAAAATATTCAACTAAAAAAATCCTTCAACGAAATGCTAATATCTAATGTAAATAGTGTTAATTAACCTAAATTGTGTTGTTTAATATAAATTTTTGGAGTTAGCTATAAATACTCAATAGATTAGTTATAATTGACCATATTTATTGTTTTTGTTAATAGTTTACTTTTTCTATTATTACTCTTTGTTTAAATTTGAATGCAAGGTACTTTTTTTTTAAAGGCATGTTCTTTTGTCTTAAATATACAATGGCAAGTGATAATAGATTTTATTCTCCACATTTTATTTAATTAGAAGATAATGTAAGAGTTTTTTTTTTAAATAAAAGAAAATTTCAGTTATAAAAATACTGAAAGTAAACCAAATCCATAATTTTGAACATATTTATAAAATAAAATTTCCTCCTCAAATAAAGCTCTACTAATCATAACTTGCTACATTTCCTTTTTTTTTTTTTTTTTTTTTTTCCTCAATCAAAGTCTAAAATGAAAAAAAAAAATCATAAAGGATTTCTATATTACTTCATTCTTTTCCTTTTCTTTTTCTTCATTAGTACCTTTACTCATATTTCTATAAGTCACAGCGTGTCTAGTGACAATAGGCCCAAATATATATATATATATATATATATATATATATATATTTGAGACAGTAAAAAATTAAAATGTAAGCTGTACAAAGTAGTGAAATCGTCATTGAAATTTTCTATCGAACTTTCACATTAAAGCAAACTCAAAACGGCCCCAATGAAATATAAGGACATTTTTCAGAACTTCAACTTCATAGTTTAGGTTTTACAGTTCCACCAAAAAAAAAAAAATAATAATAATAATAAAAATAAAAAATTCAAAGTCTAGGGCCTAGGCACCCAACATATTACATATACCTGTCTAGCAAAAAAAAAATATATTACATATACCCATTCTTGCTTTACAAAAACTAAAATAGCCAGCAAAAAAAACCCACAAATATATCCCTAATCTGGATGCTGCAATCAGGGGGTGGTTTTGATCTTTATTTATGTATATATTGGAAACAGTCAAACCACACTATATATACAAACACTACTCTCCCTATTTTCCCAAAAGGGATTTAAAATACCAAAAGCCTTTGGTGTCCTTAGGGCCTTCCTCTTCCGATGGTGGAGGATCACTCTGTGGTGTCTTGTGGAGCTTGCTAACATCATAGCCCTCATCTGTGGCCTTCTGAAGTAGCTGATTGTAAATCTCCTCATCTAGGTGGGTTTGCCTGCATAATATCTAAGGAAAAACCACCAAAAAGAGAAATAGAATTAATTGATTTTGATTTGTGATACCATTTATGCCTAGAAAAAATCTGAAGAAAACACACAATTTTAGAATATTTATGGAAAATTTTGACAATTGGGTATCTTTTAAAATTGAGAAAATTTTCATATGCAAGAATAAACTTGTAAGTTATAACAAGCCAACTATTGTAAGGAAAAATATATAAGCCATTATTTTATTAATAAGGAATCATCCAACTAAGTTACAACTCTTAACTCTTTCTCCCAAAAAAAAAAAAAAAAAAAGTTTACTAACCCTTAATTCCCCTTATAAACAAGCATTCTTTTTCTTTTTTATGAATAAAATAATTAACAAAGAAGAGAGGACGGAATTCATAGGCCTAATAGTAAGCCAACCTCAAAAAACAAATACGCAAAAATTAGAAACAAATACTGAACAAATTTCACTACTAGCTAATTGTGATTAGTGTAACATCATTTTCGCATTGAACCATGATCGACCTAACTCATTTTTATTATACCACCTCCATATATAGTTTGTAGTCGTAAAATATGTTGTGAAATTTATTGTAGCATCATAGTATCAAGGAAAAAGTAACTGAAATTGTGCAAAACCAAATAAAACCAAGCTTATCAAAAAATAAAATAAAATCAAGAACAATATCAATAATGAATCTAAAAGATCACAAATTGACATTAAAAAAATAGATGAAATGGTTGAAAGGCATACCCAAAGAGACTTCCTGGTAGGCTGGCCAATCAAGGCATACTGATAATCATCATCAAGGTACAAAACCCAGTAGTCCCCAACCACAGGGATGATGGGCAGGAATGGAGGGACATAAAATTTAACTTTGAGCTTAGCCTCATCACTGTTGGGATCAGCCTTGTATGCACTGCCCTCTATGTACCCTCTTTTCCCATCAGTCCAGGTCTCATTCAGCACATTCACAGTCCCATCCTCTCTCAGAGTGTATGTAGCCCTTGTGTTCACACCATTCTTGGGCTGAAACCTTGATGGGAATGAAGCTATCTCATACCACCGTCCCATGTACCTGTTTAGGTCCACACCCTTCACCACTTCCATCTCTTTGTTGGCCATAGTTGCTTGTGTTGTGTGTCACAGTTGTTGCAGAAGAGAGACACAGGGAGAGTTTTAATTTGAGCCCTTTTGCTTTCTGGGATTTTGAGGGTTGTTGCTGTTGTAGGCTGGTCACCTTTTCATAAGGTCGACGTCATCGATACGTGGAGGCCTATGAACCTTACGTCTGTGACTTGTACTAATATGGGTGTTTCTAGTACATTTGGGTCTTCTTCTTTTTCTTTTATTTATTGGATAAGAGTTTTCTGAAAATTCGTGATTATTTTTGACTTTTTTTTTTCTTTTTGGTAATTTAGGAAAGAGTCCCAGACTTGGTGAGTAAGTTTCTGTTTGGCTAAGAAACAACAAACGAAAAACTTGGTGATTAAGAAAAAACATGGGGCCGAATGTGTCATTGTGTCAATATCCAGATCAAGACTTTGAAGGTATTGAGAAAACCTGGGATTGGGCGTATGGAATTGGAACCTATGGATGGGCCGAAATCTGGCGTTTTGCGCTTTTTTTTTTTTTTTTTTTTTTGCAGGCGTTTCAGCTTTTCCCCGACAAGAGCATTGTTTATATACTGTTGAGCACTGTTTATATACTGTTCATGAGAAAAAAATATTAATAATAAGTTTTATTGTATTATTTATTTATTTAAATAATATTTTATTATAATATTTTTAATTTTTAATAAAATAAATTATATCCAACCGGATTAAGATTTTTTGATACTATAAAGGTCCCACGGGGAGCAGAATGGGAAAAGAGCGAAAATTTTGATAGTAACTTATTAGATGAGATTTTTGATACTATAAAAAGAGGATGATTAATATTATCCTATTCTAGACTATTCTTTGAGCATTAATCAGGTTTGTCGGCAACATGATGCCACACTGTTAAGATCTTTTTTTTATTTATTAATAATTATTTATATGAGTAGTTTATAAATTTTTTTGTAAAATAATTTGTATTTTTAGCATTATTCTTAGGAGTAATTCTATAGTCACAAACTGTAGGGGTAAAAGGCCCAATGCTAGGTTATGGGCCGCGGGCCTGTCCGAGGAGACCTGTACATCCGAGGACAACAAGTCTTGAGGAGTTTGCCTGGCCTAACTCGATTCTAATGCGTAAATCACGTGGAAGGATGATTGGTCCGAGATGATTTGCCTGTTTGGATATCAAGAGAGTATCTCAGATGAAAGCTCCAACATCGATCCTAACCTTCCCGGAGAATCCCCTGATTTATATGGACAAAAAGGACAGGTGGCAAAGATCAGATATTAGGCAATAGGCTGCCACCACCGCATTTATGATCCTGCAGCTAACATCATGGCCGCATTAATGGGAAAAGACACCTGAACAGTGACCTTCATTCTTTACAACTGCCAGGTGAAGACTCTAGATAGAGGCTGATGTGACAAGTATCAAAGAAAAAAAGCCCACCTAACTGGCGCAAGAGAAAAAAGGGACGTATAAAGGGGGCAAAGGAGGAAGGAGGGAGGGGAGGACCATCAGAAGAAGAAAAAGAGCAACAAAGAGAGGAGTAGAAAGTAAGAAGTGTTCATTGTACTAGTCTAAACATACTCCTCGGACTGTGCCGAGAGAAGAATCTTGTACCTATCTTGTATTTCATCAACGTAAATCTGATCGTAATTATACCTGGGCCATCAACCCATACATTTTCAATCAAGTATTCTCCAGCCTACTCTCTTTACAAATTTATTTCAAGGATACTGTACACAGCCGGGCCTCAATCTGTTCTGTTCGTAGGCCCAAATCGTAAATTTATGTCCTTACACAAACTATTTTACAATTTTTTTACAACAATTTTTTTTTTTTGAGAAACAAACACACCCAGGGAGAAGGAAAGAGGTTTTAAAACAAAGGCATACCACAACTCCACTCAAAAGTCATGGTAACTTTTAAAAGAGGGTGAGACAAGTTATATTACACACAACACTCTCTCTTAAGCAATGTGGGACAATTATCTATTCTTTTTTTTTTTTTTTTTTGAGAAACAAACACACACACACACAACATTTTTATAACTGTTGATGTAGCTAATTTTTTATTAGTTTTTATCTAAACCCACCATTAACATCATTTATTTATATACTAATAATCACTCACTACATTAACATTTTGTAAAAAAAATTTGTATCTCTAGCATTATGCACATTGGTTTAGGAATAAGAGTAATGCTAGAGATATAACCTTTTTGCAAAAAAATTTATAAACTGTTAATATGATGAGTGATATGGTAGGTCTAGATGAAAACCAATAAAAAATTAGCTATATCGACAGTTGTAAAAATATTATAAAATAACTTATGGCTGTAGCATTACTCAACCAATACATGGAAATTATGCTTACCTGTTTGAAATGCATCAACTTCGGGTTCTTTATTTCGTTCTTTTTGCCCAAGTTTCATTAAAACAACCAAACCACCTCAGGCCTCTCCCCAAACATAAAATATCATAACCTTATCCACCATATTGAGGGATAAGACTTACACACACAACAAATTCGGTGGGCCTTGTAACTGGCAAGGTGCCAACTAGTAGACAAAACATGCACAATAGATGAAGATGTTCACAAATTATTGACTGTTGTAGATAGCCATGAAATTATAAATAAACATGCACTATAAGGACACTTAGAGATATACTAATCTTCTTTCTTTTTCTTATAATTTCCATGCCACCTAATGTACTAGGTTTTTTTTTTTTTTTTTTTTGGAAAACCTGGTCTACTAGTTGATTCTATATTATTTGTCTTCATGCATCTCTCTTTAGAAATATAAGAGACGTCATTCTTTTTTTTTTTTTTGAGAAACAGAGACGTCATTCTTTGTAAAGAAGATATACTTTTTTTTTTCTTACCCCCATTGTTTTTTAGTTTTATGCTTAAAGCCTTAATCAACGCATTTTATTAAAGGGAAAACATAATGCATTTCATTAAAAAAAAAAAAAAAAACTCTTCTTATTTATAGGGACTATGTTCATGCTCCATTCAAAGCCTGTGTGCTATGTATTCAAGAGTTAGATCCTTTTGGATATACATCACTGTAAGTTTCTTTAAAAAAACATTCTTCTCTTTTTCCATATTTGTGTTAAAAATACTTAGTATTTAAAAAGAAAAAATTCTAAGCCTTGCATCATTGGGCTTTGCAATGAATAATGCCTAGTTAACTTATGTTTTTTTGTTGCATAGGCCCAAATAAATTGATTATATGTTTTTTTTTCCAAGGCCTACTATTATTTAAGCCCAAGTTTTTTTTTTTTTAATTTCATTTTCCCTTGGTTCCAATTTCCACTTATTGAAGCCCATTTATAATGTTTGCTCCCTTCCCTCATATGGACTTTGACCCTAGCGTCATTCTTTTTTAGCTTAGTTCATTTACATAGCTCTCATTCTGCTCACTTATGGACTCAAAATTTTTCTTTACATATTTATTTACTTCATTGGGCTTCCTTAGTGGGCTTGCCCATATTCTTGGGAGTGTTAGGGTTTCAAAAGTTCCCAAGGTTTGTATAGGTTTATTTTCACATACCTATGTCATACTCATGGTTTGACCCTTCCTTTAAAAGAGATTTTGGATATGCCTGAACTTATAGCATGACATGAACTTGTCGTTAGGTTTCTTTTTGTCTTTTGCTTCTTGTTTGTTTGTTTGTTTGTTTTTTCCCTTTATATTATGTTTACATCTATCATATGCATGGTTAACTCGGTAAACATGTGATACACAATATAAGCATTCCGATACAAGTGTAGTACTGATAGTCCTATCAGCAGTTAAATACCAGACAGCTGCTAGCTGAGCGTAGCAGTAGGCGATGCAAGAATTTCCATAATAGAGCAGAGAGAGAGAAAGAGAGAGAGAGAGAGATGTAATTTGCAATAGAACCAATAAAGATGTAAAGAAAAATGCTTCTTCATCTCAGATTGGATACAACCATGAACAGCAGCTTTTTATCTCGTGGTGTGCTTTATTCTGGCATTTTCTTGCATTGCTTCGCTACTGCTACTTTCAGCTAGCTAGCAACTCATAACCATTATATATGGTACAAAAGTTCTGAACTACAGGGAAATATTAACAAGCACCGTGCGCGATGCTTGTTAATGTTTCTTTTTTTTCTGTTTCACTTCAAAAAAAGAAAAAAAATTGTCAAAAAAAATTACTAAAAAAGATAAAAAAAATTGCCAAAATTTAAAAATTTTCAAAAACTAAAAAAAATACCTAAAAAGTTACACAAAGAGTATTATTAACGGGCACCTTACGGTGCCCGTTAACACAACCCATATGACTATATCACAAGTCTAAAAAGCCAAAGATGAGCAACGCAAGGGCAATCTCTCCTTTCAGAAAGAAGAGAGAGAAAGAGAAGAAACTAGAAAGTGAAAAAAAAAAAAAAAAAAAAAAGAACTGCTCCTTTTTCTCTTCTATTATTTCCACTCTTCACCATACTTGTAACATCAACAAGTTCATTGCCCCCAAATTCCAAGCTCTCAGTTTTCATCGAAGTAGTGTTTCTAAAAACACAAAAAGAACTCTGGGTGATACTCACATATAATCTGGTTGTTAAATACGCGATCTTGATTTTCTTTAAAGCAGAAATTAAACAACAGTCCTAGTACTTCTTAGTAATTAAAAAAGCATGAAATTATTAGTGTTAATAATGAAATACAAAAAGCACTTTTCTAGGTGTTACCCAAAGCACAAGATCACTATCTGGGTGTTCATCAAAATACCAAAAAAAAAAAAAATCTAAAAATTGTGATGTCAAAATTGTGATGTCATGGTTCTAGCTGTAATGAGTTTGTTTCAATGTATTTTTTTAACATAGATATTATATATGAGAATCAATGCCATTTGGAAAGGACTCTTACAAGTCTGCAGAGACATTGGGGTACTTAAATTCACAACAAGCATAGGCTGATTTTGCAGTTTTGATTAGGAGCTTGAAGCAAAATCTACCATATGAAGCATCCCCAGTTGTGGTCTTTGGTGGGTCTTATGGAGGAAGTAATAAGTTCAATTAAACTTCCCCACTTGACTTTGGATGATTTTGTTTATAACTAATTTTCTTTTAATCAAAGTGAAATGATGTGAAGTAGTGGGAGTTGCTTTCTTGATTTTGGAACATAGTATTCAGATGTCACTTTCAAAGGTTTTAATTAATTGGATGTGGATCACACTAGGTTTAGTAGTACTTTCAGCTTTCAGGTATTTTTGTCATTAATGGAACGACTATTAATGCCTTTCGTTGGTTGATATTAACTTGAAATATTATTGTTAGTCCATTTGGTAAATTTGTTTTATTTCTTCGCATTAATGAATTACTACTCTCTTCTAGTGTTGACAACCCGGTTTAGATTGAAATACCCGCACATGGCTATTGTAGCGTTGGCATCTTCAGCCCCTATTTCGCGTTTTTATGACATTATTCCACTGTCAAGCTTTTATGATGCTGTTACCTAGGACTTCATCTCTCCCTTCATGTTTGTTTGTGTGTCACATATGTTTGCGTGTTTGAGGATGAGAGTTTAGTTGGTTTGTTTTTTTTTTTTTTTGTTCTCCTCGTTTTGCTTATATTTACATTCTAATTGCACATGGCAAGATTCAAGCTTGAATTGCTTTGAAGTGATAAAAGGGAGCTGGGCAGAGTTGGAGGCACTGTCAGCGCAGAAAGAAGGCTTGACTGAACTAAGCAGAACTTTCAGAATTTGCAAGTTAAATTCATTATTTCACCCACAATTTTGGGTTGAGAACTATGTAAAGAGTTTGCTTTGAACTTATGGATGGTGAGAGAAAAAGCGCTAGTGTGCAACATGAACTGTCGAGGAGATTGACAATGATCAGAAAAATAATGCGACTTTGAGGCATGTTGAAAACATATTTAACATGAACTGCACTGCTAATCCTATAATTTGACTCATATAATAAAAGTATTTGGAATTCTTTCATTCAATCTCATGCATCATTTTGGTCATGGAGCTACAAAAGTTAAGAGAAGAGAATGCAAGTCCAGCAACGGTTGTGGGAGTCAGGATTTGTTGGCATAGTTGTTTACCTAAGCTAGTTTCTACTTGTGGAAATATTTATTACGTGTTATGTTGCAATTTCTCACGCTTACTCGAATTCATCTTCACCCGATATACTCAGCTTGGGACTAGTTATTGTCAGCTTTCATTTCAACGGCCATGGTGAATTACCTGTTAGAAACTGAAAACAATATGGACAGACATCCAAAGTGAGCATGTCCCTCTGTTTGCCTCAATCAGATTGTAACATCCACGAGTTATGAAGTAATAGTATAGACCTTTACTCTACTCCACTAAGTCCACTATCCTACTCAATATTAATGGAGTGGCATGTATATAAACACCAAGAGTGGTACCCATTGAACATGGTGAATTATTTCTGCATTTCTTATAGTGTTTACAAAGTGTTGTGAGGCTTTTAGGTTGTGGGTTATGTTTGCATCACTCTAGAAGTATACAACACCGTCGGAGAAACATTTTTGATCTGTAGGTTACACAAATTGGAATTCAAAACGTATTTGGATAGCTAGTCTGCGTGGAGGCTGGCTCTAGACAGCGTAGAACAATCTCAAAGTTTCTGTGTGATCATCGGTTTAGGCCAAAAGAGGTATACCGAAAAACCGATTACTTATATTCTGTTGCAAGTTTCTATTTCTAACATTACCCAACGGAAGCCAATTTTCCGAAGCCACTACCTACCGATCCTGGGACTAGTATGCACTATGCATACAACTCAAATTTCAAAATTTTAAAATTCAAGGATCTATTGATGATTTTATTTTCCTTTCTTTTTTCTTTTGGCCATGAAGATGTGCAATATTCCCGTGCCTTGGACAAAAGCATTAGCCCAATAATATATATAAGAATATAACTAGTGTTTTGACAAAAAAATTATGATGAAAAAAAAGAAAAATATTAAAATAATGATATATAGTCTTTTATTAGGCTGAAAGAAGTTTTTAGTAATTTTTCTTAAGATAGCCATTTAAAAACTTAAATAGAAAATTAGGGATTTTTTAATTTTTGGGAATGGGTTGAAGGCTTTTTTTTTTTTTTTTTTTTGATACCAAAGGAAACATATCATAAAGAGAAATAAAACCAATACACAAAAGGACAACAGGCAAAGTACAAAAAAGGACATGAGGCCATTACATAGTTTGGATTTAGCCTGCACCTATGAACAGGGAAACAAGTGGTGATATAGGCTAAATCAGATACATGGTCAACTACATATCTAGGAACAAAAAGGAAATCTATGAGCATTCCTTGATTACGAAGATAGGTTATATCTGCAAACAAAGTCTTCTGCTGTTGACTTGATTGTCTAAACTTTTTGTAAACTTGTGTGAGATCCTTACAACAATTCAAAATAAGCAGTCTGTTGTAACCCAGCTCCAAAGCCTTTAGCATTGATTCTCCAATAGCATCCTGAAAAGAAAGGCAATAGGTCTTCCTACCACAACTAGCCCCTCCTTTGAACAAGCTTCTTCCATCCATTATTGTTGCCTCAAGCGCATAGCCACCCCTTTTGGTTCTCCTATTGATAGAAGCTGCCAATCTTGGTTTGTGGATTGCTACTAAGTTTGTTGTCTGCACTTGGAGCTTTGACTTTAATTGTTGTTAAAAGCTTCCTGAAACCTACATAAAAGAGATTGGGAGGTTAGAAGAACTTCCATTGGGTTGGGATCCTTCCCTTGATGAAGAACCAGATTTCTATGGTTCCAAATGGACCAAAGAGTTGTGAACAAAGATTGCAATATTCCCATTCTAGAAGGATCACTAGGATCATTCTGTCTAACACAAACTCCATCCATTGTTTGATTGACAGGTTGAAGGAATCAGAAGTTCTTATCTCCAAATTTGAACTATGCCATACAGCCCGAGTAAAGTGACATTTCAAAAAAAGGTGGTTAAGTGATTCCTCTTCCTCATTGCATAAGAGACATTTGCTTGACATAGTGATGCCTTTATTGACTAGGACCTCAAAGACTGGCAAACTACCATGAAGTAATTTTCAAATGAAGTTTAGGATTTTGAGAGGTAGTTTAACTTTCCAAATTCTTTCCCAGACCCCCTTTCCAATACCAAAGTATCTTTGGTTCTATGAGGAATTAGGGTATTGATCTTTGAGAAGCAATTGATATGCATCCTTAACCTTATATAATCTCCTGAACTTGAATGTTTCCAAATGAGCTTGTCAGCCATATTAGGTAGTCTAGATATAGGAAGAAGCGGAATCTCCTTAGCTACCTGTGGGTGATAAATCTTCCTAATTGAATCCACCTTCCATGACTTATTCTCTGATCAATAAGGTCATCAATTAAACCATTGGACAGATTGTTTTCCCTCAGAATAAAATATGGGACATGGTACCAGTCCGGACGAGTTAGTGGAATTTGGCGCCCACTACCAATCAGCTATTTGCCTTGATGTAAGGCAGGATTTTTAGAAACCACAATATTCTTCCAAATCCAAGAGTGGTTTGGTTTAGGTTTATAATCTCTTAAGGAAATGGAAGAACAGTATTTTGATTGAAAGGTTTTGGCTAAAAGAGAGTTGGGATTATGCTGGATTCTCCATAATTGTTTTGCAATCATAGCTTGGTTGACCAAACTGAATTTTTTCAATCCAAGCCCTCCCCTGCTTTTAAGTTGGCGGATTTTATACCAGTTAATGAGATGAAGCTTCCTATCACCTAGATCATGACCCCACCAGAAAGCCTTAGTAATGGCATCAAGTTTGTTACAAGTAGTTTCAGGAATTTTAAGACAAGGCATGGCTTGAAGAACAGAAGCAATTAAGGTAGCTCTACCAGTTTGGGATAAGAGTTAGGCTTTCCAACCTTGAAGTTTGCCTTGAACTCTATCAATAATATCCTAAAAATCCTCTACCCTTTTTCTCCTGAGCTTGAAATTGATTCCTAGGTATTTGGTTGGATGTTGTACAAGATTAACTTTGAGTGAGGAGGCAGTAGCTTCCTGGACCTCTTGAGGAGTGTTAGGAGAGCAACAAAGGTCAGATTTGTTGAATTTTATTGCTTGTCCAGACAAGGAACAATACCACAAAATAGTCTCCCTAAGATTGGATACAAATTTGTTGTCAATTTGGAAAAAGAAAAAGGAATCATCAGCAAATAAAAGGTGTGTAAATGACAGACCATTCCTACCCACATAGATTCCTTTAATGTTCCCAAGATTTTCCTCCCTTAAAAGAGCAAGAGAGAGAATATTTGCACAAAAAAGAAAAAGATAAGGTGAAAGGGGGTCACCTTGCCTAAGACCTCTAGAAGCGTTAAAGAAATAAGAGGGACTTCCATTAATCAGTAAAGCCTAAGACCTCTAGAAGGGTTGAAGGGCTGAACCCTTGAAGGAATCATTGAATTATTGAAAAGGTTTTTTGTTTTTTGTTTTTGAAAGGCTAAAAAAATGGCATTTTTTAGATTATTTTGTTGTTGTTCAACTTAATCTTGTTGGTGTTTAGAATATTTTTACTATTATTTGGACAAATTTTTGTTGTTAATATTTGAGGTTTTTACTTTTATTTAAAGGGTTAGAGATTATATTTGAGGTCCAGGTGGGCATCTTATGCCAAGGAGTGTTCAATATTTTATTTGAGGATAGACAAAATAAGCAGTTTAAAAAGAATTATCTAGACTATATTTTAAGAAATCATTCAATGTTATGAACACCCCAAACAAGCTGTGGCATTGCCACTAATTTAGGTTCCACTTTGGTTTCGGGAAAGTTTTCTATCATTAACCCTAAAAACAAACTTTAAAATATAAAATGGAATAAACATAATTAAAAAAAGATTTTAGAAAAGTGTACATAATCAAATTTGAGAGATAATTACAATATGCTGCTAATCCCGCAACTTGAACCATTTTCCCCCTAGACCCCCAAACACTTTGTGCATAGGGAGGTGCTAATTCAACTACAAGACCTTTGACAACTTATTCTTATAAAGTGAATGACTAAATTGACAAATAATAATAATAATAATAATAATAATAATAATAATAATAATAATAACTTATGCACTAATTTCACAATTGAAGTAAATATAAAAGACTGATAAACCATTTTTTTTCATTAACAAACTTATCCTACACTTTGCTCTTACTAGAATTATCGCATTTCTTTCATGTACTAGTTAAAAAATGTTGTTTGATCAACATGGCAAGTGGTCAAATGGCCAGATTTGGGCCAATAACACTTTGATCTTGGGTTCACGACTCTCTGATTTTCATTAATGAGTTCGTTGGTGTCCATCTCCATTTATGTTGTCTTAAACACCCACCCTCCCCCCAACCCTTTTTTTCTACCAAAAAAGAAAAAAGAAAAAACAAGTTGTTTGAATTACCTTATTTCTTTTATGTACTAATTAAAAAATGTTGTTTGATCAATGTGGCAGGTGGTCTAATGGCCAGATTTTGGGCCAATAAGACTTTGATCTTAGGTTCAAGTCTTCCTTATCTTCATTAATGAGTTCGTTGGTGTCCATTTTCCTTTGTGTTGCATTGAGCACTCATCCTTCCCCATACCCTTTTTTTTCTACCAAAAAAGAAAAAAAAAAGATTAAAAAAAAACTAAAACGAAATCTTATTCTTTTTTAAAAGTAAAAAAGAAATTTTATTTTTATAACCTATTCAAAAAAAAAATGTTATTTTTATAACATTTTTACGTTAAATTCTAATTGTAAGTTGCTACTAACGGTTATTGGTAGATTAAAAGGAAATTTCAATGACAAATCTAAATTAGAATCAATAATATCTTAATTATATATAATTTATTGTAAAATTATTAGAATAGAAATATTGTGAATAACTGAATATTGCTTAAAACTAAAAAGAAATTAAAAAAAAAAAAAGAACAACCTTTGTCAAACACGTCGGCTCAAATCTCTTACACAAGAAACTTCTCAACAAAAACAAAGGGGAAGTCCAATGGTCTAAAAGAATAAACAGAAAAATTAACAAGTATGTCAAGGACAAAGGGTATGTCCAATGGTCAAAAAGAATAAACAGAAAAATTAACAAATATGTTAATTAAGGACAAAGGGTAAGTCCAATGGTCAAAAAGAATAAACAGAAAAATTAACAAATATTTTAAGAAAATTTTTATAAGAAAATAAGAAAATAATTAATTTTTTTAATAAAAATAGTATAAAAACTTTCCTAAAATAGTAATTTGACAAATGCCTTAAATAACCGTTACTAGACCAAAAAATAAATAAATTGGAATTCGTAGATTGGGATCCAACAAATAACCCAATTACGAAATCTAGTTCACATTTTAGATCAGAATATCAGGAGAAAAACTGGTATGCTAAAATTTTACAGCTTCTCGATGTGAAGACACCGACTTCTTCAAATTTCAAGAAAAAAAAAGTGCATATTAAAAACATGAAAACGAGTATGCATTCATAGAACTTAACCAGTACTGCATTGGATCTCACTCTCTCTCACACACACAGACACACAGAGACAGAGACACAGACAGAGACACACAAGTCACACAGAGAGAAATGTCAAGGCGATCTACCGCATGCTTGAGGTGTTGTCTGGTTGTGTTTGCAGTAGTATCAGCTTTAGCAGTGTGTGGTCCGGCTCTGTATTGGAGATTGAAGGAGAGTTTAAAGCTTGGTGGCTCTTCCAAACCTTCTTGTCCTCTTTGCACGTGTGAATGCCCTCCTCCTCTCTCCCTTCTCAAGATTGCTCCTGGTATAAACACCCTTCTCTTCTCTTTCTATCTGGGTTTTTTGATTTGTGTGCTTTTGTTTCTTGGATGCTGTAAATTTCTGATTTTTGATTGATTATATGTTGATTCGAGGGAAATTAAGCAATACCCAGATCATGAATTTGTGTTGTTGATTCGATGTGGTGGCTGATTTAGTGAATTACTTTGAGAAACTGAAACCCAATTCAGGTTTGGATTTGTTTTACTACTCTGTTTTGATTATGAGCTGAATTGTATGAGATTATGAGGGTGCCCAATTCGTCGATTTGGAATCTGATCTTTCCTGCTTGGCCTTTTAGAACAGTTAAATTCTAGTTCAGGCTTAGATTTATAGTGAAACTAAGAGTTACTTTATTTTTGCCATTTCGAGATTTTTTATTTGGAGTAATTTCTAGTTTTGGATTCTAATTTGTGAACTTTTTATTTCTATTTGGGTTTAACTAACTTATTGAAATAAAAGGTAACCCATTTCAGTTTCTGGGTGTTATATGTATATTGAATGGAACTAAACGGAGCCCACTTTGTGTTTGAGATCTCCACTTGATGGTTTTAAATTTCTTCTTTGATCCCATAGATGTGCCCATCCATCTGTAGGAAAGTCATGAAGATCTGACCTTGTCTTATTTTACACTCTATTCACATGACAGACTTTTTTCCCACCTTGATTTTTTCCATAAAACTACTGCTATTTAGCATATCTTAAGAGGAACTGCAAGTCTGCAACCAAGCTTTATTTGGGCTCTATGAAGTCCTTTCTAGATCTGAGTTCACACATGATCATGCACTCAGTTTTTGTGGCAGGAAAATTTATTATTGCCTTTATTAAGAAGCCTCTAGCCTTTTACTAGTGGTGACTTAAATAACCATCTTTTTAACTCCATTGGTGCTTAGAAATGTCTGAATATGGAATGGTTAATTGACCAACCATAAGATGGCTAGTCAAACACCATACCAATATCGATGTTCACCCACCCCCATGCCTAGAAATGAGAAAAGAAAAGAGGTAAATGGAAATCTGCATGAAACTGTTTCTCTTAAACAATCCAAGTAGAATTTTGACACAGGACAAGACCGAAACTGATGCAGCACCAAAATTGAAGAATAGAAAAATAAAATAATATTGGAATCAACACGTAGGCTTGAATGGAATTGGCACCAAGTAAGAAAAAAAAAAAAAAAAAAAAAAAAAAACCTAGGAATCTGCACCTGGGATTGCTTGGAATCAGTACCAAGCTATTGAAGGAAAAACTCCAACAATAAGTTTCATTACTCAAGCAAACTGTAAAACAATACTTAACCCTGTTCTTTAAAATATAGTAAGAAAATGAATTAAATTCCTATACCAAGTAAGAAAATTAACTAATTCTACAAACATATTTTAAGAAAAGAAATTAAATTCTTAAATCAAGTAAGAAAAGAAAATACTTTAAATTCCTAAACCAAGTACTTAGAAAGATAGAATATCATTGCATGAACATAACATTAAGTTACGAATGTAATTCCTGTGCTCCTATGAACAACAGTTCTCTGCCTTACTATATTTAGAATTGTGGTTGATAAAATAAATACTAGAAATTAATTGATTAGGCCTTAGGCCCAACTGAAAGCAAGCTCCATCCTTAAGTCCACTGGTTAGGCTATTTTCTTCCTACGTCTACATCTATAATTTTGAGTAATTGGGGACATGTACCTTGCATCCACCCCAGAAGTTTTGCAAGTTGCGTTATTTCATTATATTTGTTTACACTGGTAGTATGAATATGATACCTTCACAGATATTTGGCACGTTGTACTTAAGTATGGTGGTAAGTTGGTGTCATTAATGAGGTATAGATTTCTATAGACTTGCCGTTTGACATGGTGATTCAACCACTGTTGCAATTGATCCTAGAAACTCAAGAATGAATTTGAGAACATAGGAAGCATTTCAAGTTAGAATGAAAATAGAACAGAGATCTTATGTGTTTGTTATGTCAGTTAGCAAAACTCTTATTTTATCATGAATAATTTTGGACTTGGTCAAATTAGGGCACATATGTGGCTTCACAATACTTGATAAATCTTGTTCTGGAGATCTACAATAAGTTGAGAAGTGCTGTCCAGTGCTGTTGTACCAATGATCTTTCCTTTTGTTTGGTTCAAATTATGGCACCACAGCTGGAGTATACAAGAACACCATTATAATGAGAGAGGAACCCAAAAACCCTATTCATGTTATACATATGAACCCTACTTTTCCACTGATATGGTTGCCATGCTCATCCTGTGACCTTGACCTTAATGGTTGTGAGTCAGGGGGATACATTTTTTATATAAGGATTTACTGTACATATGTGTTTTGAAAAGTTTTGTTGACTGATTTGTGTCAACCAGTATTTTCCCAAACTATTTATATCATTCAGTAATTAAAACAATGTTCATAGTTATTTGGTGTGATTCAGACTGTCCCATCCTTTCCTTCAAATTTTGGTATTTGTATGCTTTCATTTGTAAATAGTGGAATAGGGTTATTACCCAGATCTGGTCCCACCTAAGTGGATCCTATCTAGGTGCTTTCATAGTGAGTAAATATAAAATTGGAATTGATCTGCCTGAAATACTTGTTTCAGCTGAGCCCATATGTGATCTCATGATTTTTATGTCTCTTTTGACATATGACTGTGACTTGTAGTTAGGCCTCTTTGTGCTTGGTGATGCTTCTCATTGTTGTCAATCTCTGATGTTAAACTTAAAAAGAATTAACTGGCTATTTTTCTGGATGTTAAGGAAATGTCATTGGCCAATCTGTCTATTACCGTCCAGCTATTATGATGATGAAAGCACAAGGGTGGGCTGAAAGAATAAAAAAAATCCAAATGTTTGCTATTAGAAGATATGAAGATAACCATTTGTTTGGTAAAAGTTATTTATAGATTTTGTGGTTTACCTATAGTTTATCCGGAAGGTTTTCTACATGCTTCTATATTCCATCTCGTACATCTGTTTTCATGCATTATTTTGGATTTAGTCGTATGCAGCCTTTTTATTCCTGGTTTTGCACAAATGAATTTGGCTATTGAAATTGCATGTAGACCTGGAATGTCCATTATTGATTTCCTTATCTTTTCTACTTTATTTCTTGTTACACAGACCCTCTTTTGAATTTCAAAATTCCAATTTTGCTCTAATCTGAAATAAATTATGGTATATATACTAATATTGGCCATCTCTGGGCTTTTTCAATTCTCTTGCAGGGCTAGCCAATCTCTCTGTCACAGGTTAGAGTTCATCCTCCTGACTCAATTTGGTGAAGAAATTACCATGTTAACATAGTTTGCATTCATCTATGTTCTGTTAATTTAGTAAAGAAATTCCTATGCTACTCAATATTCATCACGTTCATCTTCATTCTGTTGAAAATGAAAAATTTATACTGAAGAATCAAAGTCCATCTTTTATATTTCTTTCTGTGCTTCTTTCCTTTAAAAGGAATTGTGGCTTGTCTATTTTCTCTGGTTTTATAAACTTTTTGTGCATATGTTTGGACCATGCATACTACGTCTTTTCCACTGTCCACCCACAGATTAGATTGCATTTTTATTTTCTAGGTTGAAAATGTGGATATAACATGAGAACCATGTTCTTTCTAAGTTTTGTCAACACTGAGTTGGCTTGTATTGATAAAAGATTTTAACTAATATGTTCTTGAAAATTTGCATTTCTAGTACATTTAATATTTTGTTAGGAACTAGTGTTGCCATAAAGTTGATTTTGCCAACTATGGAGCTCCAACCTTTCCATGTCCATTTAGCTCTTTGCCAAATGGCCCTTTTGTCTTGGCTCTTACTCAATCGTTCCCTTTCATCAGTTGATTCTTCATGCTATTTCTTTAAAAAGTATAAAATCTGAAGTACCTTTTTATAACATACCTTAAATTATGCCACAATCAGAATAAAAATTTTAGGGAATTCTTCTGGTTGTTGGCCTGTTGGGGCCTAATTTATAACCTTTGCATGAGGATCAATTTAGGTTTTTGTCATGACATTCTTAGCCACCAAATGCTTCCTGCTTCTACCATCTGGAAAGTCTAAACTCTTGCTTTGCCCTATGGTTCATTTTCTAGTTATTTGCTCATTTATGTGATGTTCATTGTGCTGATGAACAGATTGTGGAGGTAATGACCCGGATCTCAAGCAGGAGATGGAGAAGCAATTTGTGGACCTTCTAACGGAGGAGTTGAAACTGCAAGAGGCTGTTTCTGAGGAGCGTGTTCGCCATATGAACATTACCTTTGCTGAAGCTAAAAGGGCGGCTTCCCAGTACCAGAGGGAGGCAGAAAAATGCAATGCTGCCACTGAAACCTGTGAGGAGGCCAGAGAGCGGTCTGAGGCACTGCTCATCAAGGAGAGAAAGGTGACTTCATTGTGGGAGCGTAGAGCCCGTCAAATGGGTTGGGAAGGGGAATAGGACTGTCAAATTTGGTATAATCTTTTCAGATGAAGTAGTGAATTGTTCTATCCGTGGTTATTATACAAGCAGGCAAGCAAAGTGCTAGTTGACACCTTGTTGAGGCAGATACTCTCTCTCTCAGATGTCATGTATGCCAATCATTAGATTATAAATGATGTTGTAATGGATCTCTCAGCTCTACCATTTACTACTACATGCAGATATGATATATCTGGTAATGCATTACTTGTTACAAGTATTTCCTTGCTGGTTATGAACACAATTTCAGATTGTTTGTCATGTGTATGTAATTTCAGCTGATATTTAACCAGTTCAACCAAATTGGCTTCCACTTTGAGAACTTGATGTTTAAATATCAGATGCATACAGAATTATGAATTTTTTTATCAGGCAGAAGAATGATGACTTCCATCATCAATTAGGTAAACTATTTTTCTTTAAAATCCTTTATATTGAATATGTGTGACACAATAATCACATCTATCATCCTGTCCTTACCCATACGAAACTTTCACAGAAGTCTCATGAATATTTAAGTCTGAGAAGCCTTTAAATATTATTATCATTATACTTACTTGAATGTATATCAAATTAAGCTTTCTCAAATATTGATGCTGATGATTTGTTCAATGAGGCTCTAAGAGTGACATTGACCAAATTTCTAGCACCATATGTTTAGTGTCTGTTTGGTATTGCTATTAGAGGTAGAGCTTTAATAGTAGAGATTTTGCAGTATAGAGCTTTAACCGAAAAGCTCTTATTAGCGTTAATCGTATTGAACAATGTTTTTAAAATTCAGAATTTATAAAACATGAATATTGAATTGTAGAGTTTTTTTAACTTAAGCTTTTTAGTTTGAACGACCACTTCAAAACTCTTTAGCTTTTTGGAAACTGTCAAATGTTTGGCAATTCAAATTGTACTAAAAACAGAACAGTTTGAGGCTCTTAAAGCACTTTTGTGATCGGACCCGGACTAACATCCAAGGCCAATGATACATTTTCATACTATCCAAACAGGAACTGAACTATGATATCCTAAGCCAAACACTAACGTCAAGAAATCAGATACGTGGGGTCGTTACTGTCGGTCGGAACTCAACTAAACTGTCAGCCATTTGACTTTCTTTTTAGGAACAAGACAGTCAAAATATATCAAAGCAAATAGGTTCTTACATGACTCTCATGAGTCCCACAAAAAGAAACCAAAAAACGCGGTTTCAACTTTCAACGTAACATGCACTCACACGATGCAATACACACTAATACAGCTGTGATCTTCAATTATATACCATCCTTACACGCACATATATAATTTAAATATATATGCTTCAATTTTTTTATATAATAAAATAATGATAAAAACCTTTATTTAGATCTATCTTTTTTTGACTCAATCAATAGATCTTTCATTCACTACCCAGATCCAGAAATTTCCATAAAAGCAGCTATTGTTTTTTGGATTCGATATTTGAGGCTTAGAGTTGGTGCTGTTGCTTCTTCTGTGAAGCTTCTTAACAAACAAACTAACAATCTTATTGGGTTTCTAAATTTGGAAATTATAGCAAAAGCATTGCTTGGATTGGATAAGTTTTCATATATGGAAAGCTCAAGAAGCAATAGAGTGGACAAGAGAGGGTGTGAGCAGGATGTGGAGGATGATGTAGAGCACGTGCCTGGATCGAAGAAGCCAAAGTTGCCTGCTTTAGCGAGGTTTGTTCCGTATAATTTTTACATTGAGTAATGAATATATTTGGTTTTTGTTGATGGGTGCTTTTGTTTTATTTTTAAAAATGGTTAAAGTTTTCTGCTTTTGCTTTTGGATAGTCTTTGTGCACATAGGCTCTGGAATAGTTTTATGGATTTGAATCAGTTTCTCCATTAATACTAGTATAATCTGATGCCATTTTCACATTAGAAAGTTTGTTGTGCACATACTTTAGAATGTCTTTTCCCGGAATAAAAATCCTTTATTCGAATCTATTATTCCACTTTATACTCCACCAATCATGATCGGTCTCTTGCCATTGCAATTTGAAATTACTCAAATATGAACTCAATCACATGATAGTATATAGGAAACATTGGATAGTTCTTCAAAATATAAACTTTTTTTTTTTTTTGAGAAACTTATACTAAATACTTGATAAGCAAGAAAAGGATGGTTAAATTTACTACTGACCCTTGTTTCTTAGATAGTATGGAATTAATAGATGGCTATTAATAAGAGGTGAGGCAATGGGGGTATAACTTTGTATGTATGTACTAAAGGTTTTGATTTCCTTAAACTTCTCCAGAAATTTGATCAACAGTATAGTTCAATATCACATGGTATTTCTTTTTTTTCTTTTTTTCTTTTTACATTTTTGCTTAACGTTCTTTATGCAAGTTTTCAGTTTCAGTTTTGTGAGTCCACTTCAATGATTGTACAGTTCAATCTATGTGCAGTGTAATTGTGGAAGCTTTGAAGGTGGATAGTCTGCAAAGACTTTGCTCATCTTTGGAGCCTCTTCTTCGCAGAATTGTAAGTCGTACAGTTACTTTTCCCAAGTGAGTTACTGCAAAATTGGAGAATCATTCTTTTATTCTGACCAACCCTCTTTCAGCTGATAACAATTGCTGAGTTTTGGATAATTTTCCTTGCTCAACAATAGAATATGTGTATTGGTTCAGTTTGTGGAAATGATTATACTTCATTTTGTTATCTTAAAATGTTCATATCTTGAAAATTACTTTTACTTTTAAGTTTTGCAAATGACAATTCATAACAATAGATAACTAATGTGGCTCTTTTACTACTTTTTGAAGTCCACCTACAAAATAGTGAAATCATATTACTTTATTACTATCATCCATTATGCATTCACATGTATAGAACATATTGCATCTTTTCTATAGGCTTTTGAATATATCTATATATATATATATATATATATTAATCAGTAGCAAAGCATAAATTCATCGAGATCTTCTATTGTTAATTCTGCCATTTTCATTAATAACAGGTCAGCGAAGAAGTGGAGCGTGCCTTGACAAAGTTAGGCCAATCTGATCTGCCTGGAAGGTGAGTTCCAACATTAATATTAGATGCTGGCAATCAGCATCCCTTTTTCATTTTCAGCCAGAGATCTTTATGATGCTGACAAAAGATTAAAGACAAATGACAATATTTTTGCAGCATTAAGTAATCCTTTTTGGTATGAGGCATACTGACTTGATTAGAGAGTCTGCTACTTCTAATGAGTCTCCTTAGGAATATATCTTTAAGAAATATTAAACATCAAAGTTAACATAATTCCCAAGCTGTTGTAGACTTGTAGTTCATAGAATGTTTATCTTTAAGGTTAAATGAAGTGGCAAAGTGAGATTCTAGATATGCCTTTTCAGGGAACGATTGGTGAAGAACATTATATTACATAAAAAAGGAGGATGTTGTACACCCCAGGGGAAATGTAATTTCAAAGGCAATAAAATTTTCTTGGAACTTCTGTGGTTTAGCATATAAAGTGGTTATGCAAATAAAGCATGGAACGTGCTTTAATAATTTTTTTCCTATAGTTATATCCTAGAAGATGATGTAAGCGGTCATGGTTGAGTTTCTATGCAAAAATGGTAACATATGAAGAAATTTATTATTCTGTCACACAAACAGACTTGTAGAGATGGAGGATGTCAATGGATAAAAGAGCGTCTCATTCTTTTATTTCCTTTATGTGGACTTAATTGACCTTATTGTGGTCTTCGTGAGTCTGGACACAGGTTTATGAAATACTAGTTCTTGTATGAACTTCTAAATGCATTCTAGCTAACCCTAGTAGGCAATGAGATGGAATTGAATGTTTCCTTGATAATTGCATGTGGCTTAATTAAAGCAGACATAATTAGGACTCAAAATGGAGTTTGAGTTTCTTCATTGCATATATGAACCACCAGATTAAGAATAAATAGTAAAGTTGTAACAGATTGCTGCCTAGTTTCTGTCTTAATTATCATGATCAACAGATTATAGACTAACAATTAAATTTTCATCTATAATAGGTCTCCACCTCCAAGAATACAAGGCCCAGATGGAAAATGTCTGCAACTTCATTTCCAAACAAGAATGCCACCTCACCTATTCACAGGCGGAAAGGTTGAGGGAGAGCAAGGAGCAGCAATCCATGTTGTGTTGCTAGATCTAAATACAGGCAGTGTTGTGCAAACTGGACTAGAATCAGCAGCCAAATTGAATGTTGTGGTGCTTGAAGGAGACTTCAATGAGGAAGCCGATGAAGATTGGGATAAAGAGCACTTTGAAAGCCATGAGGTTAAGGAACGTGAGGGGAAAAGACCACTTTTGACTGGGGATCTACAGGTGATCCTCAAGGAAGGAATTGGAACTCTTGGAGATCTCACTTTCACTGACAACTCTAGCTGGATAAGGAGCAGGAAGTTCAGGCTTGGTGTTAAGGTTGCCCCTGGATATTGTGAGGAAATTCGCGTTCGTGAGGCTAAAACAGAAGCTTTTGCTGTAAAAGATCATAGGGGTGAATGTGAGTTTTCAGAATGTTGCTACTGTTTCTTATGATAGAACAATTTGCATTATAGTAGCTAGTAAGAATATCAAGCAAAAAGAAAAAGTTGCTAGTAAGAATAGAGGGTAAGCCTTTTTTTTTCCTTCCTTTTCATGAATAGGCATAGAAGTTTTTCCAATTGCATGCATGAGTGTAACTTTATATGAGTTTTTCTACGGTACTTTTTTCTACAATCATTACTATAATAGGTGCCATGAAGCAATTCAGTCAAATTGCTCATGACCCTCACTCTGGTGAAAAAAGGCATTCTTTTCTGATATAATCTGCCAACGTGGCTGGTAAAGGCTTTTTATTATAGAAGCTTGAGATTCAAACATCACCTTATATTGTCATTTTCAAATGCAAATTACTATAGGATGACTTTGAGCGCATGCAGTTAAGAGTACAGAATTTCTGCAGATTGTTTGGTTAAGATACCAACCATCAGAATTTCTTGGATACAGCATCCTTTTTTTTGGGTGTCTATTCAGCTCATTTTCTGTGAGTTGGATGGTGTTAGTCCTAGGTCAATTCATATGTATAGGCTCTTTAGATATAAAATTTTGTGAAATTCAAATTATTTCCTGTAATTGCAGTATACAAAAAACATTACCCTCCAGTGTTGCATGACGAAGTTTGGAGATTGGATAGAATAGCAAAGGATGGAGCACTGCACAAAAAGTTGATTAAGGCTGACATTGTGACTGTTGAAGATTTCCTTCGCGTTCTTGTTAAGGATGCACAAAGATTAAGAAGTGTAAGGATTTCTTCTGTTTTAATCCATTCACGAACACCTTTCTCTTTTCTATTTATTCATATTCTTTCCTTGAGTTCAATTTTTTTATTATTTTCTGCTCTTAATTTGTTGTTCATGATATAGATCCTTGGGAGCGGAATGTCCAACAGGATGTGGGAGAACACAGTGGAGCATGCAAAGACATGTGTCTTGGGCGGGAAGCTTTATGTTTACTATGCTGATGAGACTCATGGCACTGGTGTTGTTTTCAACCATATTTATGAGCTCAATGGCCTTATTGCTGAAGGACAGTTCCTCTCTCTCGAGTCACTTTCCCATAGCCAAAAGGTTAGATACTTATTACTTGGGAACGTTGTTCACCAAGACTAATCTATTAATCTAGCCAGATTTACTTTATGGTTTTAAAAATATCTGCACACATAGTTTTTTGAAAGGCAGTACTAAAGTTATAGAACTAGATAATTACAAAACTACATTAAAATACTACTTGGATGTTTATACATCAAACCCTCACGAAAAAGAAAGGCATCAAATAGTTAAGAACAATTAAGGCACAGAATCTGCTAAGGTCACAGGAAGTGTGGCAAACAGCTGTAAATTTTTATTATAGATTGAGATTAATAATATATATGTTTTTTGATAAGTAAGATTAATAATATAATGAATTATAATGATTATTGATTTTCTCCACACTTGGTGTTCTGCGAATAGGACTAATTTTGCAGTCATAAATCATAGCTACTCCTCTGGCTTAAGGGATTGCGCAAACTGAATAAGAGCAGCTTGGCTGTTCTGCTTCTGTGCTTGATTTTTTGAAATATTTTTTTCGGTGGTTGAACTATTGCAGCCTTTGATGACAAAACATCTTTTTTTTTTCTAGTTCGATAAGCATTCATTTGATACTTGTCTCTTTAGTAAATCTGCTCATTCATTTGAAACTTCAAACAGATTTCAGTGGATACCTGGGTGAAGAGAGCTTATGATAATTGGCATCATGTTATAGAATATGACAGCAAAGTCTTAAACCCCCTTGCAAGTACTAAGAAGGGGATGAGAGCCTCAGCTGCACCTATAGCTGATCACAACTATGCCACAGATCACATTATAACAAATGTTCAAAACAGGCAGCAGTATATCTCTGAACTGGGCACACAATGCCAATATAACCACCAATCAGTCCCACAATTAATTGAATTTCCATTTGTGAGGTCCGATCAAATGGCAGTTATGACATTGAATAACCCACAAGCAGCATTATCAGGCAGCACAGATTACATGTCAGTTGGGACTCCTGCAGATATTTCAGGAGATTGGTCTCAACAAAGAATTGGGCAGGGATCAGGAGACCCTTTTGCTGAGGAAATCCGGTTGAGGAGTTCAGAGATGTTGGAGACTGATGATATGCAAAGACTGCTAAAGACATTTAGTATGGGAGTTGGTGTTGGAATGGGGGCTGGTTTTACTCATCCTGATGAGGCTTGTTTCTCTTATGTTCAATATGAGCCTCAGATGGATAGGAAATTTGGACATGAGCGTGGCCGAAGCTCAGGGAAAGCAGTTGTTGGATGGCTTAAACTTAAAGCCGCTTTAAGGTGGGGTATATTTATAAGGAAGAGAGCTGCAGAAAGGAGAGCTCAGCTTACTGAGTTAGTTTGACTTAATTGCTTGGATCTATTTTAGTCTCAGGTTTTAGTGAGATCATATAAATTGATGCCTTGACATTGAACCATATGATTGGCCAGAAGATGGAGATAATGAAATGAAAAATTGGAATTTAATGTATTAGGATTGCAGGGCTATGCATGCTTTCGGTTATCCTTGTGACTTCTTGACCCTCGAGTGTACATGAAAAGAGATGAAAACGAATAGTCATGTATCACTTTTCCTGATGTTTTTCACCTCAATTTACCTGTTCCAAACATCTTTCTTTTCTTTTCCTTCCCTGATGAATTTCCACATTATGTCCTTTATTTCATCTGTTTGTGATATTACTATTTCTTTTCTCCATTGTCATTCACGATGTTAGATTTATTCAATCAAATTTTTTTTTTTTTGTGTGCAACCCAAAAGCCACGGACTCTTATTTCAAATAGGATTAGTTCTTTTGCTTTCCTAGGAGTTCACTGACTCCTAATTCTACTTGAAGTAGAATTCTTGATACAAGCCCATTGAATGCGCTATCACGTGGGCTAGACCCACAACACATAGATCTTAGATGAATATTTTTTTTTACAAGCCTCAAATTAAAAATTCAATTTTAAGTTGTAATGTGGCTTCTAGTTTAAATCAGTTGGTAAAATCTATTGTCCTTGAATAAGAAGACTTGTGTTCAAATTATGCTTACACCAAAAAGAATTATAAGTCTCAAGTTTTTTTTTTTATATATTATTATTCTTAACCATTTAACTACTAAATATTTGTGGTAAACAACTATGTTCTCTGTAACTAAACAAAATGGACACACAAATTTATTGGTATGAATCTTACAATGTAAGGATGTTTTTTATTTATGTTAAGAAGATTTTTGTAGGTTTTAGTTAGATCAAATAGTAAGTCTTCACTCCTTTGTCATCAAATGAAGGACATAAATTCAACTCCTACTATGCTAAAAGGAAATTTATTGGTGTCTTGTTTTGATGGAAAAGAGTAATTATCATAGTACAAATGTCATAGGTCCAAACTCTATTGTATTTATCTAAAATCAGCCTCCTCCCAAAAAAAAATTAAGGATAAAGTTGCCTACCAAATTACCAATTACCTCTCTCTGCAAAATAAGTTTCGTACTGTATTAATAAAAATAAATAAATAATGATACTTCCTAACACGACATCAATAGAGTGAGGAACCACTTCTAGTCATTTATCATCACACGTTAGTTGTGGCTTTCAGTATTATCAGGTAAAAAAAAGTTTATAGCCTTCATAATTATTGAAGAACTTTTTTAGTTTTTAGGGTGAAAATATCGCTTTTAAAAGTCCAGTAATTGCCTTGACTAATAATTTCGTACCTTTTGCTTGTGCTTAGGCGTTATGAATAGGTTTTGGACCAAAAGATCCATAGCTTACAACAATATATGATTTCCAAGATACTTGTTTACTCTTTCTTCATATTACTTGAAAATTAATAATAGAGGGCGGGACTTTGTTCTACTTTAAAACTAACCAACCTGAATATATATGAGACATTGACCTTTTAGACAACACAGACAAAAGAACATGTCATGTTGCCAACACGTTTTACAACCTCTGTAAGTAACAAAATCTGGAAAATCCTACCAAATTACCAAGAATTTAAGTTGCAGTTGTAACTTGTAATAGAAAAAAGCCAACGCCTTATGGCTCATAGATCTTGAAAAAAATTAAGAAATTTCTATACATCTTACACACTTTCTACTCATCTTTAAAAAAAAATGAGAGACGTTTTGAAAGCCAAGAACTTCTCATGCAATTATTCCATCGACAAAGAAAAGAAGATGAGTCAAAGGAATTAAATAAGAAAAAAGTCTCATGTTAACAATTCCAGACAGGGAATAAAATTTTGTCGCAAGAGGAAAAAAAAGTAAATACATAAAAGATGAAGAAAATAGATAATGATACAAGCTCCAATAGGTAGAGTAAATTTGCCACGTCGATGCCCTTCAATTCTCTAGGAATCACAAGTCTCATATACATGATCCAAGAGAGTAAGCATTT
Source organism: Lithocarpus polystachyus (assembly GCA_033629205.1). NCBI lineage: Eukaryota > Viridiplantae > Streptophyta > Magnoliopsida > Fagales > Fagaceae > Lithocarpus > Lithocarpus polystachyus. The sequence continues at coordinate 96,711,293 of CM066163.1, read as the reverse complement.
ATTCCAAGTTCCCCATCGCTCAACACTGTCTGATTTTGTTCCTGCATCAGGATCCCATCATAAAAAGCTCACGAGGTGTAGAAAAATAAAGTTATCTTTATAAAAGACCATGAATACAACAGAGATTCATATTGCAATGAACAAAGGTTATCTTATAAGAAATAAATAGACACTAGATTACTTAGCAGATACAAATGGTATGTATCAGTATTCGTGGTTCGTATGACAACTTAAAATCTTCCTTTCAACTTCCACTTGTACTAAAATAATTGTAAAACTACACTGGAATTCATTGTTTATCTGGTATTCAAATGACTATATGTCTCACCAATAAAACTAATATAATAATGGTATATCATGCCATAATCAGCCTATTTAAGGTTTTTTAATTCATACATTTATTTTCTTTAATGTTTTTTTGGTTCTATGTCACACAAATATTTAACTAATTTGAATTCAGCCCTAGACTTAGCTGATAAGGATCAGGTACACGAATTCTTCATTACAAACTAATTGGGCTCCGCTACATGGTTTGTTTTTCCACCATTCAACCCTATCAACGACCACATTCCCTGCAAAATCTTCAATGAGCATATCTTCAATAACAACTGTGAATGATCATTTTCATCTCTGCTACATATTTATATACAAATATACCTACCAAAATAATAAAAGAATTCCCTACGACTAAACTAAAAAGGTTTTGCCTCATTTGAGTGATCTTTAAGATAAATTATCGCAACTAATTACGTTTCTTTTAAGTTACTTATGTTACACATACACATGTAATGCATATGGTCATCATTAATTTTCAAATACACGGCACGGGAGCTAGAACTTGAGTTGGCTTTACGCATGTAATCTATATATCAAGTATTTATGTGCAAGATTAGTATGAATCAATTTCCAGTAGCATGGCATGATCAGTTCATATTTCAAGAGAACAATTCTTTCCGCAAATAAAATCCAACAATAACTGAAAACAGCGGGCAGAAAAACATAACAATTACAATTCCTTTGAAAGAACTTTGCTTGTGAAGTCAGAATTTTTTGTGAAGCAAGGAAACAGAAGACTTTTTTCTTTTTCTTTTTTTTTTCTTTTTTTTTTTTTTTTGTCTTGGAATAACAAACCAGAATTATAACTAATTAGAATTTTACCTGTACAATTCACTGAATCTAACAATTATTTTTAGAGAAAGACACCTATTTAAAATCAAATTTTGGACAAAAAATGCACTAATATGACATATCAAGAATTAAAAAGCCACAGAAAAAGCAGGATATTTAATCATACCCGTTTCATCATTGCATTCATTATATCATCCAAAGACTCATAACCATTTTGAATGAAACCATCCTGTGACTTTGTTTGCCCCAAGAGGCAGTCCTCATTGGACTTTATTTTTACGTCCACAGCAGAATTATCAAACTCACTGTGCTGAGCATTTGACAGAGCACCACCATTTAATTGGCCAATCAAAGACATATCAAAGCTTCTGCCGCAGATTGCACTATTTTGGTCCAAACTCCGGCCTAAGGGACTCACTATTCCATTGTTAGAAACCATAGAATTTATGTCACTGAAACTATGATTCATGTTTGGATTGTAATCTTGTTTATATTCTTCCCATCTCTGCTTTGATGTGTAAGTTATATTATGAACAACATTACCAATCAAGCCTTCTTGACATACGTCTCCTGAATCCTCAAGACGACCTGAAACTACATTTGTTGAAGGAAATTCAATTGGGCTGTTCCCAATATGAGGGCTGGTAGAAGATATACCCAAGTTATTAGAAGCCATTTGATCATGATTAAAAGGCTCACTCAATGGCAAAGCATTTGATGAAAATCTGGATAACTGAACCGCACCCTGCCAGCTTTCATCACTTCGATTATGATTCACAAAATTAGATGAACCACCAACGCTTAGGTCAAAAGGTTCTGGATTCAGTGAAGCCACTCCAAGAGAAGATTGATTTCCAAATGCTCCCCTATTATGTGTTTGTTGTGAGTTCCCTTGTATCATCAAAGGATTGCTTGAGGCCCTGGATAATAAACTACTTGAGCTACCAACAGTCACTCTATTGTCAGGGAAACTACCAGAGACAGTAAAACCTGTTGAATCCTTAATGGGATCAAAATCTCCAATGCCCGTAGCGCACTTGCTCTGTTGCAACTGGTTAAGCTCTAATGATGTCGGAATCCCTTGATATAAACCTGCACTTTGGTTTGAAGGCAATAAAGTTGGCTGGAGCTTCCCAAAAGTATTGATGGAGCTGGACAAGTTTTGACCACTCGGTTGTATAAGTCCAGAAGAAGTAATTCCTCGAAGGTTCAAACCAGCAGGGGAGTTTAGTCTACCAAACATCCCACTTGGTGCATATGATGATAGAGTTGAGCTAGAGAGCCTCCCAGATCCAGCCAAGTTGCGAAACTCTCCAAATCCATCTAGTGAGGCCATACGCAAGTAAGAAGAATCTTTACCCCCCAATGCAGCAACCATATTAGCTTGCTGAGTTGCCACACTACTGATTCTTTTCAGGTAGAGCCTATATTTCTGCAACATCAGATAAGACAGTAAGATTAAAAGATGCCACTGCAATGTAAATCATATTTTCTTAGATGTCCAAAATAAAGTGAGTTGTTTCCATTAGGGTATATGTAAACCAATTTTTTCATGTAAGCAGAGCACCTCCCCAGCTATTTGGGACAGCCAATCAATTACTAAATTCCCAAATTGCACAGACTACAGCTGATACGAAATTTATCACTATTGTCTTTGATAAAGTAAGGAATTCCCTCAGTTATAAACCCAAACATCAAAATTCTCCTAATCCACCCATGCTTTGTACCACGCAAAAAAATCTAAACTGACTCTCTGACTCTTCAGTTAAAAAGGAGGGTTTTATTTTATCATAGCAGGGTTTAGGGGTCCCAAACAGCTGCTTATTGAAAATATTACAAATAATTTGAATAAGAATCAGTGTAGCTTAACAGGAAACGTGTTCCTTTTTCAGATTCATTTTTGAAAGGTTTCCAAATGGTCAAATCCTTGACAAGAGTAACAGCCTTCAAGTTAAACACAATACTAATTTATCTAACCAAAATCCAATGTTGCTCCTAAGGTCAAAAAGCTTTCTAAGTCAAGAATTTCTCAATGAAAAGGCATAATGATATTAGATTTGTTCTTAAACATGAGGAAGAAAAGAGAAAGATCTGTGCCTGCAGATGGCTTGCCACATTTTCCCTTGTAAGTCCTTCAACATCCATCAGGTCAAGAATTTTCTTAGGAACAGCCTCTGCATTAGAATTAAAAGACATCAGGCATGATTCTTTAGTCAGGAAATTTAAATTATTACTTTCTTGTAGCAGAGACTCACTTTCAAGTCCCAATTGATTTACAGCTGCCACAAACTTTCTGTGCAGCTCTACAGACCAAACTACCCGTGGCTTCTTCTGGCTCGATGGGTCTTCACTGTCATTTCCATTTTCATCACCTTCTTCTTCCTCGTCTTCATTTTGGTCCTTCCGCTTCCTACTGTTTTTCCCATTCTGATCTGCATTACCCAGTGATGAGGCCCCTTGTCCACTCTCGCTGTTACCATGACGAGCCTTGTCTTCATTGGGTGACTTGTTTTGGTCCTTGGGGTCGATTTTTTTTCTCCGGATTACATGTTGCCATATGTTTTTGAGCTCTTCAATCCGAACAGGTTTCAACAAATAGTCAACAGCACCATGAGTAATTCCCTTCATCACAAGCTTGGTATCACTATGAGCTGACAACACTGGAACCACATGGAAAGGGAAAATTAAGCCAATTAACCAAAATTCTGAAACAACAAGTATCTATTTCTCAAATTGAGTACTAAATGATAACCAGGTCACAAGAAAAATCCTTCCGCTTCAACTAGAAGCCTTTGACCTTTCATCTATTACAAAATTCAACACAAGTTTTTGGGGACACAAAACCAATTTACTCTAGAGTTATATCTCAAAGAACAAATAAGAAGATGACGCTTACTGATGACAGGAAGGTCCATTTCAAGGCCCACTAGCTCAAGGAGCTTGAAACCATCCATGTCTGGCATATTCACATCACTGATAACCAGGTCAAACTTGTCTCTATTCTCCCTTAACTTTTCCAGTGCTATGACCGCTTGATTGGCCGTTGTAACTGCAAAAAAAAAGATATTAGATATAAAAGAAAGCACCCAAAAAAAAAAAAAAAGGTGAAACCCAGATTCTATAATCAAACAAGACACATTGATATGCATCCTACAAGCAAAAACATAATCTGCATAACAGGAACAGTATACAACAGTAAATAACCGCCCAATAAAAACAAAGAGAAACCAGAATTATATTTAAATACTCAAACTTCAAATAGGGAATTAAAATCGAGTAAATATTCAATACTTTGGAGCAATACTTCCTCCTCTCACATAATAGTAGGTCCAAAGGGTTAAAAGCAATATGGGATCTACAATTTATGTTAGGTTCTACGACAATCCCATTAAACATAATCTAAAATATTCCTCCTCATAATGCAAAAATGGAATGTAACATAGCAGCAGATTAACAAATCTACTTAAAAATTGATACACACAGACACAGCACCTATATAGAATACTGGTCAACATAATTACATTCAGTTTCCCCTTAAAAAAAGGAAACAAACACACAAGTTTTGCAAAATTTCAAAAACAGCAAACGACTCCAGCAAGACCCACATGTTGTAAAAAAAATCAAAATTCAAACCCAACTTCATAAAAATTGAAAACAATTAAAAGAGAATGGAAACAGACCCTGATATTGGCATTTTCGAAGCAGAGTCTCCAACAATTTGAGGCAAATAGGGTCGTCATCTACAGCCAAAACACGCATACCCACTGGAAACTTGTCATAATGACTCACATCTTTACTCACCACGCCACCCCTTTGGTCCTCCACAGTCATTGTGAACCAACAACTCAGCGAAAAGACCCAGATGAGAAACAGAGCAACCAAAACAGAGATCACAGAACAAAGTTTCAATTTTGAATGTTGAGACTCGGTTTTGCAAGTCCTTTTCACCAAACCCAGTTCACAAAATACATAAGCAAGAAACTTTAAGAGAAAGAGAGAGAAAGAGAGATAGAGAGATCAAAAAGAGGCACTGAGAAAGTGGCTAGAGAGAGAGAGAGAGAGAAATAGTATGTGGAGGAGTAAGTAAAGGCTGTACAAAATGGACAATGATGGTGATGGCCAGAACAGGGTGAAAGGATTCAACCCAACAAAACAGAAATCTTTTTAGTATTTTAGTGAAAGACTTTCTCTCTTTCTCTCTCTCTCTCTTCTCTGTTGAATTGTTCTCTCTCTACTGTGTATTTTGTCTTTAGCTTTTTTCTTCTCAACAGAACAGAAAAGCCTTTTCTTTTTTAAATTATTTTTGATTGATGGATGGGTATTATTATTATTATTATAATACTACACCTCTCTCTCTCTCTCTCTCTCTCAAACCCTTTTTCAGTGTTTCTTTTTGGGTAAACTCTCTCTCTGTCTTTCTTTCTCTGGTCTCTATATGGAAGTAAAACAGTGCAGACCCTTTTGGTTTGATAATATACATCTCATGTCCACAACAAGTTGATAGACCCTTAATCCCTTTACTTAAAAAAACAAAAATACTAAATACTAGTAATAGTGCTTTGTAAGTCAAATGTACTTTCGGAGTCTATTAAATAATAGTCAGCCAAAATCGATGGGTCCTCCCTCAATATAGCTAAAATTTTATAGCACCAATCATTTAATCATGACTATCATAAGTATGCTTTTCATGTAGAAATTATATGGTGATAAGGGTTATAAGGTTATTAAAGTTTATAAATATTACTAATAATTCCAAATAATGACTCATTTTTCAAAACAAAAACAAAAAAAAAGATTTTAATGACTCCTTAATTTTAATTTTAATTTTATTTATTTCTTAATATAACCAGATTTGAAAAGAATTTCACATGTGTAAAAAATGTCATGGTCCATGGAACATTCTGCTAAGTTATTACTTGGCAGAAATGGTCATTATTTAGGCCTTAAATGCTAATGATCTTCGAATATTCCCATTCTGGAAATATATTTACTGCTCCTAACAAAAAAAAACTTTTATTGATTGTGAGGGACCCGTGACATGAGGCCATCCTTAAATAATTTGGTCCCATTTCAACTAGTAACATTGGAAGATTAAAATACTTCTCACAAAAAAAAAAAAAAAAAAAAAAACATTGGAAGATTAAAAAATATATATAATTTGAATTTTGGAAGACAATTTACTTTTATAAGGTGCATTATCGTCTGTAAGCTTGATGTTTTTAGTTTTCACTAAAGAAGGAAAAAAAATCCATGATTAAAGAAAAAGAATCTTTTTTTTTTTAATTTATAACTCCTGAAAATTTTGTTATTAATGGTCTACCTTGTAGTCAAATTATATTTAGCTCAACTTTAAGAAGGTGGTCTAGTGTTAATTCATTCTGGAATATGAAACTGAAGGGGAATGGATTGGATTAGAATTTTTTTAGAACCATTGCTTGTCCTCAGCTGGTTTTGGTGTTGTCATTGGCAATCATTTGGGATTGGTATTAGCTACTATGACAAACATGGATACTCTACCTCCCTCAATTGACATTTGGCGGCTGTCAGAGCTCTTCGTTTTGCTAGTGACTGTGGCTTCTCCTCTGTGATCTTGGAGGGAGATTCTGAGATTGTGTTTACAGCCCTCAGTTGTGACAATGTTTCCCTCTTCTTGTTTGGTAATTTGGTAATAGGATTGTTACATTTTTCCGTACACTTTCACAACTTAGCTAAGCACATGTTAATGATTTACAGTTATGGATGGAGAATCTTCCTCCACACTTAATCTTAGCCGAGTCTGTTTTCTTTTAATGGATGTAGTTTTCTTCTAAAAAAAAAAAAACTCACTTGCATGGAAGTAATAATACCTAGCAAATTCTATATAATATATATATATATATATATATATATAATACTTAGCAAAATAATTATGATGGTATTACTTTTCCTAATAATTAAAATTATATTTTATAACCACCACACACCATTGGCGCGTGATAGTCACTTCACAAATATAAGTGCTTATAGGTGTGGAGGGCAAAGGTCGGGGTTCAAGTTTATAGGAGGAAGTTTCTTACACATATATAATTATTAAAAAAAATTAACAAATGAATTCTTTTTTTTTTTTCAAGGAAAAAGAAACGAGATACCATAAATGTGCATAAACCATGGCAAGTTCACCCATCGTTCAATCCATGGGGTGCATGTATAAGTAATGTTTGGAACTCCATCATTCCAAATTTCAATCAATTTTCAAAATTGTGAGGTGTAACACAATGCTTCCTCTTATGCCAAAAAAACAAAAACAAATAAACAATGCTTGCTTTGGTTAAAAAATAAATATTAGAGGAAAGGGAGCACAAAAAAAGAATAAATAGTCTAAATAGAAATTATTCCATATACAACACGCTTTACTTCAATTTCCTCTTATATAAATGATTCTTACATGGATATGTTTTAATTTTATTTTTTAGCTCAAGTTTCTCTTTCTCTTTTCTCTTGTATGTGTTTAAATTTCTTTCTCACCATAATCTTAATGCTAAATATAGTACACAGCGTGAAGCTGTGTACAGTGGCATAGATGGTAGGTTACAGCCAGAAAGAAAGAGTACGTTATGCTAGAAATATGGCCAATTGGCCATGTTAGCCAAAAATTCAACAAAACAGAAGCGTTTACAGAGAGATGATGTCTTTCTCTAAACTGCAAGCAATGTCATCCAAACTGATATAAAGTCTTTCTCTCTTTTATTTTTTGTCTTCTACGTTGTCTATTTTTCCAAATTGTCACATTCTTGCCTTTTGAGTAATGGATGAGCTTTTACTTCAAAAAAAAGAAAAAGAAAAAGAAAAAGAAAAAGAAAAAGAAAAAAGAAAAAGAAAAAAGAGATGAGCTTTGTCTTAACTATTTTCCCAAATTGGGTACTCTGCCCCTAAATTTGTCCCGTTACGGGAAAGTAGTAACTACAATGTCTTTTGCCATTTCATAGCACCTCAATTTCTTAGTGTGTGTCTTACTTAAAAGTACAATAATGCCAATTTTCTTTACAAGGTATTGTTTTTATTTTTGATAATTGGATACTTATTGTAAAGGAGAGAAATAATTATCTTGGTTTTTCTAATAAAGGAGAGCGAGTTATATCACTGAGCTTCAAACTCTTGGCAAGGGTTGCATTATTTGACATGACCCGTGAATACAACACAAACTTGACATAGTCTTTTACAGGTTAGCGCTTAGATTATATGAATTCATGTGTAAGCAAATTGACATGCTTTAAAATGAGTCAATTTTATGCTCACTTGTTTAACCTTCAATCAACCTGAAATGACTCCATTCATACTAATAAGTGTTATTTTTATCTAACATAAATTTGAATTCTAAATATAATTTAGTAAGCAAAAAAATTATAATGGTTAATTGATAAAATCTTAATTGAAACTCTATAGTCCCTAACCTTTTTAGCCAAAATAAAGAAGGGGAGAAAAAACTCTATTTTCTTGGATTATGTATTAAATCGCTAAACGCATTGAAATGAGTCATGTCATGTTAACCCACTAAATAAACAGGTTGTGTTAGGGTGAGCTATATATTTGAATACTTTTGACACAACATGACACATCACAAATACAACTTGCTAACATGAATTGTCATCACTACTTGATATTTACAAGGCATAATTTTAAATCTAAGAGAATATAAACCCTTTATAATTAATTCTAGTTTTATATATAAGGAAGTGGTGTCCTAACCTTTGGCTAAAATATTCCACTTCCTACCATTGAGACATCTTAAAAACTCCCATCAACCAATAATGTGACAAATTGAACATGAAACTTCTGAGTTTATATCACAACATAGACCAATGGGTCCACCACTTAGGTATCCTTGTGGGGTTTGATTTAGGTCAATAATGATTATTTGCTAGAGTACTACTAACAAAGCAAAAATTTACGAAAATTTTACAATATTATCAAATTAACTTACCATTTCACACATAAACCATTAAAAAAAATTAAGTTGATAATTATGGTGGGCTCATGTATGAGTTGCTAGACTAATATGGAAATGTTGTAAATTTTTATGGTGTCCCTAACTTTATTGTATTTGCTAAGTAATAATAAATGAAAGTTGCGGTGATTGCTCACTAGTTTAATCTTTTTTTTTAATACAAGATAGAAATTTTACTCTAATCTAATTTAAGTGTACAAATGTGGGAAGCTCCTTCCTAAAGACTTGAACCCTAATCATTGCCCCTTACACTTCACAAATACTTATACTTGTAGAGTAATTATCAGATATGCGGTGGTTAATTTAATCTAACTAACGAGGAAAAACCCATTTATGATTAATAGCATAATAAAGAGGGGGGAGTTGAACCATTATTAATTAGCCAAAAGATCTTTCTCAAAAAAAAAAAAAAAAAAAAGCCAAAAGTAAAAAAAAATTTCTCTTTCAAAATTGGGGAGGCTTTTGGAAAATACTTTAAACGATTTTGACATCATTCATCAAATAAGGCCTTGGCATATTGCTTCATCAAATTAAAATTGTTTGTTAATTCATTTTTGCCTCGTTATTCATAGTTTGTGACAAAATAAATGAACCATTCATCTAGATTCAAAAATTTACCGCAAATCCCAACACATAAAAAACAAATATTTCATATCATTCCCAATTGTATTGTATTGCAATTATAAGATATTATTCTTCTTAATATGTATAGCTTCCTTTTCTATCTTTTTTCATTGTGTGTCTGACATTGTTCCAAGTTCCAACTCACTAATCACTATATCATGTTCTGCCCAAAACTTGTGCTTATATTATATCCACACACAAAAAAAGAAAGAAAAACCTGTTGATAACACAAATTATTATAGGAGCTCGACTGTGCTTGTCACGCTCCTAAAAAAAGAGGTGGACGATTGTTATAAGAATTAGGTCAGCTTGGCCATAACTATAAAAGTACCAAAAAAAGTACAATTCTTCATGTGAACTGCTTTCCACTAGCCCACGTTACGCCCTCTCATTGGCTGCTCACTATTCCCAACGTATGCGGAAAGAGATGCAGCCTTTTCACTAATGACACGTCTGTACTATGATACAACGGAAATGAGGATCTCTTCTATGTTTGGATGCAAGGAAAAAAAAAAAAAAAGGGGAGGGAAAAGAAAATAAAAGGAATCTCCCTTGTATGTCCGGGTCCACTATTTTCTTTTATTCTCTAGCATTGTGAGAAAAAAATATAAATGAAAATGAAAAGAGAAAGACCAAGAGGATATTTAATTATTTGGATTACACTCTTTTTTTTTCCCCCAAAGAATATGATGTTTCCTTTCTTTTTTCTTTTTCTTTTTGATAAGTATTTCCTTTCTTTTTTATTAATGCTATATTCTTTCAAGAAAATTAGAGAAGAAACACATGAATTTAATTATTTAATCAATATTTTTATAAAAGAATCATTTAATATTTTCTGATTGTCCTCCTTCATATGTGATTCTATTTAAATCTTTAAAAAAAAATAATGTGAACCTATTTAATTGCTCAACAATTGAGATTTTTATTTTATTTTATTTTTTTTCAAATGGGGAGGTTGGTTGGAAACAATGTTCAATTTTATTATGCTAAGATAACACTTTATTTTTTTGGTACACAAAATGACATGATAAATATTTATTTTCTTTCCATTCTCTCTCATTCATCTCCCCTACATTTGACCAAACATAGGGCCAGGACTTGAAACTGGAGTGAAGGACACAGATGACAGAACATGTGTGAGTTGCATCCGGCTCAAAAAGATAGTTATTCTACCTCTTTTCTTTTGTAGGAAAATCATATTATACAATAACCACAAATATATCAGCATTTATTTAGCTAGCTAGACTAGCTAGTTGGGTTGTTTCTCAAAACAAAAAAGCTAGCTAGTTGGGTTCCTTACAGGTTGGACCAAATGAATACACAACTTCTTTGAGGCAACAACCAGGAGTAGAGGACAATACATAAGAAAATTCATTTGGATCACTGGAACATAGTTACCATGCCTAAAAATGTTGCTGGTTTGGATTTAAGGTCAGTAACACAGCCACTATTGCTATTAAGATAGGTTGGAATCCGCTTTAAGGGAGGGGAATTTTTTTTTTTTTAGAATGCTACTCACATATACAAGGAGAGAGAAAAATATCTTAAAGAAACTGACAGTAATGTATATCCAAAAAAGTCTAACTCTTAGATATACAGCACAGACTTTAACCGATAACTCTTGAGGCCAACTCCCACTTCAATAAAAGATTTAACTAAAGGTATATTTAGTTTGTGCTTATAAAGGTGTTATTTAGACCAAATTTGTTGGAAAAATGATTTATGGTATTATGGACACTTACCCAAAAAATTAAGGTGTGAATGAGAAATTGATTCCGTAAGTTCTGACCCAAGTGGGTTGGGTTTATTTTAATGTTTGTTTCTACACATTTATATATATATATATATATATATATATTATCATATCTAAAAGCTGAAGCGTAGCATTTATTGTTGTTACGCTCCAGTTGAGCCACATCAGCATCCACGTTATTATCAATTTTTTTCCCAATTTTCTTATAATTTTTTTAACACTTACTCATTTTTTAAATATTTACACTTTCTCCAACCTTTCTTTATCACTTACCTTATCATCTCCCCACTACCCTTTACCTTAATATTACTCTTCATCTTTCCCTTCATCTTCTTCTTTTTTTGTCATTTCTTATTTACACTCTCTTACTATAAATTTGTCATTTTCTCTTCCATTCTTTATATACTTTTCTCTCACACAAAAAAAAAAAAAAGGCTCTCTCTCTCTCTCTCTCTCTCTCTCTCTCTCTCTCATTTTGTTGGTGGATTTTTTTTTATTTTTCTTGTATCTCTACTTTAGGTTAATAAATTGTTGTGTTCTTTAGAATTTTATATTGAGCTGATGCGATTTAATTTTGTGATTTAAATTTTTTTTTTTTCTCTCTTTAATTGTTAATTTTATTACATGTGTTTTTCTTTAAATTCTTAGTTTGGGTTGCTTTGAATTCACCTATTTAGTTGTTCTATATATGTTATTTTTGTACAACATGACATTTGTTCTATGAAGTTCCCTTTAGACTTGAAACTTTATCTTTTCATTTTATTTTATTTTTCTCTACTCATGTGCAATGATTGACTTCTAACAAAAACTATTCTATTTATATATTTAGAAATCTATTTCTTTTTAATTCCAATAGTTTTAATTTTGTATGGACCATAAGGAACAAATGGATCAATAATGCATTCATGTTCTCTTCATATTATGATAAATCTGAGTAGTTGAATATTATTGTTGTTTAATTTACCACTACTACATATTTTTTCCTGAAAGCCACATATCATTGATCATAACACCAAATGGATATTTCAAAGTTCATTTGCAGTATTACTTTGTTGTGTGATGAGTTGAAACATTGTTGAGTAATGATGTATTTTAGATTATATGTGTAGCCTCTTGACTTGCAAAGGGAAAGTACTGATTTATGCTAAGTTTTTGTTATTAGTATTCTTTAGAGCTATAGTGGTTAAAAGGTCTAATGAGGCTCTAGTAATTTATGCGAGGCTTCAATTTCACCCAAGTAACAAGTAATAAATTAAACAAGACAATTCATGTTCAGCTTTCAAGTTTATTCTTTTTATATAAAAAAATGCTTAGCTTTTTGGTAACCACAAATTCGTTTTGTTAACTCTACATCATAAAGTAACTTTAATTTAGTTATATGGATAGGGTTTATCATTTTTCATGTTGCAATATATATATATATATATATATATATATATATATATATTCAAGCTAACATCAATAGCACTACTACAATTGACCATTTAAATCAGCCAAATCCTTCATATCATTAAATTTTTAAATATTTTCTCTCATTTTTTTAATTTTTAAAAATTAAACATATAATTTTTTAATTAAATACAAATAAATTAAAATTTCCTCATAAAATCGTACTTTTTTTTATTTTAACATTTACACTTTCTCTAATATTTCTCATTCCTTTCACATTTCATCTCCCACTACCTCCTACCTAATATCACTCTTCATCTTTCCCTTTATCTTCACTTATTTTGTTTCTTCTTCTTCTTCTTCTTCTTCTTCTTCCTCTTCTTATCCTCCTATTATAAATTTTTCATTATCTTTTCTATCCTATACTTCTATGCATAATTTTCCTTCACAAAAAAAGTTATTTCTCTCCCTCAATTTTTGGTCGATTTTTTTTTTCTTGCATCTCTGCTTTAAGTTATTAATTTTTTTGTATTTTTAAGAACTCTACTTTGAGTTGATGCAATTTAGTTTTGTGTTTTAAGTTTTTTTTTTTCTTTCTTTTTTGTTCTCTTTGATTGTTAAATGCTATCTAATTGCATTATAAAGAATGTAATATTATTCTATTACATAGCATGATTTGGATAATTTTATCATATAAGAATTTTACATAAGTTACATAGACAATAGTAAAACAATAATAATAAAAATAAAAAAACATATATATTTATGAGATAACTATAAAAAAATTATCATGCACAACGCACGAGTCTGCAACTAGTTGTACTTAATTCCGAGCCAATATGTTTATTGGTTATTGCACCTTTTCTGAACTAGTGCGAGTTTGTAACAATATGTTTATTCACAATTGCATCTATTCCAAACTAGTGCCAATGTGTCTATAAATAAGCTTCCCCTTTTTCATTTTAGGAAGTTAATTAATTTTTTCATTCATTCATAAGAGTCTTTAGAAAGAGAGAGATGGTTTTATTCGTTGTGCATGGAGATTGTAGTGTTTCTTATGCATGTTATTGATCATTGTATCTTGGGAGGCAAACATCTGAAAGACTCACAGTATCACTGAATAGTGTGAGGGGCAAAATTTGTGTTAAAGACATAGAGTCAAACACCAGCCTTAATCAATTTTGTATCAACCATTTTGCATTTATTTGGTTTATAAGTTTTACTTTATTTTCTCTTGTAAATTCACACACACAGATTTGTGGATATATTATTTATTAGTCCGTAAGTTTTACTTTATTTTATCTTGTTCACAAAATCACAAAAGTAAATTATTTGTCGAATAATTCCTACAAAATTTATCTACTGGTATCCGTTCCTCTGTCGTCTGCCAAAGATTTGTTACAAAACCAAGTACAAGGAATTTCATTTGGAAATTTAATTTCCTCAAACAATATGACTTCCTATATATTTGGCCTGCTTTTCACGATAGATTTGCCACGACTTCTGACAGATTTGCTAGAAAATTTCGTCATTCAGATACTTGGTAAAGATGCGTATTTTTGAAAGTTCTGGATGCTTTTGCTATCACATCTACTCTTGAGACTGTTTCAAATCTAAACAAATCTGGAATAATCTTGGGCTCAATCTTGATCATACTAGCAGTCCCCCCTTGACACTTGGGTTTTGGAGCTAATAGTCAAGATACCACTGACATTTTTCTTTTCTCCATCACTCCTTTGGTGCTATATTTCAAAGCTATAAGTACAATTCATATCCTGCCAACCATATGAAACATTAAATGTGGCTACTATAGATTTAGGAATGTACAGACTACAGTGTAGTTCTGTTTCATACTTCACATGAATCACATGCAACCTTGGTACTTACTCCATTACTAGGTCCAAAATATGATTCTAAAAAAAAGAAGAAAAAAAAAGGGTATTCCCGTTTACAAAGAAATTGTCATTGATTCAGACTCATTGACAATTCTTTCTCTCATCAAAGATGTTGGTTGATCTTATAAGATTTCATCTGAATACTATCCTCGTAAAAAATTGTAAGATACTCTTTGAGTTTTGACCGGCATGACTTATGATTATTCTCAAAGTTTAATTTTATTGTTACTAATTCTTTAGAGATGTTAAATTTCGGACAATTCTTACTTAGTCCCGGAACACATACTACTCTGGGCTCTCACAAGTGCTCTGATGCTATCTAAGTATTTGATACTATCTAAGTATTTTTCTTAAACTCTTGGGTTGCGACCTTTGGTTTGGGCAAGCATTTGAACCCAAAAAAAAAAAAAAAAGATTTTTGTTCGTGTTTTTTGGTCTCTCTCTTTACCTCCTGAAGTCTCACCAAATCTACCCATGCTCGGCTTGTAAATCTAATTGACATGCATGTAACATTAAAAAAAATTTTGCCTCATGATTTTCAAGACAATAATGACCCTCTTTTGTTCGAATAGAAAAAAGAATAATGATCATTTTTCAAAAAGCTTGAATGAGAAGAGTTCTTCTCCACAGTGATTGCCTATGCCATATATTTCCTAATCTGGGGGTACCCAAAAAGCCATTGTAGAAAGTGACATTGTTTGTTCCATGCAGGTGACCACAACGTTGGAAATGTGCAATGCTATTCATACTTATATATGCAATATATTGTTGCTTAGTTCTTTTGACTTTGGATAGAGTTTCTCATCCATGTGACTATACATGAATTTTGTTAAAATGTTGGGCATAGAGAAATGAAAATCCAGAGTGGATATCACATGCATGAAAAGAATTTTTTTAAAAATAAGAGGGACACTACTTAAATGACTTAGACAATTTGGGATTTATTTATAGATACTTTGTTTTGTACCCCTTTCATGTAGAGTTGCACTCTCTTTGAAGGATTGGAACTCTAAGAATAAATTCAACTCCTTGCAACTTGCAAGAGTCACATACATTCTCAATAATCATCACTTTTCTAGGAGACAAAATAGGATATCTTGTGTGAGTGGGTCCACCATTATTACGGTGTGATCACCTCCTACAATATTAACATCTTCCACTCTTTAAGAAGATGATAAACTACACACGCATATGCACAAAAATATTGGTACCAATTAGCAGGTCACATCCTAACTCCCACCTATGACTCATTTTATTTAAGAAACGCAGACATGTACGGTGAGGTATAATTCCGCCACACAACAATTTTTGAAAAAATAGACACGAGCATAACAGGATATATCTGTTAAATAAATATTAAATATATTTTAATTTATTTTTTCTATATATTATTAAGCACTTATTTCTTATATAATATTCTGTATTAAATATAATCAAAATAAGAGTAATGATTAATAAAAGTAAATCTATGACTATTAAAGAATTTTTGAAAATTAAAATACAAACAAAAATAAAGATATTTGTTGATTTTCAAATACACTATTACTATTTAAAGCATAAATGCTCTTTTTTATTTTGTGAAAAGGTTTTCGATTCTTTTTTGTTCTCATGTCCCAGTTGTGTCGTGCATTTTTTTTTTTTTAAAAAGACATGACTAAAACACGCATGCAAAAAATGTTCCAGGCATATCAAGTAGTCGACATAAATACGGCACCAGATAAAGTGTCCTAGCCTCCTAGCTCATTATATATCAACATCAATCAGTAATAGAGGCCATACATATGTGCTCACACTTCTATGTTCCATCACTTCAGCTTGCGCCCTTTCTAATTTACTATCTTTTCCAATAACATTCCTTGAATGTCTTACGAATCACTACCAAGTGCTCGACATCAGCTGTACTCACCAAACTATTTGTTAACCTGCACTGAAATTTTTTCAAGTACTTCCTCTAAGGCTTGTCCTGAAGGTTTTCCTCGATCACCTTATTAGTGACTTTGGCACAGTTCAATCATAGATATAACCCAGTTTCATTGTAATGCTAGTAGTGGACTTCACAATATCCATGTGATCGGTGGCCTCTGTATGTCTTCAATCTGATTTTCTTCCGAACTAATTTAGAGAGAGGAAAAAAAAACTATTATATATATTCTTTCATTTATATTCGATCCCTTTCATTTGTATTGTCACATTGAGCTTGTCGAATTGGATTGCACCCATTGTACATAATATGAAATACAAGGATATATAAACTCATTATGCATCACTTGATGTCAAACATATATCATGAGAGAAAAACGTAGGGTGGAAATTAATGCTAAAGAAATTTATGGTAGTTGGCAAATGACAACTTTGTCAGCGACAAAACCAACGAAATTAGAAATATATTAACGTGATAGATTAAGTTTCTTAGTAATTAATTAATACCTTTAAGTTGATTAAGATGCAAGACAGTGGCCGCTACCTTAAGAAATTACTACTTTAATTGTGAGCCAGCTCAGTTCATTCCCAATGTGTTGAACATTTGGGACAATGTTGTCTGGAAAGATGTCCTGTATTCAATATCACATGTCATTCTAGTCTAGGAAAATTGATAAATACAAAACGCGTCTAAATGAGGGAATATGGTAATATTGAGAGACAAATGCAAGGGAGTTGAGAGACAAGTGCAAGCAGAAATCAATATTCAATATATATACTATGTATTTATATATAAAAGTAGAGACATTGCGTGGGAGAGTATAAGATTTTGCTATGTGCTTTATTCTTCAAAGATTTTTTGTATTTAGGATTACATTTTAACAAAGTTTGCCTTTATATCAAAGTAAAGTATTAATTCATTGAATTAGCGAAGTACATATATTAATTATATATAGTTGTACATTAATTATTTATATTAAAGGAATTTATATGATTATTTCTAAAAAAAATTATATAAGAAACTATTTTATTTGGAATAATAATAATATTATTATTTTTACCAATAATAATATTATTCTTATTAATAGATTTAGAATATGACATTCTTTCTCATGTATAGTTTTTTAATTTTAAAGAATTTTGACAACAATTGACATTTTTTTTTAGGGGAGACAACAATTGACATGAAAACCATAAAAAATTAAATATTTGTGAATTCAATAAATTAATCATAACCATTTAGTTTCCTAACACTTTTAAGTGACATGTAAAATTAATATATATATATATATACACACACATATATATATATATGTATAACCAACATTGTAATATTTATTCTATGTAATTAAAAAGATTACTAATATGATAAATACATTTATTTTGTTATATTAATTATTCAAGTAGTGCATTAATTATTTAAGTATACTAAAATTTTGATGTCATTTTTCTAAAATTTATATGAGAAATAACTGATTTGAAATATGATATTCTTGCTCAAATTTAGTTGTTTTTGCAACAATTGAAACAAAGTTTGTTAGAACATATGTGATTCACCTGTTAGGAACATATATCACTATTTTATATAATTGGTTAATCTTTAGACAAAACGCACTTTACTTGTATTTGGGTAGATCTAGAATGCGTTTAATACTTCAAGAAATCTTGTTTCAAGATCAAGTGTTAAAGCCATGGAAGTTTGTCCAAGATTCAAGCTAAGAAAGTGTCTGTCATTAAAGCTCGACAACTAGCATTCATCGAGCTTGAAGAGCTGTTCCAGCCCCGTGGCTTGACAGTAGCTCGATAGATAGCTATCTGTCGACGTTTAAGAAAAACAGATTTTTTTTGTTCTGTTTTCATTTAATTCGTGATTGTATGTTTAAGCTTTCTTTTCTTACAACCCTAAACATATATAAGGATTGTTTTAAGAGCCGTCAAAGGTTGCTCATGCATGTAGCAAAGTTTGTTCAAGCAAAATTGTGACTAGAGACTGAATTTGTCGTAATTCATCTTTCTTGTGAAGAAGTTGCTGTGTTTGTACACCATAGGGTTTTGTGACCAAGCATCTTCTTGATCTTCATTGTGTGCTGAACTGAAGAACTTTGCAGCCAACTACCTTCTCTAGTTGGTGATTGAAGTCGCATACTGGAATCCGTGCAATTGGTTAGTCACGTACTAGGAGCCGTGCAATAAAAGGAGAGATTGTCACTATAGAACAAGTCCAATTGAGTATTTGGGTAAGGGTTCAATTGTAGATTGGTATAAGGTACTGAGATTCCTTTACTTGTAACCACTTGTTATGATAATAGTGGATTCTCGGGAGTGGTGACCTTAAAATTATCCGGTAGGGTTTTTGCCGTATAGGTTTTCTCCATTCGTAAATAAATCACCGTATCAATTTATTTTCCGCTGCATACTTATTTCAATTTATTTGCCGCTGCTACCACGCTTATTGCATGTTAATTTGATTAATTGATAAATTTGGCTAATTAATCAATTAATTTATCACAAGGGGTCAATACGTTCTTGACCTATGAAGTGGTATCAGAACATGCACACTCTGATTAGGGTTAATCTTTGTGTGTGATCCGTTGACCCCTTTTTGTCATGGATAGAGGGCAATCTTTGATTATATCTCCTTTATTTGATGGTATTAACTATGAATACTGGAAAGTATGCATGAGAGATTTCTTGCAGTTACTAGATGAGAAGGCGTGGCAAGCTGTAGAGATTGGCTGGACTAAGCCAAAGGAAGCGCCGGCCAATTGGGATGATGCCAAGATCAAGGCGGCAAACTTCAACAGCAGGGCATTGAATGTTTTGTTTAGTGCAGTCACTAATGAGGAATTCAAGAAGATATCCTTCATTGAAACTGCTAAGGAAGCATGGACCATTTTTCAGACAACCTATGAGGGAACCAAGGCTGTCAAGGATTCAAAGTTTCAGAGGCTCACTACAAGCTTTGAAGAGATCAAGATGGAGGAGGATGAGTCGTTTGATGAGTTCTATGTCAAGCTCAAGGACATAGTGAACTCAGCTTTTAATCTTGGGGAAACCATTCCTAAACCTAAGATTGTGAGAAAGGTGCTCAGATTTCTACCTGAGAGATTCCATGCCAAGATCACTGTAATTAAGGAATCAAAGGATATTGACAAAATTCCTTTGACAGAGCTA
Source organism: Lithocarpus polystachyus (assembly GCA_033629205.1). Lineage (NCBI taxonomy): Eukaryota > Viridiplantae > Streptophyta > Magnoliopsida > Fagales > Fagaceae > Lithocarpus > Lithocarpus polystachyus. The sequence goes on along the minus strand of CM066163.1, from coordinate 96,691,426 downwards.
GTTGGCAATGTGCAGACCTATAAGTTGGGTTTTTCTAGGATCGGGAAGTCGAGCAAGAGCAAGAGCATGGCACTGAAGGCTAAGAGCAGTGATACGACAAGTCTTTAGATGATGAAAATTCTAAGATAAAGTCCTACATTACAAGATAATTCAAGAAGTTCATGAAGAATGCTAATGCAAAAGGCTTCGACAAGGACCGTAGACAATCAAGTTCTTCTCAGTCTAAGAGTCAAGACAAAGGGAAGAAGGATTCAAGGGATGGCGGTCAATACACTGTTCCTTCAGGACCAAAGTGCTTTGGGTATCAAGGCTTCAGTCATATGAAACAAGAGTGCCCTACATATCTCAAGAACATTGGGAAAAGTAAGGCACTTGCTGCTACTTTGAGCGACACTGAGCTTGAGGATGATTTTGACAATGAGAATGACGGAATCCTGAATGCCTTCACTGCCACTATCAATCGTACTGAGGGGATTGTTGAAGATGTGGATGAAGAAGAGAAATTGGTGAAGTCCAAGTTTGAGAAGAAGGATGAATAAGATGACATCCACATAACCTATGCAAAGTTGTACAAGGTCTTAGAAAAGTATAAGAAGTTGTATAGGTTGACCACCAAGAAGCTCAATGATGTGAATCTTGAGCGGAAATAGCTTTCCACAAAGTTTGGTGAATCCAATCAAACTATTGGAGCATTGAGATTTGAGAACAACTTTTTGGCTGAGAAAATCAAAAACCATGAGGCAGAACTGTTCCAAATCAGAGTTCAGCTGAAAAGGACTTCAAGCGCTAAGCTCGATGAAATGCTCAGTCTTCAAAAATCTGCTTCAAATCGAACTGGTTTAGGGTATCATTTCTCTCCCTCTAATATTGCCTCTTCCAGTACTACTGTTTTTGTTCCTCCTGCTAATAATGTTGAAACTGAGAACAATGATGTTAAAAATGATTTAGCTAGTGAGAACATAGATAAGGGTAAGTCTATCTTAGGAACACCCCCTAAACTTGCTAAGAATGAGACTAAAAACCCTAGGACTAAGAAGACTAACTCTCAAAAACCTAAACAGAAGAAGCAGCATCTCTGCTATCACTGCGGAGCATCCGGTCATACTTGACCTAATTGCTATAAGTGGTTAGCCATTTAACAAAGCAACGGTATGATTGCATCGGGAAACCAGAATCAGTTTCCATCTTCTTTTGCTCCCCTTGGAGATCTTCTCGAAGCCTTCATGTTCCTTCCAAACTTGAACAGCTTTAATTCTTCCCCCTCACCTCCAGTTCATGGGTTCACTCAAAGGAAAGGTTCTTCCAATGTATGGAAGGAAAAAGGCTTGAAGTGATTCAGTCATTTTCTCTCTCTCTCTCTCTCTCTCTCTCTCTCTCTCTCTCTCTGTTTTTTATTGCATTACTTGTGTGTTTTGCTTTTGTGTTTTTTAGTCAGTCTAGTTTTATGCATTACTTTGTTTTGTTTAACATGTTTTTGTTTGGTTATTTTTCAATTTTCTTTTGTTTTGTTTTTCATATAAAAATAATAAAAAAATTGAAAAATAAAAAAAATACAAAAACAATATGTGTTTGTATACATTGGTACTTGTGTACTTTGGATGGCCATTAAAACAAAGTTTTCTAAACTTTGTATCTTTTGTAACTTAGATGAGTATCTCTATGCACAACTAAACAAGTGAGCTTTGTGGCTCGTATTTGTGATGAGTAAGATTAAGTAGTTTCTTGTACTTAACATTCGTATCACTCTTTTTGACGGGTAGAATTAGAAAATCCTAAGAGAAAGGCATAAATAACCATCTCACCACTGTTGCCCGTCAATCATAAAATGACATCTGTATGCTTCGGCATAGCAAAAGTGCAATGTCAATGACATCTGTATGTTTCGGCATAGCAAAAGTGCAATGTCAAAAACTTAACATAATTAGGTTTTTTTTTTTCTCTCTTATATGCACATAGATGATATGCTTATGAAAAAAAAATATGCAAAGAAAAATAAAAAGCAAAAAGATAAAAATGCTTTATATATGATTGCAAGCGTGTATTCTAAGAGATGTGGGAGTTATAGGATGTACCTCGAAGGTGATAGTCCCCATCAAACAGTTATGATTGTGTGTGAGTTAAAGTGATTTTCTCATATCTCAAATCGTCATAACATATATACACTTATGCAATCTTGCGATGTTTTTCACACACAACACGCAATATTCTTTGCTATTTTTGATACATGTGCAAGTATAATGTGATTTGGTCATCACAAGGAATACTTGTGTTAATGTATGCTCACTAAACTGTCTTAACTTGTTTTTGAAATATAACATTAGTTAGACTTGTTTAGTGTGTGTGCGTGTGTTTTAGGATGTAAGTGCTTAAATTTTTGGTTAAGAGATGATTTTGAGAGTTCAAAATGTCGTGTGGATCATTGTTTGAGTTGCATGCTTGATTGCATTCATATCTATATTTTTCCCTTCTTGAAAAACTATTTTTAAGCAATCTCGACACCTCTCGATACCTGGCTTATCTATCGAGCTCATCTGTTGCACTCTATCGCAATCTCGACACCTTTCCATAGCTAAGTGTATCAATCGAGAAATCTCATGTCTCCTCAATAGCTTCTCGACAACTAGGTGGATTGATCGAGCTTCTTTATGATTTTTCTGCTGATTTGATCCTCGACTGATCCTCGTTCGCTGGCTCAATAACTAAGACACGCGTTTAAACCTCGATAGCTCCTCGACACATCCCGATCGATCGAGCTTTAAAAGGTTCCTATATATACACTGTTCGCGATTCTGATCTCTCTTTCCTTGATCTCTCTCGACAAATCTATCTCTTCACCTCCCAAACACTCACTTCTCTCTTAAAACCTTTAAACCCATGTGATTTTCAGCATTTTCTTGCTTCAAATCACTTGGTATGATTTCTCTTCCTTTCATTCTTCATGATTTCATGCATTTAAGATCAAGGTTTTGGGTTTTGGGTTTTTAAAAATTTTTGGGATTTTTCAAAATTATTGAGTTTTTGATGAAATTTTGGGGTGGGTTTGGTTTAAATGATCTTTAAACCTCATGCATTGCATCACATAAGCATTATAACATATTATCATGCATTTAGATGTGTGCAACTGATTATGTGTTGATAGGTTTGGATTGGGTTGAGCCCATGATGATTTTACTGTTGCATATTGTTGCATGTCACATGCTCATGCATTTTCATGCATACGTCTTTTCCATTCAATATATTTCTGTATATTTGAAATGTTTGAGACTTTTATGAGTGTTTCTTTCTTCCCCCTCACTCTCTAGTTTACGTTAGTGGGTCAATGGCACCAAAACGTAAGTCTGCTCTGTCCTGGAATCCTCTTCGCTCCAGGGCATCTTCGTCTTCTAATCCTACCCCATCTTCTGTTTGGTTTTGTGATGAGGATGCCCGAAAAGACTTTTCAAAGAACTTTTCTCGACAAGTTGTTCATTTGGAACGCCGAGTCATTTGTCGGACTTCTTCGACATTAACTTACCCACTGTCATTCACAGTTGGGGTTGGGAGTCACTGTGTGACGTCCCGGTCACCTATCCATCCGTACTGATCTAAAAGTTTTACTCTAACATGCATGGACTTGATTATTCAGCATCTCTTTTTCATACACGCGTTCGAGGAACGTGCATAGTGGTCACACCAGAGTTGGTATCCGATGTGCTTCGTGTCTCGAAGGTAGAACATCCTAACTACCCTGGTTGTGAGTGTCTGGGGACTGTGTCCAAAGACGAGATGATTTCTGCTTTCTGCAAGCGCCCTTCTGATTGGGGTGATCGTCATTTTACACCATGTTCGACCTTTGCTAAAGGTCTTAGATTCATGAACATGGTGATGACTTTTGTTTTGTACCCTCTTTCTCACTATAACTCTATCACAGAGCCTCGTGCTCGATTTTTGCTTTCCCTTCTTGAGCAACTCACTATAAATTTTCCTTCACATTTTATTCTTTCTATTATAGATGTGTATAGGGATACGGTAACCCGTGATAAGCTCATTTTCCCTTCAGCTATCACGCGGATTTTATGCCATTTATCTGTTCTTTTTCCCTCGTCCAACCACTTCTCTATTATGTGTGCCATTGACTACGTTACCGTTAAACGGAACGAGGCACAGTTTTGTTCGAGGCGGTCCAGTATAGCAGCTCCTCACACTCCTTCAGCTCCATCCACTTCCGCTCCTTCTACTTCAGTGGGAGGTGTGACTCTTAACGCGATCATGGTGCAGCTTCAGCGCATGGATTCTCGCCTTGACACTCTCACTAATGAGTTGTGTTAGGTAAACATCTGTGTCGGTCGTATTACTAGACAGAAGGCTCACCTTAGTGGCTTTGCGGAGTCTCCCTCTCCTTCTCCCGAGGCATCCGCAGCATCAGAGGACGACGACTCCAACGACGATGATGATGATAGAGATGGAGATGCTAGCTCTTCTAGCTCTGATGAGATGTCTATTTGACACTCTTACCCTTTGTCACTAGTGACAAAAAGGGGGAGTAGTTTTGATTATGAGAGTAGTCATACTTATAGGGAGGGTCAGTATAGGAGATTTTTGTTAGGGGGAGTGTGCACATTGAGGGAAGTAGTGAGGATATTATGTATCTTTTTCTTTTCTCTTCTTTTTAGATACATTGTTCATGTACCTTAGGTCTTGTGACCATTTTGACATACATGTACTTATATTGGGTTTATATATATTGATGTATGTTCTTTCACCTACCCTTACATGTGTTGTTTTTTTTTCTTTCTTTATACACATGTTTCTTATATCTCGTATGCAATTTATTATTTTTGTTTCACACTAAGACGCCTTGATGAGTTTTGTTTAAAGTATTTCAAAAATACAGGTTGTTAAAGTCTTTCTTGCTATAGACTCCTTTCTTGCAAAGTTTTTCAAGAGTTTGTATTAGGATAGATTTTATTGTATTCAACAAGTGAATATAAGTTGAGTGATTTATGACTTCTCTCATATCTCATTTGTTTGTTGTGGTTTTGTCACGAATTGCCAAAGGAGGAGATTGTTAGGACATATGTGATTCACTTGTTAGGAATATATGTCACTATTTTATGTAATTGGCTAATCTTTTGACAAAACGCATTTTACTTGTATTTGGGTAAATCTAGGATGTGTTTAATACTTCAAGAAATCTTGTTTCAAGATCAAGTGTTAAAGCCATGCAAGTCTGTCCAAGATTCAAGCTGAGAAAGTGCTTGTCATTTAAGCTCGACAGCTAGCATCCATCGAGCTTGAAGAGCTGTTCCAGCCCCGTGGCTTAACAGCAGCTCGACAGCAACTCGACAGATAGCTATTTGTCGAGGTTTAAGAAAAACAGATTTTTCTGTTCCGTTTTCATTCAATCTGTGATTGTATGTTTGGACTTTCTTTTCTTACAACCCTAAACATATATAAGGATTGTTTTAAGGGCCGTCACAGGTTGCTCATGCGTGTAGCAAAGTTTGTTCAAGCAAAATTGTGATCGGAGACTGAATTTGTCCTAGTTCATCTTTCTTGTGAAGAAGTTGCTATGTTTGTGCACCGTAGGGTTTTGTGACCAAGCATTTTCTTGATCTTCATCGTGTGATTAACTGATGAACTTTGTAGCTAATTACCTTCTCTAGTTGGTGATTGAAGTTGTGTACTAGAATCCGCACAATTGGTTAGTCATGTACTGGGAGCCGTGCAATAAAAGGAGAGATTGCCACTACAGAACAAGTCCAATTGAGTATTGGGGTAAGGGTTCAACTGTAGGTTGGTATAAGGTACTGGGATTCCTTTACTTGTAAACGCTTGTTGTGATAATAGTGGATTCCCAGGAGTGATGACTTTAGAATCACCCTGTAGGGTTTTTGCCGTGTAGATTTTTCCCATTCGTAAACAAATCACCGTGTCAATTTATTTTCCACTACATACTTAGTTTAATTGGTGATTTGTTTGTGTTACCATGCTTATTGCATGTTAATTTGATTAATTGATAAATTTGACTAATTATTCAATTAATTCATCACAAGGGGTCAATACGTTCTTGGCCTATTAAAGTCTAAGAAAAGAAAAAATATATATATAATGCACAATCAAGAATGTTAAAAAATAATTGAAGAATATTTTCATTTTTATTTTATCAAAACAATATTTGCATTCTTAAAAATGCATGAAACATGCCTATCTATATTAGTCACTATATCATATTATTTTCAAATTTGTAAATACATATAGTATGATCAAATTACTACATGTCTTTCTATTTCGTTGATAAAATAAAACACTAAAGACCAAAAAATTTGCAAGAAAAATTATTAAAATATTAGAGGAAACTAAAACCAAGTTAGTGATGTTTTTGCTAGTAACACGAAAAGTCTTTTATAAAATGTTGCAGATCTTGCATTAGCACAATTAGTTATTATTAAAAGATATCTCCGTGAGCATCATTCCTCTGGGAAGAATCACGTCATATTCTCACGTTAGATTTTTTTTTTTTTTTTTTTTAAAGGGCTCACTTAAGGTAAAAAAAAAAAAAAGACTCACGTAAAAAAAAAAGAGAGACTCCTATTAGGATTAAAGAAAAAAGAGAGAGAGACTTCTATTAGGACTCTCTCACTATTTAGTTTAAAAAATTAAAAAAAATTATAAATTAAAATGATGATGTGGAAAATTGTTATTATTAAATGGGCAACAAGAGAATACATTTTTTGAAAGCTTCTAAGCTTTTGTTTGGGGAAATGGGCAGACTAGCTTTGTGTTCAGCATGTATATAGTAAGTTAGCTACTGTTTTGAAGAAATATGAAAAATAGCATCTCGAGTTTGTAAAACTCGAGATCCTCTTTTTTAAAAGACTCCCTCGTGCTTGCACGCATGCTGAGTGGATAAAAAAATATGCCACACAGATCTCGAGTCTTTGAGACTCGATTTTTGGCTTAAAGAAGTCGAGTCTTTAGGACTCGATTTTAATGAAAAAAACAGAAGAATATCGAGTATTAGAAACTCGATATCCTTCTAAATATAAAACAAAACTCGAGTCTTACAGACTCGAGTTCTACTGGGAAAATTTTTATAAAACACGCAGCTTCATCAAAATATATCAGACCCATACACAAACTCTCTCACCCATACACAGACTCTCTCACCCATACACAGACCTCACTCACCCCACACCACATTGCCTCTCACAAATCACCACATTGCATCTCTCCCCACACCACATTGGCTCTCACAACTCCATTGCATCTCTCATTGCTCTTCCCCCTCAACAAATTCATATCTCACAGGTAAGGGTTTTTTGATTTAAATGTTATTGTAGTTGGGTATTGGGAGTTTGACTATTTATTTTGTAGATAGTGTTAATAACTTAGTTTCTTACCAATATTGTGAATTATAAACTTTGTTTTGTTAGTGTTAATTTTTTGAGTATTTATTTGCATGGGTTTTGTGATGAATGGGTAGTGAATGCATTGTGATGAATGGGTATGTACCTTTTGAATTTGTAATAAAATGGCTTTTTTTGTATTGGGTATGCAATGGGTCTGTAAATGTGGCAAATATGCAACATGATAAACTGTTGTGTACTTTTACAAGGATTTTTCTTTTTTTTTTTGGTTTGTATTGGGTATGAAATGGGTAGTCTTAGCATGACGGAAAAATGATATAAGTATGAAATGTGTAACAAAATTCAAACCAGTTGAATGAATTGGAATTTCTACTTTGTGTAGTTTAAGTAGATAAAATGTTTTTTAACTACAATACTATCTTGACTCTAACAGGTTTACCATGCCTGAAATTGATATAATCCTATACCACGGTGGCCCGCTTAAGAATCCCAATGCGAACAAGGGTTTGCCATTTGAAGGGCCGGGTATAAGGTCCTATTATACCCAAATTGATCGTAGGTTGAAGACCCTTGATGAACTGAAGACGATAATTATGGAGGAATTGTGTGCAAATCCTGCAATACATAGCATACAAATTACTTATCGTATGCCACATGAAGTCTTGAAGAACCGGATGAATTACAAGTATATGGCGATAGAAACAGATAAACATGTAAAGATCATGTTTGACAAGTTGGAGAGAATACCTGAAGTCAGTGGTATTGAGTTATACATACAGTTGGAGCCACGTGCAGATGATGAGATCCAACAAACAGCCACAAGTTTACAGGTTACAGTTCCAGATGCTCACTATGAGTATTCTACACATGTGGATGATGATGTTGATGCCGATGATGATGTTAATGCCAATGATGATGATGATGATGATGATGATGATGATGACGACTATGTTGACGAGCCTACTGCAATTAACTGTGAAGATCTTGTCGACAGAGATGACTTTGAAGAGAGGATTGACCGAGGGGACTTTGGGGACTTCGAGAGGGACATCGATGACGACGATACATTGGACGGTAGTCAACCTAATGCTGACAATGTTATTAGTGTCCTAAACATGGAAAACACAATCCCTGCCTATGCACCTCCTGCCTTGTCGTTTTCTGCAAATACTTGGGAAAACATGGTTGATCCTTCACATGTTGAGATACCATTCGTGTCTCCTTGGAGAGAAGGGATGAATTTGTGGAAAGGGTTGACTTTTGCCAATAAAGTAGAGGTGCAGCGCGCATTAGTAAGTTGTGCTCTGAATGAAAACAAACATTTTATGATCACTAGGTCGACAACAAAAAAACTTTGTGCGAAATGCGTGGATGAATCATGCAAGTGGTATGTCTGTGCAGTCCTGAAGCCCAATCTCCACGGACTATGGATGGTCACCGTTTATGTGGGTCCTCACACATGTATACCGACTCGGGTGCGGAATGATGGTAGAATGATGACTTGTAATTTTATTGCAGCAGACATTCTTCAGAAGTTATGTGAGGATCACACTACCCCAGTTAAGTATCTCAGATCTATGATAGAGTCGAAATATCAGGGTCATAAGCCTTCTTACTACAAGGTATGGGATGCGAAACAGAAGGCGATTGGGAAGATGTTTGGGAATTGGGAAGAGTCTTACCAAAGGTTGCAAAAGTTGCTAATGGCATATATTGATCAGGATTCGACTACCCAGGTGTTCTATCGTACCAAACCCACAGGTGAAGATGACACCGTAATTTTGCATTATGTTTATTGGTCTTTCGGTCCAAGCATTGCTGGATTCAAATATTGCAAGCCGGTTATTAGTATTGATGGGACCCATCTCTATGGTAAATATCAAGGAAAGCTGTTGGTCGCAATGGCAACTGACGCTAACAACAAGGTATTTCCTCTCGCCTTCGCTGTTGTGGATTGCGAGTCAGGGTCTAGTTGGAGGTGGTTTTTAAAATGCCTCAGAGATACGATTGGCCACGTGATACCTGACGAAGGCATTTGCATAATTTCTGACCGACATCTCGGTATCAAAAATGCCATTGCAAACTGGCCTAGAGGGGAGGATGGAAGACCACGGGTCTTTCATAGATATTGCTTGAGACATGTTGCTAGCAACTTCAACACACATTATCAGAACTCGACTCTAAAGTCAGCGGCGTTGAAAGCGGGATATGCTACTCAGGCAGTAAAATTTAATACTATAATGGAGTCCATTAAGCAGGTGGAAATTGAGGCCATTAGGAATAAGAAGAAGGTGACGGGGAAGGATGGCAAGGAAAAGGATTTTCTGCCATACACATACCTAATGAGCGAGTCTGTGGATATGTGGACCCAGTCACATGATGGTGGGAAACGTTTTGGGGCAATGACAACCAATATATCAGAGTGCTTCAATGGTGTACTGAAAGGTGCACGGGGCCTTCCTATTGCCGCAATGGTTGAGTTCACTTGGTCCAAACTTGTTGAATATTTCCACGACCGGCACAAAGAAATTACGAATGACTTGTTGGAGGGTAAGAAATGGAGTACATATGCCTTCTCCACGTGGGAGGGAAATAGGCGTAAATCTGAGAAACACTATGTCAAGGCATTTAGCAATCAAGAGATGCGATATCAGGTAGTTACTTCACACAACCCATATAGTGCAGGAGGGGGAAACCACAGTTATGACGTTCGGTTACTGGAAAGAACATGCAGCTGTGGAAAATGGCAAAACATAGGGATACCGTGTTCACATGTAATTAGAGTATGTGATGCTGCAAACATTGATTCGACCATATATATTCACCCATGTTATAGTTTGAACCATGCCCTTAGCACTTACTCACATGCATTTGTGGTTCCTAAGTCACAGTCATTGTGGAGGGAACCCATGGGGCCAAAGTGGTTGCCTAATCCAGCATTGGTGCGGGGCAAAGATCGACCAGTGAAGTCAAGAATAAGGAATGAGATGGATGGAGTGAGGAATAAAGATCGAGCACCGGGCTGGCGGAGGGAGGATGCTGATTTGATAGAGAGCCAACCCAAGCAGACATGTGGACTGTGTCACGCTTCAGGGCATAACCGCAGAAAATGTCCGCAGTCCCTTGGCGCTTCCACAAGCGGTCATGTTCCAAACTAGGTAGGTGACAAATGGCAAAATGTTTTGGAATACCAATGTTGTTCATTCTATGTTTACGTAAACATTACTACCTTGTCTCCTAACCACCTTCGTCTACCTTTTTCAGGCATGCTACCATCGACGGCGTTTTTGTTGTGCGGACTGCTGCTCTTAGGAAAAGTGACTACGTCGTATCGGCACAATTGAAGATATGTTTTTGTTGAATGAACTTGTAATTCTCTATCCAATGTACTTCTATGAGGATTGTAATTTGAGTAATATGGTAGGAACTGCCACTTGAGCGTGGTTGGGCATGTTTACAATGTTGATAAATTGAGAATGTCTTTTGCTGCGAACATAGAATGAACATTGCAACATTATGTTTATGCGAAGAGCGCAATAGTTTCTATTGTTTGGTGCATCTTGAAAACGCCTTTGGATGTGGTTGGAGTGGATTTACATTCTCAGCTTCTCTGCCTTTCAACGAGTGTTTGTGGATTACATTCTACGCTCCTGTCTCTTTGTTTTTCAGCAGGTTGCAGTTCAGTGTCTGGTATGCATGAATGCCTAGGCAAAAAAAAAAAAAAAAATTCCCAGTGAAACTCGAGTTTAAAAAACTCGAGTTTCATTAAAAATTCGAGTTACAAAAACTCGATTTACTTAGGCGAAATGAAAAAAAATTTTTCCCCAGTGGAAATCGAGTTTCATAAACTCGAGTTCCACCAGTGTGAACGCTCCCGAAACAGAGCATCCATTCTGCCTAAAACAGAGCATGGTTCATTTTTTAAAAAAAAATAACTTCCAAGTGAAAATCGAGTTTGAGAGACTCGAGTTCCACCAGTGTAAACGCTCCCGAAACAGAGCATCCATTCTGCCTAAAACAGAGCACGGTCCATTGTTTTAAAAAACCTCCCAGTAAAACTTGAGTTTCAAAGACTCGATTTCCGCAGTGAAACTCGAGTTTTATAGACTCGATTTCTCTTTTTTTTTTTTTTTTTTTCTTCTTCAGCATACACTTGACACATTCCTGTTAGATTCTTTGCAGAAGTAAACTTCCAATCAACTTAAGTCATATTAATGGAGCAATATTAATGAAAAGTAAATAATCTATAAATAAAGCATATGTGTAAAGGAAACAAATAGCCTTTTAAAAATGACATCCATTAAGCTTTCTAACACTTTCCAGAGTGTGTCTACTTTTCCATGAATTATTGCAACAAGCAAACAAATGGTACATTTTCCACTTACAAGATTGAATATTGTCAGAGTAAAAAAGCAAATTCATCACTTGTCCTCAATTCTCATCAAGACATACAACTTAGAGTCAAGTCATCCCCCAGTATACTAACTAGGACTTCAGTCTTTGTTGCAGCTTGAGTCAAGTCATCCCCTAGCTCACTTACCAGCTCTGCATGATAATACCTCTCAGCTAATGCACGGTAGGCTCGGTAGAACTCCTCTACCAGTTTCATAAGTTCTGGACGTTTCTTGTAGTACATTTCTGCCCTCCTTGCAATAGAATCTGCATCTTCTTCAATGAGCTTGATCATTGCTTTGACCTTGGCATCCATGTCTGTATCAACAGATTTAGGGTCTGTTAAGAATGTGGCCTAAAATGGCATAGAGAGGATGCATGTGCATTACAAACAGGATAACATACTAGCTTGCTCTTTCCTCCTCTCTCATGGAATAACCACTAGGCTAGTTACTATTTTCATGATTACTAATCAGCTACTAGTTTGTCATAACAGGATAACCTACTAGCTGCAAACATGACACTAATACTTGACTGAATAAGAAATGAATGACTTCAAGTTACATTCACAAACCAATCAAGCCTAAAAATCATGAACAAATAGCCTTCAATTGACTAACTCACTTTCAATGTCTCACATGCATCAGGGTAAATCTCCAAAAGCTTATCGAAGTTTGACTGTGCACTTCTCAAATCCCCAACTTCAACTGTACTTGTCCCAAACCTGTCATGAGTTTTCCAGCATATGAACAAGAAGCGATAGGTCAAAAGAAAATAAATATAAAGCCCAATTACAACAATCCTGCAAAAAGTGCATCCACTTGGATACAGTGTTGAACAATATAGTAGTCACCACATTATGCACGTTGAAAAGTGGTTACTGACAATATAGTAGCCAACATATAAAAGATGCTTATAAACAGATTAAAACCATAATGATATGACAATGGCATGTGGTTACTGACCATAATAAGGAAATATAAATTCATAGGGCTTATTGAGTATGAAATGGGTAATCTTTTTTTTAGTGGGTAATCTGTTATGGGTTCTCTCTCAAGTGGTTTGTATTGAGTATGAAATGGGTAATCTGTTTCAGTGGTCTCAGTGCTTGGGCAATAGTGATAGGCAATCACTTGTTCTGTACCATTCTTTAAAAGAGTTTTGTGTGTGCACCTTGTGTCCATAATATCTCTCTTCTTTTTCAATAAAGGTATTATTTAGTATTAAAAAAAAAATCCAAGATGGATCATGAGAAATTGTCTTAAAATGTCAATTAAGTTTTTTTTTTTTTTTTAATTTCTTGAGATGCAGAGAAGGTATAGCCAATTATAGAAGTGGGTGGCAGGGAATGAAAATACCAATGAAAGTATAATTTGACTTCATGGATGGACAACTTTTTTAAAAATCAACCACCAAATTGAATCCATATTGTCATAACACAGGTCCATAGGAATCTTTTCCCTATACTATAAACTAGGATTAAAAGAAAAAAGTTGGCTCATATTGTGATTTTCATAAAAATCTGAGTAAGTTCTTCTGCAACACTAGACTAGCACACAGACAAGACAGCATGTTATGACATGGTCATGCAGAAACAGTCTCTAATTTTAAATTTCCTTGAGGTTGTCAATTTTTTAACTCTTGTAGGAGAAGAAGTCACTGCATATTACATATCCTGATAATCTAACCCAATCTCCTCTTTACATAAGAACAAGAGCAGTAGCAAATAGCTTTCATGACATCACCTGTCTTCAATTGTTATTCCAATTCAATATACAACACAATAAATAGTTTCAATGTAGTTTCAATACATTTAAAATGGTATTACTTTTGTTATGGCCATATTTTTTTTGTAATTAATTTTTCGCCCCAAGGGGATGGGGAATGGGAATTTCGAACAGGTGATATCCACTTCATGATATATTGTTTTTTGAATAAATAAAGTCCACTTCATAATGTGAGGTCCCCATCTAATTATTTTATTTTATTTTATTTATTTATATTGGTATAGTCCCCATCAAATTGTGCTACCCTCTTGGAGTACTCTTTTTATTAGCATTAAATGCATGCACCCTTCATAACCATTATATGAAACCGTAATGGCATCATCCACCCAAATGGTCAAATAACATAACAGTATGTACTCTTAGAAGGTTAGAACACCACCTAGAATCACATTTTACTTGGACAACAGCAGTAAGAAAGAGTAACAATAAACAATTAGAGAAAGCATCAAATAGTACTATTGCATTGGTGTTGTTACTGTTGTATGTATGTCTAAACCAAGCGGAGAGAAAACAGATCATCTACTTCTTCGCTGTGACATAGACAGAGAATCGGGGACATTGATGTTTGGTCTATCCAAGGTTTTATGGGTTAAACCTAATACAGTTGTTCATTGTCAGCATGTTAGAACGGACAAGTTTGGGGGACCTGGTAGTGGTGAAATTTGGAAAGTAGTTCCCTTTTGTATCAAATGGTATATTTGGAGAGAGGAATGTGAAGAATTTTGAGGGACGTGAATTTCCCTTGATGAAGTTGAAGTTTCTATTCTGTAGGTTCTCACTATAATTGAGCATCATATGCAGATTACTTTTCCATCTCAAATTTGTGGGAGACGTTAGCTTTTGTTTTGGGATGTTTCTCTAGTATACTTTCTGTGCCCTTAATTGCACTTTCCTTTTCTGATAATTTCCCTCATTAACCAGCAGAATATGAGGTCCCACAAGCAGATGTCATGTAAAACCATTAAATAGAGAATGTAACTGAACCATAATGCTATTGTTTATGTAACTGACATCTGTATGTGTGTGTGTGGGAGGGAGAGGCCACTTGTGCTAAAGAAAAAAAATAAGAAATGATTGGCTGGTTAAGTGAAGCACTTACAATTCGCCCAAATTCATCTGTCCGCTCAATGCGAATCTCCTTTTTAAAATCGACCAGAGCGGATGAACGAGGCTCCTTTGGTTCATCATCATCTACAATACCCACAAGTTTGCTCTTCTTCTTGTCCATGTTTCTGCCACCCCACTCAATGCTTTCTTTAAGTGTTCCTCGATCTTTAAGCAGCTTCAGCACACTTGATAACCCTTTCCCAATTGCAACTTCATGGATAGCTTCATCTGGAACTATCTCCTCCTTGTCCTCATCAGCAGGGTGCTCATCTTTACTGACATCTTTAACTTCGGTCCATCCACCAGCCTCATCTTTTACTTCTTCATCAGAAGCTCTTGGCTCTTCATCTTCTTGCATAAAAACATCTTCGTTTTCAGGCTTACGGGCTTCTGAAAGAGCACAAAAGTACAAGTTATTTCTATTTTTATAAAACAATTGGAGGAATTGAAAACCTGTAGCAAACTAAGACATGAAATTGTATTTTAACGGGGTGCAAATGAAAGCTCAAGGAAATCGATAGGCACAAGACAGTGGACAACTTCCAAAGAAAAATGGCCATAATTAAACTTGAATTTGACCAGATAAAAATATGGATATCAACTGACCAGAAGATATTGAATGGCCAGAAATAGTAAAGCAATCAAAAATAATTAAATATGAAGAAATCTCAATTCAAGCAGGGCATAGCCAGCTCAAATTTCAATTCTATGCAAACACAACGAACGTTAAAAGAAAAATACCTTCATCAAGCTGGAGACCCCAGACAAACTCCTCCATCTCTGTAAAGACAACCTTGTTTTCTTGCGACTCTCCAGTTGTGGGGTTTAGATCTTCTGCAGTTTGACTGCTGGCAGTAGTGGCAAGACGTGCAATTGCTTGAGGACCAGATGCTGCCTCCTCCTCTTGCTTTTTAAGAGCCAATTTCCTTGCTCTTTCTAAAGATTTATAAAGATCATCATCTTCATCTGCAAAAACAGGATTCTCATCTTCCTCTAATTTAACAGGAAGAGTTTGTTCCATCCGCAGTGATTTTGATGCCTCATCGGCTTTAGCATAAGCTGACTGGTATGCATTTTTTCTCAATTCAGCCTCTGCTCTTTCTTGCTCCTCTTTGATGGCTTGCCTCCTTGCATCATTCCGAGAGCCAAGATCCCCAACTCCCAAGCCTGAAGAGAGAGCTTCTGCTTCAAGCGCATCCAAATCCAGCTTCTCTTTCTTCCGCAAGGATTTCTTTTTCTTGGGCTTTTTAAATTTAAGCATTTCTTCTTGAGTATAGTAATCTGATGTGGTCTTCCCAATTGCATTGAGATCTTCAAAGTGAATGTTATTGGAAGCACCCTCTAACCTTTTACGAAGCTGGCCATAAGGGGAAAAAATGTTTATAAGCTAGGGGGAAAAAACTAGTTAAGTAATTAAAATGCATTCAAACACCAACAGAAGCGAAAATTCATTTCAAATGGGAATATCCTAACCCTACAAATTCAGTACAATAAAAAAAGAGCAGAAAGTAGAAAGAATGGGACTACAACTTGAATAAATAGGAAGCCACAACAAACAATAATTAGAAGAATGAAATGACTACGCACACAGTTCCTCATCCTCAAACGCAACCATTCTTCTCCTACATTTTCCAGGTTTTTTTTTTTTTTTTTTTTAATTTGGAGAAAGAATTACCTCTTGGAGTTTTTTCTCTGCTTCACCAGAGAAACGTCCTCTTTCATCCAGAGCTAACCCCTGGAAAGAAGAATAAATTAAGTGAAAAATTTCATGACCAACCCCCATGCACAACATTTCTTGTTATAATTGAAAAAGGAAAAGCAATTTCTCAGACTAAAATTTAAAAAAAGAGTGATGGGAAAAACCAAAAATCAAACCTCATCTGCAGTGGGGTCATCATACTGTGGCAACATTTTCTTCTCTGCATTGGGATCATCATTAAACCTAAAACAGCAGAATGCATAACATATGTCAATCATTTTTTTTGTCAATATAATTATGGGTGTAATTAACAAATTATATAAGTTTCCATCTTACTTATCCTCATAGATCCCTGTTTTCTTCTTTGCAGCCTTGTAAGCCTCATCTCGCTGCTTTTGTTCTCCCAGTTCAACATTCTCAAGCATATCAATCTCTGTCACACCAGACCAAAAACCTCTATTATATAAATGTGTCAACTCATCTTAAAAGGCCCTGACAAACAAAAAGTATCACCAAAATAGTCTACCTTCATTGATGTCACCATCTGCGAGTATATTCTGATCTTTAAGTGTTAAAACAACTGCCCTACCTTCCACTACTTTGTCAATGCCATGAAGAACTTTAACTCCTGCCAGATTATCTATAAAGTATTCAAAATAGAAACGATATCAGTATTGATCAGTGATGTAGGAACACATCAAACAAAACCACTGGCTTACAGATCAGGTTCTAGAAGAACACACTAGTGGGCCATAAATCATAAACAGGTGCAAACTCATCAGAATAATTAACTAGTCACACACACAAATTTAGTTCTATTATGGAGCTTGGATGTCAGTAGGAAATTTCATGACTACTCAATAGAACTTGATGAGTATGGTATTTGAATCAGACCAATCTATGCACTCAAAATCTAATAAAATGCAGAATGGACTGATTTAAAATCATGTCAAAACATCAATTCGATTTTACAAGACAAATCATAAGGAGTAAGAACCCTTACGCGCAGTACCGTGGCTTTCTTCCTCATCTTCACTGTCTCCTTGACCAACATTGTCCTGAGAAAATTCACACTGTGATATTAATAAAAGATCCTGCCTAAATCAATCATTTTGAGAAAAATAATACAAAGAGACACAATTAAAACACAACCTGCTCCGCAAAAATCTTTGAGAGCCGCAATGCTTTCTCCTTTTCAGCATTCCTTTTCTCCTCGAGCTTACGACTCCGACTAACCCATGACAAAACTTCAGAAACACCTTCAGAATTTTTGTTCAATCTTTCTTCTCTTTTCTTGAACAAAAAGGTTAAAAAGAGGTGTAAAGAAACATATTCACATTACATCAAACATGTTTTGGAAAAATGGCTTTTTAAAGTTCTGGAAGAATTGTCAAACCGCCAACATAGAATGCAAAAAAACCTAGAAGAGATAAATACAATGTAAATCACTATACCAAATAATCACCATTCAGCTAAACTAATTTAGACACAAAATCCAAGGGAATGCTGGAAAAACAAGTAACTTAAATAAAAACTAATACAGTGCTACTGGCAAAACACAAGCAAAACCAAGATAGCAGGAAAGTATGGTCAACATGGTTTTATGGACTTAAGGTTTCAAATACCAGTTATTGATTTGATATATCAAAATGCAACAAAGAAGGCATACATAAAGATTTCCTTACTTCAATATTCGCTCCTCAAGCTCTGATGCCGACAAGTGCGCTCCACCTAATGATTTCCTAACTTCTTTTACTTCTTCTTCTTCCATATTAGTATTGCTCTTTCAAACAAAACAAAAAAAGCCTAATTGAACCAAGCATGCAGAACCAAAAGTTATTAATGCTAGTGATGAAAAAGAAAAACAGAAGCAGAGATGCCATGTCAACCACCTGCAAACAAAACGCAACTCTTCAACAAGAATGTTAATGAATAGAATTAACTTAGTGTTAAAGAGTGTGTACTAACTTTTTACTTCACAACATACATCGTTATCACCAATTTGGCGTAAAATGGTAATAAACCCTTTGACTAACCAATTTTGCGCTTTTTAACCCTCGTGTAATGTTTGGGCGGGGGAGGAGGCTGCGAGGCATCATCCTTAGGCTGATCATCGTGCTGCAAAGACATTAAATATATACAATCAGTATTCGGTGTAATGATAAGAATAAAGTGAAATGCAAAATATATCATTACATTAAGCATTAATGTTATCATACCATAGCGGTGCCTTTGTGTCCTATTTTGTGTCCACCTGTCCCGCAAGTGGGTGCTCTTCTAGCGCATTGCGGTCTACCTCGTGGGGGTGAGGGCTGCGGAGGGGGATGCTCATCCGGTACAGCAGTAGCTGGATGTACAGTGTCAATCCCAACCGGAGGTCCTAGAGGGTCGGATGATGATGAGGTAGGTGGGTGATGATGCGCTGTGTAGAGGCCAGGAGTGGGGATCATTGTCATGGGTTCAGTACGGGGTGGGTCTATGGGCAAAGTGGGTGCACTGGCGCTGGTGGGTGGGTATAAGGGTGTCTCGGGGTGCATAGGAGGGGTCAACTGAAAAGGAATACCGAGATCAAAACTGGGCTGCGAAGGTGGGGTGGGTGAAGGGACCTCGGGCTGAGTAGATGCATCTACCATGGGTGGAGGGAGCTCAAACTGAGGAGATGCATCTGGGATGGGTGGATGGACCTCGGGCTGAGGAGATGCGTGCAAGATGGGTGCAGGTATTTCAGGCCGACCACGGCCCGTAGCTGCACTTGTGCTTGGGCTTGCTGTAGCAGGCCGACTACGGCCCCTAGCTGCACCTGTGATTGGGCTTGATGTACCAGGCCGACCACGGCCCCTAGCTGCACCTGTGATTGGGCTTGATGTACCAGGCCGACCACGGCCCCTAGCTGTGCTTGTGCTTGGGCTTGCGGTAGCACGCCGAGCATGGGTCGGTGGAGTTAACAGTGGTTCGCTTGTGCTTGGGGTTGCTGTAGCTACTGATTCAGTCTCCTGCCCATTGTTTGCGTCCCCATTTGGTGCAGGAACACCACCAAGCCCAACCACATTACTTAGGACGCGCTGGACATGGTTGTGTTCTCGGCTGCCTATAGGAAGCATTGCCAACAGCGCTAAATGGCTTTCAATCTGAAACGGATAAAGAACCAGTACAATCAGATTTGAGACTTTTTTTCCCCAATTATACAATGGATTAATCTACTCAAATACTCAACTACGAACTAAAAGTTTTATTAGAATACTATATGTAACATAAAGTCTTTTTAATTGGATGTTAGTCAAATCAAACCAGATTTCCGGAAAAATAAATCAATTGATTCTACGTTCGTACATGCATTGAAGAAAAAACAAAGCAGGCAATAAAATATAATTAGAGCACTGAAGTTACCATTATATCTAACTTAGCGCTGTTGCGGTCGACGTACTTTCTAGTGACCGGGCGGTACCAGCGGTAATAGGCATGATCGCGGGGCATCTCACCAATCTGAAGCGGTGCATGGCAAAGTCGTTGTCTCATATCCCATGTAAGGATATACGGTCCATGCTCCTCCCTCCAATTCTTTTTCACCTTCCCACGCAAGTCTATTCTATGCAGTCTATCATCGTACACAACATGGTCGGTCCGCTCCTGCGCCAACCCAAATTGCCGAAGAACACGGTCTGGGTGGTGTGTCTCCACTATGCAGAAACACACAAGTGGCACCCTTGCCGTCCACACATCCCTCCCTGAAACGCAGAAGTCAGGAAGGTGACCGAAATCTGCCTCATATGGCTGCCACACAATCTACAATAGAAACAAGAAACAGTTATCATAACATCTTAACAAGAGAGAATACATAGATAACGGAAAAAACAATAATTCAAATAGAAGATATGTTGGAACAATGATTTTAACATATTCTTAAGGAAAAGTAACATAACAGAACAGAATTTTTGGATATTATTACCTGGCCCGGCTGCATTCTAACTAATTGCTCGCGATAGTGAATCAACGCCGTGGCGGATGGCCTACTCTTTGGGCTTGGCACTCTCACCCACCTACAGGTACGAGCGAATAACATAAGATAACATAATACCACTTACGTACTAAGAATAGTACATTGCATAACACACTAAATATAAATTGATTATACTTACTTAAATGCGAGTGGAGCTTTTGGCCATGGACCATAATCACATCCACGTGGGGGCTCTATCCTCGGGCACAAGAATGGCAACCTTGCCCATGCCCAATACTGGACCAATTGCAAAGCCCCACCAATCTGCGATGCTTCTTTCTCGCTTGCTCGGCACAACTCTCTGTACAACCAGGCCAGGCAACCACTACCCCAACTATACTGTGGCGGATCACGAAGGTTCCGCAGGAACTCCAAGAACATCAGATGAACCCTATCTCCCGACTTGTCCATGAAAATCTTATCTCCTAGTAGCGCTAAAATATAGCACCGGGCATACTGATGTATCTGGATCTCTGTTGCATCATGAGGCAGTGGCTCTGTAATGCGCTCAACAAGGCGGCTAATGAGAATTCTTTGCCCCACCAAAATTTTGTTCTCATTCGCCGGAACTTCAAACCCAAGCAACTCCAAGCACAATTGCCTCCAATCCCCATCCACCACAGCAGTTGGCCCAACCAAGACCTCACCATCTATAGGAAGTCCCAAAATGACCTCCACATCTTGGAGGGTGATTGACATCTCACCATGTGGAAGATGGAACGTATGCGTCTCCGGCCGCCATCGCTCAACTAAGGCCGATACTAGGCAGTGATCTATCTCTCTGGAAGGGGCCCTAAACAACCCTTCTAGCCCCACCAACTTGATAACGTCAATCACCCGATTATCTTGCATATCTATGTGTTCCATCTCCTTAGCTCGACCACGGCACTTAAGTGGGCCCGGGTCCTGCAAATACGATAAAAATTATAGCAGTTAGAACTAGATATACAACTTTGAAATAATTTGCTAGAAGTCAAAGACAACGTGAAAATTAAAGCGGTTGTTAGAACGAGATATTTCACCTCGCCATTCCAAATGTCATCTGATCGGTGATTTCGTTGTCGGCTCAACAATGAGGGATCTTCTGGACCAGGGCGCACGATCTCTGGCTCCTCATCGATCCGAGGCTCCATACTGCAAACACTGCAACTGTGAGATCATACATAGTGGCAGACATACATAATTTGGTGTGAGAATTATCAAAAATCACGCATTACCACAACACACAATGATTTCATATGAAGAAATACAAAATACTTCACTGCCTAAATGAAGATGAGGAACATATTACTCCACTCGTCCTTCACTTAAAAATATGATAAAATAAAAAGATGAACTCCCACTTCAAGAAATTTAAGGACAAGGCAAAACCAACAGTGATAAGTATTGTACATCCAATGAACCTGCCACATTATCAAGGGGTTTGCAGAAAGGATAAAAGGTGAAGCACAAATATATTTTAAATTTATTAACCTATGAAACAGCTTAACCAAACATAACTACATAGGAGCTGGTTTAGCTTTATCATACACTCTTTTTGTGCTTTGGATGGCCAAAAACCATTCAAAAAACCCCATCCCTACAGTTCTTACTTCTTAGCATATTATAATTGACAGGTTTATACTTGAATTCGAGATAAACAGTTAGGATAAGGTTAGTGAATTGTTTGTAAGAAGTTCCTAAAAGAAGGTAGGACTGTGTTATAAAACCCCAAGTACAGTACCCTGCCACTTTCTCACGGGAATTGCAGAAAGACTAAAAGGTTAATTAAAGTAAAAGTGTCCAATTTTACTATTGTAGGGATAGCTTAATCAAACACAATTCAATAGGAGCTGTACAATGTTTTGCTCAAAAGCTATACCAAATACTCTCTTGTGTATTGGTTGGCCATTAAGGAGAATTTGCTCTCAAATGTTGGTTCAAACTAGGATTGAATAGATCCAAGTATATATGCTATAGACAACTACAAAATTTATAGTTGTAACTAATTGAGAATTCAGAAAATAGGTAAAGGCTGCTTGCAAGATGCAGAATGCTGCTATGTAAGGGATGATGTGGAGTTCAGAAATTAATGGGACAATGACAAGTGGAGAATGTTATTTCTCATACTAGTGCTTGTAAAGAAATAGAAAAAGATTTAGGAATGAAGCTCTATTAAAGAAATTGTAATTCTACAAACTTATAGGAGAAAATTGGAGCCAACGAAAGATGTATCTGCTAGAAATATAGAGTTTGAAAGGTGGGAAACATAAGTTAGTTTCAAGTTGACGAAAGAAATTTATTACAATTATAAACCTAACTTGGAAAGCAGGGTAATCAAGCTTATAGTTTTAATCCTTCAAATCACTACACTAGCCTTGAAGATACTAAGTCAGACTGGAGGGGCAAATCAAATAAACTCAATGGGCCAGAACAAAGGACCAGGACAAAAGAAAACAAAAATCAATATGATACTGCAAAGTTTTTTTTTTTTTTTTTTTTTTTAGAAAACTGCAAAGAATTTAATTACAAAAGAAAAGAGGAGAAAATTTTACCAGTAAGACATATAAAGTATTACTAATTCTATTCTCTCTAAATTCAAAGTTTTACTTCTCTTTTTGTTAAACTTTCTTGGTAACCAAAGGGATCATCAAGAAAACAACCAACAAAACAGAACAGCAAGAGAGCTTCCCTCACCAATTTTATTGTTCAACATAAACCAATAGCCAAATGTAAATTGCAAATGCAGGCATCTATTAAAAATCAGCTAACTTTACACAGGAAAATTATATATAGAGAATTTTCACAAATTTCAAGGAGTTATTACAATGATCTAAGCAAAAGAATTCCCAGAAAAAATCTCCAAAAATTTTACAATTATCTATATACAAATAAAAAACTGACCAAGCATATAGACCGAAAAAAAAAAAAAGAAAAAAAAAAAAAAGAAGAAGAATAGGAAACCATATTGATCATCATCAATTCTAAGAGCTTTTAGAGTTAATGTAGACACCAAATTAGCTAAATTGACTCCCAAGTAAACTCCACAGTCCACGTTATCACACTCAAGTAGGAGAGCTGTTAGGTAAAAGAAACCTTGAATAAATTATATCTAGAGCTGTTAGGTAAATGAAACCTTGAATAAATTCAAGTAGAGCCAGAGTAAAATTCAATTTCGACAATTTTATAGGAGAAAAAGGTGAGATTAACAAGGAAGGAAAACGGATTAATTAAGAATAAGTATCAAGAATCAGGATGAGAGATGAATAGGAGACAATGATACTGATTTGGAGACAGTTAGCGTTACTTGATTATTGGAAAACTGTACTGATGTATGACCTCAAGTATAACGGATGCCATGCAAGTATAAAACTGCATGCCTTCCATGTGGTCACTGGTCATGCAGTTGTGGGAAGGATCAAACTTTGAGGAGTAAAATATGCTAAAAAAAAGTCTAAAAGGTTATTAATATCAGAACATATGAAAAAATTAAAAATTAAAGAGTTTTTTACAAGTATTAAACAAAACAGAACATTATCTATTGTCAAGACCAAACTACCTGCATATATCACTTATCTGCATTTGCCAATTTTCACATGCTAAGGAATTAATAACCATGCTATAAAAAAACATAGGCACTGTTATTAGTTTGCCTTGCTACAATGGTCTTTGTTTTGTGTTTTCATAATGCATACATATAACTTCAATTGAAGCTTCTGTTGCACAAATTAGCTTCTTGTGATCAGTACCATGACTCTAGATGTACCGGTCACCAGCTAGGACAAGACAATTTAAATAAACACGCATGACCTTGGAATCAACCTATGCTCAAAGAAGAAGCTCTTCCATGATTTACCTATCAAAAAAAATAAAACTCTTCCATGATCCTTTCTTAACATCATCAGATTTAGAGCTTCTTTCTTACTGCTTACCAAAAAGAGCCATTCTCTAACTAATTTGTGTAATAGGGAGACAAAAAGGAAAATGTAGTTTTTCTGTGATATTATCAAATCTTGAAATGTGTACGGCAATAACAAGATGCAATTTCTATGGGTACCACCCACGTTTAATAGGCACTTACTCCATAGAATTACAACTGCAACAAGAATGCGATCCAGTATGGTTATTGTGAAAGCACTCTATTGAAGCAAATGCAATAATTGACAATTAAAATGAAATCACAAAACTCAAATTAACTTAGCCTTTAGGGTTGGTGTAGGGATCCTTCTTCCACTAATTGGGTTTGATGACATTTATTAAGTTCCTCCATTCTACCCTAACCAAACCAGACTCTCAATACCAAGTTAAATTGGCATTTTAGCATCACAACGATGGCAGCAATAACGATTTCATTAACAAACCCAAAGTTATAGATAAAAACAAAAACAAAACAAAAAATAAATCACAAATTTTTAACTGATTTCATTGAAACGAACCTGTGAAGAAGCTTGAGATCGGCGGTGAGCTTGAGCGTGAGTGCGAGTAGCGAGGAGAGTGAGTGAGTGAGACCGGCGGTGAGCTTGAGGTGATTTCTGTCGATTGTGGGTTTCAGGGTGAGGGCGATTTCTGTCGCACGCCGAGGGGTTGATTTGGGTATTTGAGAGAGTGAGGTACGGAGAGACTGAGAGACGGAGAGACGGAGAGACTGATTTGAGTGAGTGTTGATTTGGGTGTTTGAGAGAGTGAGAGGCGGAGAGACTGAGAGTGATAGTGAGAGTGTTTGACAGAGTGAGAGATACTGAGAGTGAGAGATGTTTGTTCCCCAGCAACAAGTGTGAGAGATGTTTGTTGCCCAGTGACAAATTTGAAAATGATAGACAGTCAACAGAATTCGAGTCTTATAAACTCGATTTCTACGTGTAAAATATTGGCTAACATGTAAAATATTGTCCACGTCAGGGTGCTTAGAAACACCATAAATTGAGTTTTAAAAACTCGAGTTATAATTGAATCTCGAGTTTTTAAAACTCGAGATGCTAGTTTTAAAAATTTTTTTAAAACTGGCCAACTAACTAAAATGTTGGATATTTAATGTTAAATGGCAAGGGGGTTCCTTTTGTTTCCTTCTAAGGGGAAAAAAGTCTCATATCGATACGTATATTATTTTGTTTTCTAAGAGTTTAACAAAATGTTATTGGCTTTGTATCTAGAAATAGAGCCATCTGAGCTAAGTTAAGTTTGAGTTTGTAAACCCATTTACAACCCACCAAGTTCTTATTAGGAACCAAGGAACCAAGTGCTTTCTCATTGAAGAGTTTCAAATTCAAAATCCTGGGCAGTACACCATTGAGGGCATTGAGAGCCAATGTGGGAGGTTCTGTAAATGTATAGTTTAGAGTGGTATTATAACAAAGTTTGGGTTTGTGGATACTACTTTTGGCTCTTGTTTGCATAAAATGGTGATTAACAGGTAATATAGTAGTTGAAGACATAAGAACTAGACAAAGATAGGAAATTATGGGAGGTACAGGATGGGATGATGACACTAATGGTGTGGAACGTGAGACTAATAGTGTGGATTTCAATTTTGCAATAGCTCCCATCATTGGTGATGACTCCAACGGCCATTAATTTATCTCTAACATCCTTGATCCTTTGAAAATATATATCAACTGATTAGGATCATTTATTGAGATTTTACCATTTAAGTTCATAATATGAGATTTAGATATTGAAGAAAAGCAATTCCTCAAGAGTTTCCTGATTTCTTTTGCAGAATTACATCCAATAATAAGATTAAAAACCAGGGAGTAAGAGTAGAACTAATGAAGGTTAATTAACCGAGTTTTCTCAATGGACTTCCATGTCTGCAATTCTTGGAATTGGACCGAACTAGACTTCATGAATTTTATTATAATGGCATTAGAGTTTTGATTAAATTTACGGGACAAATGTTAATATAAAAAAATAAATAAATAAAGTATAGTGTTTTGAAATGAAAAATGCTAAAAAGGTAATACCAATATCATTACAAATACTAATAGATACAACAAATTTTATTACACTAACTTTAAATGAATGTGTCTAATTTTCAATCACAAGAAAATAAATTAGTTAGTAAATTTATATATATTGTTGTTGATATGATACCAATTATAATTTTCAAACACAATATAATGTAGTGTCTGTTTGGAAATATCTTATTTAGCTGAAATTAATTTTTTTTTTTTTCTAAAAGTATTGTAAATAAAACTAAAAGGTAGTTGAAATAGTATAATGGGGCTCATGAATAGTTCTAAAAAGTATATTGGAACCCATGAATAGTAGCAAAAATAAGCTAAATAGTAAAAAAAGTTGGTTTTTAAGCAATTCCAAATGGCAAAAATTAAAAAGCCAGCTTATTTTATTATTCAGTTTATTTTTGCTACTATTTATGGGCCCCACTGCACTATTTGATACTATTCATGGTCAAATTGTACTATTTTAGCTAACTTTTACTTTTATTTACCGTACTTTCAACAAAAAGTTTTCAATTTCAGCAAAATAAGCGAATCCCAAATAAATCCTTAGTTAATCTTTTTTTTTTTTTTTTATAAACTTTCAACTTATGATATTTTCTCCTATTGATATAGGCGGGATCGAACCTCCAAATCTCTTAATCATTACTATGCAAGTTTGTTAGTAGTTTGTAGAAAGATTCTTAATAGTTTTAGTTTTTTTTTTTTTTTTTTTTTTTGGTTTATGTTTAAATTGGCACATTCAGTTTATAAGGCTTATTTAATAAATCTTGTTATATCCTTAGCATTACTTCTTCTTTTTTTAATTGCTTCTTAAGAATTTTTGAGCCAAGATACTCTTCATTTGGCCATGAGCATGGAATGTGGAGTAGTACTGAAGTAGTGATATACTGCTACTAATAATAACATTATTATTACTATGATAACATTATTATTATTACTATGATTTATACAATCAGTGACAACATTTAATCTATCAAATCACCGTCCAAAGACGTTACAAATTGATTGTTATGTTGTTTTTAATTTTCCAGACATGAAAGGTTAGGATTTAAGAAGGGATATTGGTACCTAAAATTGTTTTCAAGTGCAGTAAATTTGATACTTGAGCAGGCCCGGCCCATCAAGATGGTTGAGTACAACCCGACGTGCTTATAGCAAATAAAAGAAATGTGTACATTGAGAAATAACAAGCAAACCAAAACAATTTTGGTTTCACTTTCAGGGCTTGGAATTTCTTGTGTAATAAAAAGTCTTACAAAGCTTTAACCAGACTTTGGAATTTCTTGAATCTTCAAAAAGAAAACTTTATAATAAATTATAATACATTACAATAAATAATATGTATTGTTAATCAGTCAAATTGAAAGTAGGGATACATTCCTCAAAGATGTTCATTTGTATGCGTATCATATATATCACAAATATTGTAATAAAAAAAAAATCCAATCACATCCATTTGTAAAAGAGTAAAACGATTGAAAAACATGAACAATTTTAAACTGCTAATGAAACGAGTAATAATAAGATACCCAAAATTTGAGGAATCTGGTTGCAACTCCAATTACATAAACACTTGATGAAAGAGGTATCTGGTTGGGAATCTCGGTAACCCATAAATTCCCCTTAAAGCTGCCATATGCTATATAAGTAGCTGAAAACTCAGGACTTTTTATTAACAAAAGTGGCTTTTACAGTTCGGAGATGGGACTATGCATATCAGACTTCAGAGGAAGAATATTAATCAACATTTTGCAACTGTCCAGACTGATCAATATGCTACTATGCAGCAACATTTATTGAATTTATAGCCAATAGTACTAGAATGCCATCCAAGTTTAGAGGTTTTGCAATATTTTTTAGTTCAAGTGTGTATAATTTAGCGAAGTTTAGCAAAAAATAAAAAATAAAATTACAAGTGAAAATAATGGAGATTACTCAATTGTTGTTAACTCTATACTTTAGAGTAAACTTATTAAATTTGTTTTTTGTAATTTGGACTAATTTAATAAATAATAATGTATTTTATAATCTTATTTTCATTTATTATAGAGATAATCACAAATATAATATATATAATTTTATCAGGCCAAAATAAAAACAATACAGTTTTTTTTAGGAATTCAAAAGGTAAGTTAGTGAAAATATTAGTTTTTAATAAAAGTTATTTTATAACATTTTGTGTATTACGAAAAATTATATAAAATTTAAAAATTATTCTTTCAATTTTAAACAAAATTTCTCAAACCCAATTTTTTTTTTTTTTTTTACCGTACAATCAAAAACACCGAGAAATGTATGTAAAAAAAATTAATAAAACTCATCAAACTACAATCCAAAAATAAAAGGGAAAAATAAAACTCACATCAAAGGGGAAACAAAATAGAGAATTAAAAAAAAAAAAAGTCTTGTGTTAATATTATCATAATCTAATCTAACATCTAATCCAGCATGTGAAAAATAAATAGATAAATAAAAAATTTTAAACATAAAATTGAATTTGTTTTCTTAAAAATCTCATAAAATACACTAATGAGATAAGGAAAACGAAAAGTAACATAAAATATTCCTAAACACTTAAAACAATTACTTAAGCATTTAAGAACATCATATAATAAAGGCATAATAATTTACTATTAATTTCTTAAAAAATATTTAAGGTATGTTTGGTATGTTGTAATAGCTCCTATAATGGTGTAGTTATCATATATAATAGCAATTCGGTCATTTGGTTGCATCTTTATTACATAGATTAGTTATTACATAGGAATAAGTATTCTTTAAATTAAAGAATGGTTATTTTTCTTTAAAATAAATGTAACAACTATTCCTTAGTGCAAACAATAGGTTTTAAAATTAATATATTTCCAAAAATATAACTTTTTCTTATACATCATCTTTTACAAGCTTTCCATATATAACAACCAAACTTGTAGATAGTAATAGTTATTCCATTACAATGTTTTCTATTCTCAGTAATAAAAATTACTATTCCTAATGTAATCTACATTTAGCAATCCAAATGTGCCCTTACAAACAGTGAAAGGAAATTGCACGAACACCATCTTCTTTAACTTCACTAACTTTTCTTCATCATAATGTCCAGACTATCCTGTTATTTTCCAAATAAACTAAAACCTGTCAACAATACAAAATATAGACATATTATAATATGTTTTTTTCCCCAAAATAAAGGTCAACAACAAACATCATTTATTATAATAAAAAAATTAGAGTTGTAAATAAAATGCTAAAAAAAATACTTTCATTAATAAACACATATGAATTAGTCAATAATAGGAAAATAGGAGTACAAACTACAAACCTCTGGTAGACGATCATCCTATAGGGTAGTTGTCAAGTTGTATCTTTTCTATCATCAATGATTAAGCAAGACCTGCGGATACCTTTTTATAGGCAATTTAAAAAAATATATATATATTGTTTATTCTACATTGATTTCATTTTTCAATTATAAACAACTAAGAGTAGAGTTGTAAAGAACACAAATATTCATCAATCTAAGGCAGAGATGCAAGAAAAAAAAAATCCAACAAAAAATGAAAAAAAAAATTAAGAGAGAGAGAGAGAGAGAGAGAGAGAGAGAGAGAGAGAGAGATAACCTTTTTGTATGGGAAAGATATGCATAAAAGAGGAGAGAGTGACAAATTTATAGTAAGAACATGAAAATAAGAACACCTAAAATAAAAGAAGACCCTCAAAAAAAAAAAAAAAAAAAAAAAAAGAAGGATAAAAGGGCAAAATTATATAATAAGTGAAAACTGCTCAAGAGGAATATATATAGATAATACTTTTGTTTTTTATTTTTCATTGATTTATTATTTAATTATAACATCAAAATTAAAGCAGGTGAATATATAAAATTAAAATCAATTAAGATAAATTTGTAAAGCTAATATATTTATATAATTAATATTGTCAAAAAAATTAAAAGTAAAAAATAAATATGAAAATGAATAATGACGCAATAATAAATATTACATTTAAGCTTTTATATATATATATATATATATAGATATAGATTTGTTGATCTTGGTTCTATATCTTTTAGTTGGGTTTATCGTGAGGCGAATTTCGCGGCCTATGAACTAGCCCAATGGTTTTGTAGCCATTCTCATTTTTGTAGTTTTGGTCTTGGTCGCTACCGTCCTAGTGTTGTAGATGTGATTGTAAAGGAGGCTAACCCTTTTGTGTTGTTTTCTTTTCTTCAATAAAGTCTTTTATTCAAAAAAAAAAAAAAAAGGGGGGGGGGGGGGGGGGTGTTGGGGTGGGGTGGGTGGTGGGGCAAGTGAAAATAAGATCATTGGGCCAACATGTAAACGAAACAAACCCATGTATTTCTTTTGTGGAACTAATGATAGTCTTTACATTACGCTCAACTTTGTTAATTATACATACACGAGATCCAGACCAAGAAGCACATTCTCTAAAATGAACTGATACAAGTCTTTGCAACAGTAACGGCGCAGGAGATCCCTACCTCAAAAATGGTTATCTGAACAGGATCTGGATCAAGCAGACTATATGATTCCTATCAATTTTCACTCTTGAGAAACTACCAAGCCAAATAACTTGGCAAGCAAGCACAACTATTCTTGGAGAAAGGCCAACCATGCAAAGGAACCTATATGTTCAGATTCTCTAATAATCAACTGATAAGAAAGAATTGGCTACCTTATTCCAAATCTCAAGCACTTGTTGTGTTTGACTTCTGTAATACTCGAGTTAGAAGAAAGTTGTTTTGCCTGTTTCGCAAGTGCAAGTTTCTCCATTGCGTTTATGAACTTGCGCAGGTGCTTAATGTACTCGGGAAAAGTTTCGAGGTTGCAGTGACCCCCACCCTTGACCCATAAGGGATCATATTTTTCCTTGGCAAGTTCCCACAAACGCTTTCCATGGGACCAATCAACAATATCATCATTTGTTCCCTGTAAATCATCCATTAATGGATATGTCAACCCAATAGCAATAAGAACGAATCAATTCAGAGTCTACATCAAATATCAGTCATTGGCAAGACATAAATATGGGTAGCCAAAGATACAATGCAGTTCTACAGACGAAGCAGAATAAAATAGAATTTCCTTGAAAGATGAGTTCTTTATTCATCCATAGCTTTATCAGAATCTCAGCCCTAAACCAAGTAAAAAGAAGATTTTTTTTTTTTCCAATGAAAACCAGCCTACATGTGAAGCTCTATGAAAATGTACTAAAGAAACACCTGTGGTTCTTGGTAATTTAGCAACAACAGCAACACTGCTTGTAATTTGAAAGAGTCATAGACTAAGACCAGGGGGGTCGTAGAGGGCAATTCCACAAAAACTAATTAAACACTAATATTATCTTAGTAACTTTGCCCCCCTTCCCCAATGATTATTTGATTTTTTTTTTTTATTGGTGAATTCTTTTTCATCATTTTTGTTGATATATTAAATACTTATTATATTCAATATAGTACCAACTCATCAAAATTCATTCAAAAAAATAATGAAAATCTTTCCAATTTTAATAGCTAATGGAACCTTAAATTCTTTATTTAATAGTTTGTTCTCCTTCATAAAAATTTGTGTAATAAGCATTAAAACGTTGGAATAATTACATAATAGCATAAAATTACATTCGTTGTACTTGATGTCTATCTAACTAAAATCTTTTCAATCATTAGTTGTACTTATGGGTTTTCTTACAATATAAATACCACTTAATATATACATGAATTGCTTTTTAAATCAAGTACCATATATGTTCGAGTGCACTGACCAATCTCTACATGTAGTATTCACCCCCTTCCATTAATTGATTGCCATTAGGTATATAACCTTCAGGACCTCAACTTTCATAAAAACTGATCTTTGAATGTCTAAAATTCATGCAAAATAACATTGATTTTTGCTATTACACTATACTTTAAAAAGAAAGTTTAGAGATCATCTTCAGCTCTCTCTCATCTTTGTCAAGGTGAGAAGTCCTTAAAAGGTTAATCAAATGTTACTTCACTAGAAAAGAATCCAGTAGTGATTCACTGCATTTTTCAGTATCAAAGAGAACTTGAAAATGTTTAAATGGATTTGTTTAGTTTGATAGAAGAAGAAGATCTACAAAATCTTCTGTTGGATACTAGAAATCACAAATCATACTAGTTAAAAGACTGCCTTCATTGCAACAAATACAGAGACTCCTGAAGCAAGAGAATCATTTTTTATTCTTCTATAATATTATAATAGAAAAGAATACTCTGATAAGATTCAAAAGACGGAAGGTTATTAAATAGACTACTCTCTTTTAAGTCATAATGCAAATGAATATCTCCAAATGAGGGGAGAAATAAGGAAATCAAGGAGTCAGAAGTTGAACATAGTTGATGACCTAAAACACAAAATATCAAGGTTGTTAAAGGTTTCATAGTGCCACCA
Organism: Lithocarpus polystachyus; assembly: GCA_033629205.1. NCBI lineage: Eukaryota > Viridiplantae > Streptophyta > Magnoliopsida > Fagales > Fagaceae > Lithocarpus > Lithocarpus polystachyus. The sequence goes on along the minus strand of CM066163.1, from coordinate 96,658,725 downwards.
GCCCAGAATCTGAGATGGAATTGTCTTCAAATTCTTTGATGTGCACTAAAACATTCAGCTTAAAGAAAAAAATACCAAATGAAAAATCTAGTGAGTAAAATGAATCTAGAAATTCAATGCATTCATATCTCAAAAAACAATTTGCAAAAAGCACTACACTATTCAATCAACAATTTTATCATGAGCTTCACTGAGAATGACATAAGAACACAGAATGTGGAGTTCTGTGGATGCTAAAACAAATGTAATAGGACGAACTAATGAAAATTATTAGAAGAGTAGAAAGAACTTACATGTATAACTAAAACCGGACAGTTGACACTCCGTATTTTATCTATATTCTGAAAAATTTCAGAGGTGCTTCCTCAATACAAAACCAAGTAAAAAAGCATACAACAAGAAAAGAGCTCTAAAGAGTATTTGAATGGACTTACTTTGAAAATGTCAAACCAAAATGTCATCTTGACAGGATACAAGACGCGAATGCCCGAAAGGATGGCACTATGAAGAACAACAGCTCTCAACCTATGTAACCGAGAAGCCAAGTGCAGCGTGGGCCCACTTCCAACAGATTGGCCATACAAAATTAAATCCTCTTGCTTAATTTCATATGTACTCTTCAAACAGTTGTACACAGCGTCTATGTCATAATATGTGTTGAACTCAGAAGGCTACAACAGTTACAGAGATAGTCACTTATGAGTGTTCAATTAGCTAGACAGGTAGATACACTGAAAAACAACAACCTAGCCTAAGTCCTAAAATTTTGAGGTCGGCTATGGATTCTCAAAAGACTAATCTGGATTAGCCACATGTATTATTTTATGATATTCTATTATGAATGAATCCACCATAGATACTAGTATATAAATTGATAGATAGGCATTATTCTTTTGCTTTCATTTGTCTTTCCTTTTCTTTTTTTCATTCTTTTAAAATTTATTCAATAAAAATTTCAAGGCTACTGAATTAATTTAAAGTCTTTAAAGATTTCCAAAGCAAGGAAAAACTTTAAATGCACACTGGATTCAGAGATTACATACCTTACCAGTTGATGCTCCATATCCTGAATAATCATAGCTGCAATATATCAATAATTACCAATAAATAAACAAATGATCTTAGTTGAAACCACCTCTCCCCTCTCCCCCAAAATAGAAAATCACAAGAACCAGGAAAATTGATGTGTCTTTCACACACATTAAATTGAAATTATCTATGATATGATATAGATAACGACACATTAGTAACATTACACAAGCAAATTTCCAACAAAATCAAGCCAAGAAGAATCAATCTATTGCCTCATTTCTAAATAGGCCTCTTGTTAAATTTCAATCAGAATACGACTAAAATATTCTATTATATGCGTTTGGTGTGACTAAGACATAAAGCCGGACAAAACAATCGTGAAATAGTTATGATGAAGCAGAGTAGCATATCACATATGGTTCCATTAATCACCTTCCCATCTATAAAACTCTCACAAATAACAGGTTTCCCATATATGCAAAGGCAAAACTTTGGGAGGAAAAATAATAAGAAAAACACCACCATACACCAAAAGAAAATTTTTGGAAGCTTATTCACAAAAAATAAATAAATAAATAAGAGAAGAAAAAAGAAAAAAGAAAAAAAGAGATTAGCATTGCAGAAAAGAAAAGGTTGGAAAATCACAATCAGAAAAAGTACCTCTCTTGGCAATTATACAAGCAGAACAATAAAAAATTACGCAAAACAACCACAAACAAGGCTTTTGAAAAAAAAAAAAAAAAAAAAAACCGTGACACAACAATTAAGAAAGTTTACAACTTGATTATCAAAAAAAAAAAAGAAAAAAGAAAAAGAAAGTTTACAACTTGGGAATTGAATCTATCATTATTACAATAAGGCAACCAAATTTGTTAAAAAGAAAAGGAAAAAAAAAAAACCCGTGATACAACAATTAAGAAAGTTTGCAAATTCTTATAAAAAAAAAAAAAGTTTGCAAATTTGGAATAGAAATCAATCAACACAACCAAAAAGTTTATTCCAATAAGCTAACCAAATTCATTAACAAAAAAAACACAAGTCACAAACACCCACGAAGAATTTAAGCCTATGATCAAAAAAACCAAAAGAACCAGACCTCATGATATTGACACGGAGGTGAGCTCTGAGCTCAGTGAAGAGGTCGTGCATCTGACCCAAGTCAGCAGCGTTGCCATGTGAGTATAACAATGTGAACCTGGCAAAAGGGTACCTCCAAAACGTGGCAACGATCTTGTTCCCACCTTTTGTGTCAAGCAAATGAACGTCCACATTCTTGTCTGCAGTCAAACCTGGGAACACAAGCCTCTCTTCCTCGTCTCTGACCACATCATACGTAGGAGGGTCTGGTGGGAAAAATGCGAATTTCGCTGCCACACTTGATGTCACATTGCCCATTAACACTGACCCAAAAATGTAACTCACTAACAATAACTCAATTATCAATCCTCTAATGCTTTTATGATGCATAAGCTGTTTGTTTTTCACTTTTTTTTTTTCTTTTTTTCTGGGTTTCAGGAATTATGGGTTTCTTTTCCTTTTTTTTTTTCTTTTCTGTTTTTTTTTTTTTTGGGTTGTTTTTTTTTTTTTTTTTGGGTTGCTATTTTTTTTTACTGGGGATGATGGAAAAGCCAACCAAGCGTCAGATGAAACTAAAGAGAGCAAAAAAGTAGGGAAGGGTGGCAATGACAGAAAATAGATCCGATCTAAGCGGGGTGAGCTGGAAATTGTGCTGGAGATGAGAGAGAGAGAGAAAGAGAGGAACAAGGACCCAGAAAAGAAAAAGGATTGGATATGTTTTTGAGAACATAGAAAGTTGGAAACCATTGGAGAGGACAGTTCTTGTTAACGATGATCTGTAACATTACACCTCTTTTTTTTTTTTTTTTTTGAGGAAATTGTGAAAGGACATTTTTGCCCTTCTTTAGATTGTTCTTTACCTTTAATTTTTGTGTTCTATTTTTATTTTTTTTATTTAAAAATAAAAATAAAAAATGATGGGATTTGAATGTCAACTCTATTATATAATTTTTTTCCCACAATTTGTTGAGATGGAAAGTTGTGATTAGTGGACAACCACTCTTATATGATTTCATCAATAGCCAATTTTATAGTTTACCACTTATAATTTATCTTTTTAATAAGTAAAAGCAATAGTTTTTTTTCTTTTGAATGTATGATGTTATCCCTCTATAACAATAACAAAGTTTATTAGCTTTGTACCCAAAAAAATTATTAGTGAGTTAATTAGAGTTCAAGTCAATTATAATTTATTATTTTAATAAGTAAAATCAATAGTATTCGTAGACTTTTCTCAAAAAAAAAAAAAAAAAAAAAGTATTCGTAGACTCATATTTTGGAATCTCTGATGTAATCTTCTATAACAATAACAAAGTTTATTAGTTTCGTAACCAAAAAAAAAAAAAGTTGCTAGTGAGGTAATTAGAACTCATAGCAATTATATTGGAATTAATTTAATAATAATAAGGTATCAAAAGTTTGACCATTTATTATAAATTTTTCATGCTATGAATAATTTAGACTAACTTCTTTACATGAATGATGTATGCGCGTTTATTGTTTAGAGGCCCTTATCTTTTTAAAAATAAAAAAATATTAAAATTTCAAGTTGTAACTTGTAACTAGAGTCTAAAGGTAATTATATAAAATGTGTGTCTTAATTTATCTTTAATACTTAATTTTTCTTATTATCCCAATTTTAAGAAAAATGAATTTGAATTTAAAATTTTGTAATGTACCTTTTGTATTCATAATTTGTTTTATTGTAACTCAATACATTTTTTTGATTGGATAATCATTTTCAATTAGATAATCATAATATCATATGGAAAAGTGTACACTAAAAAGTTATATTCCAATTATATATATGATGTGATTTTTTTTTTTTTTTTGGAAAACTATGATGTGATTAAATCTAAACTAATTATGTGACAAGGAAAGATTAAGAGTTCAAGGGCTAAAACTTATCGACAATACCAAGGGTTGGATCCCTTACTTTATTTTTATTTTTTTTTTGGAAGTCCTAGGTTATTTGAAGGGTTGGCATTTGATCATAAACAAATTCTACTCATTACTAAATATCTCAATTAATTTTTTGATTTTATAATGTTTCTAATCATTATGGTTTAAAATTAGTAATACCATTGCTTATTATTTCTTTTATTTTTTATTCAAAGGCTTAATATATCATTTGAATAGAAAATCATTATTTAAGGAAAGGCACCTCAATGAAGTTAAGATGGTAAGTTGATAAATTAGAGAGATAATAGTTACACATTATGTGTATAAGACATACAACTAAAATCGTGTTTTAAAACACAATTTCAGTTTAAGTTCAAAATATGAGAAGTGCTATTCACAACAATCATAAGTTGTAAATTGGTATTGGTTCTAATTTGAACATATTATTGAAATTACTTTTTTGTCCATTAATAACAACCCATAACAACATGCTATTTATGATTTGTTATGCAAATATTGTTGACATAAAATTTCTGTATAAAGACCATTTCATAATTATAATTAAAATTAGTGGATAATTAGTTGGTAAATGACATGATCACCATGAAGTTTGTGCGGGTTTAAGGGACACTTTAGACTATTCATAGAAAGATTGTATGAAGGGGATGTCCCCGTTATCCTAAACAAGAGGTGCTTTATATTTCAAAAAAATATTATATAACAAGAACAAAATAAAAAGGGTAGAGATAAATGCAAAAGTGTATGATCAGACGGGAGAAAATGAAGGGCTGAGATTTGGTCAAAGGGGGCTGGGATCTTCAGAAAGAGAGAGACAAAGGTATGGCAGATTGAGGGGTCAGAATGTCAGAGTCAGAGTCAGACATTCCTCATTTTGCTTTGCTCACCCAATGTTTTACTAAAGAAGACCGGTTGGGGTTTGCTTGCTTTGGAGATTGAGTCAATTTCACAACTGTCCTCTTTTGACTACACATTTTAATAAGATTGAGAAAAGTTAAAATGTGCGTTAGTTTATAAAATATTTTTATAAAAATAAAAATAGAAAAATAATTAATTTTTTAACACTTTTATTTATATTTTTTTATAAAATTTGTGTCAAAAATTTTAAAAATAGTTTATTAACAATTGCATATAATCACACTTTAATATGAGAAAATTCTTAGTTACTCCGAATGTATGATGAAATAATATTTTTTTTTTATTCATGATAGACCTCATAATAAATTTAATTAGTAGACTCTACCACAAATGTGAAAGGAGATAACACCATTTAATGTGCTTCAGGAGTACTTAAAAATTACTCGTTGACATGACCATTTAAGATTTATTGAATAATTATTAAATATTTCAATTTTTTTATTATCTCACATAATATTATTGTATTTATATATATAAAAAAGAGTAGAGTATAATTTTGTAGCATTGAATAATTTTTCATGATTAGTGAAACTTTTCTATTTAGAGTCTATTTGGGATTCGCTTATTTTGCTGAAACTGAAAACTTTTTACTGAAAATGCTATAAATAAAGGTAAATGTTAGTTGAAATTGTACAGTGGAACCCAAGAATAATACCAAAAAGTGCAGTGAGATCTATGAATATTAGCAAAAATCAGTTAAATAGTAAAATAAGTTAGCAAAAAATAAGCTAGCCAAATAATTTGGGATCCATTTAAGGTCTGTTTAGATACCGCTTATTTTGCCGAAACTGAAAACTTATTGTTGAAAATACTGTAGATAAAGGTAAAAGTTAGTTAAAATAGTACAGTGAGGTCCATGAATAGTACCAAAAAGTGCAGTGGACCCATGAATAGTAGCAAAAAAACTGAATAGTAAAATAATTTATACTTTTAATCCACATCTAAATGCACACTTATTTTATTATAACTGAAAACTTTTTGCTGAAAGTACTGTAAATAAAGGTAAAAGTTAGTTGAAATAGTACAGTGAGACCCATGAATAGTATTAAAAAGTGCAATGGGACTCATGAATAGTATTAAAAAGTGCAATGTGACTCATAAATAGTAGCAAAAATAAGCTGAACAGTATAATAAGCTGACATTTTAATTTGGAGCCAAGCGCACATTTAGTTGTCTCATAAATTTTGGAATTCACTTTTGAGTCCTTGAAGGAGAGAATAGGTCAGGTTAAATTGTGTAACCAATAATTAGTCAATGGACAAAGTTTAGCTACAAAATTGGTTGTAGCCTAAGATTACAACCTTATTCAATATCATTAACATTACTACATATTTTGAAAATCTAACCGTTAAATTGCATGTTCTTTAAGCTCTTAATACATATGTCAAATTTTGTGACAATTGGATATTATTTACTATATGATCTATAAGATTATATTTTATGTCTAATTTTAAACTATAAAAACTTGTAATTTAAATAATTTATTGATGACATATCTATTGATCTTTAATTTTTTAAAAATTTTGCAAGTATTGAGGATATAAGAAGAAGATGTAATTCGATGGTGGGTTTCTCGAAATTCACCTTTAATAAAAATATATTGAATAAGATTATAACCTTAGGTTATAACTAATTTTGTAACTAAACTTTGTCCTTAGTCAATACCTGCATACATCTTATTTAATAAATGAAAATAAGAGTATTTATTTTGGTTCTAATGCATTGATTTAGGTGGGATTGAAGAATGTCAATGGCTTGAATTTTCCCTAAATATTTATAATGTATTGAAAACTATACAGAAAAGAATCTCATATTTTTGGTCAAAAAAAAAAAAAAAAACTGCAATAGTCTGGATACCGGAAGAGAAAACTATTTAAGGAAAAATGATTAGACGTGGAAAAATCACTTTCCAGTTGAAAAGAAATGTGAAATGGATTGGTGGTAGAAAATGGTTTGGTTTTTGATACGATAATTGTGTAATGAAGTGTGAGTTTGGTATTGACTTAAAAAGTTAATTTTTTATTTTATTTTATTATTTAGTTTATTTATAGTACTATTTATAAGTTTTGTTGTATTTTTTAGTATTATTCATGAATCTCACTATACTATTTCAATTACCTTTTAACTTTATCTATAATATTTTTAGTTAAATTTTTTTTAATTCCAATTAAATAAGTCGTTCGATGCGTACTGGAAAAAATAAAATTGACTCACTAGCTTTTAGAAGTTGGGGCCTTTGGGCTTAAAAAATGTAGGGGACATAATAAAAGAACACAAAATCTGAATGGGATAAAGATAAATATTCCCCCTTTGTCAGATGAAAGATATAAATCAAGCTTATTTTGACTCATCTAAGACACGAGGCATGGGATATTTTCCGGGTTTGTTAAGCAAGGGTACATTTAGTACACTTAATAGAGATTAAAATAGAAATTGTAATCTTTATTACTAGTAATAAAGTGTATTATGATATAATAATTAAACATATTCATTTGTTTGGTTGTGAGTTATAATCTTAGAATGAAACTTAACATTTATTTTAGGAAACATCTTACTCATACAATTATATTTTCTTAAAAATTGTTATTTTTAAATTTAAGAGCGATCTGTATTATTTTTGATGATTTTTTTTTATTTTTATAATTGTTAGATGTATATGAAAAATTTGTTTATTTGAAAATATATTAAGTTTTGAAATTATTACACTTACTGAATAGTTAATATAACTTTTTAAAAAAGAATAATTGTTTCACATTTTGAAGGATAACTATTTACAAGGAATGACTATTCTTTATAATAAAAACATAACCAAACTAAATAATAACTAAACCATAGGAATAACTATTAAATTACAATACTTATTACAATCTACTAAACATGCCTTACATATATGATTGGTGTATTAACCAAGTATTATCCAAAGATTTACAAGTGGAAACCTTTTTTGGTTAAATAAGTTCAAACTGGATTTTTAAAAAAATAGTAATAAAAAAAAGGAAATAATAAAATTCACAAACAGCCCCCGGGGAACTATTTCAGACTTTCAGTTACAGGCTTCAACAGAAAAGTACGGAAATATGAAAAGAGACTTGTTCTATTATTCGTCGTCGTCGTCGTCGTCGTTTTTTTTTTTTTTTTTTTTTTAACAACTAAAAGACATCTATTAAATAGAAGGAGAATATGTAATATAGGACAAAATACAATATACATCTTTTCTACCCATAGGACAATACATGTCCTTCCTAATCAATGATTATTTCAACTACAACAAGTATCCTTTTCTACCCATATGTTCTTACAACTTCATAACTTTCTACCAAAAGAAAAAAAAAAATCATAACTATCTACAAAGTATAATAATCTATGAGCATTGCACCTTACTGTTTACAAGGGTCTATCCACATCTTTATGTTCTATCATCTTGTCCACAAATTAGGCCATGCCACTCATTTCAACAACTTAATAAATAAATTTCTTATTGTAAATTATTATTAAATTTACTATAAATTTTTTTATAAATTAATACGTAATATAATTGATACCACATTAGCAATATAATAAAAAGATTTTTTTGTAACTTAAAATCAACAAATTGCATTTATATATTATATATGTGTGTGTGTGTATATATATATATATATAGTGGCAGCTCCACATGCAAGCTAGGGTGGTACATTTGCCAAAAAAATATTATATGCTAAACTAACTTATTGTGACCATTCTAATAAAAATGTTGAACACACTGACTTGAGAATTACAAAAATTTGTGCTATATTTATAACATTTTCACAACAAATCTAATGTGGTAAGCTATTTAGGCCCAATACTGATTTTATATTTTTACCCACTAATAACAACTTTTTGCATAAGATATATGGTAAAAATGTTGTGGATGTAGCATTACTCTAAAATTAATTCTACCCACAAACATAATTCTTAATCCCTTTATTTTTAATTATTTTAAAAAAAACTTAAATAACAACAAAAAAACATTAGCCCAAATAACAACAAACATAAATCAAACAAAAACAAAACAAGACAAAACAACAAGTGAACAAATTATTCAATAAAAAACCTGTAGGGGCCAGAGGCCCAAATACATATATTGGGCCTTAAGTCCGTTTAAGGAAATTCAAATGTCCGAGGACGAGTCAATTGTTTAAATGAAGCAGATGATAGGTTTCACTATCAATTTTTGATTATGAAGAATTAGGAAGTAGTCCGAGAAGGAATAGATTCTCGGCTTAGTAAGGCAAATGTCAGGGTGTATATTTTGCTATGTAGGATGGGATACCAGAAGGTCTTACTACTAAGGGCGTATCTTACAGGCATATGGCACAGCTAGGAACTAGAAAATATCTAAAGGAAAAACTGCTACCATTGCATTGAATGTCTTGCAATTAACACCCTAGCCGCATTAATGAAGAAGTGATGTCTGCACAATGGCTTTTCAGCCTTACAGCTATTATCTAAGAGCTTCAGGAAAGTGCTGATGGGATAAGTATCAACACCAACCATCTGGCCTGCACGTGAGAGAGAAAAAGAGAAAAGGGGGAGAAAAAAAAAAAGAAGAAATTAAAAAGGAAATACTGTACTACTAAGAACCAAATGTGTAATCACATTTAGAACAATATATATAAGAATTGATCTCTTCGGACATTTGCCGAGGACGTTTTTCTGAAGTTAAACTTGTTTATTCTCTTTTACTTATCATTTGAATCCATCCTGTTCATTGTCCAACTCGTTCCTAGCCTAGTTTTCTCAATCTACTCTCTACAAATTCATTGTTTTTGGGCCTTTTGGGCTGGTCCATTCATCATTTGGGCTAAGAGTTCAAAACTGTGTCCTTACAAAACCTATTATAAAAAAGGATAAAAATTGTTAATCATTCAAATTTGCAACTTGTTCAACTTATTCAATAGAAATAATCTCTAATTTCATTTTTCTTAAAAAATGATACCAAGAAAAATATTGTGATTGTGAGTTTTCTTTTATGGTAATATATATATATATATAATTGAATTTAAAATTTATTTTATTTTTTAAAAATTCATTAGATTCTTGACATATCATATTTATGTGTGTGTGTGTGTGTGTGTGTGTGTATTTTAAACGATGAATTTATAGTTCCATAAACAAAAATGAACAAAGTAAATGCCTAATACTAAAATATATAGTTTCATATATAAACACAATCGTTATAATATATAGTTTTATATACAAATATAATCATAATAAATATTTATTAATTAATAATTACCATAATTACTAAATTTCATATTTAGATATAAAAAAAAGAGAAAAAAATATTATATTAAAATTTTCCATATATTGCGAGGATTAGTTTATAATGAAATATGTATTAATCCTTACATTAGTCAAACTTGCATGTCTGGCAGTGGTTGGTCTTGTGGCAGCCCAGAGATTTTTGCTTGATTAACAGCCCTAAAATGATCTCGGGGGAAGTCCTAATTGTTTTTTTCTTTCCTTTCTTTCTGTGAGTGTGACCCGGGGGGTGGTGGTTAAGCTTTAATCCAAAGAAAATAATGGGTCAAAAAAGCCCATAGACTGCATGGAAGTTGGTGCACTAACCAAGAAAAGAGAAAATAGTAAAACAAGGACTAAAAGATGTTTACAGACAGAAAGATGAGTTATACAACATTATATTGATCACTAAAACTCACCCAAAGGAAAAAAAAAAAAAAAATAGGGAATATTAACCGATACTTTTAGAGTAATTATTAACAAATTATTTTTAAAAGGCTTTTTATATGAAAAAAAAGTAATTAATAGCTTGACAATTATTTTTATTTTCTATAAAATTGGTGTCAAGATTTTTTTTAAATTAATTTTTAATAATTGCTTTAAGATCACCCGTAAACACGACAAAGAAGAAAAGATAAGAAAAGATAAGATGCACTAGAAACACAATTGCTATAAAATGTTAACAAATGTACAAAGCAATTGTGTCCATAATGTCTATATCATATGGTCAATGGTTTACAGAGACTATGCATTATTTAAATGTATAATAGTTGAAGAAATCTAGGAAATGGAAACATCACTTCCATTTGGATTATACTTTTTCATAGCATATGGTGAATGATTAAAAGTTTGGTAGAGGAAAAAAGAAGGTTGCATTGCTGTTAGTAAAAGGTAGAATTGTGAGCATCAATCACATCATCAAAAGAAATTAAACAATGTTCAGTCTTCCCTGATGCGCTAGCAGCCATGGATAAGATTCTTTGAACCAATCTGGTCCAATCCATTTTGCAATAGTAATAAACTAATTCGCATTTTTATTTTTATTTTTTCCAATTACACCAACCCCCCTTAAATATATTGAAATGACATTTCCAAATGTTTGTTTAAGATATTTTTTACTTTCTTATTAAAATATTTGTTAAAAAGTTCATATTTATTTGTACAAACCTATTTACGGAGAGTGTTATACAAACTAAGGGAGAGAATGTTATTCTGTCTATAATTTGGATAGGATTTTTTAAAAATATACTTCTATCCTAATTTGATTGTCCTGTTTCAAAAAATTAATTTTTAAAAAAAAAAATCATTTATTGTCTTATTTACTGTATAAAAATATCCAAATTTCTAAAACTACTCATAAATAAATTTATCAAAAATAGTTTTGAAAATAAAGTAAAAGTATAATAAGAATATCAGTAAATTAATGAATTTTTATTTTAGAAACAGAACATTATTTTGAAACATTTCAAAATAGAACAGAGAGCAAACAAATTGTGACGGATATAATAATCCAATAAGAAATTAGGCATGAATTTTGTCACATTTATAGAATCTTTAAAGGGTAGCGTCATTTATACAAATCCTTTGGAGAGTGCCATTGTGATAAATAAATATCAGGAAAGGTTAAAATCCATTTTTTAATTTTTAATTACAGCACCTATCGGCTTCCACAAGAGCAATGTACGAAATATGAAACTTGATTAAGTATGGTATACTCAAGTCATTGGTATTCATCAAAAAAAAAAAAAAAAGTCATTGGTAAAAGAATGTCAAACCTTTAGATGGGGCCTTAAATATATGACACACTGTTGCAACCCAGAATATTTAAATAAGCCTCTTATTTATTCCAAGGACCACCATCACCATGCAATATCCAAGCATTTCAATCCTCATTATTTAACAATACATTTGTGAATTGTGGCAAACCACTACTAAAGCTGCCCAATTATCATACAGCCACAAATATTCTCCCAGATATCATTGTGTATATTCATCTCCTGAAATCCGTTCAACTTGTATCTCTGGGGCATATTTTCTTCTCTTGGCAAGTAATTTATTCAACAACCAAAGAGAGATGCAATAAGTATAAGACATCACAAGGATGGTATAGTTTTGGCCTTTCCTAAAGACTACATTAAACAATGTATATTGTTCTTAGTACTTTAATATATAAGTGATTGAAACTGAAATCCGAATATCCCGATCATGAAGAAAGCTAACTGCCCCTTTTAAATAACAGTTGCTCTTCTGCTAATGTGGTGTTATCCCCAACAACTGAAACCCAACTCTCTGTAATCTTTTCCACTCTTCCATCTAAAATCTCCACTAACGTGAAGGCTCGCATTGTACCTTCTGACTCCAGTGTCAATACAGGAGTTTCATCGTCCATGAAGCTGCTGTTTCCAATTCCTTGTTCATTATTCAGTTTTTTAACCCTAGGAACAATAGCCCCATTCAGATATGTAGTGTTGTCATCCCCAATCACAATCATTTTCCGGAGACCCTTTCTATATGCTAGCTCCTTATGCATGTGACCAAACACGACCAGTGGGACGCATGATTTGCCAGTCTCTTTTAGGAGGGATATTGCCTGTTCTAGATCTTGACCACAAGAGAACATTGTAAGGTAACAATATTATTCAATCTTAAAATAGATCAATACCTTGCAAGATGGAAACAGAAAATGAATACCAAATACAAGCTGAATTCTAAGTAATTACCTGGATCACCATGGTCACCACCCCCGAAAACCCAATCCTTTCCACAAATATCATTCAAATTAGAACCAAGCCCTGCCCATAAATTCTCTCTTAAAAATTTTTGTCAGGAAAAGCTTAACTAAAATTGATTTTGGCAGACTGATACACCTGTGGGTCCATTATGTGCAAGCAAAATGACAAAATGATCCTCCGGTGTGTCCAAAGCAGCATTATAGATCCTCCTAGCACTTCCATCCATGTCTTGGACACCATATCTAAGAGGAATTTCCAAATTGATGAGTTGTGATGTAAGTCACAATGACAATAAGACGAGTGAGATTCCATGATGGAGAATCTCATCTACATGTTACAAGAAGCTGTTCAGTTCTTATTTTATAGTAGCTGAATCTGATGCCCCAAGAAAAGATTGGTAGATTCAGATACCAATCATTCAAATACAATCGATTGATGTGATCACATCACTATTTGCATAGACAAGAGGAATATCTTTTTTGCATGAAAACCAATGGAAAATAGAAAGATGGTAGTGATGTAGATAAAGCAAACCAACACAGACCTTGTAAGTTGCAGTCAGAAATTCTATAAATTCCACACTTGAAAGAACTATTATGAAGAAAACAAATGTGATAAAATTACATTCCATCTGATTCTGTTGAACTTGTACAACATACCTTGCAGATAGAAGCTTTTTTCGAAACAATTGCTCCCCTCCACAGGAAAATGGCCGTCCACCAACAATGCTTACTTTTATCAAGGGAAAGTCTAAATGTTGATAAGCTACATGCTCCTCACCAAGACTGATTATTACAAAGTAACAATTCAAGCATGACATGTGATCTTTTAAGAGAAAACTTAATTGATTTATTGAAAGATTCTTGCAAGTTAGTTTAAAGTAGTCATCAGAACTTTGTAGCTATCCCACCATGTATTTTAATAAATGCTAGCAAATACTTTCACACAGTTGGAGAAAATGGAAAACACAAAAGCAAAAAGGGGGGAAAAAAACTGACATTGCCAACCATGACACGGTGATAAGCACTAACAAATACTTTCAGGCATTTCAAGAAAATGAAAAACACAAATAAAATACAGAAAAAAAAAAAAACCTGGCATTGTCAACCATGACATGAAATGAGCACTAGCAAATACTTTCATGGGTATGAAAACATGTATTAATATAGGGAATGTCAAAATATTCTCATGGCTAGATTCATCGGTTTCAGGTCAAATATATAATCGAAGGCATTTCCAGAATATATGACACTCTCACCACTCAAGCTGAAGTTGAACTCCATCCTTCCTCCTGATAATCAAATCAAGGAATAAATTAAACTAATTATCAGAGTCTACATAATAGAGCTTACATGTTTAACTGGTCAAACATATAGTTTTCTAAACATGTGGCACATGCACACGCACACATGCGCGCGCGCGCACACACACACACAGAGTTCACATAGCTTATAAATGGATCAAGTTCCTAGACTCATTACGTTCCTTTAAAAGTTGCAGCAATGACACAAGAACACTAATAAAGTCTAATAAAAATTAAGAAGAAAAGGAACCCTCTAGCAAGCAAATATAAATGATGATTGTACACTGGTATGGTGTAAACTTACTTTCCAGAAAACTGTTGAGTATACCAGGCATCATGGTTTCCCAAAATAGCTGCTTTAGCAAATTTAAGACTGGCAGCACTTTGGACGAGTTCAACATTCTCCTCTCCAAAATCACCTGAACAAAATCAGTTAAAACGAAGAAGCCAAAAATAAATAAATAATCAAAAGAAGGGAAAGAAAGTTTCATATTTAAATCAATAAATAAAAAAAGATCTTACTGGCTCTCTTGAGCAGATACAGATACAAAATACAGACTCAGCATGACATACAAGTCAATCCAGAGCATGTCAGGCACATAGAAGTGTCATTGACAAAACTCTTTATTCCAAGCCACTTAGACCACCATATATACTAGGGCAAAAGAGACTAAATGCACATAAACTAGGTAGATGAACGGCGAGGAAGAATAGAACCTGCCTGTAAACAGCACCAGATCTGGCTGCAGTTCACCAGAAACCCACATTAGACTGTTAGAGTAGATATCCATACAAATTTTTACCATGTAAAGCTAAACAACTACCATAAATAAAGGTAGGGAAGAGAGCACAAAACAATTGGATGTATCAGAAACAAAGAGATTATATGGGAAACCTGAGATTACCATTAATACAACAACAACAACAATCAAGCCTTAGCCCCAAATTTTATGGGGTCGCTTATTGATCCTCAACAAATTAGTAAGGGTCGGCCATATGTATTCTTGTCTACCATTCTATTCTATTCGAAGTCGTACTTACTTCCTTAATAGACATGTCCTTTTTTTACCATTAATCCAGAGCACAAAAGAATTGGGTTAACTAAAATTTCTCTCTCTCTCTCTCTCTCTCTAACTTTCTTTTTGGGTGCATTTATAAGTTAACATAAATCACTTCTTCACCATGTAATTGTAAACAACTAGTAGTTAATTAAATTCCATCTACATAGTTGCTCAGCAAGTTGTTCGTGCAATTTTCAGTACTGAGATTATATATTAAAAAAAAAATGTTAAATACCATAAATTTTTACTAAATTACCATTCAATTTTTTCTCCCTATATAAAACTCTAACCAAGGTTTCAACGTTAACCCAATGTTTCTCAAAGCTTCCAGTTTAGGTTTTCACAGCAAAAATCATAGTTCATGTTTATTGAAATTGTTCAAAGCTAGGATCTTTAATCCATTACTAAACATTACAAACCCAACAATTTAACAAATACCGTTTTTAAGTCGGTTTAATTTCAACAATATAAAAAAAAAAAGAGCAAATTACAGAAAAAAACAAACAGATTTTTCAAAGTAAAAAGAGAGTGGGAGAGAGATACCTGAAGAAATTGAAGTGCCTTTGTATCTTCTTGTAGATTCCAATCATTATGCTTCAAAAACCCCAAATTTTCATTCCAAAAAAAAAAAAAAACTGTTATTTCGCACGAAGCTAGGGTTTCTGAATTTACATAAAAAGAAATGAGAGAGAGAGAGAGAGAGAGAGCTCACGATGTCTCCGATGACTGCGATTCGAGCAGAAGTGGCCATGGAAGGGCGTGAAAGGTTGGAGGAAGTGGAATTGGAGGGAGAAGGGCCGGAGAGACAGCACAGTGTGGGCGCGTGTACCAACGTCCTTAACATAGGTAGCTTCTTTGGTTTTCTCTTACTCGCTCGCACACGCGCTAATAATAGTGTCAGTACCATTACATTTTTGTTGAACTTAATTTAGTACATGTTATTTTTAATTTACAACCAAATTATAGCTTGCCTTGTATTTTCTAGCATTTTATTGGTAACCATACAGAAAAACATAAATCAAATTTACCAATCTCTAACACTAGTAGACATATAAATCAACTAAGCAATCAAAACAAACCTATTATTGTACCTAAAATGACTGTAATTTTGAAAATAACAGTAACCAAATTGACTATAAATTGAAAATAACATGAATTAATTTGACTATTACCAAAATATAAAGACCAAATTGACTGCAAGTGAAAGTAACATAGACCAAATTGACTACTACCAAAATATAGGGGCCAAATTGACAGAGAGTAGTGATCACAAAATGTAGGAACTAAAATAATATTTTTGCCTAATACTTTTAAACAAAATACAAATCTCATATGTCATAAAATAAAGTAAAATACAGATTTCCATCGAAGGACTATGATAAACAACAAAACCATGGCTTAGGTTAGGTCTTTTCCTAGCCATGTCATATGCGCATTCGTTTGCCTCACAACTCACACAAAAGCAGTGCTTTAGAGGTTGGTTGGTTTTTATGTTTCCATCGTCCATAACTCTGCTTCTTGATTCCATAACTCAAAATATGTGGGTCCCATGGCTGAGAAGTTTGATTGGTTTTTGTTTCAAGTTTTTGTTTTCATTACTCAATTCTTTGATTTTTGAGTGATGAGTTATGGAAACTGAAAACATTTTTTAGGTGTTTTTAGTTTCCAAAACTCAGTTTCTAATGAAATTTTCATAATTAAACCCACATACCTAGGGCACACAGTCAGAACAACACATGTGAGGCGCTGCTTTTGATGGTCTCTTCAACGACTCTCTTCACTAAAGCAGACCATCTCTTTTCTTTCTTTCTTTCTTTCTTTTTTTTTTTTTTCCTCTTCCTCTTCTCTTCCCAAGCCACTCTTCTCTCCGTCTCCATCTCTCATTAGTTCTCTATCTCTCAACAAAATCAGAGGCTCTCTCTTAAACTAGTGCTCTCTCTTCCCCCAGTTGCCGACCTATTATTATCTGTCTCTGTTGCTTCTATTCTCTCTAACCGGTGTTATGGGCTTTGAGTTACTGGGGGTTGGTTTGTGTTTCAGGTTGCTGGTGGTGTTGTTTGAGTTTCGGGTTGAATTGGTTTGAGTTTCAGGTTACTATTGGTGTTTGTTTGAGTTTCGGTGTTAAATTGGTTTGAGTTTTAGTGTTGAATTGGTGTGAGTTTTGGTGTTGAATCGGTTGAGTTCGGTGTTGACTCGGTTTGAGTTTCGGTGTTGAATCGGTTTGAGTTTGGTGTTGAATCAGTTTGAATTTCGATCTTGAATCGGTGGTTGCTTGCCAGTTTGGGTGTGGGTTTTTTCTAGGTTTGGTGAGTGGTGGTGGTGAGCGGTGGAGGATTTTTTTTCTGGGATTTGTTGTTTGTGGTGGATGGTGATGGTGAGTATTTTTTTGTGGTGGTGAGTGCAGTGGTGGTGGGTAGCAGTTCCGATTTGGGTTTTGTATTTTGTATTATTATTTTTTTTTTTTGGGTTTGTGGGTATGGATATCTAATCTGTAGGCTTAACAGAAGGGTTTGACCAATTTACAAGTATGGCTCCCACAAAAAAGTAGAAAAATTGAGTGATGAGAAGCTGAGTGAAGTGTGCCAAACGGGTGGGTATAGGAAATTGGGGTATTTTAAGTGATGAGTGACAAAAATTGAGTGAGGAGTGATGAGTGATGAAAAAAAAAAAAAACCAAACAACCCCTTATCTTCACATGTACATGATTTGATTAAGGAGGTTACCGCAATCTATAATAAGAGTGGTGTGATGTAAGTTACTAACATGAGTTCCAGCAACCGAATAAAAATTACCTTCGCATCAATCCATTCTATTGCTGCAAAACCCTTCAAACGTCTCCTATATTTTTTTATTAGATGAAAATTTTGAAAATCTAACCATTGGATTGCATATTCTTATTATTTTCTTCATGCTTGCAAAATTTCCAGAAGATCAATGATCAATAGCAATACCATCAATGACATGTTTAAATTTCAAGTTTTTATGATAAAAAATTATACAAAAAAAAAAAAAAAACGGTATTGATTAGATAGTAAATAGCATCTAATGTAAACGAAATTTGACATGCATATTAAGAATATAAAGAATATGTAATCTAATAGTTAGATTTTCAAAACTCATACTAAATAAAAAAATATAGAACAAGTTTAGATAATTTCTATTCAAATTAATTTGAAGAGCAACCTTTAAGATAAGAGGATGAATCCACAAAACTTGCAGGCATAGTGACAGCAAATATAGCAATAAAGTTCTCATACAAGGCCATTCTTAATGCTTGATATCCAACCTCTTTGGTTGCTAAGTCCCACAAACAGGTCATCAGAATAATGCCTTTATTTATTTATTTATGTGGGGGGGGGGGGGGGGGGTGGGGGTGTGGTGAGGGAAGCCTCGAAGCTGGAATTCATATATGTACTAATTGGTTTGGTTAATTAAGAGAATCTCATTTAGGTTGCTTAAAAAAGAAATCATCTCCAAAACATTCACAAAATTAGCAGACCTTAAAATAAACCTAATCACCTCCAATTCAAGTGACCACTCTTCTTGTTCAACTTGCTCGACACATCCACAATTCAAGATAGTGGATCAAATATATACAAAGTGGAAACAAATGAACCACATAAACTTAACCCACCTTTAGCAAAACTGCTACAAACAGTGGCACAATTAGGCCGCCCAAACTTACAAATGGCCTATTTATCAAGTCAGGACGTGCATTTACATGCTTGTATTGATGTCACGTTAGACATGCCAGAGATGCAGCCAAATCCACAAAATGACACTTGGCTCAAATTCCAGTTAAGGATTATAGCACAATTTTGAAAAAGCAGCTCTCACCTGAGAATATGAACCTACCTTAGCAGCAAGCAATTTGAAGGAATTATGCTAGGGACACCATTTTTGGCATAATTTTGTATCACAACTCGTCGTATAGTGAGTTGTGATTGGTAAAGGTATGTTTGTGGGTCATGTGAGGACACACTTTTACCAATCACAACTAGCCCTACGACGAGTTGTGACATAAAGTTGTGCCAAAAGTTGTGTCCCTAGTATAATTCAGGGGCTGTTTAGTATGGTATTTTAAACAACTGTTTTTAATATTTAAACAATATTATACGTACTTTTACATATTTTTTTACCACACGTATTTTCAAAATACAAATAACATTACTAGAAAATGTTAGCAAATAGAACCTCAATTTGAAGAGGAGAAGTTCTGGAGTCATAAACTAGTGAATAACTTTACCTACAACTTGCCCGTGTGACAAGTTGTGATTGATAAATGGATGATGATTGATCACTTTTTTACTAACCATTACTCGCCGTATAAGTGAGTTGCGAACAAAGTTGTGTACTAATTTGTGACATCAGAATTTTTCTTCGAGGAGCAACCTCTGATCAATGTGAAGTGACGGAAGTGGAAGATGTGTGGTAGAAAATGAAAGAGGTGGGTCATTTCATTAATGATGCTAGCTGCCTCACATATTAACATTTGAAGTCACCTCATTTTTATATTTTGAGTGGCAGCCACTAGTAGTTCACGCAACACGTGACTTTTGTTTTTCTTCTAATTATTGTTTTAGTGAATAATATATATGCATTTATATAACAAAATTTAAAAATATTATATTATATTAAAATTAAATTTAAGTACAATATCTTATATGCTGTTTATTAAGTTTTTCTCTTAAAATTTTATTATATAAATTTTCATTCATAGAATAGAAGTATATTTTTTTAATTAAATAGCTACATAGCTAAATCTTAAGAGAAGAATTTAAGGAACAATATCTAAGTATTGTACTTAAGTCTTTTTCATTGTATAATGTCAGTATAATCTTTAATACAATTTTTTTTCTTCTAAATTTATAATATTATAAAATCATGAAAACTCACTTAAAATTAATTATATGTTTCGGATATTTTTTAAGAAAAAAATGAATGAGTTATCATACATTTATGTTATTTATATTAAAAATTTTAAAACTATTTAATAAATTATTTAGTATTTCATCGTTTCGACCATCTGTTCGACCGTGATTAGATCATAAAATGGGAAATCAGTTTCTTTTTGATTCTTTGACCGGTCTCATTTTTAAAACTGTAGTTCAAATTAAAACAATCCTACTTTTTTGGGGGTGCATTATAGGTTAGTACACGTTTTATAATATGTTGTGAAGAGTCAAAGATTGGATAAAGAAAACATGATTGATTGTTACTGGAGGCTCAGCTCATGCTCTTGATCTATCTTCTTTTCTTTGGATTATATGAGTGAAATGTCAACGCGATTAAGAATGATTTATTGTGAGATTCACTTAATAAGAAATTAGTATAAATTGATGAGGTGATTGAAAATAGTACTATAGTAATAAGTGAAATTTAAAAATTTAGTTTTATTGACTCTACAGTCTATAAAATTTGTTATAAATCAGATATAGAGCAAAATGATTTGACAAAAAACTGCATCGATAGAGCACACCGACACTGCATCGTCAGCAAATTGAATTATTACCTTTCGTTTTCGGACCTCTATAATGTGTGTGTCCCCATCAAGTACCTTATAGAGTCTTCATTGAAAGTTTCAAACAGTCGTTGAGTCTAAAGTTCAACTTGAAAGTTCAAACACGCAATCATATACATGATTTGCTTACATAAAACATTTAATCCACGAAGCAATCATATAAAAAACTATGAGAAATTAAAAGAGAAAAAGCCCCGTACTTGGATCTAACCAAATTGGACTCACATAAAAAAAAAAAAAATATATATATATATATATATATCTCCATGCTACCAAGCAATATTATCCAATAGGACCAGTACTACTAGCTCCATTCCTTCAATGGCTTCCAAATCCCTTCACTATATTTTTTCCACTCTCCTTTTCCTTCTCCAACTACAATTCTCCGCCGGACAAACTGAAGTGAAAGCCGCATACTGGTTTCCTGGCTCAGGGTTGTCTGTTTCAGGCATAGATTCCACACTCTTCACCCATCTATTTTGTGCCTTTGCCGATCTTGACCCAACCACATACCAAGTTTCCATTTCTTCCTCAAACTTAGCCCAGTTCTCAACCTTCACCACCACTGTGCAACAAACAAACCCTTCAGTTCAAACCCTCTTATCCATTGGTGGAGGAGGCGCTAATGCCACAACTTTTGCTGCTATGGCTAGCCAAGCAAGTACTCGCGCATCATTCATAAATTCCTCTATACAACTAGCAAGGTCTTACAACTTTTATGGCCTTGACCTTGACTGGGAGTACCCTTCTACAGCTACTGAATTTACCAACCTTGGTTTACTTCTAGACGAGTGGAGAGCTGCAGTGGCTAGTGAGGCCACAAGCTCTGGCAATACACCATTGCTACTGGTTGCAGCTTTCTATTACTCTTCAAACTATTACGGTTTGACTTATCCAATTCAGGATATATCAAACAGCTTGGACTGGGTCAATGTTATGGCCTATGACTTTATTGCACCTGGTTGGTCACCAAATGTGACTGGACCTCCTGCTGCGTTGTACAATCCAACAAGCCAAGTTAGCGGAGACAGTGGCATCACAGCTTGGATTCAAGCTGGTGTTTCTGCCAGTAAATTGGTACTCGGTCTTCCATTTTATGGCTACGCATGGACTCTAGTAAGTGCTGATGACAATGGAATATTTGCTCTGGCTAATGGAGCTGCTATATCCTCAAATGGGGCAATAGCTTATAGCCAAATCTTGGATTTCATATCCCAGAATAGTGCCACAACAGTGTATAATTCCACGTTTGTTACAAACTATTGCTATTCTGGGACGACATGGATTGGTTACGATGATACGAATAGTACATCTACCAAGGTTACATATGCTAAGGGAACAGGATTGCTAGGCTACTTTGCGTGGCAGATTGGTCAGGACCCAAATTTCGTTCTTTCTCAAGCAGGTTCGTATGAGTTTAATCATTTTTATTTTGAGAAATATGAGTTTAATCATTTATATCTACTATATACTTCAACTCGTGCATTTAAATTTTGTCAAGACCCAAGCATATAAAATTCTGGCTGATTTCTGAGATGCAAGTTGCAACCATGTTGCTCTTTAATGTTTCAATCAATGAAAAAAAAGTAAAAAAAGACTAGTAGGAACTTTATATATATATATATATATATATATATATATATATTTATTTATATATTGAGTACGACCTTATAATATTTGGTTTAAATAGTTTTGGGGGTCTAATTAGACAAGGGTGTGAGAAAGCTGAAGAATATAGTAGATAATAGCGACAATCAGCGTGGCGTTTGTTTGAACTCTTGAACTTTTATACTTGTCTGCAAGTTCACATACATGGCATCTTTGATTGATGATTATTATTATTCTTGTTTATCTTGTTCATTTTTACCCTTTGATGTTCTTACTTCTAAAATGTAATTCTTACTCTTGTCACAGCTTCAAGTGCATGGGGAGCGAGCTTAGAATTAAGAGATAAGATGTAAAAGGCTAAATTATTCCCAGTAAGGCCAATAATATCCATTATGTTAGCATGTCATGTGCAAAAAGGCTAATGAGCAATTTAAGCAATGATGTTTATGATGTCCACCGAGGGACAGATTTTAGCCATTTTAGTTTAGTTTGGCCCATATTAAAGTGATTTTTTTTTAATGGTTTTCAATTGCACTTTTTCAAGTACAAATTTTTAACTTTTTTACCTAGATGTAAGTAGTATATGGTGATCACAGGTTGAGTAGGATCGGGTTGAGAATCAACCTGCCACTATATGTATGTGTGTGTGAAGAGAATGATCTATAGTTGAGTACTAAGATAGTAGTGCGGCGATTGGAGATGGTCAATGGTTACGATGTCAATGATTACTAATAGTCTAACGAGTGAACTGAGGTCATTGAGGTCAAAACTATATACAGAGCACTAATTTTTGAGAGAGAGAGAGAGAGAGAGAGAGAGAGTGAGATAGAACGATAGAATACCCAAACGGCCAAGGGAAAGAGATAAGCTTCTTTAACAAGGAAAAAATATTTTGTATCAAATGATACCATGTCATCTATATCAAAACTCAATAATTGAGAGACATGTGTGTAAAAATAACTACCCACTAACATATATCTTTCATTTATTAGTATGATAGTTATTTTTTTACTGATATATCTTATACTTATTGAATTTTGATATCGCTGACATGGTATCATCTGATATCAAATATCTTCTCCTTAACAAGGGGCATTCGACAACACATGGGAAGAAACAAAATGCAACCAATAAGGAGTCGCCACATGTACAAATGAGATAGGGTAAATAAGCAATTCTTTAATCAGTACAACTTGTATTTCAATAAGTTTGTAATTGGCTACATATCCATAGAAATTTTCACCATGTAAAGCTTAACAACTACCATAAACAAAGAGGTTATCTCATGTAAAGCTTAACAACTACCATAAACAAAGAGGTTATCTCATTATATGGGAAAATCTGACTTTACCATTAATACAAAAACAACAATCAAGTCTCAGTCCTAAATTTTATGGGGTCGACTATTGACCTTCGATAGATTAGTAAAGGTCAGCCATATGTATTCTTGTCTACCTTTTTATTCTATTCGAGGTTATACTTTATTTTACTTCCTCAATTAACATATCCTTTTTTTTACTATTAATCTAGAGCACAAAAGAATTAGGTTAACTAAAATCTCTCTCTCTCTCTCTCTGGGTGTATTTATAAGTTAACATAATTCACTTCTTCACCATGTAATTATAAACAATTTGCAGTAGTTAATTAAATTCCATCTACATATTTGTTCAGCAAGTTGTTCATGCAATTCACTATTGAGATTATATATTAACAAAAATATGAGTTCAATACCATAAATCCTTACTAAATTACCACTCAATTTTTTCTCCCTATATAAAACTCTAACCAAGGTTTCAACACTAATCACCAGCTACTCAATGTTGCTTAAAGCTTCCCATTTAGGTTCACAACTTAAATCATAGTTCATGTTTATTGAAATTGTTCAAAGCTAAGAACTTTAATCCATTACTAAACATTACAAAATCCCCCATTTTAATAAATACTATTTTTATGTCAGTTTAATTTCAACAGTATGAAAGATTAAAAAAAAGGAGCAAATTACAGAAAGAAATAAGTATATTTTTCAAAGTAGAAAGAGTGAGAGAGATATACTTGCAGAAATTGTAGTGTCTTTGTATCTTCTTGCAGATTCCAATCATTATACTTCAAAACCCCCCAAATTTTCATTCAAAAAAGGAAAAAAAAAAAAAAGAAAAAGAAAGAAAAGAAAAAAAAAAAAAAGCTGATGATGCAAAAATCGTCAGCAATGTAGGTTCGTGTGGTGCTTGCCACGGAGCCTTCGATGATAAAGTCAGTAAATGGAAGCTTTTCAAGAAGTAGGAGAGCTCAAAATATCAAAATTACATGTGCTAGTGTATTTCAGTTGTGTATGTACCTGGTCTGGTCATGATGGATTTGTATATATAGCTTCACAGCTTCTAGCCGCTGGGGCTTTAATTGTTGCTTTAATGCTCCTTTTTGTAATGCTTCAGGGCCCATTAATGTGGG
Source organism: Lithocarpus polystachyus (assembly GCA_033629205.1). Lineage (NCBI taxonomy): Eukaryota > Viridiplantae > Streptophyta > Magnoliopsida > Fagales > Fagaceae > Lithocarpus > Lithocarpus polystachyus. The sequence continues at coordinate 96,633,840 of CM066163.1, read as the reverse complement.
TGTTGATAAGCCTCCAACGGTATGACAGCTAATTGGTAACTGATCAAATCATTAAAACTTCTTATTAATGATTCGCTTGTCTTCGTCCATGTCGTGGTCGAGTGGCCGAATGTTCTTAGTGAGGTTGTCTAGATAGGGTAATTCGTCAGTCCCATCAGTTGCCCCCTAGATTCTGTGGTTGACATGGCATGTCATGATGACCTTCAAAAGGCGAAAGGTTTTTCTGCTCAGACATGGCTCTTGGGGTTTCGTTCCACATTTAATATGTAGTGGCGGCGCCACACGCATCGTGGCCACGTGGCGTGTTCTAATCAGTGGAGTTAATGCCCCAATTGTTTGACTCTTGGGTTTCCCACTGAATTTCAGTTTTTTGTGCCTAGTTTTTAAACTTCCTTTCTTTCCCCTTACCCCTTCACTTTTTCCAACTTTTTCTTAATCATTGCTCTGTGCTCCTTCTTCTTCGATTTGTTCCTTCTTGCGATTTTCTTTGAGCTTTTGCATTCTGTGGTTGCTTCTTTTGAGGTATGTTTCTTTTTTCCCTTTTCCTTTGCTTTTCATGGCATAGATAGATTGTGCTGGTTTCTGAATTTTTTTTTTGGGCTTTTAGGATTTGTCTTTCTTTCTTTGTTCTTTTGGGTTTCCATGGTCAGTAGCTTTGAAGTTAAGGTAATTTGTCCCTTTATCTTGTCCTGTTTGCACGTTTGGGGGCTTCCTTAGGTGTTTCCCGCTCCTTTTCCCCTTTAATTGAAGGTTTTGTTTTTGAGGGTAATAGCCTACGTGTAGCGTTGGCTGATTTGCTCCCCTTATTGCATTAGTCGGTAGATTGGTTCGAGAATTTAGATAGTGAGTGAAGAGTGATGTCAGAGGTGAGGTCTAGCGAGCTTGAGATGGGGTTGTCTTCTAGCGACGACCTTGTGGACATGGAGGAGGACACCGCGGCTTCGGGCCCACGGCAAATTAAGGCCTTCCATGTTCTCGGGAAGGTGTGTGGCCTGGACGCCGAAACGCTTTCCAGGTTTAGAGAGAGATTTCAATTCCCTGAGAGGGTTAGGGTTCGTCTTCCTCGCGGGGAGGAACGAGCTTGTCACTTCTTGCCCGGGGAGGTATGCTTTTATGAGGCTGCTTTCTTGAGCCGGCTTAGATTCCCCGTCCACCCTTTTATTATAGAGCTTTTAGGCCATTTCGACATTGCTCCTAGGCAACTTATGCTCAATTCGTGAAGGATAGTGGTCAGCTGTATGGAGATATGGTTGGCTGCTACTGGAGGAGATATGATTAAGGTGGATGAGCTTGTTTATTTGTATCATTTAAAGGAGTCCAAGGAACGTGGGTACTACGAATTGGTGCCTTGGGAGAGGAGGGCTAGGATCGTCAAGGACCTGCCCTCATCATTAAGATATTGGAAGTCCCGTTTCTTTTTTATGTCCGGGGATGAATGGGAGACTCCCTCTGACGAGGTTTGGGGTGATCTCCCTAGGTTGCTCTGTCGGTGGAGAACCCCACGTCTAGGTGCATCGTTATTTCTACTAGTCCTTTGTCCTTCATTCTGTTGTGTTCATTCTGTCGTTACTAATTCTTCTGTTCGTTGTCTCGTGCAGTTAAGAGACGACCCAAACTTAAGAGCAGATACAAGCAACATGTTAAGGCTGCTATTGAGTAAGCAAAGTCAATTGACGATTTGGGCGATCCTCGCACTTTGGCTTTGTACTGCTTTGGTTCGGAGCCTTCTGCTTTCGTCCTGCACACTATTGAGATTGAAGAGAAGAAAAGTAAGCATTTTATTTAGTTTGTCATTGATTCTGCTCCTTTTTTTTTTTTAACAAGTGTTTCCTTTTCGCATAAATGACAACTAAATTTAACTAGGACGTGTATGCAAAAATGAGGTCAAAGAAGAATGAGCCTTTGTCTAATCTCGAGAAGAGGATAGTGCGCATCGTGGAGAAGGGGGTCTCCGTCACTCCAACTACCCTTGGCACTGAGACGACGAGGACAGCTTCTCCGGCTACCTCAGTTGAAGAGATTACTCCCATCCGAAAGAAGCCACGTGTGGCCAACAAGGGGAAGGAGAAGGTTGATTGTCGCTCGTCCAGTGTTTGGGACGACGTTGGCCTCGCGCTGGCGAGGGCATAAGAGGTCTTCACTGCCGAGGAGTTGAAGGTTTTCTTTGGCATGCCCTCCAACGAGGTTGTGGGTTGTCATATCCACATACTCGTCTAGGTAATGTACTTGTGCAATTTATCTTTTTGTTTCTTTTTGTTTCTTTTTGCATCGTCCTGAAATTTTAATTTTCTTTTCAGGTATTGGGGGAGAGCATTCATATTACTTCGGAGTACCTTGTTTAGGAAACAAAGGTTGCGTCGGTGATGTCTAGGGTGGAGGCTTTGGAGGCAGAAAACTCTAAATTGAAGAAGGATCTTATTTCTGCCATGGACGAAGCCAACACTGTCAAGGAGAAAACCAAGGTCTTGGGGGATGACTTCAGAGCTGAGCGGCAGTTGACCCTAGAATAGGACGAGCAACTCCTGGCCACGAAGGAGAAAATCAAGACCGTTGCTACCAAGGCCGTTGAGGCTTTCTAGCAGACTGATGAGTACAACACTGTGCTCTTCAGTTGGTACTATAAAGGTTTTGAGCTTCTGAGGCGATACTTCGTCAAGCACCCCACTGGAGTGGATCTAGAAAACTTCGATCTGGAAGAGGTGGACAGAGAAATGGCAGCTGACGAAGCCTCCCAGTCCATAGCTCCTAAGGGTGATGCTCCTGAGAGTGCTCCTCCACCTCTTGCTGGTGATGACACAGCTGCTGATGCCTGAACCTGCTTATGTTCGTCTACCTTTTTTTTTTGTAATCTTCTTTTTGGGAGCCCAGTGTGTTTTAGGCTTTTTGATTCTACTTCCAAAACAATGTTTTTATTTTAATTTGAGAACAATGTTTTTAGCCCAATGTTTATGGGCTTTTAATTATAATGTTGAAACGATGCTGGTTGCCCGTTATTTTTGGGCCTTCAATTATATTAGTAATTTTATACTTACTTGTTTATTTTCCTACCTTGCATGATACTCTGTGACTGCATGTGATCCCTGTCTGCTTCGTTCCCTTAGTCATCATCATTTTTTTTTTTTGTAAGTAACTTGCTTCCGTCTATGCGGGTTATTGTTACTCAGTCGAAAATTCTGTTGTGACTTATACCCATTAAAGGGACCTTGTCATTTTTTTTTTTTTTGGTTTCGTTAGTAACTTACATCCGTCTAAGCAGAATCTTGTTAGCCAATTTGTTGTGACTCACACCCGTTGAAGGGATCTTGTCATTTTTTGGCTTCATCAGTAACTTATATTCGTCTAGGCGGAATCTTGTTACTTAGCCACTTTTTTGTGACTTACACCCGTTGAAGGGATCTTGTCATTTTTGACTTCGTCAGTGACTTACATTCGTCTAGGCGGAATCTTGTTACTTAGCCAATTTTTTGTGACTTACACCCATTGAAGGGATCTTGTCATTTTTGGCTTCATCAGTAACTTACATCCATCTAGACGGAATCTTGTTATTTAGCCAATTTGTTTTTTTTGTTTTTGTTTTTTTTATACTGCATCACACTGGCTGAATAGTTCTTTTATTGCTTTATTTCAAACATGAATACATTCGTCCACTACATCTACTGATGGTATTGTTTTACATGCTCGATATTCCATGGTCGTGGCAGTTTCCTCCCGTCCAACGTTTCCAGGTGATAGTTGCCTTGCCTGAAATAATGAGTGACTTTGTAGGGTCCTTCCCAGGTTGGATTGAGTTTCCCGTGAGTTGGGTTTTGGGTGGCGGATGAGACTTTGCGCAGGACGAGGTCTCCAATATGAAGTCGTCTGAGCTTCACTCTTTGTTATAGTACTCGGACATCTTCCGCTGGTATTCTGCCATCTTGCGGGATGCTCCTTCTCTAGATTCGTCCAAGCAATCTAAGTTGATTCTCAGTTGATCGTCATTGCTGCTTTCATGGAAAGCTTCTCGTTTTTAGCTAGTGACTCCTACTTCGACTGGAATTATTGCTTCAGTGCCATAGGTGAGATTGAAGGGGGTCTCTCCTGTTGGGGTTCTTGTTGTAGTCCTGTACGCCCACAGAACATTGGGTAGCTTTTCCTACCATGCACCTTTTGCCTCGTCCAGTCGAGTCTTGATGATTTTAAGTAGGGTTCGATTCGTCACTTTCGTCTGGTTGTTAGCTTGGGGGTGACTAGGGGATGAGAATTGGTTTTTGATTCCTAGCCCCGACCAGAATTCTCTAAAACCTTGACTATCAAACTGCTGCATGTTGTCTGATATAATCCTCTGTAGGATCCCGAATCGGCAGACTATGTTCTTCCACACAAAGTTCTGGACCTTCACCTCCGTTATGGTTGATAGTGTTTTTGCTTCAACCTATTTTGTGAAATAATCAATGGCAACTAGTAAAAATTTTACCTGTCTTTTACCTTGGGGTAATGGGCCAACGATGTCAAGTCCCCACTGAGCAAACGGCCACGGGGAGGATATTGTTGTCAATTTCTCAGATGGGATGCACTGGACATTTCCAAACCTCTGGCATTTATCACACTTCTTGATGAACTACTTTACATCCTTCTGCAGGGTAGGACAAAAGTAACCCGTTCGGATAACTTTGCTAATCAGGGATCTCGAGCTTGCATAATCTCCGCAAATTCCTTCGTGGATCTCCTGCAAAATATATTTGGCTTCCTCCTCGTTGACACACCTCAGGTAGGGCATGGAGAAGCCTCTCTTGTACAAGGTATCGTTCAAGATCGTGAACCTTGCTGCCCACTTCCTGAGCTTTCTTGCTTCTTCGATGTCTTGTGGGAGCTACCCGTCGTCAAGGAAGGATAAGATTGGGGTCATCCAGCTGCTTTTGTTCTGGATTGTGAAGGCATGGACTTCTTCGATGCTGGGGCATCTCTGGACTTCAATCTTCAGGTTTGTACTCGTTGGTCCTGCTTCTGACGACGACTGTTTCGCCAACTCGTCTGCCCCCATGTTCTGGCTTCTGGGGATTTGTGTGAACTCTACCTGATCAAACTCATGCATCAAAAGCTTCGTTAACTTTAAGTATTTTTGCATCCTTTCCTCCTTTGCTTCGAATTCCCCTTTTATCTGGCCTACGACGAGCTTCGAATTGCTCTTGAGGAGCAAGTTTTTGACTTCCAGTGCTTTCCCGACCTTTAATCCTGTCAGTACTCATTTGTACTCAGTTTCATTATTAGTGGCCAAGAATGCTAGCTGAACTCCGTATTTGAGTGTCTCTCCCTCGGGGGTAATGATAATGACCCCTACTCTGCCCCTCTTTTGGACTGACGAACCGTCAATCTGAATCATCCATCTTTCCACTTTGTCTGTATCTCCTTCCTCATCGGGGATTGTAAATTCAGCGATGAAATCTGCCAGCGCCTGCGCCTTAATAGCTATTCTAGGGTGGTACTAAATATCAAATTGGCTGAGCTTAATAGCCCACTAGATTATCCTTCCTGCAGCTTCGGGCTTGTTCATCGCCTTCTTTATAGGTTAGTCTGTCATCACCAAGATAGGATTCGCCTGGAAATAAGGGCGTAGCTTGCGTGAAGCTACAATCAAAGTGAATGCAACCTTTTCTATGCATGGGTATTTGGCTTTTGCCCCTTGGAAGGCCTGGCTGACATAGTAGATTGGGAGCTGTCCTCTGTCCTCTTCACGAATCAAGGCAGCATTCACAGTTGTAGCTGAAATTGCCAAGTATAAATACAAGTTTTCTCCTTCCTTGGATGGACTTAAAAGGGGTGGATTGCTCAGGTATTGCTTGAGTTCCTAGAAGGCTTTCTCACACTCGTTCGTCCAAGTGAAGGCCTGCTTCAGTGTCTTGAAAAAGGGCAGGCATTTATCTGTTGCTTTCAAGACGAACCTGTTGAGCGCTGCTATCCTTCTTGTGAGCTTCTGGACTTCTTTCACGATCCTAGGTGACGCCATCTCCAGTATGGTTTGTACCTTCTCTGGGTTTGCTTTTATTCCCCTCTAGGACACTATGAACCCTAAGAACTTCCCTGATGCCACCCTAAAGGTGCACATGCTGGGGTTTAACTTCATTTAATATCATTTGAGAGTTGTGAACGTCTCTTAAAGGTCGTCCATGTGAGTAGACTTTTCTTTATTCTTGACGAGCATGTTGTCCACGTATACTTCCATGTTCCTCTCGATCTGTTTACTGAACATCCTGTTTACTAACCTTTGGTAGGTTGCTCCGGCATTTTTTAGCCCGAAGGGCATCACCTTGTAGTAGTAGAGCCCTTAGTTTGTGATGAAGGCAGTCTTCTCTTGGTCTTCCTCTGCCAGCTTTATTTAGTTGTACCCCGAGAATGCATCCATAAAAGTTAAGAGCTTGTGCCCTGCTGTGGAGTCCACCATCTGATCTATCCTTGGCAGGGGGAAGCTGTCCTTTGGGCTAGCCTTGTTCAAGTCTGTGAAATTCACACACATCCTCCATTTCCCGTTTGCCTTCTTTACGAGGACGACGTTGGCCAGCCAGCTCGAGTAGTAGACCTCACGGATGAAGCTCGCTGCTAGTAATTTATTTACTTCGTCCATGATCGCTTGATTTCACTCTAGAGCAAACACTCGTTGCCTCTATTGGACGGGCTTTTTCTCAGGATCCACACCTAACTTGTGTTGGATAATCTCCTGGGATATGCCTGGCATTTCTTCGTGGCTCCAGGCAAAAATTTCCAAGTTCTCCTTGAGGAACTGGACTAGCTTCTTCTTTGTGTCTGAACTCATGGTCGTCCCTACATTGGTAGTCTTCATTGGCTCTTCGTCTACCAGCTCCACAGTTTTCAGGGCTTCCACCTTCTCTTCTTCCTTTTCCTCGATCATCCACATATGGTTTTCTTTGGCTGCCAACACTGCTTGGTAGCATTCCCTAGCCAGCACTTGATCCCTTTTTACTTCACCTACACTGCTTTCCGTTGGAAATTTCACCTTCAGGCAGTAAGTGGATGTGGCTGCCTTCCAGCCGTTGAGTGTGGGCCTCCCAATGATCACATTGTATGAAGTAGGGGTGTGCGCGGTTCGGTAAGGGCGGTTTTTTTCCAAATTTACTACCTGTCAGTTCGTTTAGACCCCTTAAACCCAACAGATTAACCTAGAGAATTAGCCAAGTGATTAACTTAGGTAATTTAATTAAAACTAGGTTAACACAAAATAAACAAAAACAACAAAGCAGCGGAAAATAAATAACACAAGGAAATGATGACCAAGGAAACCACACCGGTAAAAACCTGGGGAGGATTTAACCTAGCTATCCTCAAGGTAAACTGAATCCACTATGAAAGAATCGAAGTTTACACAATAAGACTTAGACCACTAACATCCTATTGCTACCCAAGTGTAGGAAACTTACTACCATGACCCCATGATAGCTCCGAGATCCACGGACTCCTTCTTTCTTTGAATTCTTCAGCAAATCCACAAGCGCACCTGCTTGTATATCTTTATGCTCTTTTGATTCTGCAACTGTATTGATTTATACAACTCTTGACATGAATCTCAAGTTTGTATACCCTAAGTGTATGCGAAGGTAAACACCTCTAGATCTCACAATGAGATTCATAAACACCACATTCAAAACTCTAAAAACGTGACTAGGGTTTTCCCTTATATACTTAGGGCAAAACATAAAACCCTATACATTAAATGGACTAGGGCTGAGTTGGAAAATTCTGCAGAAAAACGATCTGCCCGATTTTCGATCGATCGAGCCTAATTTTCGATCGATCGAGTCTGACAGAAAGTTAACAGTAATTCTGCAAAACAACTCGATTCCAACTTTACATTAAGACCCATACTTTGAGCAAGTCTAACATAAGACTAAACATTGTTTTGATCATGGTTTGCCAACATACAAATTGAAGTTCTAATACATTAGTTCCTAATTCTTAGAACCTAACACTACCGAACCGATAGAGATCGGTTTTTTCATAATTGGAACCGATGCACACCGCCTAGGGTCGGTTTGCCGACCTATAGCGGTGCGGTTTTTGCGGTACGGTTTAGTCGGTTTGGTCGGTTTGAAATATTAAAAAAAAACTATTTTTTTAATAATAAAAAAATTGGACTTTCAAGCCCAATATCAATATATCAACCTGATCAAAAAACTTGTGCTAAATAATTCATGAAACCTATGCCAACTTAGTCAAACATAAAACAAAAGCAAAAGCGTTAATGTATTTTTCATTTCATAATGATCACATAATGATCCAAAATTTTAAACTTATGCAAAATTTCACATAATGATCCATAATGATCACATAATGATTCAAAATTTCAAAACTGTATTTTTCATTTCAAACCTGTGCAAAACCTGTGCAAAAAATATGTTCACATAATGATCCAAATTTTTTCATTTCATTCACCATGCAAAAATATTTTGAAATTGCCTCAATAAGAGTTCAACTCCCAAAATACTATCATGTAGCATATAATATCATTAGTGTCACTGTGTGTGTTAGTATCAATAACAGTAAGCGTTAATGTATCTACTTAATAACGTATTACAGAACCATTTGTCACTGTCCACAAATGCCAAAAGAAAGAAATACAAATTAAATTAGCATTTAGGCAAAAGAATGCTAATTACTTGTATCCCCAATAATAATCCCACCCATGAATACCAAAATAACTACCATTAGTGAAAAGTCCACTACCAATAACATATACAGATATAATTAGCATATAGGCAAAAGAACGCTAATTCTTGTAAGTCCTTTGTCCAGTAAGTCTGTGCACTATGCATCATTCTAGAACTCCTATCTCCTACAAAATACAAAACAAAACAAAATAAACACGTGTTAATAACAATAAAACGTTTATGAATAATAGAATATTTATAACTAACACAAACAAATGAGAATAGCAAGTATACTTACGTAATACTAACTACTAACTAACTTCAAGCAAAGAGCAGCACATCACTCATCATCATCTAACACAACGGTGCTTGGATCCTCCTCCATAGGCATTGGGCAAACCGATGCAATTTCTACAATCCCATTCAAAATAAAATGTTTCGTAAGTATTGAGCAAATAAATAAACAATTGATATATACAACAAACAAAATGAACATATATTTACCAGTGTCGATCTCAAAACCATCCATATCCTCCACATTATCCATGCATTCCCGAAGCTTTATTGGTCTTTTTTTCTTTGCATCTTTCAACCAATTTTGGGTACAAATAAGGGCTTCAACTGTATTAGGAGATAGTGAACTACGGAACGAATCCAAAACACACCCCCCGGTACTGAAAGTAGACTCGGATGCAACTGTAGAGACAGGAATAGCCAACACATCACGGGCAATTTGGGAAAGGACTCGGTATCTAGAAGAATTCATTTTTCACTACATCAAGATGTCAAAATCTTCCACATCAGGGTCCTCAGAAGATTCCAACAAATATCTATCCAACTCAGATTTGCTTTCCACACTGTCCTCGTCTGCCAAGTGTTGCTTAAACCTATTATTATAACTTTTAATGTGATCAGACAATGAAGCATTGCCAACACTTGGCATGGAGTCCCTAGACAATGAAGCACCACTACTACTAGAACTCGAAACTCCATTTTGACCCATTCTCTCCACATACAACCTCTTCAATGCATCTTGAACCTTAGAGCTCATCGCATCCCTCTTGTCCTTTCCATACCACTCCCTAAACCAAAACTTTACATACTTCAATTTATACCTTGGGTCAAGAACAACAGCAACAAAAAGCATCAAATTGATATTATCCATACTTCCCCAATACTTATCATATTTTTTTTTCATCTCTACCGCCATACTCTTCAAAAGTGGATCCCCATCAACACTACACAACTGTTGCAATTGATCTTCAATGCTAATTAGCTCATGGAAGTATGTATTAGAAGTGACAAATAAGGACCCAAAAAATCTAAGTGTCGCCTCATAAAATATGCTAAGAAATTTCACAAAGGTCTTGACATTTTCCCAATCAAGATAGTTAGGAGGACCAATAGGCTTTTTCCCATTCCCATCCAATTCACAAAAATAAAGTTTGTAATGCCCATCCTCTTCTTCCAACCTATCAAATGCTTTCACAAATTTCAAAGCACAATCTAACATGAGATAAGTGGAATTCCACCTTGTTGGCACATCAAGGGACAACAAACATTTGGCTTTGATTTTCTCATTTTCAACACATTCTTGAAACTTCTCAAACCTTGCGGGAGAGGCTCTCACATATCGCACCGCATTCCTAACTTTGGCAATTGATTCATGAATGGACTTCAACCCACTTTGCACTATCAAATTCAAGATATGCGCACAACAACGCATATGCATGAACTCACTACCCAATATGCTACTATCTCTTTCTTTTGTTTTCTTCTTCACATAATCAATTGCCACATCATTAGAACTAGCATTGTCCGCGGTGATTGTAAACAAGCGGTCTATACCCCACTTCAACAAACATGACTCAACCGCTCTACCTATGATGTCCCCTTTGTGATTAGCTATAGGACAAAAGTTCAAGATTTTCTTTTGGTAAGTCCAATCCCCATCAATGAAGTGTGCGGTGACTACCATGTAGTTCAAGTTTTGTATGGATGTCCAAGTATCCGTTGTCACACAAACTCGTTGCCCAACAAAAGCCCTTCTCAAAATATCCACCTCACTAGAATAAATCTTCATACAAGCCCTTGCAATGGTAGTGCGATGGGGAATAGGAAACCTAGGCTCAACTATTTCCATAAATTCTTGAAAGCCTTGACGTTCCACAAATTTAAAAGGCAATTCATCAATGATGATCATCCTTGCCAACGCCAACCTTATCTTCTCTTCACTATAATTTGCAACCACTAACACATTTGAACCACTTTCCCCTTCTCTCTTCGCTTGGAAAGACAAAGTTTTTTGCTTATCATCACGGGGAAAAGGCCACTTCTTACACACCTTCATGTGTTGCAACATGCCCGAAGTACCATTTTTCTTACCATGACATTTATATTGATTTTTTCAATACTTGCATTGAGATCTAGGATTTTGGGGATCAGAACTAGCCAACTTAATGAAGTGTTGCCATACTATAGACGGGTCCTTACCACCTTATTTAGGTGATAGTGGAGGAAGTGATGCATCAAGTCCAATTGGTGCTGCAGGTTCAAGTGGGTTAGGGTTAGCACTACCAAGACTAGGAGAAGGTGGGTTAGGGTCCCCGGGTGCGCCAAATCCAGGTGGAGCATCGACATCCATCTAATAAAAAAATTTTCAAACAACAAAAAACAAAGTTTTCACAACAATATCAAATTATAATTTTTCCAGCAAATGTAATATCAAATAGCTCACTCTCAATCAATACAATAATAGACTAACAATTATTAATCATTAGTCATTACTCAACAATTCATGTCACTAATATTAAAAACAATTCAGAACTAGAGAATTAGCTTTATTTTATATATAACTATATATAAACTTAAAGTAATTGTTACTAAGTACAAAAAATTTAAAATCATAATGTTGAATATAGTGAGTGTTTAGTGATTACCTCTTGGTGAAAGATTGAAAGCGTGAACTCTCTCAATCTCGTCTCCCTCAAAAATTAAAATGCTGAAGAAAAAAAAAAAAAAACTTTAGTGCTACTTAGTAGATTGAGTCAACTGACTAAATAAATAAATAACTAAAAACTAACTAAATAAATTAACTAAACTTAATCAACTGTCTAAGTAAATAAATAACTAAAAACTAACTAAACAAATTAACTAAACTGACCAACACACCAAAAACTAAATTAAATAAATAGCTAACTAACTAAATAAAAATTTAATAAATAAATAACTACAAACATGAAACAACTCACACTCACACAGTTACACGCGCAACTCACACTCACACACATAAATAACTAAATAAATTAACTGAATGACTCAGTCAACAACTCACACTCACACAGTGACACTCACACGCACATAATTAATAATATCACCTTCCTAGTTTCCTTTACCACTTTATCATCACAAGTTCACAACACAGTCAACACTCACTCACACACACAACACACTCACACAGTGACTCACAGTGTCACACGCACAACACACTCACACAGTAACTCACAGTGTCACACGCACAAATATCACTTTCCTAATCCTTTACCACTTTATTATTAGATTCATCACAACACACGCATAGGCGCACAGCACACTCAAAACAGTCAACAACTCTCATCAAAAAAACAAAAAAAAAGGGGCTGCAAACAGTCGCACTCAGCCAACAACTCACACAGTCGCACTCAGCCACTCACACGCACAACTACAAACAGTCAAGACTCAAGACTCAAACACAATCTCTCTCACTCGGAGACTCAAGACTTCAAAACCAAAAGAAAGGGGCTGCTGGCTTAGGCTTACCGTGGTTGCCGCGGGGAGCTGCTGCTCTGCGAGGCGCGACTCAGGCCGACGAGAGGCTTGAGGCAAGGCGGCTGGGCGAGAGTGAGAGAGAGAGTTATGGGCCCCAGTTGTTGAATAGAAGGTATTTATAGTGAGGAACTCAACTGGGTTACTGGGTATGTGTCTGAAAACCTACATTAAACGGTGTCGTTTTGTGTGCGTGTGTGTGTGTGTGTTTTTTTTTTTTTTTTTTTTTTTTTATTTATGAGAACCCAAACCATGAAACCAATACGATGGCTTTTTTTTTTTTTTTTTTAAATATTTAAATAGATAGTATCGGTTCGGTTCGGCTCAACTCGGTAGGGGTGTGCGCGTCTCCGATCTGCTCACCGCACCGGCATCGGAGCTCCGTTCGCGTTCCGATCTTTGGCATCGGCTCCGTCGGTCGGTGCCAATGGCGGTGCGGGAGTGTCGGTGCCGGTTGGTGTGGTCAGTTCCGGTGATAGTTTGCACACTCCTAGTATGAAGAGGGGCAATCTACCACCAGGAAGTCCAACTGACGAGTCAGCTGTCGCGGATAAGATCCTACTGTGACCGTCAACGTCACTATGCCTTTGGGATATACCTTGTCCCCATTGAAGTTGATGAGGGGGACTCAAAAGGGCGTAGCCTTCCTGGATTTAGCTTCAACTGTTGGAAAGCGGAGAGGTAGATAATGTCCGCGGAGCTACCATTATCCACGAGGATTCTTTTGGTATTGAATCCTTCTATCATAAGCATTATGACCAAGGGGTCATCATAAGGCTGCTTTACTCCTTTGGCGTCTTCTTCCGAGAAAAAACATGTTCCTGTCCGTTCGTCTTTGCTTCAAGGGGGGTATTTTGTGGACGTTGTTCACTTGCCTCTGATATGATTTCTTGAGGGATCTGAACGACCCTCCTGTGGATGGTCTACCTGTGATCGTCTTTATCTCCCTGATCACACTTGGTGGACGCTGGGATGTGTGGTCTTTGTCCCTTGGTGAGGCTTCGCGCTTGTCCTTGCCATCATCCCTGGACTTACTAGGTTCTCCCTTTTTCACAAACCTTTGCATTTTCCCTTTTTGTATGAGTTCCTTTATCTACCCCTTTAGGTCCCTGCAATCCTCTGTGTAATGGCCATGATCCTTGTGGAAACGGCAATATTTCTTCTTGTCACGCACGTTGGCCATGATCTTTGAGGTAGTGCTCATCTTTAATCTGCGCCAAAATTTTGTCAATAGGCATAACTAAAGGAGTGAATTTTACCGTCCAAGGAGCTTTTTCGTCTTTCCTTTTACCCCTTTCGTTAGTCAGACGATCCGAGCGTTCCATTTTTCATCCTCTCCGGTCGTCTTCCTTCCCTCCTATTTCACTGGTTTTCTCTACGTCTTTTATCGCGGCTAAGGCGTCTTCAGCGTTTATGTACTTCTGTGCCTTCAGGAGCATCTTTGCCATTGTCTTTGGAGGATTCTTTGCGAGTGAGACCATGAACTCTCTCGATTTCAATCCGGCTTTAAAGGTCGTTAACTGCACCTTGTCATCAGCTTCGTTTACCTCTAAAGTTTCTAGAGTGAAATGCTTCACATATGACCTCAGGGTCTCTTTCTCTCCTTGTCTAATGGTGAGTAAGTGGTCTGCTAGCCTCCTCGGGCATTGTCCTCCGACGAAGTGGCGTACAAAGGAATTACCTAATTGCTTAAAGCTGTCGATGGACGATGTTGGTAACTTCGTGAACCACTCCCTTGCAGCTCTTTAGGGAGTGGAGGGGAAAGAACGACATAGTCTTTCGTCAGGAGGTTGTTGAAGGCTTAGTGTCGTCTTGAAAGTGTTGAGGAGGTCTAGAGGGTCCTTAAGTCTGTCAAACTGTTCAAGCTGAGGCAGGGGAAATTTTGATGGCACTGGGCATTCTACGACTGCCGCCGTAAAGGGTGAATCAGTCTTCTTGACCATTCTATCCAGGCTTCGATCTGTTTTCCCTTTAATGGTGTTCCTTAGCTCGTCCATCTCCTTTCTCATTACCCGGAGGAGATCTGAGCTTGGTCCATCAGGGGTGGCTGGTTTTCGACGGTCACTCCTCCTATGACTATCTCCCTCGTCTTCCTGATTGATCCTAGACCGGTTCTCCTTTTGTTTAAGCTGCAGCCTCATCTCTTGGTTCTGTCTGGTGAGTTCTTCCATATTAGTCGTAAGTGTCTGAATTTGCAGGGCTAATGCTGCAGAGTCTTGGTTGGACTCCATCTGAATTTGGGAATTGACTGGAACTATGCCTTCGAACCTAAGTGCGAAAATGTCGTTCCCCATAGACGGCGCCAAGCTAATGATGCGAAAATCGTCAGCAATGTAGGTTCGTCTAGACAGAGTCGAGTCCTCGTCACTGAGCCTGCAAACGTGGTGTAAAGCCTTCCTTAAATCGTCACCGATGTGGTGCCTGCCACAGAGCCTCCAATGATAAAGTCAGTAAATGGAAGCTTTTTAGGAAGTAGGGGAGCTCAGAATATCAAAATTACGTATGCTAGTGTATTTCAGTTGTGTGTATGTACCTGGTCTGGTCTTGATAGATTTGTATATATAGCTTCACAGCTTCTAGCCGTTGGGGCTTTAACTATGGCTTTAATGCTCCTTTTTGTAACGCTTTAGGGCTTATTAATGTGGGTGTTGATGAGCGTCCAATGGTATGACAGCTAATTGGTAACTAATCGAATTATTAAAACTTCTTATTAATGATTCACTTGTCTTCGACCATGTTGTGGCTGAGTGGACGAATGTACTTAGTGAGGTCGTCTGGATAGGGTAGTTCGTCGGTCCTATCAATAGTCATTTCGCACAGAGTTAGGGTTTCTAAATTCATATAAAAACAAATGACAGAGAAAGAACTAACAATGTTTCCGATGACTGCGATTCGAGCAGAAGTGGCCATAAAAGGGCGTGAAAGGTTGGAGGAATTGGAATTAGAGGGAGAGGAACCGAAGAGACAGCACAAAGTGGGCGCATGTAGCAACGTCCTTAACATAGATGAGCTTTTTTGGATTTCTCTTACTTGCGCGCACACGCGCTAATAGTCTTAGTACTATTTGTAGTTGTAGGCTTGTAGCTCATTTTTACGATTTTACTCTTGTATTTACTTTTTTTTTTTTTGGTTGGTAAAAAAAGATTTTTATATTTAGGCAAAAATATCATTTTGGAATCAATTTGGTCCCTATATTTTGGTAGCAGTTAATTTAGTCTATGTTATTTTTAACATGCAATCAATTTGGTTCTTACTATCAAATCACAACTTTCCTTGCATTTTCTTGGCAAGCAAACACAAGGACATACATCAAAGTAATCAATTTCTAACTTTAGTAGACATACATGTCAACTTAGGAACTAAAAAACACATATTTGAACCCAGAATAACGGCAAATTAAAAATAATAAAAACCAAATTAACTGCAAGTTGAAAATAATATGAACCAATTTGATTTCTACCAAAATGTAAAGGACCAAATTGATTACTTCCAAAATATAGGGATCAAATTGATAGTGTCCACAAAATGTATAGACTAAAATTGTATTTTTGCCTTAAATTTATAAACTAAATACAAATCCCATCTGTCAAAATAAAGTAAAAACATAGATGTCCATACAAGGACTATGATAATCTACAAAATATTGACTTAGGTCAGGTATTTTTCTAGCCATGTAATTTGCGCATTAGTTTGCCTCATGAAAACAGTGCTACATCTTCACGTACGAGATTTGTTTAAGGAGATTCTTGCAATCCATAATAAGAATGGAGGGATTAAATTGACACAATCAATAGTTGAGGAAAAAATTTGAACATTACCTTGTGGTTGAGGGACTAGATCAATAATATGTATTTATTTCATTTTTTTGGGTACTATCCCTATTTTTTTTTATAAGATAAAAGAAAAAAAAAAGGAGATAGTACTCAAAAAATAATTTAAAAAGAAAACCTAAATTATTAATTGGGTCCTTCAACGGTACCGTCCCCATTGTTTTGCAACCTTCTATTGTAAGTGTCCGTTTGGCATGAATTATTTTTGCCAACTTATTTTGTTATTCAGCTTATTTTTGCTACTATTCATAGGCCTTACCGCATTTTTGGGTACTATTCATGGGTCTCACTGTACTATTTCAGCTAACTTTTACCTTTATCTATAGTTATTTCAGTAAAATGTTTTCAGTTTCAACAAAATTAACGGATCCCAAATGGACACTAACTTTCTATTTCTATATCACATGCGTGCTTTCTTTTACTGATCACATTATGAATATGGGGCTTGCAAAAGTTGTTCTACTATAATTATCTAAATCTTTCTATCTTTATATCACATGCGTACTTTCTTTAAATGATCACATTATGAATATGGGGCTTGCAAAAGTTGTTCTATTATAATTATCATAATTATATAACTTTAAACAATGTTACACCATATAATAAATTTTTATTACATCAATAATTTGGAAATCCTACAATTGAATTGTATGTTTTCTATGTTTTTAACATATATAGAAAGCAAATCAGATGTTATTTACTATTTGACCCATAAACTCATTTTTTATGCATAATTTTAAATTATAAAAACTTGAATTTTAAAATTTTGTTTGATGACATAGTCGTTGATTTTTCATTATCTTGAAATTTTGTAAGTATAGAGAATATAAAAAGAAAATGTAATCTAACAGTGGATTGTTAAAATTCACATGTAATAAAAAAATATTGAGTGATGTAATATTGCTTAAAGTTACATCATGTGTGTTAAGTTTTGATTTTCCATGTTAGTTTTATTGGCTTTAATTTCGTGCCAATTGGGTTGTAGTTCTTTCAATCATTTACCTGTATTCATGTCGGATTAATTGTAATGGGTTTAGTCTGCTTTTTGGTGAAGAATTGCTCAAGACAGGATATTTCGCAACTTGCTCGCGATTGGCTCATGACTACAACTTGTAAAAGGTCACGTGAGGAGCACATACATGAAGTTCAAACATCTATTGTGTCAGACATTCTCTCACGACTTAGCTAACTCGCGAGTGACTCGCGCAATGGTCTGACAGCTGGATTTTGGTGCGTCTCTTCCCTTCCTTCACCCACACACTATATATATATATATATATATATATATATATACCCTCATTCCCACAAAATTGCAAGAAAAGTTTCAAAGAGAGAACACTAAAAATCCATTTGAGAGTTAGAGATTGTCATTCATCAATTCTCTACACATTTTTCTTAGTTTTCTGCATTCTTTTCTCTCTCAATTTTCATATTCTATGAAAGGAAAATAGTCCAATCACAATCCACACATATTATTAGTGTAGAGAGCTGTTTTGATGCATTTGAGAAGCACTAGGTTCATACCAATTCTTGGTAGGTGCAATTGGACATAATTGCGGGATTTGGAAAGTTAGCGAAAACAAGACTCGGTGAAGTTCGTTGGTAGTTGGAGCTCGTAGAGATCAAGTACTTTGGGTGGCTTAGGCTTGGAGAAACTTTGTGTATTCATGTACTCCAACTAATTTGCTAGTGGATTATTTTAGCTTGTTTGGCTACAGAGATGTTTTTTCATTGAGTTTTCCAGTTTTCCTCTTCGATAACACATCATGTGTTATCTCGTGTTTGCACTCTCTTTCCCCTACTCCTTGTGCTTTTAATTGTTTGTCAATTATGTTATGTATGCACATGATGATAGCTTCGGTTGATTAGTTTGCCTATCTTCTATATTCCACATTGTTTAAGTGTAGCTTAAAACTAAGTCGTATTTTAAAATTTAGGGGTCTTAATTAGCTAGTAATTAGATGGCTAGTGAGCTTTTAAGGTGTAACTTTAACCCATCCCATTTTTCCTCTTTTTTTTAGGTATAATTAAAGGATTTTATTTATTTGTGACAAGAGATTTACTTTTTTTTAGGCTAGGTGGTAAAAGGTAAGCAAATTATGATCCGATTTATTCTCATACTTGCTGTGAGAAGTATATAAAAGAGGTGATCTAAACAGTAATGGTTGTAACCTGTATAGTGGCTATAGACTATATAAGACTCCCTTCGTCACAAGCTTCTCCCTAGTTCGGCCTACTTTCTCTTTTTTCTTCATTGTCAATGGAGAGAGAGAGAGAGAGAGAGAGAGAGAGAGAGAGAGAGAGAGAGAGAGAGACTTGGGTTAAAATAAGATTTTAAGATTCGACACTTAAATCGACTTAATTGGACACATCTGCATTGAGCATGGATGAACGAGTTTATTTCAAAACACAATGTAAGATTAGAGATTCAAATTTGATTTTTTCAATATTATGAGTTAAAACTAAAATAATCCTAATTTTTGACGGTGTATTATAGTTTAGTACACGTTTTATAATTTCAAGTTGTGAAGAGTGAAAGATAACATAAAGAAAGCAGCTGGATTGATTGTTACTAGAGGCTGAGGTCATTCTCTTGATCCATCTTCATCCCTTTGGATAATTAAGTTTAATTAAGTTGAGTCTTATTCTTGTAGACAACCGTTGTTGTAACAAGTAAATCATATGTGGTAAGTTGTTATTGGTTCTAATTTGAATTCACAATTTAAATTAAATCATAGGTGGTAAGTTGTTATTAGCTCTAATTTGAATTCAAAATTTAAATTACTTTTTTGTCCACTCATAACAATCAATATCAACCGATCACTTAAGATTTGTTGATAAAAATATTATGAAAATGTTATGAAAATAGAATTTTTCGTTACCTAATATATGTTACTCATAGTATATTTATAAGACTACACCGACACGGCATCAACAATAAATTGAATTACCTTTCATTTTCGGACCTCTGCAATCTGTGTGATCCATCAACTAAAAGTTCAAAGTCGTTGAGTCTAAAGTTTAAACACGCAATCTTATACGTAATTTGCTTACATAAAACATTTCATCCATAAAGCAGTCACATAAAAAACTCCGAGAAATAAAAAGAGAAAAAGCCACGTCCCACGTACGTACTTGGATCCAACCAAATTTTACTGATGTTACAAATACATATATATCTCCATGCTACCAAGCGATATTATCCAAGAAGATCAGTACTAGTAGCTAGCTACATTCCTTTCAATCAATGGCTTCCAAAACCCTTCCCTATATTTTTTCCACTCTCCTTTTCCTTCTCCAACTACAATTCTCTGCCGCACAAACTGAAGTGAAAGCCGCATACTGGTTTCTTGGGACAGGATTGTCTGTTTCCGGCATAGATTTAGTGGTGGCGCCACATTCATGTCAGGGTGTTCCCAGGAATACCCTGACCTGAAAAAAAAAATTTATATATAATAATTAATTTTATTTATTTATTTACCCTCTAAAAAAAATTTAGAAACACCCTCAAATAGAAGAAAAATTTATTTGTTCTACTTTCAAGCAAATAAAAAAAGCCCCCCCCCCCCTCCCAAAAAAAAAAAAAATGAACTAAAATCTAAAAAAAAAAAAAAAAATGTAACAGGCAAGCCCACCAGGAAAAAAAGCCCAATATACTGAAAACAGAACCCCACGGATTCTCAAAAAAAAAAAAAAAAGAAAAAAAAAAAGATTGATCGGTGCAAGCCCAGCAAAGAGCAACACAGATTCTCAACAAATATAATAATAATACCCAATCATATTTTAAACTTAAACAATTCCTAACCTAATAAGAACCTCACGTCCTCACTTGAGTCACTTGTTAGCATCAACAGCTACTCAACAAGGCAGCAATTCTCAAAAAAAAAAAAAAAAAAAAAAAGACTCAGCAAGGCAGCAACAGCAACACTGAACACCCAAAGCAGCTCTGTGACGGCGAGATCAGAGATTGACTTGGCCTAGGTTAGAGATTGTGAGATCGGTGACAACAAAAGCGAGATCGGGAAATAAGAACCTCAGCCTTCAACGTGCCACGGCGGCGCCGCCCTTGACCTTAGGCAACATCAAGGTATTTCAGTTCTCTCTCATTTTCCCTATCTCATCTCTACTCTTTCTCTCTCTCTCTCATACTCAGTACTTATAGTCTGACTTGTGTTGTGAGTCTTGTGACTTAGACTTATCTTTTGACAATATAAATTGTTTAGCTTTTGTCTTTTTGTGTAAGTGTATGTAAGTACAAAAATATGTAATTGTGTTGAAATTGCTGATTGGCTCTTGTCTCTTAGTGTGGGGTGGATGGGGCCGTGGCGTTGAATTGGGGTAGTGGTCTGTGGTCCCTTAAAAGTAAGTGAATACACTTTATAAAAGACAAAAAAAAAAAACTATGTTAAGTAGTTTTGCAGTGGGTTGATATACATATATACACTCTCATTGTACTATTTTTGGTTGTTGTTTTTCATTATTTAATTACATATTTATGTTTTAATATTCTAAAATAGTAATTGTTATGTAATAACTAAATGATTTGATTGTCAAAAAAGAAAAACTAAATGATTTGTTTTATTTGAGGTTTACTTATTTGGATCAATAATTTTATATTGTATAAGAAAATATAAATATAAATATTATTTTAAATTTTTTTAGAAACCCTAAAACACCTTAAAACGGTACATTGAAATAAAACGGTACAGAAATATTCCGTTCCTCTAAATGAATTGAAATAGGGTTCAAAATGGTATTCATAACATTGCTTTCAAGCAAAAAGAAAATGTAAAAAAAAAAAATTTTGAACTAAAATCTAAAAAAGAAAAAATTGTAACAAAGAATTTGAAGAAAAAAAAATTGTAACAGAGCAAGCCCATCCAGGAACACCCTGAAAAAAATTTCTGGAGCCGCCATTGCATAGATTCCACACTCTTCACCCATCTATTTTGTGCCTTTGCCGATCTTGACCCAACCACATACCAAGTTTCCATTTCTTACTCAAACTTAGCCCAGTTCTCAACCTTAACCACCACTGTGCAACAAACAAACCCTTCAGTTCAAACCCTCATATCCATTGGTGGAGGAGGCGCTAATGCTACAACTTTTGCTGCTATTGATAGCCAAGCAAGTACTCGCGCATCATTCATAAATTCCTCTATACAACTAGCAAGGTCTTACAACTTTTATGGCCTTGACCTTGACTGGGAGTATCCTTCTACAGCTATTGAATTTACCAACCTTGGCTTACTTCTAGACGAGTGGAGAGCTGCAGTGGCTAGTGAGGCCACAAGCTTTGGCAATACACCATTGCTACTGGTCATAATGTATGTTCAGTTTCAACCTCCAACCTTTCGGTTCCTAGGGTCTTTAATGTTCCTGACCTTTCTTACATTTTATTTTTTGTGGGACAATTAGCTGAGTTGGGTTATTACATTATCTTTGATTATTCTGGGTGTATTATGTAGGATCCGAGAACGGGACAAGAGCTTGGGACCGGTCCTAGAGTTATGCGTATGTTTCACGTGGACAACCTTCGTCTTTCACTTGTTAACTCTGTTTCTGTTGCTGTAGTTGCTGTTGCTTCTTCTATTCCTTCTCTTGCACTTTGGCATGCCCGACTTGGTCACGCATCTTCCTCTCGGGTACAACACTAGGCTTCTAGAGGTTTGTTAGGTTCAATGTTCACGAAAAATTTTGATTGTGTTTCATGTTAGTTAGGAAAACAACCAATTTTGCCTTTCAATACTAGTGAATCAATGTCCACTGATATCTTTGACCTAATTCATTTTGATGTCTAGGGGCCTTCCTCTGTCTCTAGTATTGATGGATTTCGATATTTTGTTGTCTTTGTTGATGATTATTTCCGCTATAGCTGGATTTTTCATATGAAAGATCGTTGTGAATTATTGCAAATATATTCTAATTTTGCAAAAATGGTTCAAACTCAATTTTCCAAACGTATCAAAATTTTTCGATCTGATAATGGTCTTGAGTACATTCAATATGCTTTTCAAGTTGTTTTGCATTCCTATAGCATTGTTCATCAACTAACTTGTCCAGGTACCTCTCAGCAAAATGGTAGAGCCGAACGAAAACTTCGTCATATTCTTGACACTGTTCGTGCTCTCCTTCTCCCTGCCAAAGTTCTTGCTCTTTTTTGGGTCAAAGTTGCTCTTCATGCTGTTCATGCTATTAATCGCATTCCTAGTCCTGTTATCCAAAATCAAACTCCATATGAGCGCCTTTTTGGGTCACCTCCAGACTATCACCACTTTCGCTCATTCGATTTTGCTTGTTTCGTTCTTCTTCTGCCACATGAGCATAACAAACTTGAACCTCGCTCAAGGATTTGTTGTTTTCTTGGCTATGGTGAAACTCAAAAGGGGTATCGGTGTTATGATCTTGTCTCTCATCGTCTTCGTATCTCTCGCAATGTTGTCTTTTGGGAACATCGCTCATTTTTCGAGCTCTCTCACTTTTGTGCCTCCCTCTCTTCCTCCTATATCTTAGATCTTTTTCTAGATGAGGCACATATTCCTTCTGTAGTTGCTCCTAATTCTTCTATGATTGCTTCTGATTCTCCTATAGACTTCTCTGTCCAACCACCAGATACCTTTGATCCCTTTTTTAGTTCACCCTTTAATGAACAGGTGGAAGATAAAAAGGTCGAAGACGAGCTACCCAACCCTGAGCTTGGGTCCCTTGCTCCTACTCCGCCTGAAGATCTTGCACAAGACATTCAACCTCGTCACTCAACTCGGGTAAGATCCATTCCTGTACATTTACTTGACTATCATTGTTACACTACCCTTGCACACTACACGAGCCTCACACTTATCGTGAGGCTTCCACTGACCCTTTATGGCAGATTGCAATGAAAGAGGAACTTGATGTATTATCTAAAAACCATATTTGGGATTTGGTGACTCTCCCCCTTGGGAAATCTATGGTTGGTTGTAAGTGGATCTACAAGATTAAAACTCGCTCTGATGGGTCCATTGAGAGCTACAAAGCTCATCTTGTTGCAAAAGGTTTTACACAAGAGTATGAGATTGATTATGAAGAGACCTTTCCTTCGGTTGCTCGTATCTCATCTGTTTGTGCCCTCTTAGCTGTTGCTATTGCCAATAAATGGGCCATTTTTTATATGGATGTCAAAAATGCATTCTATGAAGGGGATTTAAGTGAAGAAGTTTATATGCAACCTCCTCCTAATCTCTCTTTTGAATCAAACAAGGTTTGTCACATTTGACGTGCACTTTATGGCCTTAAACAAGTTTCTCTAGCTTGGTTTGCCAAATTTAGCTCTACCATCTCTCGCTTGGGTTATATGGCCAGTCATTATGATTCTGCCTTATTTCTTCGCTACACTAACAAATGCACTATTTTACTTCTTCTATATATGGATGATATGATCATAATTGGTAATGACCTCAGTGGCATTCAAGAACTCAAGGATTTTCTCAGTCAGCAATTTGAGATGAAAGATCTTGGACATCTCAGCTACTTCTTGGGTCTTGAAATCACTCATTCTACAGATGGACTTTATATTACTCAAGCTAAGTATGCCTCTGAACTCTCGTCTCGAGCTGGACTCACTGATAGCAAGACTGTTGACACTTCAGTTGAGTTTAATGTGTATCTGACTCTCTCAGGAGGGAAACCATTGTCTAATCCCTCTTTTTGCAGACGCTTGGTTGATAGCCTAGTTTATCTCATTATCACTTGTCTAAACATTTCCTATACTGTTCATTAGGTGAGTCGGTATCTGTCTGCTCCACGATCGACTTACTATGCTGTTGTTCTGCACATTCTTAGATACCTAAATGGCACTCTCTTCTATGGTCTTTTCTACTTTGCTCAGTCTCCTTTTGTTCTCTATGCATTTTCTGATGCTGATTGGGCAGAAGATCCCACTGATCGCAGGTCCACCACTGGTTATTGCTTTCTACTTGGTTCTTCTCTGATTGCTTGGCGAAGCAAGAAACAAACTCATGTGGCCCGCTCCAATACTAAAGTAGAATATCATGCCCCTTGCTGATACCACATCTGAGCTCCTTTGGCTACGATGGCTTCTCAAAGACTTAGGTGTGTCCACATCCTCTACTACTCCTCTTTATTGTGACAACCAGAGTGCCATTTATATTTCTTACAATGATGTCTTCCATGAACTGATTAAACACATCGAGATCAATTGTCATTTTATCCGTTATCATCTTGTCCATGGTGCTCTCAAGCTGATCTCAGTCTCCTCTGAAGATCAACTTGCAGATATCTTCACCAAGTCACATCCTAGGGGAAACCTTCATACTTTGGTTGACAACCTCAAGTTGGTTTCACATCCACCTTGAGTTTGAGGGGGGTTGTTAACATGTATTAGTGTTGTGGGCTTTATGCCCACCTAGATTACTTGTATAGCACACATACTTGTACTACACTCTTACTTATACTGCACACATCTACTTCTTATATAAAGGCACTCATGTATATTCTTTTACTATGAAATACAATATTATTGAATTCAATCTTTCTAATTACACGATGGTGTGCTGCTGTAGAGTTCATTCCAAATATAAATGACGTGGAGTCTTTGATTATTACTATTCTTGTTTGACTTTTTAATTTTTATCCTTTCATGTTCTCACTTCTAACGTGTAATTCTTACTCTTGTCACAGCTTCAAGTGCATGGGGAGCTTAGAATTTAGAGGATCCGATGTAAAAGGCTATATTATTCAAAATAAGGCCAATAATCCGTAATGGTAGCATGTTATGTGCAATAAGGTTGATGAGCGATTTAACCAAAGATATATGTATGTTGTATAATGTATATATTATGGAAATCAATTTATTTTTGTGATTAAGTAAACAAGAATACAAACAGATTGTATAATCAAGAAAACAAACAAATGTTATTAAAAAAAAATTATATCTGTATACAATAACAACAAATAGAAATCTGTAAAAATTAATTTAAAAAAAAAAACTCATAGATTGGATGCATATAAAAATGAACAATGATTCTGATGAAGACTTGTGTTTGACATAATCTCCTAAGAAAAATTTCACCCCTCACAATCTCCTAAGAAAAATTTGTTGTGCTTGGTTGTTTGTTTGACAGGATACAATGATCGTAGCAATCAAGCAAAATTGTGTCACTTTCTCTCCCTTTGACTTTACGGACAAAAGATATTTTTTAGAAAAAAAACTGACTTTCATGAATGAGGGTCAAAATAAATGTAAGCAAAAATACTATTTTGGTCCCTACATTTTGAAGTTACGGTTAATTTGGTCCCTACATTTTAGTAGCAGTCAATTTAGTCCCTTTTATTTTGAACTTGCAGTTAATTTAGTCTCTACTGTTAACTTACTAACGGAAAATACTTATGTGGCTCACAGTATGCACAGTTGGCACACTTAGTGCTTACGTGGCTACTAAAATAATAATAAAAAATTTTATTTATCATTTAAAAATGCAATGTAAGCATTAATTTTTTTTTAAATCCACACCAGGCTCCCCCCCCCCCCCCCCCCCCCCAAAGAAAAAGAGTCCCCGTTTGTTCTTGATCTTTCTTGGCAGCCAATCACAACAATCTAGAAAGACAAAAATCAACCCAAAAAATTCATAATAACCAAATCCACGTCAACGAAGACATTAGTGGAAGTAATCTTTTTCCTCTTGAGAAACTTCTCTCGAGAGAATGGTGGCGGTGGTTGCTATTTGCTGGGGTTGAACCAATGGCTCAAAAACTCTACAGTTTGATTGGGCCACATTGTGTACCTGCTTGGGTTGAATCCAAGAAAGCCAAGGAGCATAAAGCCATCAAGCCTTATGATTTTGGAAGATCACCTTCTCACCCTCCTTACGAAGAGGCATTGTTGTATACTATTGTGTAATTATTTATTTGAATCCAAGTTTTGTCAAAATTTGAGACAGATCTGTGTGTGTTGTATTGTTTGTGTTAATATTGCAAATAATTAAGGAGGAAAAGATAAGTTCGAGTTAGTAAGCGAATGCCAAGTTCATTTTCTTGAAACAAAATTTGGTTATTGTGAATTTTCTGGATTGAGTTCGATTTTTGTGTTTTTGGGTTTCTATGTATGGCTGCCAAGAAAAACTAAGGAATTTTATAAAATAATCCATTCAAAAAATTTTTTTTCTGCTTTGGATTTTTTGTTTAACGCTGAAATTGAATTTTTTAAATGATAAATAATTTATTACAATTATTTTCGGTGGCCATGTAGGCATTAAGTGTGCTTACTATGCATGCCGTGTGCCGTGTGCCATGTAAGCATTTTCCGTTAATGAGTTAACGGTAGAGATTAAATTGACTGCAAGTTCAAAATAATAGGGATCAAATTGACTGCAAGTTCAAGATAATAGGAACCAAATTGACTATTACTAAAATGTAGGAACCAAATTGACCATGACTCCAAAATATAAGGACCAAAATAGTGTTTTTGCCTAAATATAAAACACACTGGTGAATAGACACACAGTTTAGGTGTGATCATAGGTTAAGTGAGATTGAGTTGAAAGTAAACCTACCACTCGACTCGAGAGCATGTCGAGTGACAATTGTTAAAACTCGTTGATAATCATTGGAAATGGTGTAACTGCTTGTACCATGCTCTTGGCTAAAAACCTTGCCTTTGTCCCATCTTTGAAAAACAGAAGGAGGAAAATTGAATCAAGGTCAACAACCCACAAGGATAAAATCACAACCAATGAACACACATTGTAAAACACAAAATTCTGCCCCTTTCTATGGGGTTAGCCCCCTCATCTTATGCTTGTGAGAGAGAGAGAGAGAGAGCTTCCTAACAAAGGAAACATGTAACATATGAGAAGAAAAAAAAATGCAACCAATAAAAACTCGCCACATTTACAAATGAGACATGATAAATTAGTGGTCAGAAACTCGAAATCCAACCCGTTTTTCAAACAGGTCTATAATTTCCCATTAGATTTTAACTTGAAAACATGTTGAAATTGAGAAGATCCACTAGGGTTGAGCTGGATTGGATGGTTTTGTTGTTTGTTGTTTGTTTGTTTGTTTTTTTTTTTTTTTTTGGGGGTTTGTTCTCACCTCTTGAGATAAAATTTTCAAATATTACTTATTCAAAAAGCTGTAAAATAAACATAAACTATACTTAATGAACCATTACCATGAGGTAAAACTTGGCTGCAAACAAGCAAAGTGAGGCGAATAATGAGAATTATAAATCCGTACGTCACCCACCAATTGACATATAATTACTTTTTTGCACTAATGTGTCATATTTGCTAATTTTTACGCGAGACCCAATTTCATGCATTTGGCATGCAAAGCATGCATCAAATTAATCTTATCTTTACATATGAACAATCACAAAATACTGTCATATATATTTTAAGGACACAAATATGCGATTGGGCCTATTAACAGAATAGCTGGTGGCCCAGACTGTATGTAATATCCTAACAATGAATTTGTAAAGAGAGTGGGCTGAAGATCATTTGATTAGACACGTATGGGTTGAAAGCCCAAGCATGGGAATGACCAGATGTGTATTGATATGATGATTAAGGGTTACAATATTCTCTTCGGCACTGTCCGAGGAGTGTGTTCATACAAATATTGTTTGGACTTGTCTTTTTCTTTATCTCTCTCTCTTTCTCTTTTCTTCCTTTTCTTTTGGATCCCCTTTTTTGTTCTCCTTTCTTCTATTTATATGCCCCCTTCAATTGTGTGGGCTTTTTCTTCATCCTTGTCCCATCCGCCCCCATCTTGAGCCTTCTTGGGGTAGCTGTAAAGGAGGAGGTCACTGTTCAGGAGTCTTTTCTCATTAATGCGGCCATGATGTTAGTTGCAGGGCCATAAATGTAGTGGCAGCAGCTTTTTGCATAATATCTGATCTTTGCCACCTGTCCTTATGGTTAGCACAAATCGGGGGATTCTTTGGGAGAGTTGAGACTGAGGTTGGTGCGCTCGTTAAGGACAATTCTTTTATCATCCGAGCAGGTAGTATCCTCGGACCAGACTCTCTTACACTGGTCAAACTTCCTTCAGCATCGAATCAGGCTGGGCCAACTCTTCAAGATATGTTGTTCTCGGACGCACAGGTCTCCTCGGACGGGCCCATGGCCTAGGTTCTGATGTTGGGCCTTTTACCCCCACATATATTTTAGTAGGAAAAAATTGTGAAATATGTACAGTAAAATATTATATTTTTGGAAAATAATACTTTTCGCCTTTTATATTTGGACATTCATAAATTCGCTCCTATTATCTTTGAAACCAACTAATTTTTTTATGTTTGAAAAATAAGCAAATATCTCCGATTTGATATTTTTTTTAGTTAAATCTAATAAAATTACAATGATTACAAATACAATTCAAGAAAACAACAATGTGATTCTAAATTTTTTCTCTTCTTTGTGGTGTTCGTGGTGTTCGACTGATAATTTCTTTAAAAGATTCTATTAGATTTAATTGAGGAAGTAACATATTGAGATTATTTGCTCATTTCTCAAATATAAAGGGAGATATTGATTGGTTTCAAAAATAAATGGAGAAATTGTGAATTACCTCGAACAAGAATTAAATTGATGGGTATTGATCAGTACGTCATCCCTTACCTCAAACAGTTAGGCATTTAGAGGGTACTCTTATTTTGGATAGGTTCTTTACCTACGGAATTTCGTTTGTAATAGTTGAGACTAGTCTATTCAATAAAATTCTGCAACTACCTTGATTCTCAAAAAAAATAAAAAATAAAAAAAGATAAAAAGTATATTAGACAAGCACGCGCCGAGCACATTTAAAAAAAGTAATGACTTCTCCCCTCAAGCTCAACTCGTATAAGCCCTCTGGGCCTTTGAATTACACTTAAGTGGGTCAGTTTATCTAAAGTTGGGCTAGGCTAATTTATGAGGTTAATAGTTTGCAATATATTGGCCCAACCAAATCACCTGTACGAATATTTATTTCATCTCATTATACACACATGTTTTTTTTTGCGATTAAATTTTATAAGAATTTGGTATAAAGTTTCTCAAAAAAGAAAAAGAAAAAGAAAAAAAGAATTTGGTATAAAATATTATGCCTACTCCACCTTCTACTAAAATACTGCCACTTTTTTTCTTTCAAAAAAAGAAAAAAAAAAAAAAAAAGTAGAATAGCAAGCACGCAATAACAATTCTAATTAAAAAACACATTATAGTATATACATCATACTACTATTGCTCTAGTTTAAGGAATAACGAAAGAGCATGTGCTCCTCCAATGCAGATTGTGGTGACAAAGCTGTGAAAAGCTTGAAATGTGTTACTAATGGGGGTACTCATTGGTTTTGATCGTTCCACACCAAAGCATTCAAGCAATTTTCAAAGTAAAATTTTTGTAAAAGAAAAAGAAAAAAAAAAAACGACAACAACTTGCCCTTTTGTCAGTTCCTATGAATTTCCATGCCCAACATTTTCTTAGCTACAGTATATAAATTATTCATTTCAAACTGAAGACAAATTAAGCTGACACTACAAAAAAAGCTGCCTATAGCAGTGTTTTTTTTAGTTTTGTTGATCCATCAACATATTTAACCTATTTAGTGGCGTTTTTTTTAGTGGTGTTGATCCAAAAAAAGCTAACTCATGAGTCTTCAACCTATTTAATTTAATTAGGTTTTTAGCTACATTGATCCATCAACATAAAACAATGAGACAAAAGAACAGGAGAAAAAGGACTTTTGCCCTTATTTTTAAAAATATTTAGCACAATGTCCATGTTTTGAAACTATTAAACACCGCGTCCTTGTTTTGAAACTCAATTTTTTAAATTTGTAGTAATGATTAAATTTTGTGGAAATACGTGTGGGTGAAAAAGTGTGTGGAAATATGTGTTATAGTGTTTAAATAACAGTTTTCGTTGTTTAAACACCGTTACCGAACGGGGCCTCAAGTTTCATTGAAACTCGATTTTTAAAAAATTGAGTTCTAGGTAAGTTCAGTCATTTAAATTTTTTTGAAAATTTAAGGGGAATAAGACATTGCTAATGTCGAGTTACACTTATAAATATACACAAAACTTGATTTTGAGGATATCGAGTTTTACATAAAACTCGATTTTGTTAAAATCGAGTTTAAAAAACAGGGGCATTTTACTAAATAATTTCAAAATAGAGGTATTTTACTGCATAGTTTTAAAATTAGGAGAAAATGCCCATTTTTCCCTAAAAGAAAACCATACAAGAGCCTCAAGCGATACACAACATAATTAATAATCACTTTTAAAGTAACCATGCAAAATTATGAATAGGGACGAAACCAGGATTTGAACCTGGGGGGGGGGGGGGCTAAGCTAAAAACAGGGGACTTCCATATTTCGTAGTTCAATACACCAACTAAAAAAAGGGGACTTCTCATCCAAAAAAAAAAAAAAAAAAAAAAATCTAAAACCAAAGTAATCACAAACAGAAAAGTTATATATATTACTAATATTAGCCATATCACATAAAGTAACAAAGACAAAGTTCACAAGTTCATATATATATATATATATATATATATATATATTACTAATACTAGCCACATCACACAAAGTGACTAAGACAAAGTTTTTGATAAAATCAAAACAATCAGCCCAAAGACTTGGTCAATTGGTCTCACAAAAAAGTCACTTATGACTTACCATTTGCCAAAGACTAGTCTTCGCAGTTAACATTACTCACAGATGAAAAAATAGTGACTACCAAAGACTACTCTTACAAATTCACTATCACAATTCAGTACCCACATCCTACTGCCCTGGTCCCACTTTATTTCTTTATAGATAAAACCAAAAAAAAGAAAAAAAGTTACAAACACAAACACTGAAAATCTAAAACCGGTCCACACAATCACAAAAGGCCAAAAACAATTACACAGTAGTCAAAGACTCAAAGCCACAAACACCAACTACTCTACGGTCCACTATCCACCACATATGACACAACACACCAATCCATAAAATAAAATTAAAAAGCCACAACTCACAAATAACAGTCAACACAGTTCATAAAAAAATGTAGAAGCAGAGGGCTAACTGGTTGGCAGAGCAATATAGCAAAGACAAAAAAAAAAAAAAAAAAAACAAAAATATGAACTTGAGAGAGGAGAGAAATTTCTTAGATTTACTGTGTTAGTGTGTGACTTTGATCAAGGATTTGAGGAGGAGCAGCAGCAGCAACAATCCTGATCTGATCTAAGGAAAAGAGCAGCAACAGCAGCCAGCAGTAGCCGGTTGCAGTCATGGAGAAGGCGTTGATGCTTGATAAGGTTGAGTGGAGGAAGAGTGAGGTTAGGGTAAAATTTTGAGAATTATAATTTAGATTTTCAATCTATATTTATTTTTTTTTATTTTGTAGTTTTTAGTTTGTCGGTTATTTATTTATTTATTTTTTTGTATGAGAGTTAGGCGGTGATTTTTCAGATTGATTCATATACTAGTTTTTATATTTTTGGCAAAAATGCAAAACTGACCCTCTAACTTTTAGTTTTTGTCATTTCAGTCCTCTAACTTTCAATTTTTGTCAATGTAGTATTCTGTTAGGTTCTACTGTTAAGTTTGACCCTTTTTTTTTTTAATAATTTTTATAATTAAAAGAAAATTAAAAAAAGCTTGGAAAAAAAGAAAAGAAAAAGAAAACATGGAACTTTTTTTTTGTTGCTCGGAAAAATCAGAACAACAAACCTTAGATCTCAAGCTTTCAGTCGGTTTGGAAAGACGACTTGACTTCTCAAAGCCATTGAAAGCGCTGCCGCTGGAAGAGGTGGTGCCGCTCCATGACAGCGGCGTGGTAGGACTAGCTCGCGCAGGTCGGCCTTCTTCTTCGTGGTGGAGTCATCGTGTCTGGGCGCCGACTTGGAACGACACTAGCGGACAGTCCAGCCGAGGCAGAGAACAGCCTGAACAGGCTTCAGCAGAGGAGGCTGAGCTTGGAAGAGCCTTAACAGAAAATCCACCACCACCGTGTCGTCAGTCATGGCCTTCTTGACCCACTAATCGTCGCTCATATTCTCACTACGACGTCGTTTCGGGGAGAGAAAAAGAAGAAGAATGAAAATCTTATTAGTGGTGTTGTATAGCGTGTGTTTGTGTTAAATGAGAGAGAGAGAGAGAGAGAGAGAGAGAGAGAGAGAGAGAGAGAGAGAGAGAGAGAGAGAGAGAGAGAGAGAGAGAGAGAGCCGGGAGGCTGAGGATGAAGATGAAAGACCCTTCCAGTTCCTTTTTTTTTTTTTTTTTTTTTTTTTTTTTTTTTTTTTTTTTTTTCTCCAAGCTTTTTTTAATTTTTTTTAATTATAAAAATTATTAAAAAAAAAGGGTCAAACTTAACGGTAGAACCTAACAGAATACTACATTGACAAAAATTGAAACTTAGAGGACTGAAATGATAACACTGAAAGTTAGAGGACCGAAATGACAAAAGCTAAAAGTTAGAGGGTCAGTTTTGCATTTTTGCTTATATTTTTTATAATTGGGGTTGGGGGGGGGGGTGGTATTAGGACGAAAATTTAATATCCTAGCTTTTTTTTTTTTTTTTTTTGGAGGGGGGAGGGGGGGATGGCCTCCCCCTGCCCTACTATAGGTCTGTCCCTGATTATGAAAGTCTTTAAACTGCTTACATCGCTAGCCATCATGGCGTTTACTTCAATTAATCCATATCAAGATTTCTTTCACAAACAAACACGGTCTTTTTTATCCTTGAACCGCAAAAATTGTCTTAAGATCAAGTTCTAGCTATAAGTCAAACAAAAAAACATAGCAATCAACACACGAATTAATAGAGCCATGTTTTCATAATAGGAGAGAACACTTTTCTACATTCTGTACATTCTTTCTGACTATATTGCAAATAATCATGCCTTCAATGTTACGGGCTCATAATGTTGAAGACCTATTTGCAACCAACAATACTATGGGCTCATATTTTCGATCCATCTTCTTTCCTTCAGATAATTTGAATAGCTGACATTTTAGACCAAAACCGAGTTGTAGACTACGACTTCCGTAATTTATGAAACTATATTTCTAGACCACACTGACACAGCATCAGCAAATAGCCTTAATTCGCGATATAACCTTTGATTTTGTGGACTTCGGCAAATCCGTATACCAAATTACCAATCAACTCCACAGAAAGTCTTCATTGAAAATTCATTGAGTCTTCATTAAAAGTTCAAAGGAACATTTTATACGTAATTTGCACCCATAAAATATATCATCCATTAAAGCAATATATATATATATATATATATCTCCAAGCTACCAAGCAAGATTATACTATACTACTGTCCTTCCCAATTCAATGGCTTCCAAAACCCTTCCCTATATTTTTTCTACTCTACTTTTCCTTCTCCAACTACAATTCTCTGCGGGACAAACTGAAGTGAAAGCTGCATACTGGTTTCCCGGTACAGGATTGTCTGTTTCCGGCATAGATTCCACACTCTTCACCCATCTATTTTGTGCCTTTGCCGATCTCGACCAAACCACATACCAAGTCACCATTTCCTCCTCAAACTCAGCTCAGTTCTCAACCTTCACTCAGACTGTGCAACAAAAAAACCCTTCAGTTAAAACCCTCTTATCCATCGGTGGAGGAGATGCTGTAGCCCCAACTTTTGCTTCAATGGCTAGCCAAGCTAGTACCCGCAAATCATTCATAGATTCCTCCATACAACTAGCAAGGTCTAACAACTTTCATGGCCTTGACCTTGACTGGGAGTACCCCTCCACAGCTACTGAATTTACCAACCTTGGTTTACTTCTCAACGAGTGGAGAGCTGCAGTGGCTAATGAGGCCACAAGCTCAGGCAA
The DNA here is from genome assembly GCA_033629205.1 of Lithocarpus polystachyus. Taxonomy (NCBI): domain Eukaryota; kingdom Viridiplantae; phylum Streptophyta; class Magnoliopsida; order Fagales; family Fagaceae; genus Lithocarpus; species Lithocarpus polystachyus. The sequence continues at coordinate 96,599,732 of CM066163.1, read as the reverse complement.
TACACCATTGCTCCTAGTTGCAGCTTTCTTTTACTCTTCAAACTATTACGGCTTGAGTTATCCCATTCAGGCTATATCAAACAGCTTGGACTGGGTCAATGTTATGTCCTATGACTTTACTTCACCATTCAGTTGGTCAACAGCACCAAATCTGACTGGAGCTCCTGCGGCCTTGTACAATCCAACAAGCCAAGTTAGTGGGGATAGTGGTATCGCAGCTTGGATTCAGGCAGGTGTGTCTGCCAAAAAATTGGTACTCGGTGTTCCATTTTATGGCTACGCATGGAGACTAGTGAATGCTAATGACAATGGAATATTTGCACCTGCTAATGGAGCGGCTTTAACAAATGCGACAGCTTATAGCGAAATCAAGGATTTTATAGCCAAGAATAGTGCCACAACAGTGTATAATTCCACGTTTGTTACAAACTATTGCTATTCTGGGACGACATGGATTGGTTACGATGATACGAACAGTACATCTACCAAGGTTACATATGCTAAGGGAAAGGGATTGCTTGGCTATTTTGCGTGGCAGGTTGGTCAGGACCCAAATTTTGTTCTTTCTCGAACAGGTAATTCGTATGATCAGTTTAATCGTTTATATATATATATATATATATATATATATATATATATATATATATATATCCTATATACTTCAACTCATGCATTTAAATTTCGTCATCTAGACCCGAGCATATAAAAATTTGGCTGATTTCTGAGGTGCATGTAGAATGTTTCCCCTAAATCTAATGGCCTTTATGGTAGCTATATCCATATTGGTTGCAACTTGCAATATATTTCTCTTTAATGTTTCAATCTATTAAAAAAAAAAACACTAATACCTTCATACATTAGATAATACCTTATAAGAGTGTTTGTTATACACATTTTAATAACATAAAACGTGACTTTAAATCACATTTTCAATTATAAATTGTGCAAAACAAGTTTTTGTGTTGTTTTACGTAATTCTGGGTTTAATTACACAAGGGTGTGAGAAAGTTGAAGAATTTAATTAGTAGAGGACTAGCCAAAGATAAATGACATGGAGTTGTTCGAACTCTGAACTTTTAGTTGTCTGTACAAAATTTACGTACATGGCTTCTTTGATTATTACTATTAATTCTTATATGGCATTTTAATTTTTATCCTTTGATATTCTCACTTCTAACGTTTAATTCTTACTCTTGTCGCAGCTTCAAGTGCATGGGGAGCTTAGAATTTGAGATTCTGATGTAAAAGGCTATATTATTCACAATAAGGCCAATAATTTGTCATGTACAAAAAAGGCTAATGAGTGATTTAACCAATGATGTTTATGTTGTTTATATATATTATGAAAATTTATTTATTTTGTGATTATGTATGAAGAAAACAAACCAATGTTATTAATAAAAATAATAATATATTTGTATACAAATACAACATATAGAGATCTGTAAAAATTAATTAGTTTAAAACTCACTGATTGAATGCGCATAGAAATGAACAATGATTCTCATCAAGGTTTGTGTTTGATATAGTTACCTTAAGACATTCCACCCTTTGTAATTGGTGTTTTAAGACTTTAGATGTCAGTCTCCCAACAATCTGAAGAATCACAACAATCAGAAGAATCACAACAATCTGAATGTCATAACGATAAAATTGTTCTCTTTCTCTCTCTTTGACTCTATGCACAAAATATATTTTTTAAGAAAAAAAAAACTTTTATGATTGTGGGACAAAATAAATATAAAACACACACTGGTGGACAGATATACTGTTTAGAAAAAAAAAAAACGGTTGTGCACATACTGAATTTACTATGCCGAAGATTTTCTTAGCTAGCTACAATATATAAATTTTGTCTCAAACTGAACACTAAGGTTAGTCTTCAACTTAATTGTTTGCTTTAACTAGATTTTCGCTACATTGATCCATGCATCAACATACAACAATAAGGAGACAAAAGAAAACCATACAAGAGATTCAAGTGATACGCAATATTACAATCACTTTAGGAGTAACCATGCGGATTATGAAAGTGTTAAACTGCTTATATCACTATTATGGCAAATATTTAATTTTGTTGGACAGTGAGCTGTGTTATTCTATCTTGAAATTAATTAGTGATGATGAAGACTCACTCAAATCTTTTATGATATTTGATATTATGCCTTGCGGGTCTATTTTTAGAGAGTCGTGGTAAAAAGTCAAATTGTGGTCCCAACAAATTGATATAAAAATATTTTTTCAATAAACCAACATGGCCTCTGTTTTTTCTTGAATCACAAAATCCATTGGTTAACGTGTGTGTGTGTGTGTGTGTATATATATATATATATATATATATTTTTTTTTTTTCTCAAGCTCATTATGAAGAAAAATTGTGTTAAGATCAAGTCCTAGCTAGCCCCAAGTCAAACAAAAAAAATGAAAAAAACATAGCAAATCAGTACACAAATAAAGCCGTGTTTCATAATAGGAGAGAACACTTACCCAAATTCTGTACATTCTTTCTCACTATATTGCAAGAAATCATGACCTCAACCTTGGTGCTTTAGCCCCTATACCTGAAGTTCATCTTTTTTTTTTTTTTTTTTTTTTTTTTGGGAAGGCCTATTTGCAACTAACAATATTATACCTAGTTGACATTTTAAGCTATTTCAACAGCTCATACTCTTTTGTCCATCTTCTTTCATTTGGAGAATTTGAATAGCTGGCATTTTAGACTAAAACCGAGTTGTACCTAGTAGACTACCGCTTCCGTAATTTATGAGACCATATTTCAAAACCACACCGACACAGCATCAGCTAATAGCTTTAATTAGCAATAACCTTTCATTTATGGACCTCTGCAATAAAGTCTACATTGAAAACGTCGTTGAGTCTTCGTTGAAAGTTCAAAGGAACAATATTATACATTTATACCTAATTTGCATTCATAAAACATATCATCCATGAAGCAATCATATAACAAATTGATATATATATCTCCAAGCTACCAAGAAAGATTATACTATACTACTAGCTCCTCCCAATTCAATGGCTTCCAAAACCCTTAGCTATATTTTTTCTATTATCCTTTTCCTTCTTCAACTACACTTCTCTGCCGGACAAACTGTCGTGAAATCTGCATATTGGTTTTCCGGCAGTGGATTCCCGGCATTGAGCATAGATTCCAGCCTCTTCACCCATCTATTTTGTGCCTTTGCTAATCTTAACCCAACAACATACCAAGTCACTATTTCTTCCTCAAACTCAGCCTTGTTCTCAACCTTCACCCGGACCGTGCAACCAAAAAACCCTTCAGTTAAAACCCTCTTATCCATCGGTGGAGGAAATGCTAATGCCTCAACCATTGCTTCAATGGCTAGCCAAGCCAGTACCCGCAAATCATTCATTGATTCCTCCATAAATCTAGCCAGGTCTAACAACTTTCATGGCCTTGACCTTGATTGGGAGTACCCATCATCAGCCTCTCAAATGACCAACTTTGGCTTACTCATAAACGAGTGGAGAGCTGCAGTGGCCAACGAGGCCAAGAACTCTGGCAAGGCAGCGTTGCGTCTATCTTCAGCGGTGTTTCGCACTTCATGCTATTACGGAGGCTTCAATTATCCTTTTCAGGCTATTTCAAAAAGCTTGGACTGGATCAACGTCATGGCCTACGAGTTTTATGGACCAAGTTGGTCACCGAAGGAGGCTGGACCTCCTGCTGCGTTGTACAATATTACAGCAAGCCAAATTAGCGTGGATATTGGCATCAAAGCTTGGATTCAGGCTGTCTCCCAAAAAAGTGGTACTCGGAGTTCCTTTTTTTGGTTTCGCATGGCGTTTAGTAAATGCAAATAACCATGGAATATTTGCACCGGCAAATGGAGCTGCTATAACCTCAGATGGGGCAATAGCTTATAGCAAAATCAAGGATTTCATAACCCAAACAAGTGCCACAACAGTGTTCAATTCCACAATTGTTACAAACTATTGCTATTCCGGGACGACATGGATTGGTTACGATGATACGCAAAGTATCTCTACTAAGGTTACATATGCTAAGGGAAAGGGATTGCTTGGCTTCTTTGCATGGCAGCTTGCTCAGGACCCAAATTCCGTTCTTTCTAAAACAGGTATGTATGAGTCTAATTATTTATTTATTTGATTTTTTTTATAATTATGTAATTGAAGGCCGGGAAATTTGAGCCATATATATTTTTGTTTATAAATACTAGTAAGTGCCAGTTGAGATTCAAATTAGAAAGCAGAGATACTACATTTAGACTATCATGTCTGTATCCTCTATCATGTATGTATTAGGCATAGATAATCATGGGACACAATAGCGGTGTCTCAACCAATTTTTATTTTTTGAAAAATTATTTGATGTGGGTGGGGCGCATAACCTAGATAAGGTCCAACCTAAAACAAGTATGAATATTTTTAGGAAAATGCTAAAATCACAAATTATTTTATAAATTAATAAAAATTTATAAAAGTGATGTTAGTAGTGGACCTAGATGAAAATTAATAAAAAATTATCATATCAACAGTTTGTAAAAATATTGTAAAATGGTTTGTACCTATAATATTATTCATAATTTTAACAAAACAGTCATTTTGTTATAAAAAAAAAAAAAAAAACCAAAAACAGAACAACAACAAAATCCAAAATTTCATTCTACCTTCAAGCCAAGGAAGTAAAAATCGTACGCATACCCGAAAAATTTCGCATACCCGAACAATTTCGCATACCCTTTTTCCATTTTCATTTCTTCTTTTCCTACATTTCTCTTTGGTTTGGATTCTCAGCCAGACTAAAATTAACTTGGTCAAACTCACATTTTTCAATTCTTACTTGTATGCTAAAAGACTTCACACCACCACTACATACAATGGCAAGGTATGTGGTGAAATAAGGCCCCACGCGTGTAGTCCATGTATATGGACTCCATGCAAAGAGCATAAATACTATGATTTTTATTTCTGTAAGATAAAAAAGGCACACCACACGTGTTTATGCTATCCAAGTACATTAACTATAAATATAAATTAAAAAAAATCATATTGAATAATTAATTAATATATGTATTTTCACAGAGTTGCAATATAATTTTTCAAAAATTTCTATATTGCTGAGTCTAATTATTTAAGTATACAATATCATATATACTTCAACTGTATTTAAAGTTTGTCAAGAACCTGAATCAAGCATATAAAAATCTAGCTGACTGAGATACAGGTAGACTGTTTCTCCTAATGGTTTTATGGTAGCTATGTTTGGTTGCAACTTGCAAACATATTTCTTTTTAATTTCAATCAATGATTTTTTTTTTTTATTTTAATGCCAACATATTTGGTTTACATTTGATGAGAAATTTATATCTCGGTTGATAGAATTAACAAGTTTTAAACCCAAGTTGTTAAATAGATTTATTATGAATAAACCTTGTTAAAACAAATAAACATTAATATCATGTCAATATCATGCACAACGGAATAGTAAATAAGACAAGATATGATGATCAAAGAAAACCAATAAAACAAATTAGTTTCACAATAAAAAACTTGAGGGAAAACCTTCCCAAAAAGCAATCCACTATAATAAAAAGAAGTTTTAGATCTAGTATAAAACTTTTGTCCCTAGATTCTACAATTTCAGTAGATGAACTTACAGCAAAAATCTTTTGTCACTTTAGAACCTCTGAACTCTCTAGTATATGAACGCCACCAATGATGCACGGATCTCAGTACGTGACTAACTCTAACAACTTGAAGAAGATGTTGGCTGCAAAGGTCTTTACTTCATTAACCATTAAGAAGCATTTGGTTACAAAACGCTAAGGTGCAAAGACGTAGTAACTTCTTGTAGAGAGAATAAAATACTAGGTCACTTTCTGCATGTGTTCTCTATGTATAACGGCCTTTAAAATAAATATTATATATGTTTAGGGTTGTGAGAAAAGAAACCTTACACATACATGTTCGCATGAGCCGAAAATCATATCTGAATATTCTGATTTTGTAGATCTCGACAGATTCAGTTTCTATTGAGCTTCTGTTGAGCTTTTATCGGGTTTCTGTCGAGTTTCTGTCTACCTTTGTTTTTAAATCTCGATAGATTTATTTCTGTCAAGGTATCTGTTGAGATTTAATGAACAACTTTTCTTCACTTGTTTCTTGATCTAATCTTCATGGCTTTAATACTTGGCTTGAACAACATGTTTCTTGGAGTATTAAACCCATCCTAGATCTATCCAATTGCAAGTAAAGTGCATTTTGTCAAAGGATTAACCAATTATATAAAATATGTCCCTAACAACATTGTTGATTTATTTATTATTTTTAATTTCACTTCTAACGTTATCTCTATCCTTGTCGCAGCTTCAAGTGCATGGAGAGCATAAGATTTAGAGTAACGGATGTAAAAGGCTATATTATTCACAATAAGGCCAATAGCAATTATGTAAGCATGTTATGGAATAAGGTTGTCCCCTACCCATTTTTTTTTCAGAAAAAAAAAATTATGTAAGCATGTTATGTGCAATAAAGGCGAATGAGAGGTTTAACAAATGATGCTTGGCCCATATTAGACCAAGAAGCAAAACTTAGATGCGTGCAAGCAAAATGAGGTTAATAAGGGAAACTAAAAATCTTTGTGTCAACAATCAATACTACTATATCACTATTTTTTTGGCACTTACATGTTATATGGCATGATATGATATTATTTGCTAATTTTTGCATAATGCGAGACTCAATTTTATGCATATGGTATGCAAAATCATATTAATTTTACCTTTAAATACAAATCATCACAAAAATGTCTCATAGCTAGTAGGAAAAAGTTCATGAAATACAAGTGGTAGCGTAAAAGATTGTTATTTGTTATAAGGAAACTAGCAGGGTGAAGTAGGGTAAAATTTAGATCCAGTACTCTTATGCATTGAATTCCACATGATGTGAACATGTGATATTTTGGACACGTGTCTACATTGTATCAGATCCAGTCTACTAGAGCATTAAACCTAAGCTGTGTTGAGTGAGATATGAGGTTTTATTCTTATCATAAATAAAGGAAAACAAAATATAAATGAAGAATTAGAAGGAAAGCAATTTCAAAATTATTATTCTTCAGAAAAAGATTGTTGGTAACGATCTTATAACTAAATTGATACCTACTACTTAAAAGCATGGGAGTCAATACCGTACTACTACTTAAAAGCATGGGAGTCAATACCGTACCGTACTAGCCCGTACCGGCCTCGTACCAGTACAAGTACACCTCTATTTCGTATCGAAAAAAATACTGGCCATACTGGTCTCGTACCGGCCATATCGGCGAATTCCGGCCATATCGGCCTCGTACCGGCCGTACCGGACTGGAACACAAAATGTTTTTTGTGTGTGTGTGTGTGTGTGTGTGGCAAGTTTTTAAGGGCTGGATGGTAATATTCATGTATATTATGGTCCTGAAGTAGATCCTTTTAATGGATGAAAGTAGATGCGATCTTATGTAGTTTGTGTTAACTTAATTATTTGTTTTCTTTGTATCCAATGAACAATTAAGTTTTTTATTTTTTATATTGTATTTTTTTTTTTGTATGCAATGAACAACTGAAGTAATGTTTTATTGTAAACAGGAGGTAATGTTTTATGGTAAATAGAGATTTCGTGTGTGTGTGTGTGTGTATATATATTAAATATATAAAATAGCGGTAAACTCGAAACGGTACACCGGTATTGACCGGTATCCGAAATATATCGTACCGGTGGCCAAACTGGTATAGCCTCCGGTTAGGTATTGATTTCCTTGCTTAAAAGTCTTATAAGTTAATATCATTCCATTGTTCTCTTTATGAGAATAATTTGGGTTTGAGTTGCACTTAATTGGGCTAGTTTCTTCTCCTAAAAAAGGAAAAAAAAAAAAAAAAAAGGAGGGCCAGCTTATCTTAAGTTTGGTAGGGCTAGTTTTTGATTTGGGTTAAATTGCAACATAATCCCTGATAGTGGGTCAAATGCATTAGACCAATTGGGTGATCATGGTATAAAAAATATTTTAGAGGCTCATAAAGATCTATTTACAAGTTAGGGCCATAAGGCATAAAGTCCCTGAGAGTATAAAGCTGGAATTCCAACACCTGAAAGACTAAAACTCATAATACAAGAGTCTTGCAGACACCCCAAAATAAAAATTTTCCATCATACAATATATATACAAAAATCCCAATAATTTTAAACAATTCACTATAAAATCTAATGAGGAACCGCCAGCCACAGCTGTTCTGACGGATTTTCCTGTTTCCAGATTGCCGAAGGTTCCTCCTCTTGTTGCTGTCGCTGGTCAATTCTTGGATCAGCAACACCTACACGAAGAAGTTTGTGCGTTTGGGGTTTAGTTTTGAGCGTATAATTAGAATATGATTGGGTATGGTAAAGTAATACCTACTCTTTTATTTTTTAATATTTGACGTGGTAGATTAGCATTGAAGGGTGTTTAGGTAGCCTTTTACACTATGTCCTTGCTGAATTTAATTCATATACAAGGATGGATATAGGATTTCAAGCTAGAGGGGGTTCGGAGTATAAAAAAAAAAAAAAAAATTTAATAGGCATTCATATAGTATTAACAAATTATAAATACACAAAATTGTTATTTTTTAATACATTAAAATGCAATCATCTTCTAACAAAGACAAAAAAAAAAAAAAAGGTTTTTTTTTTTAAGAGACTAGGATAGCTAATATTTTTATTATTTCTTTGAAATTAGAGCATTCACAGTAGTGGTACTAAAAAAGTTTAGCTTTTAACACCTTAAAAAGCTAATTTATTTATTTTACCACCCTACTTTACAATACATTCAACATCAAATATTCTATTTTTTTACCCCTTTATTTAAAATAATATAAACAACTCATTAAAATAATAAAAAAAGAGAAAATTTGAGTTTTTTAATTGAAGGTAGAAAGATAATATTAGTAAAATATTGTATTTTATTTTTTACAACTTGCTAGAGTCATGAGTCAATTGGTATTTATACTAATTTATTGTAATTGCAAAAACTTTAGTTTTAGTTTCTCCAATGATTTATGATTTTTTTGGTAATAAAATAATTTTTTTTGCTAAAATACAATCAACATTATGAATGTTTTTATTATTAATTTTTTTAAAAAATATTTTTGGGTTGGATAATTGCTAGTTGGAGGGGGGCCTTAGGTTTTGGAATAGGGGCGTAAGGTTATGCACTAGTTTAAGGCGCGTAAGACATATGCTAGCTCCTACTTCTACTCCTCGTCCTCTGCAGATTGTGGTGACAAAGCTACGACGAAATTAAGTTTGAAATATGCCACTCATTGGCTTTGATCGTTCCAAAGTACCAAAGCGTTCAAGCAAATTTTCAATGTAAAATTTTGTAGCAAAAAAAATTGCCCGCTAGTAGTTACTTTGAATTCTCGTGTCCAAAATTTTCTGAGCTATAAATAATTATAGCCTATAATACACACACACACACACACACACACACACACACATATATGTGTGTGTGTGTGTCTTTTGTCTCAAACCAAACACTAAGCTGAGTCTTCATCATGTTTATCTTAACCTGGTTCTTAAATACATTGAACATATCATCAAAACACAACAATAAGTAAACAAAAGAAAACCATGTGAAAGCATCACCTCTAGAAATAATCATACAGTATTATGAAATTGTTAAACTGCTTATATTTTGTTTTTCAATGGAGTTGAGATAAAACAATTTGACGTTTTACTATTTAAATTTCATTTGGTTTGATTATTTGTGTTGGTTTGATCATTTGCGTATGATGCTATGCTTAGAAACTTTGGAAAATGACAGGGTTACTTGTAAAATTGTTGGTTGTTGTTGTTCTAATGTTCAGGTTATATATATATATATATATATATATATATATATATATATATATAAAATTGTCTATCCATAGGCCCAACCTGATTCACTTCGGTTGGGTTGGGTTGAGTTTTTATTTTTTAATTTTTAAAATCTAATAAAAAGAGAATTTGAATAGATTAACATCACACACAAAAAAGAAGCAAATATATGAAATTTTACAATTTCATTTTATGAATAAAACGAAAAGGCAAAAAAGGATTGATAAGAGATAAAATGATAATTGAAAATACTGAAATAAGAGTAATGGAGAGAGAGAGAGAGAGAGAGAGAGAGAGATGCAGAGAGCAACAAATGGTACTTGCTGCGATTGCGAGCCGAGCTGCTTAGGAGAAGAGTCTAAGAGTTGTTGTGACTACAAAGTTGAGGAGAGCAAAGATACTGACACAACTGATGAGAACTCATGGCTTAAGTATCTCTCTTGGTATCATTTTTTTTAGGGAAAAAAAATGAAATTATGGACTATTTTTATGGAATAGGTTAAGCGAGTTACAAATCTAAATAATTAGAGTTCTTTTTAATTGGGGGGGGGGGGTTTGTTGAATATTTTGTTAATTTGTTGTTCTTTGTCCTAATCTTGTTATATATTTAGGCTATTCATGTTGTTGTTTGGGTTAATTTTTATTGTTGTTCTTTTTCTTATTTGGGCTTTTTTCTTTTGGTTTGTTTGTTTTAGGGGTTAAGAATTATGTTTGAGGGCTAAGATTATTTTTGTTGAATCTAAATTCTTTGAGATTTTTAAGATAAGGTGTTTATTTATTTATTTATTTTTAGGGTAGACAAAATAGGGTAGATTAAAAATCTATATATATATATATATATATATATATATATTTATTTATTGCAAATCAGGTGTTCATATCACTTACACTTAAAAAGCCACCAATGCATTCGGAGCCTTCGCTCTTGATAGCAGATAATGTACAGCACGAAGTACTGACTACTGTACGGCCTCTACAAAGAATAAATAATCAGAAACTCAGAATAACATATATATATATATATATATATAGATATTTATTGCGAATCAGTTGTTCATATGAACATTCTCACTTACACTTAAAAAATAAAAAGCCACCACTGCATTCGGAGCCTTTGTCCTTGATAGCAGATAATGCACAGCTTGCAGTACTGTAGGGCCTCTACAAAGAATAAATAATCAGTAACTCAAAATAATATACTCACATCAAATTTAATTTACGGCACCCACTTTGTGGGCGGGCTGGTTGGGACCATATTGCACTTGCTGGGTAGGCATTCAGCGCTGGCTTTATAGAATCCCCTGCTTAAAAGTTGACTCTGCGCGTTTTTAATTTGATTAGCCAAGTTTAGAGCTCCCCACACTAGAGTGGTCACAACCAAGTGGAGCAAAACTGAAAATAACATCCTTGTTATTGATTTCAAATGTTTTTTTTGGAGTAGATTGATATGTATTTCAAGGGCAAATACACTTGCAGTGTCACACACACTAGACACGGCAAGAATGAAAACTAAATTTAATATATTCCATTTCATTCTCTTATGATCATTCTATTCTATTTCTATAGAAACTCCCAAACGAAGCCTTATGGTTGTCACAAGGATATAAAACCTCAAAGATATGATCTCCACACTGAAAACATTAGGTAGAGCCATACATAGGCATAGGCGTTATGGTCAAACCGCACATATCTTGTTAACAAATCAGAGAAGAAATACAAAAAATGTAGTCTTGTTAATTACTTGAGGTTGTTTTATTTTCTCCTCACATTTTAATATATAGTCATAGAAATGCACTCTCGCAGAGATTCTTTCCAAAAGATCAGTTGTTCAACAGTCTCAATCCCTAACTTTATTTAAACCCAATATCTTACAACTCAGACAAAGGAAAAAAAAAAAAAATCACAATACCTTACAAGCAAATTGCATAAATATAGTCGTGGATCGAGCTATAGTCTCATATTGAAATAAGAACACAGAGACTCATCCCTTCAATGGCTTTGAAAACCATTTCATTATTCACTTCCATCCTTTTTTTCCTTCTACAGGTCTGCTTCTCAGATGATGAGAAGAGGGTCGTTAAATCTTCGTATTGGTTTTTTGACAGTGCGTATCCACTCTCCGACATGGACTCCTCCTTTTACACCCACCTCTTGTGTACCCAAGCATTTGTTGATCCCAACACCATCCAACTCAACATATCTAACTCAAAAACAGCCCAGTTCTCAGTTTTCACACAAACCTTGCAGCAAAAAAACCCTTCACTTAAAACCCTTCTATCCATAGCTGGAGGTAGTGGCGGACCCAGAATTTCAACTCAAGGGGGGCAAGATTAAATGACACCTCGATACTCATTATTATGATCACGTTTCTTCGTAAGTTCAATTAACTACATGTGTGTGTTATATCTTTTATATCATTCAAATAAAGAAAACAAAAATAATCAAATTATAGTAAATAATAATAAAAAATAATCTAAATACATAATGTTGAAATTAAAATAAATTGAGAAAAAAAAAAATTAAAGTAAAAGTGTTAGGAATATAATAATATACCTATAAAGTTGTATTAATGTTTCAGTGCCTTGCATTCTTTTAAATTCTTTTTGTAGAATTAAGCATATGTTTCTTTATTTGTTTAAGTAGTTAAAATTAAGATTTATAGAAAGAGTATGAAACTATGCAAAATTAGAAGAAAATATGTCATGTCAAGGATATAACAAAAATTCATAACAATTTTACAACATTCTTCAAATTAGCATGTCATCTCATACATGTGGGTCATTAAAAAAAATTTAAATCATATATTGTGGTTTACATCCTAAATGGAAAGAATACAGTAGATTTTTTTTAATGCTCTACACACAAAAGAAGGTGATTTCAATTTTTTCATCATTGACCTTTTTTATGTCTAAAAAATACCAGTCTGTAATTTGTAGTTTGTACTATATACTGTGACCCTGTGAGAAGCAAAGAATATAATAGTGAATTTAATTATTTAAACGGCTCACTATGAAAAGACGAAAACTAGTTTGGTGATTGTTTTTTTTTTTCTTATAGTAACATGCTTTCTAATATGTGTAGGGGGCAATTTAGGCTTTCTAACATTAAACTCTAGTATTATGTATACTATTATATACAAATTCTGGGGCAAGTCAGGGAGGGCAGCTGCCCCCTCTCGCGTCCTCTTGGCTCCACCCCTGGCTGGAGGAATCGCTGATGATTCAGCCTTGTCTTCAATGGCTAGCAATGCCAGTATCCGAAAAACATTCATTGACTCTTCAATAACAATAGGCAGGTCTTTTAACTTCCATGGCCTTAACTTAGACTGGGAATTCCCATCCACAACTACAGACATGACCAACCTTGGTTTACTTTTCAAGGAGAGGCGAGAAGCCGTGGAAAAAGAGTCCAAGAACTCTAACTAGCCACAGTTGCTTCTAACTGCGGCGGTTTATTACTCATCAGTATTTCGTTCATTGAGTTATCCGGCTGAGGCTACGGAAACAACTTGGATTGGATCATTGTAATGGCTTTTGATTTCAGTGCACCAACTTGGAAACCAAATTTGACCGAAGCGCCAGCTGCATTATACAATCCATTCAGTGAGGTTAGTGGTGATTCTGGGATTAGTTCTTGGATTCAGGCTGGTTTTCCGGCCAGAAATTGTATTTGGTTTGCCATACTATGGCTATGCATGGAAGCTTAAAGATGCTAATAATAACCATGGATATTTGGCACCAGCTAATGGTCCTGATTTAACGGCAGATGGAGCATTAGGTTATACGCATATCAGGAACAGGATCATGGATCAAGGCGGTGCCATAACAGCGTTCAACTACACGTTTGCCTCAGATTATTGCTACAATGGGACAATTTGGGTTGGTTATGACGATGTTAAAAGTATTCTGGCTAAGGTCCTGTATGCTAAGGGTAAGGGGTTGCTTGGTTACTTTGCAATTTGCATGGCGATCGAGTTGGCCTTGATAACAATTAGACTCTCTAAAACAGGTTAGTAATTATGAACATATTTTATGCCAGTATGATCATGCATTCAGAAATTGGAAATTCTTTTTATTTAAAACATAGAGTATTTTACTGTTAAGATTTTATCTTCTCGATTTAACAATGCATATAGTAGCAAGTCCACGTCACATGATACACCTTTAGATTTTATTTAATCAAAACCTTGAAATGACACAATTACAAATAGAGAGTATAAATATATTTGTGTTTAGAAACTTTTATTTTACATGAAAAGACCCTATTCCTCCCTAGGTCTGTTAGGTACTAGCTTCTGTAAATATTACTATGTTGTAACATTTTTCGTAGAAAGTGGAAACAGAAAGTCTGCTAATAAGTCTGGATCAAGTTTCGAGGAGTCTTGATCATGTTATAAAGGATAAATGAAATAGGGTTTCAATCAAAATCTTTTTTGCTTTGCCTTTGAATTTATTGGGCTTGTTGGACTTAATTTGATGCATCATCAAAATTAAATTTATAGTAAGGCTTGGTTTGATTGGGAATGGAAAAATGGAAGAATAGAAAAAAAAAATATATATATATATATATATTTTATAATTTTATTTTTATGCATGTTTGATTGCAGGTAGAAAAGTGTAAAAAATGGAGAACTCTTTTATTGAAAAATAAAAATAAGAAGATAGGAAATGTAGATTATATAAATTTACTCTTATACCCTTAGTATATAATTTTTTAATAAATAATTTTTAGAATTTAAAAAAAAAAATTGAAAAAAGCCTAAACATTAAAAGTTTAAAAAAGGAAAAAAAAAAAAAGAAAAGAAAAAGAAAAAGAAAATAAAGCAATAAAGCAACAAAAAAGGAGGGAAGAGATGGCAAATAGGTAATTTCCCATCAAACCCTTGAGCTCCACAAAAATTGTTAGGTTCTAAAAGTTTAGAACAATTGGCAAATCGTGAACACAAACTTGTTTAGATATAGATCTTAGAGTCTATAGGTTTTATTAGACAATGCTCAAGGTAATTCAAGTCAAGATTCAAGAATAAGTAAGCTGCAGAAAGAAGAATTCAGAATTTGCCTTATTCGACCGATCGAGAAACAGGCTCGACCGATCGAGAATCGTATCTGCAGAATTTTAAGTTGGCCCAAACAGCAGTTCTAGCCCATTAAGGATTAGGGTTTCAGATCTACTTCTCCCACTATATAAAGGAAACCCTAAACACGTTTTTTACAAGGCTTTTTAGAGAGAGAAGAGTGTGCCTCTTTTGCATTTAGGGTTTTGTTCCTAAAACTTCTGTTATAACTTCTACCAGTATTGTTTCTTGAAGAATCTTAAGATCCGGTATTGCTGAAATTGCTGTCTTCTCTAGTTATCAAAGGTGCTGATGATCTAAACCTTCAAGGGTGGTCTTGAAGTCACAAACAGGAGAGTTTGTGTTGCTAAACCTTTGAGTGGGATCTCAAAGTCACAAGCGTGGGTGTTTGTGTTTTGCAAAGATTAAAGAAAGAAGGAGTCCGTGGTTTCGGAGCTGTCACGTGGTCGTGGTAGTAAGTTTCCTACAGGCAGGTAGCAATAGGATGTTAGTGGTCTAAGTCTCTATTGTGTAAACTTTGATTCTTTCATAGTGAATTCGTTTTATCTTGAGGATAGCTAGGTTAAATCCTCCTCAGGTTTTTTACCGATTTGGTTTTCTTGGGTCATCATATCATGTGTTCTTTATTATTCCGCACTTTTACATGATTTGATATGATTGTTATTGTTTTAACCTAGATCTGAATAATTTACCTAAGTTAATCACTTGGCTAAATAACTAGGTTAATTTGTTTGGGTTTAAGGGGTCTAAACGAACTTACAAAAATCATTTCCCTCCCCCAATCAAACACACAAATCCCTCCTATTTTCTTCTCCCCACAAATCACCCCAACCAATTACTATCTTTAGGTTAAAGACAATTTGCATATTTTTTATTGAAT
Source organism: Lithocarpus polystachyus (assembly GCA_033629205.1). NCBI lineage: Eukaryota > Viridiplantae > Streptophyta > Magnoliopsida > Fagales > Fagaceae > Lithocarpus > Lithocarpus polystachyus. Next base: position 96,583,884 of record CM066163.1, on the reverse strand, counting down.
TAACTTGTAGTTTTATTTTTTATATTACCCTAATTATGGTAAAGACACACACACATATATAAAATAGGACTTCCGTCCAATACTCATGTACACTGATAAAGGCCCGTGTCAGTTTTAAGGTTTCCTTTTAGTTTAAAAAATAGTCATATCTTTCCTTATGTCTTTGCAATGAACAATTTACATTAAAGAAAACATCTTTTTCTTTCTTTTCTTTTCTTTTTTTTCTATCAAAATGTGTCTAAACATACATGTTAATAATGTTAACACTCTCAAATAACAAGCAACATGACATACAATTTGAAGGACCATTACTTGTGGCGTGTAATCTTTTTATTATTTATTTAAATATATTAAGGTCATCATTGTACATAAAATTTGTTGGCATAAATCCGAAATTGACTCTATAAGTTTTAACTTTTGTCATTTCAATTCTCTAAATTTTAGTTTTGTCATTTCAGTCCTCTAAGTTCCAAATTTTGTCAATTAAGTTCTTTATTACCCTTCCATTAGTTGTTGCCATTTACTAACCAAAATAACGTCATTTTTGGCTCTTTTTTTTTAATTTCGTAATTAAAAGAAAATGTAAAATTGTTATTACAAAAGAAAAAAAAAAAAAAGAAGAAAGAAAGAAATAAGAAATAAGCAGAACGACGTCGTTCCCTGCTAAAAACAAAAACATAAAACCCAACCCCACCCCATTGGTACCTTGGCTTGCCAATTTCTAAAAAAATGCAATTAAGGGGTTGAGGGAGAAACAAAGAGAGGGAAAGTGAAAGAGTGAGAGATTGACAGGGGGAAAGGGTTATTCTCTTCTAATAGATAGCTATTGTAGTTTAGTATTCCGTTTAAAAGCGTTTTGACAAGTAGTAAATTCCTATGCTTAAGTATAGAAGGTGCGAAATTCATGTGATATTTCACATGCGTCATACTTCTAATTGTCGAACTCTAGATTATAACTTCAGGATATGCTAAGCAGATAACGATGAAGGCAACTACTTTTTTATGTAGTTACAGAACTCACCAAGCAATCCTTGTTCAAAGAAGTCTTGCTGGATGAGAAGTCCAAGAATCATTCACCGAGAATTTAAGCTATCTTTGAAATTGAGGAGTATTCTGAGTTGTAACACCAAACTATGGTCTTTCATTCAAGAGAATCAATTAGAACTAAGCTATGATACCTTGCTTTGCCATCTTCCTCTTCCTTTCTACCTTTTTCTTTCTCCCTCAGCCCTTTAATTGTTTTCTCGATAGCAGTGAGGCAGGGTATTGGTAGGGTGGGGTTGGGTTTTGTGTTTTGTTTTCAGCGATGAACAATGTTATTTCCTCTTTTTTTTTGGTAATAATAGTATTACATTTTCTTTTAATTACGAAATAAAAAAATAGCCCAAAACGACGTCATTTTAGTTAGTAAGTGGCAACAACTAACGGAAGGGTAACAAATGACTTAATTGTCAAAATTTGAAATTTAGAGGACTGAAATAACAAAATTGAGACTTAGAAGATTGAAATAACAAAAGTTAAAACTTAGAGTGTCAGTTTTGAATTTTTACCAAATTTGTTTGTTATTGGAGGGCATTAAGGTCATTAACGTGAGTCTATAGACACATTTTTGAAAAATTTGTTTGTTTATGTTAATTTAACAAAAATAGTAACTGCAAGGATAAAGCGCTTATTGCAAAAAGATAATTGAGGAATTAGTAAATTTTAAATTAAATGGAGACATTACATTTTCCATGTACTTATAGTTTAGGAGGAACAGTACAATTTGTAAGTTCGTTTAGACCCCTGTAAACTAGATTGTTTAACCTAATTAATTAACCAATTGGATACTTAGGTTTATTATTCAGATCTAGGTTAAACACAAATAGTCATAAATAATAAAGCAGCGGAAAATAAAGAACACAAAGATCTGATGACATAGGAAAACCAAACCGGTAAAAAACCTGAGGAGGATTTAACCTACCTATCCTCAAGGTAAAATAGCAAATCCAGTAGAAAGAATTGAAGTTTACACAATAGCGACTTAGACCACTAACATCCTATTGCTACCTGCTTGTAGGAAACTTACTACCACGATCCTATGATAGCTCCGAGACCACAGACTCCTTCTTTCCTTAATCTTTGCAAAACACAAACATCCACGCTTGTGACTTTGAGATTCCACTCAAAGGTTTAAAAAGGTTTAGCAATACAAACTCTCCTATTTATGACTCAAAGACCACCCTTGAAGGTTTAGATCGTCAGCACCTTTGATGACTAGAGAAGGCAGCAACTTCAGCAATACCGGATCTTGAGATTCTTCAAGGAACAACACCGGTAGAAGTTATAAGAGAGGTTTTAGGAACAAGACCCTAAAAACAAAAGAGGCACACTCTTCTCTCTCTAAAAAACCTTGTAAAAACGAGTTTAGAGTTTCCATTATATAGTGGGAGAAGTAGATCTGAAACCCTAATCCTTAATGGGCTAGAATTGCTGTTTGGGCTTAATTAAAATTCTGCAGATACGACTTTCAATCGATCGAGCCTGTTTTTCGATCGGTCGAATCAGGCAAATTCTGAAATCTTCTTTCTGCAGCTTGTATGTTCTTCTGTGCTCACGATTTGCCAATTGTTCTAAACTTTTAGAACCTAACAATCTCCCCCTTTGGCAATTCATGACAAAACTTTCATACAATATGAAATGCTTAAATATAAGAACAACCCAATACAATAAAATGCCTAATTACATCACAAATCCCAATCTAAGACTCTTACCTAGAAGTTGCAATAAGAGGTAGAAGGTCTTGATCAGAATGCACCTGTCTTTCTTGAAACACTCAACAAACACATTACCGCATGTGTGGAAAGAAAGACATATAAACAATAATATGAAACAGAAATATAAAAACAAAAATAAATTCTAACTCTCCCCCTAAGTTAGATACATCAAAAAGTTTTTATATTCTCCCCCTTTTAAAAACAATTTTATCTCCCTCTAAACAGTTTTTATATTCTCCCCCTTTTAAAAACAATTTTATCTCCCCCTAAACAAGACAAACGTGATTCCCATATTTCATCTATTTCTCCCCCTTTTTGTCACGTATTGACAAAGACAACTCAAACAAAGAGTAAAGTGACAGTAAACATGAGAGAAAAATGAGAACCAAGGGAACATAAAACAATTTAGCTCTATAGAAAATAGAGAGAACTCCCCCCTATGAAGAGCAACAACTCCCCCTATGAAGAGTAACAACTCCCCCTATGAACAACAAAGTAAAGAAAAAAACTTTTCTCCCTCTATAAAAATAGGAAAAACAAAACAAGTTTCGGGAAAAACAGTTTTGGGAAAAATTTAGGAAGTGAGGATAAATAAAAACACACAAACCTAAAAAAATTGAGTTGATGATACACATGAAGAAAAATATTCTCTCTTTCAATAAATGCAAACTTGACACTATGTGACCCATAAACAGTTGCATGAGTAGAGAAAACATTTGCACATTGATTATCCATCATATCTCTTAAGAAAAATATTTTCTGCAATTCACACATAAAAAATAGCATATACTAAAATGTACAAAGGACTCAAAAATTAATCAATCAATTTTTAAATCAAGTTGAGTACCCAATTTAGCAAAGTGTATGCATGTTATGTGTGAAAACAATGAGAGATATGACTGCAAAAATGTAAGATGAATACAGAAACATGTGAATCCTAAACATAATGATGCATGAAAAAAAATTTGGTCAAAACTCTAAAAACTGAAAATTTTTCAGTTTCGATCGATCGAATACCAATCGAGTCAGACAGAATCAAACCAAAAATTTTAATCGCAATTTCGATCGGTCGAGAAACAGCTTCGATCGGTCGAAATTCTGGAAAACTGAAATTTTTGAAAAACAGAGCAATTTAATGCAGTAACTTCTCAAAGCATAGTGATTTATGAATGAAATGCATGAGTATGAAACTTAAAGTTTTTCAAAAACACATGAATTCAACCCAGATCTCTCAAAAGCAAGTTTTTCAACTAATTTGTCCTCAAAACTCAAATTTTGCATCAAAATCAAGGAACATATAATCTTAGATGGCCACAACAAGATCACACGCAATATAATGTACAAAGTTTAGCAAAGAGTAATTTGTGTAGTGTGTGCAACTAACAAAAACTTGAGAAACATGTGAGGTGATATGTGAATAGTAAGCAATCACAATTTCTACACAATTCATCACATACAATTGAGAGAGACTATCACCTAAAGAGTTACATCATATAACTCCCACATCTCCTTGATTAAAAGCTTGCAATTATGTAAGTTTCTTGATTTGCCTCATAATGTACACACCAATTTTATTTAATTTGAATTCATTATGTAAGTTTCTTGATTTGCCTCCTAATGTACACACCAATTTTATTTAATTTGAATTCATTATAGCTCAATAATGTACACACCAATTTTAACATTTAATCCGAGGTTACACCTTATGTTCTTTTTGTGCATATGCTACACTTTTTTGAGCACAAAATCTTACGATATGCACTAAGGTGTTCATGATTGGCCAGTAAACAGTGGTGGGATGGTTATTTATGCCTTTCTCAATAAGACCAAATCCGACAATCAAAGGCATGTGACTTCAAGATCAAGATCATGTGATAAAAAACTATAAACATCTTTCCCACACAACATGCACTACAAAGACTTTAGCTAGTAAAGTGCAATAAAGAAGTTCATCCAAGCTAAACAAGGTACATAAATATGTTATGTAAAGATAATATGGCCAACCTTGATTATAAATCCAAGATATATAATACAAAACACATAAAAAACTTTTTGGTTTTAAAAAATTTATGACCAAAACTAAAAGCACACATTATGCTAAATAATTAAAAATGCAAATGCAATGCATGACAATACTTAACTAAGCTATAGAGGGTACACAAACAAGAAATATCAATTTCTTAATTAACCCTTGAGTACATGTACAAACTAGTACATACTCACATAAAATAAAAAATAGCTTAGCACTTATAGAACACATACTTTTAATGTTTCTCCACAATATCAAGCATTTTCTAAATCAAGAGAGAGATATCATAATTTATGTAATCTTCAAGAAAAATAAAGCTAGACACAAAATAAAATATTTTTGTCTTTTTGAAAATTTTCAATGTTTTTGGATTTTTTTTAATAAAAAAAACAACCAAAAAAGAAAAACAACCAAAAACAGAAACAAAACATGTCCACAAATAATTGAAAGAATTAAATCAGGGACAAGTCAACAACACTCACCTTAGAGAATCTTTTCTCACTCATATAGCACGAGTCTTCGGCTTTGTAGGTGAAAATCCATGAGAAGCTGAGTGTATTTGAGGGATTACACCAATCTTTTGAGAAAGACTGAAATCCTGCAATTTCCTTTCACAAGCCAACAAGTTTAAATTTTTCAAAAGCATATGAAACAATTTATTTGGACTTATGGCAGGAGAAATATCATCACATATCCTATATTGAAATACAGAATTTTTAAATTTCAATTTATGACAATTAGGACGAATGTGACCAGAGACACCACAAAAGTGACAAACAGGAACAAATTTAGGAACATTAGTATTCCTAACAGCAAATCTAGTCTCAGATTTTGGTTTTTGCCTCAACAAAGAACAATTTGGTCTAATATGACCAACAACACCACAAAGGTGACAAGTAGGCACAAAAACAGATTTATAGAAGTAGGTTTAGACATAGGTTTAGAAACTTCAGCGTCTACATCAGAACTTTTACCTTTGTCTAACCTAGCAAAATAAACCTTTTCTTTATTATTCCTCTTGAAAGGAGGAATATAAACTTTTTCAGCTTTAGGCTTAAGAGAAACAGAAACACTTCTGTTATCATCAGCAAGCTTGGTAGTTGTCATATTTTCAATTTTAGCTTTAGATTTAACTAACTCTTATTCCAAACTTTTCATCTTCTCATCTTGAGAGGAAATTTGATTTCTCAAAAATTCATTCTTTTTATTAGATTCATCTAATCTAACAATCAATTTCTCTTTTTCAAGATTAGCCAATTTTAACTCTTCCTTGAATTTCTTAACAATTTTCATAGATTTCAATAATTCTTTACGAAGAGCTTCACAGGCATTAATAAAATCAATAGAAACAACAGTGTCCTTTTTATTCAAATCATTACAATCAAAAATATTAAGACACTTAAAATTATCCATGATAACAGGGATCAAGGATCAGCTCTTAGATCAAAAGATCTAGAACAAAAGAGCTACCTGCTCTGATACCACTTGTAAGTTCGTTTAGACCCCTGTAAACTAGATTGTTTAACCTAATTAATTAACCAAGTGGATACTTAGGTTTATTATTCAGATCTAGATTAAACACAAATAGTCATAAATAATAAAGCAGCGGAAAATAAAGAACACAAAGATCTGATGACCTAGGAAAACCAAACCGGTAAAAAACCTGGGGAGAATTTAACCTAGCTATCCTCAAGGTAAAATAGCAAATCCACTAGAAATAATTAAAGTTTACAGAATAGCGACTTAGACCACTAACATCCTATTGCTACCTGCCTGTAGGAAATTTACTACCACAACCCCATGATAGCTCCGAGACCACGGACTCCTTCTTTCCTTAATCTTTGCAAAACACAAACACCCACGCTTGTGACTTTGAGATTCCACTCAAACGTTTAGCAACACAAACTCTCCTGTTTGTGACTCCAAGACCACCCTTAAAGGTTAAGATTATCAGCACCTTTGATGACTAGAGAAGGCAGCAACTTCAGCAATACCGAATCTTGAGATTCTTCAAGGAACAACACCGGTAGAAGTTATAAGAGAGGTTTTAGGAACAAAACCCTAAATACAAAAGAGGCACACTCTTCTCTCTCTAAAAAGTCTTGTAAAAACGAGCTTAGAGTTTCTTTTATATAGTGGGAGAAGTAGATCTGAAACCCTAATCCTTAATGGGCTAGAACTGCTGTTTGGGCTTAATTAAAATTCTGCAGATACGACTTTCGATTGATCGAGCTTGTTTTTCGATCGGTCGAATCAGGAAAATTCTGAAATCTTCTTTCTGCAGCTTGTATGTTTTTGTGTGCTCAGATTTGCCAATTGTTCTAAACTTTTAGAAACCGAACACAATTTATCTGTATATTAATAACTTTTTAATTAAGAAATAAAAACTTAGCAGAATGTTCCATTGTTGACCATGACATTTTTACACATGTAATTCTTTTCAAAACCGGTAATATTAAGAAATAAATAAAATAAAAATTAAGGAATCATTATTATTATTATTTTTTTGTTTTGAAAGTGAGTCATTATTTGGAATTTTTAGTAATATTTATAAACCTTAATAACCTTATAACCCTTATCACCATATAATTTCTACATGAAAAGCATACTTATGATAGAATCATTGGTGCAATAAAATTTTAGCTATATGGAGGGAGGACCCATTGATTTTGTCTAACTATTATTTAATGAGAGATGCTACGTCTACAGCATTTTTACAACAAATCGTAAGTGGTTAGTTGTTATTAGTTCAAATTTGAACTTAACACTAAGATTAATTTTTTGCTCCATCAATAACAACCAATAACATCCTACTATTTAAGATTTGTTGTAAAAATATTGTAAAAATATCATTTCTCTTATTTAATAGACTCAGAAAGTACATTCAACTTACAAAGCACTATTACAAGTATATATTTTTGTTTTTTTTTAAGAAAAGGATTAAGAGTCTATCAAGTTGTTGTGTACATGAGATGTATATTATCAAACCAAAAGGGTCTTACATTGTTTTACTTCCATATAGAGACCAGAGAACGAAAGATAGACAGAGAGTTTACCCAAAATGAAACGCTGAAAAAGGGTTTATAATCTATATATTACTAAAAGCTGAAGCGTAGTGTTTAATGCTGCTGCTCTCACGTTATGCCACATCAACTGCCACGCCATTTTTTTTTTTTTAATATAATTTGTCTTACAATTTTAAAATGGTTTTTACAATTTTCAGCTCTATAAATCTCAGCCCTATATATGCAACCTACTATTTATTTATTTACTTCCACAATCACCATATAATAAATCTAGCCCACTACTTATTTATTTGCTTCCACCACGTCATTATCCTATTTCTTTCCAATTTTTCTCTAATTTTTTTAACAATTATTTATTTTTTTTAATATTTACATTTACTCCAACCTTTCTCCCTCCCTTACCTTTTCGTCTTCCCCCCTTACATTTTCATCTCCTCAGTACCATCTACTTTAATATCACTCTTCATCTTTCCTTTCATCTTCTCTTATTTTATCTCTTCTTATTTACACCATTTTACTATAAATTTGTCATTCTTTTCTATTCTCTGCATAGTTTTTTCTTATAAAAAAAGGTTCTCTCTCTCTCTCTCTCTCTCTCTCTCTCTCTCCGTTGATTTTTTTTATTTTACTTGCATCTTTGCTTTAGGTTTATAATTCTTAACTAATTTTCATAACTTTTTGGAATCAATGTTTGGTCTGTATGATGTCATTGATAAATCTTTGTTGTAGAAAGGATATGATGGTGAAATACTTCAGTTCCCTAGGATTGCCTATAGCTGTGTTCAACCTTGTACCTATAGAAGGCCAATGATACTTAAAGTGTGCATAAAATCGAAGGCTATTGGGAAGAGAGATGGCCTCGCTATTAAAGAAGATTTTGAGGTACTAATGCAACCTAAATTTGCCACTGCTATCATTGAAGAGGATGCAATTGTTACGGTTCATAGCAACTAACGATGCTCGAAGTGTGCATGAAATTAAAGGCTATAGGGGAGAGATGGCCTCGCTATTAAAGATGATTTTAAGTTACTAATGCAACCTGAAATTGCCGCTGCTATCATTGAAGGGGATGTAATTGTTACAGTTCATACCAACTGACCATGAATCATGTATATATCATGAATATTTGTAAATGAAATACTAATATCACGTATATACTCTTGCATTTCTACACATTTAATCTCTTTGTTTATGTGTTTCTGTGTTTTTTGAATATAATGGATGTCAACAATATTGGTCTTATGGAAAAAGTTACATAAAATATTGATATATATATATATATATATATTTTATATTACAATCTACAAAAAATGCTTTTTAAATATTTAAAACCTTTCTATTTTTTATATTACTGATGTGTTTAACAAAAAAATATAAATAGATTATTGACTTTATATTATACATTCATCTTTGGTGGTTTAACATTATATAAGTTTTACCTTTACATATTTATCTACTTTAATTTAGATGTTTATAACTAAATAATATTATCAATGAAGAATAAAAAAAAAACAAAAACAATGTCTATACATATCTATACTATATGTAATAATGAAGTTTTGTAATAAATTTTGTTAGGTTCTAAGGAATTAGGAACTAATGTATTAGAACTTCAATTTGTAATGTTGGCAAACCATGATCAAAACAATTTTTAGTCTTGTGTTAGACTTGCTCAAAGTATGGCTTTTTATGTAAAGTTGGAATCGAGTTAACTGCAGAATTTACTGTGCACTTCTGCCTAACTCGATCGATTGAGAATTAGACTCGACCGATCGAAAGTCGTGCAGAATGTTTTTCTGCAGAATTTTCCAACTCAGTCCTAGCCCATTTAATGTGTAGGGCTTTATGTTTTTCCCTAAGTATATAAGAGAAAACCCTAGCCACGTTTTTAGAGTTCTGAACGCTGTGTTTATGAATCTAATTGTTAGATCTAGAGGTGTTTACCTTCACATACACTTAGGGTTTCCAAACTCAAGATTCATGTCAAGAGATTGGTAAATCATATAGTTGCAGAACAACAAAAGAGCTTCAAGATATACAAGCAGGTGTTGCTTGTGCCTTGCTGAAGAATTCAAGGAAAGAAGGAGTTCGTGGTCTCGAAGCTATCACGTGGTCGTGGTAGTAAGTTTCCTACAGGCAGGTAGCAATAGGATGTTAGTGGTTTAAGTCTCTATTGTGTAAATTTCGATTCTTTCATAGTGAATTCGTTTTACCTTGAGGATAGCTAGGTTAAATCATCCTCAGGTTTTTTACCGGTTTGGTTTTTCTGGGTCATCATATTATTGTGTTCTTTATATTTCCGCTGCTTTGCATGATATGATTATATTTGTGTTAACATAGATCTAAATAATTTACCTAAGTTAATCACTTGGCTAAATATCTAGGTTAATTTGTTTGGGTTTAAGGGGTCTAAACAAAACTTTCAAATTTTATAAAGTTCTTTATGCACTACATCTTTAGCATCTTTTCTTTTTTCTTTTTTTGTTTTTATTTGCAATTCTTACTTTGTTCAACTTTTCATCTTCTTCAATTATTGTCTTTTTAGTTCAATATTTCATCCCCTCCAATAATTTTTTTTTTATTTTTCATTTGATTTTCTTTAGATTTTAAAAAAATTTCCATTATATCTTCTAAAATTCAATAGTTTCACTTCATTCAACCTTTCATCTACTTCCACCCTTTTTCTTCCATCTTAATTTTCATTTAAATTTCTTCTTACTTCATTTACACCTCTCTCCCCTATTTTTTCCAACTTATCCATGACAAAAAGGTCAATACTCTCTCTCTTTCTCCAATTTTATTTCTCTTTTGGTTGATTTTTTTTAATTGTTTCAACCACTTTTTTTTTTCTACTAATGGTTCTGTTTGTTATTGTTGTATTATTCTTATTATATATTTATTTCCATCTCATTACTATAAAAAAAATGTAATTCAATTTCGGGATTTCATGATGAATGAGTTTGAGTTTTCATGGTCTCAAAACTATTTAAATATGTTTTTTCTTATTCAAAATTGATTTGAATTGAGCATTTGATCATGTTTGTTATAAATTGCTTTATGGTTGCCCTTTTCTAGATTGTAGGAATGTTACTTTCAATATGTTTGCCATAATGTTTTTCTGTCTGATAATTAACTTCAATGTGATGTTTTCCGTTTTGGTATTTATTTTATAGTAAGCATGTTATTCATTTTTATCAAAGATAAATCGTTATTGTTTTCCTTTTCCTAACGTTTTATATGTTGACCTAAATTTCATTCTTATCTTTGTTTTGTTTGTCAGTTTCTTGACAGATATCAATAATTAAGGCTTGCAATCACTGGAAGCTTTTTATTCTATTGAAGTTTTTACCAATCAATTGGTAATTATTTTTTTTCTTACAACCTTTTGAAGGAAAGGGAAATAAATTTGTTGTTTTTCTTGGGTGGTGCTTGATAATTTGCTTTTTATGGTTCAACACACATTAGCTATATAAGATTTCTCTTTCCTTATATTAATAATTTGTTATTTATTATTTAATTGGACTGTTTGGTGTCCCAAAAATTGTGGGCCAATGGAAGAGAAAACAAAGTAGAGTTTGAAGCTTAAATTTTTTTTGTTGTATAGAAATTGGGGTGTAACAATTTAAATCTTTTTATCTTAACTTTTTTAAATGAAACTCTAATTCTTCAAAGCACACCAACTTAAGTAGATTTTTGTGTTGTGGCTGAAATTTTTGTGTTTTGAACCTTAGTTGGCCTATTTGGTTGACGAACAACTTTGGGGATTGTTTAGATTTTGAGAAATTGTTTGGGATTTTAGGAGTGAAGAAATTAAAAGAACTGAATTTTTTTAAAATTCCATTAGTATCTAACTTTAAGCTAATTGTTATGCGAATGGAGAAACTAATTGGTTTTTGATTCTTGAATATCTATCTATAATATTGTGTACATGAACAATAGTTGGGTTTTTAGTTTTAGATTTTGGATTATGCTACTTTCTTTCAACTACTTGATTTTCTTTTTGGAATTGTCTCCTATTGAAGGTCTAGAATATTGTGTACATGAGTTTTAGACAAAACATAACAATACTCCTATACTTGAGTTTTAAATTTCATATTTTTCTATTTCTTTCCTTATTAAACATAATATGATATAGTTGATGTGATGCAATGAAGGTAGGAGCAACTGCTATTTTTGAGGCATAGTAGCTGATACATTATGATAATTTCCCATAGCCATTTAAACTTCATGACTTGGAATGCTAATAGCCATCTTCTCTGAGGCAAAAACAATTGGTCGAGTTCAATAAGTTTGCCACTAACTTTGACCACAACATCATGATAATATAAGTGACTCACACACTTACAATTCTTATATGCACTATTTTGATTCTTTGTGGAAATTCAAAACATTGATAAAATGAATGTAATGGCAAGTGGGTGATTTGTATATAGACACATTGATGAGTGTGTGTAGTGGACATGAGTAGAATCAATGGCATGTGTTTGAGAATTTGGTCTTTGATGGAAATTAGTACAAGTGAGGGTCTATTAAATTTTTACCTCTTTATCTCCCCACTATTCTCTACTTGACTGTCTTTATCTTCCCATTACTCTCTACTTTACTGTCATACTTCCTTCATCATTTTCTTTGTATTATATTTTGACTCTTCTTCTCCTCATTTTATTTTGTATAAATTCGATATAATTTTTTCCGTTCAATTCATATTTTCCCCACAAAAAATTGTAAATACTCTCTCTCTTCCTCTCTTGTGGATATTTGTTCTTTCTTATAATTCTGATTAAGGTGGATGGTTTTTATTTTTAAATATGTGTTTTGGTATTTTTTTTTAATTTCCCATTACAGAGTCTCCTCTCTCCCTTTTAAAGCTTTGGTTGAATTTTGATTTGGGTTAATACTTAGTTTTTTAGAAATAGGAATTTGAGTTTATGTCAAAACACATTCTACATGGCTATGAATTTGAATATACTTACCAATTTTGAGTAATAAATTATATAAAGTATGTCTTTTATTCCTTTTGTTTCATTTTAATTTTTGTTAAGATAACATTGTAATTTTGTGATGAATTTTTATTATTACGATAATCTCATTATTCCTTAAGAGATGAGAAATTTGAATAATAAATTTGAAACTTATAAAGTTTAGTTGTATATCAAATATAACACTACAACAGAAGTTAGAAAAATATAGTTCATCTTAAAAAAATATTAATCAAACATACAAAATATAATAGTATGATATATTTGTACTTTGTAGATATAAAAAGATGAAAAATACTTGTAGAAATTTTTTAAAAAATACATAATATTTGAAGTAATTGTTAATTTTATATATTACACCCCATTACAAAATATTTATATATTCTCACGCATTGCGTGGGTCTGTGGCTAGTATAATATAATATCCATCCATCAATCAAAGTAATTTAAAAAAGAAAAGGCTTTCCTGTTCTGTTGGGAAGAAAAAAGCTAAAGACAAAATACACAGTAGAGTAAACAATTCAACAGAGAGAGAGAGAGAGAGAGAGAGAGAGAGAGAGAGAGAGAGAGAGTCTTTCACTAAAATACTAAAAAGATTTCTGTTTTGTTGGGTTGAATTTGAATCACTTCACTCTGTTCTGGCCATCACCATCATTGTACATTTTGTACAACCTTTGCTTACTCCACGGTATTTGAGCACGCTATTTTAGCAATGCTAGAAATACAAAAATTTAATAACTTTAAATATAACTAGTAAGTTTCCCGTGCGATGCACGGAAAATGTTGTAATATCTTATGTGAAATGGTTTTGGAATATGCTGTATAAGTATTATAGAAAAATTGGTATAGAACTTTATTAGTAATGAGTTCATAATAAAAAGTAACAATTATAAATTGTATACACATATTCTATAATTATCCAATTGAAGGAATGAGAAAAAAAAAAAAATACAACTTTGGAGGAATATTATAGAATAAAAGTTGATATAGAATATGTCTTTTTCTTTCTTCTTAATTCTTAAACAAAATACACATTTCAAACACCCATAGTAATCATATCATTTACAAAACTCACGAATCCACAATGTCCAACCTTAACATCAAAATCGTAATTGCCATTGTTACTCAATATAAAACTCAAGCTCCCCTTCCTTGGCTATAGCCAACTCATACGGGTTAGAATTAGACGAAACAACAATGTTAAAGCTAGATAGGTGTTGTCGAAAGATTGAAGGTAAATGACATCGTTTTTTATCTGTGTATTTGATATGGGATGTCACAAAGGGCTATGTATATATGTGTGTGTGTGTATATGTATATATATATATATATATATATATATATATTTATATATAAAAAAGGGTAGAAGTGCAAGAGGAAAAAATGGTGAATTAAAATGCAAAGAGTTTTGTGTGTATGTGTGAGGGATGAAAAGTCTTGAAACATTGAACCATATAAAACAAAAAGACAGTATTTAATTTGTTCTTATCTCTAATGTGACACTTGAGAATATTTCAATTCTTTTTGTATAGAATGTGCCACTTGGCAGAACCTCATGCACTCCCACATGAAGTCTCTGCTTTTATATATATATTGATTTGCTATGTGTTGAGTTACTTAAAATTTAATATGACTGTTAGAATTAGTTGAGTGTAGTTGTATTTATTCTTAAATAGGTGATAAGATGACATGAAATGTTAGAATTAAAGATGTAAAACATGAGTTTTATACCACATCGTTGCAGAATTTAATCTTATAGTATATATATCGAATATTGATTTCTGCTTGCACTTGTCTCACAACTCCCTTGCATTTGTCTCTCAATATTACCATATTCCTTCATTTAGACGCGTTTTGTATTTATCAATTTTCCTGGAGTACTAGAATGACGTGTGAGCTGAGACCCTGACCCACTCTTGTGCATCGGTTATATTAGGCCTCCAGTCCACTACATGTGCTGGATGACTCATGCGCTACATGCATTTCTCACCAGACTTGGATATTCAGTTATTCACAGCAAAGCAGCCTGAGCTAGACAGCTAGTCTTGCTTGTTATGCATTGAGTATCTCTCTCTCTCTCTCTCTCTCTCTCTCTCTCTCTCTCTTAATCACTATGGTGTTTATAACTTGGGAGACCCAAAATTCTTATTTTCATGCTAATTTTCCTCTATGGTTTTAGGCACTTTTTGGTTTTTGAAATGAGAGAAAATGGATTTTTGAATTAATGAAATTTAACTAGTTCACTCCTTGCTTAGCTGAAGGTCTCAATATGTTTTGATGTGGTTTTTGCTCTATCTGGTTCCTTGGAAATCACTCTCATATTGTTAAGCATCTCTGACTTGGTTTATTTATTTATTTTTTGTGTGGAAAAAGTATTTCTAGTGTAGTAGTCTGGTTATTATAATGTGTAAATGACTAAGTGGTGTCTTAGAAATAGTCAGGCAAATCTTAAGTCTCTGTTTTGTTTCCCCATTTGAATATCTCCTCCAGTTCATGATGCAAGCATTATTTTTATGAGTATCTAAAAATTTATGAGCAATCTCAGTATGGAAAATAAGACCCAGAAAGTGGACTCAGTTTTGGCTTCAATGGAAACTTTGCTTTCTGAATATTATTATTGAATCTTTAAGGAGTTTTCTCATCTATGTGAAATGGATATGCTACTGAACCTGATGTATTGATATTTTTACTTCTTGTTTTCTCTTGTTGAGAGAAACAAATGCATTGTGGTTTCTATTCCAGACCCTTCATTTATGTCTAGTTTTGATTTTATGCCTATAGAACTTGTAAGATTAGTTGGGTCTGCTTTACCAGCCCTCTTTCTGGAGCTGGAAATTGAATTTCTGCATATAGTACCTGTGCTTGAATTTCAATGTAATCTGTTACTTCCGGTGGTTAGTTGTGTTGTGTTGTAGGTAGATGTGATACATGTTAATTCTGCTTGGTATGGTTGTATCAAAGGCCATAAATCCTTACATTCATGTTTCCAATGTTTGGGTCTGGGAATTAGGGAATCCAACACGCACTGCATAATAGGGTGTCTTAAGCTATAAAAAGCATTCAAATGTCTTTAGCATACTAGAGAATTACACCCATACCTGCATAATTATATGCATGTCATTTATGCTTTCATTAGCTTTGTGAAATTTTTTTAAGATTTTAAGAGTTATCCTTTGTCCTTATTTTGCTTTCCTTATTGTCTGATTTGTTAATGTCCTTGCAGGTTACCAAATTGAGTTGCAAAAATGGCAGATGGGCCACAACTTCCATCTGTAATCCAGAAGATAAGAGTGCAACCTTACCTCTCCATCACGCACTTTCCTAACCATCAAGCCTGGACTTCAAGCTTGCAAAACATTCCCAGTGCTGGTGGATATGCGATCGACAGATTGCACAAAACATTGCTCCCAGCAAATGCTGGCTCTGCCTCCTATCTTGCTTCACCTCTGCTTCCAGTATTTGTAAGAGCTCCACTGGAAAAGCCTAAGTCTCTCTCTCGAACTACGTTAATTTATGGATCATTCCGTGTTCTTTTTGGGGTGCTAACTGCTCCAATTGGGAGAGTGAAACTCCTGATCCAGTGCCAAGATGAGATGATCAAGTCAGGTAGACTACCTAATCCTTATAAAGGAATTGTGAACTGCTTCGCCAAAACAATCAGAAATGAAGGCTTCATATCCCTTTGGAGAGGCTACATCCCTAGTGTCATCAGCGACGTTTCCATTAAAGTAAATTTTCAGCAATTTTTTCTTTTATAACTTATTGTCCATTAACTGGGCTTCTTAAACTTGATTTTGACCATTAGAAATTTGTAGAAGTTTTTGTTGTTTATTTCTTCTTTGTTTCATCTAATCTTGTTTATTAAATCCACAGTATTTATATGTACAACAGGTTATAAGCTTTGGCTTTAACAACTATTGTCTGACCAATTTCAAGAAAGACAAAGATGGCTACTGGAAATGGTTACTCGGAAGCTTAGCAACTCATTTTGTTGTTTATCCCCTAGATTATGCCCAGACTCGCCTAGCCAATGATATCAAGACAAACAATAAGATTGAAGAAAGGCAATTCAAAGGTTTGATTGATGTCTACAAAAAAACTATAAGATCAGATGGCATTGCTGGACTGTACCGTGGATTTGCTATCTCATGTTGTAGAAACTTTTTAAGTACTGGGGTCTACTTTGGCATTCATGTTATCTTCAGGCCGTTTATGTTATTCGGGATCCGGTCACAGGTCAGTGCAAACATGAGAATTTAGTGTCACTGGGGCTATTTCCTTGATGACATTCATAGCCCCTATACCCAGCATGCATTACTTTTTTACAAACAAGGTCACCCTTGATTTATTTTTTTTCAAGTGTATCTTGACAAATTCCTTTCGCTCTCTCTTTTGTTTTTGGTTACATTTGGCTTTCCCAATATTTTTAATTTTAATTGTCTAAGTGGCATCATCACTTCATGTAATTCAGAGATTTTTTTTAAAGGTTTTGCTATTGCTGATAAGTGTGAAATAGCAATCCATTCATAATACAGAATTATGTTGAATTACACTAGCTGTTTTTGCAGGATGACTTCTTGGCTGCATCAGTAATGGCAGTGGGAGTTGCAGTTTGTCAAAAGATGGCAACTTACCCATTGGACACTGTAAGTAGGAGGATGATGATGACCTCTGGAGAAGTTGTTAAGTATCAGAGTTCAATGCATGCATTTGCAGAGATTATCAGGAATGAGGGTGTTGAGTCCCTTTATAAGGGTGGAGGTGCATGCATCCTCGAAAAAATAACTTTAACCGTCATTTTGACTGTTTTGGTCACAACAATGCAGAATTATTTGTCCACAAAGAAGTCTAATTCTGCTGCTGATGGTGTGTCTGCAAAGAGGAATGGATCGGCTGGTGGTGGTCAATCTGCATCAACTCTCGCCATTAAATGGACATATGGTAAGAAGGACTAGGGGCAACGGTGGTGGAGGCCCACGCAGGGGAACAATGATTTAAATTTTCTTTACAATTAGAGTTCAGTTGACAGTCTGAGAAAGGTCTTCTGTAATATAATATTATAGGGAGTAAAACAATAGTACTTAGGTTTATGAGACCTCTTCCCCGTAGTAAACAAATGAGTTTGTATTGTGCTGACTTCTAAAAATTGGATACTCAAATCATCACCACTTTAAATCAATACATCCGCTGGAAACTTAATAGCATTAGATCGTCTAATACATTGTCTTTCATATCGAAATATTTTTCTTAGTCAATGATCTGCTACATCTTTTGAGTACTTGCATCTGAGTGTGTGAATGAGAATTGATGCTCACCTGAGAAACTTTTTGCAGGTGCATTTCCTCCAGAGCAATATTATTTGTTATTAACTACAATGTGTGGGATTTTATTTTTGATGAGTGCTCTTTCACTGATTTACACATTTAAACTCAGTGCAGAATGAGTCTTGAAAGAAGTATATTGAACTTTAAGACTAGTTTACTAGTTCTAAACTTCATTTGGGTCACTGGGTGCAGTATTTCATTACATTTGGCAACTTGAAGTGATTCACAGCCTCCGTGAGGAATGATTTTGCCTGCAAGTGTTCTAGCACTACCTAAATTTATCAATTTTGAAAGTTTCTTCTTGACTGGTGTTGACAGAAATGTGATATTGAAAATTGCAATGATTTCTTATTGGTGTGAGAATCTGCTATTGCATATGGCTCTGCTTAGGAGAGTTAGGACTAGCTCCACACTTCGACGATTAATTAATACACAGATCATTAAAGAACTTTTATTGCTATAAAGCTTCTTTGGATCAAGCTGAATGGTATTGTGCATTGGGTCAAAAGAAGCAAAGGAAGACAGAAAGCCTATCAATTCAAGCATTAGATATTGTGCTTTGGATTAAGCTGAATGGTAAACAAACAATTGAACTCACGTAACCAAGCCTGAATAGACAGGAGAAGGATTCAGTCATTTTGTTACACCCAATTTGGGATACGGAGAAAAAATCGAAGTAAATCGAAAAAATCAAACTTACACTGCCACATTCCCGCACAGCCACATTCCAACCCACACAGCCAACATCAACTCACACAATCACATTCCGACCCACACAACCAACATCACAGCTAAAACTCACACATCGACCACCACCATACCACAACAAACCACAACCAAAATTCTGAACCATGCCAGACCCACACATCCCACAACCCACGCCCACCCCATAAAACCCATGCCTACCACAATGCATGCCTCCTCGACCAAGCCACTACCCCATGGGCCATGACCCATCGGCAGTGGTGGTTCTAAGAATTTTTTTTGAGAATGATTATTAAAAAAACTTAAATTATACAAAATCTAATAAAAATAGAACTTTATACATTGACCCAAAAAAAAAAAAAAAACACATACACATACATATACGCAAATAGATAAAATCTTTCAATTTTCTTCTACAAAATTTTTTATTTTGAAATCGTTATATAATAATCCTATTATCAATTTTGGAAGCTACATCTCTTCAAAAGTTTAGTTAAATAAAATTTTTCTTGATTTTTTTTCTTTTTAGGGGTAATTAAACTAAATTCACCTGCAGTTTGGTCCAAATTCACCATGCCTACCCATGGTTTGAAAGTGTTACTTTGCCTACCTGAGGTTTGCACCATTAGGTTTCTATAACCCACATCTGTTACAAATGAGAGCAAAAATATTATTGCTCACTTTTTGTGTCTCTCTCATCTCCAAACAAAAAAACCTAAAGAAACAAGAGAAACTAAAAAAAAAGACAATTTAGCTACAAAATTGGTTGTAACCTTAGGTTACACGTAACCTAAGGTTGTAATCTAAGGTTACAACCTTACATAATATCTTTTTATTGGAGGTGAATTTTGACAAATCCACTAATATTGGATTACATCTTCTTCTTCTAAACTCCATATTTGCAAAATTTCTAAAAAATTAAAGATCAATAGCTATGTCATCAATAAATTGTTTAAATTGCAAGTTTTTATAGTTAAAAATTATGCATAAAATATAAACTTATAGATTATATAATGAATAATATATATAATGAATAATATTCAATTGACATAAAATTTGATATGTATATTAAGAAAGTAAAGAACATACAATTTAACGGTTAGATTTTAAAAATATATAGTAATTTTTATTTTATTGAGTAAAATTTTAGTCTAAAATTATAATTAATTTTGTAGCTAAACTTTATTAAAAAAACAGTCAAAAGAAAAAAGAAGACAATCTATGTGTACATCACTAAGAACCCAACAAAGGGAGGTTGGACATGGAATCAGCCACGAAAGCTTACAAGTGGAAGCCTATTAATTAGTTGGGCTATGTTTTGAATTTACCTCTTATTACTCATTAAAGTGTGTATTTATTACACACACTTCTGTTTGGGAACGCGGCACGTTTGCCGCGTTTCCAGCTGATTTTTTTTTAAGCCCGCATGTGTCACTGTTCATTGGCCATGAACAGTGATTTTAGGCCAATGAACAGTGACATTTACTGTAGCAAACAGTAAAAAAAATATTTTTTTTATTTTTTTTTTCAGTTTTCAGTTTTCAGTCTTCAGTTTTCAGCAAAATAAGCGGTATCCAAACGCATACTTTAAGGCATACGCTTTTACACACTTTAATATTTTTTCAATTGTGTATAAAAGTGTATGAATTAAGACGTGTGGAACAATATTTATCATTTACTAAGTAAAGTCTCGATGTCTTGTGCTATAAACAAAATGGACCAGTTAGGCAGCTCATGACCGACTTATAATCTGTTAGATGATATTTCCCCATCTATTTTATTGGCTTGAATGGCTTCTACACCTAAGGTATGAGAGAAGTCTTAGCTTCTGTTCTACACTCAAAGGTGTATTCAATTGGAGCCTTGACCTTGATAGCAGATAAGGCACGCAGTAGGGTTCTTTTATAGCCTCTCTACAAATAGCAAATATCAGAAATTCAGATCGATATAGTACTGTCACATTAAAGTTACGGGCCTTACGGCATCCACTTTGTAGGAGGGCTGGTTGGGACCATATTGCACTTGTTGGGTAGGCATTGGCTTTATAGAATCCCTTTCTTCAAAGTTGATTCTCTGTGCATGTGTTTAATTTGATCAGCCAGTTTTGGAGCTCCACTCACTAGCGTGGTCACAACTAACAACCAACTGGTACAAAACTGAAAATATCCTTGCTGTTATTGACTTAATTATTTATGAAGTAGATTGATTTCAAAATTATATGGACTTGGTAGAGTTAAAAGCTTCTTGAGATCATATAGTTTTGTGAATTAGATGAAATTTGATGTCTTGAAATTTCATATATATATATATATATATATATATATGTTGGGTTTTGTGGAGCCTAGTTATATTTGATCTGGTTGACGACCCGACTTGATCCAACCTGAATAATGTTGCCTGGTTTTTTAATGGGAGATTTTGGCCCAAGTCGGAGTGCTCATGGACAAGTCTTCTGGGGGTCCGGGAGCAACGCCTCCAAGAAAAATTTTTTGGCTCGTTTTGTAGCCCATTGTGAATCCTGTGAGCAGGATATAGAAAACTGTTTTTTGTGATTAGGGTTTCGCGTTGTTGTAGTTTTTGAGAGAGAGAAATTGTACTGCTGTACTTTGTAATTTTTTCCTAATAATAGTGAAATCCTTGCAACTCCATGGACGTAGGCAAATTGCCGAACCGCGTAAATATTGTCTTGTGTGTGTGATTGTTTTTCTTTTGGTGTGTGTTTTCTTTATTTTTGTTTCTCACAAGTTGGGAATTTTGGGTTACTTTCCCTACAACTGGTATTAGAACCTAGGGTTAGGTTTGAGTGGGAGCAATGGCAGAGGAAGCAGGAAAGACGTTAGGAATAAAAAAGTTCGATGGCACAGACTTTGGATTTTGGAGGATGCAAATCGAGGATTATCTTTATAGGAAGAAGTTGCATTTATTGCTTCTAGGGGAAAAACCTGAGACTATGAAGGCTGAGGAATGGGCTTTTCTTGACAGACAGGTACTGGGAGTTATCAGGTTAACTCTGTCTAGGTCTGTTGCACACAGTGTTGTAAAGGAGAAGATCACAGCAGATCTGATGAAGGCTCTGTCTGGTATGTATGAAAAGTCGTCAGCAAACAACAAGGTGCATTTGATGAAGAAACTGCTCAATCTGAAGATGGTAAAGAGCACATCAATAGCACAACATCTGAATGAATTTAACACTATCACAAATCAATTGTTGTTTGTAGAAATTGATTTTGATGATGAGATTCGTGCACTGATAGTTTTGACTTCTTTGCCAAACAGTTAAGAGGCAATGAAGATGGCAGTAAGCAATTCTACAGGAAAGGAAAAGCTGAAGTACAATGACATATGAGATTTAATTCTGGCTGAGGAGATTCGTAGAAGAGATGTAGGTGAAATCTCAGGATCTGGTTCTGCCCTAAACCTTGAGACAAGAGGCAGAGGTAATGACAGAAATTCAAATCGGGGCAGATCAAAATCCAAAAATTCTAATCGGAACAGAAGTGAATCTAGATTAGGCTAACAAGTACAATGCTAGAACTGTAGGAAAACGGTCACTTTAGGAGGCAATGTAAAAGTCCTAAGAAGAAGAATGAAGATGATTCTATTAATGCTGTAACAGAGGAGGTACAGGATGCATTACTTCTTGCAGTAGATAGTCCACTTGATGATTGGGTTTTGGACTCAGGAGCTTCGTTTCATACCACTCCACATTGAGAAATCATGCAGAATTATGTTGCAGGTGATTTTGGTAAGGTGTATTTGGCTGATGGTACAGCGTTGGATGTTGTGGGTAAGGGAAACGTCCGTATATTGTTGCCCAATGGGTCTGTTTGGTTACTGGAGAAGGTTCGACATATTTCTGACCTGAGGAGGAATCTGATTTTTGTTGGACAACTTGATGATGAAGAGCATGCAATACTATTTGTTGGTGGTACTTAGAAGGTTACAAAGGGAGCCAGAGTATTGGCTCGTGGAAAGAAGACTGGTACTCTATATATGACCTCAAGTCCAAGAGACACAATCGCAGTTGCTGAAGCAAGTACTGATACAAGCCTATGGCATCGCAGACTTGGTTACATGAGTGAGAAAGGGATGAAGATGCTACTGTCAAAAGGGAAACTACCAATTGAAGTTCATTGATTTTGACACGTGTGAAAGCTGCATCTTGGGAAAGTAGAAAAGGGTGAGCTTCTTGAAAACTGGCAGGACACTGAAGGTTGAAAAATTAGATTTAGTACAGACTGATTTGTGGGTGCCTTCTCCGGTTGCATCCCTTGGAAGTTCAAGGTACTACGTCACTTTCATTGATGACTCAAGCAGAAAGATATGAGTTTATTTTCTGAAAAAAAAATCTGATGTATTTGAAACTTTTAAGAAGTGGAAGGCTATGGTTGAGACAGAAATAAGTTTAAAAGTAAAATGTTTAAGGCCAGATAATGGAGGAGAGTACATAGATGGAGGGTTCAATGAGTATTGTGTTGCACAAGGAATTAGGATGGAGAAGACCATTCCTGGGATACCACAGCAGAATGGTGTGGCCGAGCGCATGAACAGAACTCTCAATGAGCGTGCTAGGAGTATGAGGTTGCATGCTGGACTACCAAAAACTTTCTGGGTTGATGCTGTTAGCACTGCAACTTACTTGATAAACTGAGGGCCATCAGTTCCCATGGAGTTCAGACTTCATGAGGAGGTTTGGAGTGGTAAAGAGGTAAAGTTTTCACATTTAAAAGTTTTTGGTTGTGTTTCTTATGTTCATATTGATTCTGATGCTCGTAGTAAACTTGATGCAAAGTCTAAAATATGTTTTTTCATTGGCTATGGTGATGAGAAATTTGGCTATAGGTTTTGGGATGAATTAAACAGGAAAATCATCAAAAGTAGAAATGTGATATTTAATGAATAGGTTATGTACAAGGACAAGTCAACTGTAATGTCAGATGTTACAGAGATAGATCAAAAGAAATCTGAGTTTGTCAACTTAGATGAATTGACTGAAAGTACTGTCCAGAAAAGAGGTGAAGAAGATAAGGAGAATGTAGCATCACAGGTAGATCAGAGGACACCTGTAGCTGAAGTCCGTAGATCTTCCAGGGCCATTAGACCTCCACAGCATTATTCACCCACTCTAAATTATCTCTTGTTGACTGATGGTGGTGAGCTAGAATGTTATGAAGAAACCTTGCAGGATGAAAATTCAAGCAAGTGGGAGTTAGCCATGAAGGATGAGATGGATTCCTTGTTAGGGTTAGACATGTGAATTGACTGAATTACCAGTAGGAAAGAAGGCTTTGCACAACAAGTGGGTATATAGAATAAAGAATGAGCATGATGGCAGCAAGCGTTACAAGGCTAGATTAGTTGTCAAAGGGTTCCAATAGAAGAAGGGCATTGACTACTCAGAAATATTCTTTCTAGTTGTGAAGATGTCAACAATAAGATTGGTATTGGGAATGGTGACTGCAGAAAAATTACATATTGAACAGTTAGATGTGAAGATGACATTCCTTTATGGTAACTTGGAGGAAGACATTTACATGATTCAGCCAGAAGGGTTCATTGTTCAGGGACAAGAGAATCTAGTTTGCAAACTGAGAAAGAGCTTGTATGGCCTAAAACAAGCTCCAAGACAGTGGTACAAGACATTTGATAGTTTTATGCATAGAATTGGGTTCAAAAAATGTGAAGCTGATCACTGTTGCTATGTTTAGTCTTTTGACAATTCTTACATCATTTTACTGTTGTATGTGGATGATATACTCATTGCAAGGTCTAGCATTGAGGAGATTAATAATTTGAAAAAGTAATTGTCAAAATAGTTTGCAATGAAGGATTTGGGAGCTGCAAAACAAATCCTTGGTATGAGAATCATTAGAGACAAGGCTAATGGTACATTGAAGCTTTCACAGTCAGAGTATGTGAAAAAAGTTCTCAACAAGTTCAACATGAATGAAGCTAGACCAGTGAGCACATCCTTGGATAGTCATTTCAAATTAAGTAAGGAACAGTCACCGAAGACAGAAGAAGAAAGGGACCATATGAGCAAGGTACCCTATGCCTCAGCTATTGGCAACTTGATGTATGCTATGGTGTGTACAAGGCTAGACGTTGCACATGCAGTGGGAGTTGTGAGCAGATTTATGAGTAGGTCTGGAAAACAGCATTGAGAGGCAGTTAAGTGGATTCTGAGATATCTGAAGGGTTCATCAGATACATGTCTTTGCTACACAGGGGCAAGTTTGAACTTGCAGGGTTATGTAGATGCTAATTTTGCTGGTGATATTGATAGTAGAAAGAGTACTACTGGGTTTTTATTTACTCTGGGTGGTATAGCTATATCATGGGCTTCAAATCTACAAAAGATTGTTACTTTTTCTACTACAGAAGCTGAGTATGTTGCAGCAACTGAAGCTGGAAAGAAGATGATATGGCTATATGGTTTCTTAGATGAATTGAGTAAAAAGCAAGAGATGGGCATACTACACAGTGACAGTTAGAGTGCAATTTTCCTTGCTAAAAATTCGGCTTTTCGTACAAAGTCAAAGCATATACAGACAAATACCACTTTATCCGTTACCTTGTTGAAGATAAGCTGTTAATACTTGAAAAGATTTGTGGATCCAAGAACCCGGTAGACATGTTGACTAAAGGTGTCACTATTGAGAAGCTGAAGCTGTGTGCAGCTTCAGTTTAGTTGGCTTTCTAGCTTGAGGACAGGAGGATGAGTTGTAGGGATGAAAGATTGTTTTTGGAAGATAGTGGCTGATGTTGGTGATTGAACTAGTCTCCAAGTGGGAGATTTGTTGAGCTTAGTTATATTTGATTTGGTTGACGACCCGACCTGAATAATGTTGCGTGATTTTTTAATGGGAGATTTTAGCTTAAGCCGGAGCGCTCATGGACAAGCCTTTTAGGGGTTCGGGGGCAACGCCTTTGGGAAAATTTTTTTGGCCTGTTTTGTAGCCCATTGTGAATCCTGTGCACAGGATATAGAAATCCATTTTTTGTAATTAGGGTTTTGTGTTGTTGTAGTTTTTGAGAGAGAGAAACTGTACTGCCGCACTTAGTAAATTTTCCCCGATAATAGTGAAATCTTTGCAACTCCGTGGACGTAGGCAAATTGCCAAACCACGTAAATATTGTCTTGTGTGTATGATTATTTTTCTTTGGCGTGTGTTTTCTCTATTTGTGTTTCTTACAAGTTAGAAATTTCGGGTTAATTTTCCTACAATATATATATATATATATATATATATTTATATCATAGGTGGAATGGACAATAAAATATATGTGATGTATTCTAATTTCAAATTTGGGTTCAGATTGATGAAAGATAAGATAAAGAAAACAAAATTGATACTCTTAGTCTATCTTTTTATAAATGTGTAAAATGTTATACACAATTATATTATCGACAATGTTTTTATTTTTTTAAGTTCATTCGGAGTCTACAATGTAAATCTCAATTAGAATCTTACATTGATAGATAGTACAATATGAATATAAATATAAACATATAATTATGGTTAGTCAAAAACTGAATTATATAGATTATATATTTAGATTACGCTGACACGGCATCATCAAATCGCTGCAATCAGGGACGGACCTAAGTTGGCGCAGAGGGGGGCCATGCCCCCCCCCCCCCCCCCCCCCCACAAATTAAAAAAAAAAATGGTATACAAAAAATTAAAATTTGCTCTTAAAAAAAAAAAAAATATATATATATATATATGTCTCTCCTCCTTTAAAATGTTTAGATATTGACCTATAAGAAAAGAAATAAATAAATAAAATTCATGCCCCTTTAACTACAAAAACAAAATAAAAAAATAAATATAGACTAAACAAAAATCACACACAAAATAATAAACACTTATTTTGTATGCTATACTTTGTTGATGTGTTTTATAATATGAAATGTATAAGAAATACTTATTTTGTATGTAGAATTTTGTTAAATATGAAATAGATATTAGTTTTTATTTTCATAAATTTTTTTTTTGGTTTTAAGCTTTGGCCCCCCAGGTACGAATCCTGGTTCCGTCCTTGCCTGCAATAACCTCTCTAAGAAGTTATAGGTCTTCATTAAAACAGTTCATGAGGAATGTTCAAAGTTCAAACACACTATCTTGTACGCAATTTGCATATCATGATCCAAGAACGAATCAATCAAATACTCAGAATTAAAACAAACTAATAAGAGATAAAAAGAAAAGGCAAAGAAAAAGGCTATAAATACATGTACACTCCTATTTCAAAGCTCAAAGCAATATCTCCAAGCTAGCTTGTAACACTACCTATACTTTCCTTCAATGGCTTACAAAACCCTTCCATATGCATTTTTCACTCTCCTTTTCCTTCACCAATTCCACTTCTCTTCAGCACAAACGACAACTGTGGTGAAAGCCGCATACTGGTTTCCAGAGAGTGGATACCTGGCTTCCAGCATTAATTCCACACTCTTTACCCATCTATTTTGTGCCTTTGCCGATCTCAACTCAACCACATACCAAGTCACAGTTTCTTCCTCACACTCAGCTACTTTCGCAAACTTCACCGCCACTGTGCAACAGAAAAACCCTTCAGTTAAAACCCTCTTATCCATCGGTGGAGGAAATGCTAATGCCTCAACTTTTGCATCAATGGCTAGCAAAAACAGTACCCGTAAATCATTCATAGATTCCTCTATAAAGCTAGCCAGGTCTTACAACTTTTATGGCCTTGACCTTGACTGGGAATACCCATCTTCAGCCACTGAAATGACCAACTTTGGCTATCTTCTCAACGAGTGGAGAGCTGCAGTGGCCAACGAGTCTAAGACCTCTAACAAAACAGCGTTGCTTCTATCTGCAGCTGTGTTTTACACTTCAAGCTACTATGGAGGCTTGAATTATCCTTTCCAAGCTATTTCAAACAGCTCGGATTGGATAAATATTATGGCCTATGATTTTTATGGACCCAGTTGGGCACCAAATTTTACTGAACCTCCTGCTGGGTTGTACAATATTACAACAAGCCAAATTAGCGGAGATACTGGGATCAAAGCTTGGATTCAGGCTGTGCCAGCCAAAATAGTGGTATACGGAATTCCATTTTATGGCTACGCATGGAGTTTAGTAAATGCTAATAACCATGGAATATTTGCACCTGCTAATGGGACAGCTACCGCTATATCCTCTGACGGGTCCATAACATATAGCCAAATCAAGGGTCTCAAAAATTTCACAGCAGCGTACAATTCCTCCATTGTTACAAACTATTGTTATTCTGGGACGACATGGATTGGTTATGATGATACGAATAGTACGTCTACCAAGGTAACATATGCTAAGGGAAAGGGATTGCTTGGTTACTTTGCAGGGCACGTTGGTGCAGACCTAAATTCGATCCTTGCTCAAACAGGTTAGCATGAGTTTGTTTATTAATTTATATTTGCTTCAATTCGTACAATATTTAAAGAATGTCAAGGCTCGATGGCTGATTTTTGTGATGCATATATGTATGAGAATGTTTCCCCTAATTGATTTTTAATATATATATATATATATATATATATATATATATATAGAGGTAACTTTGCAAAAGTTTCACCATTTTTAAACTATTGATTTCTATTAAATCTAATGGTAGATAGAAAGTAATAGTCATGTCATTAACTCCCTCTAGCAAACTTATTAAATGTTTTGTTACCTCTTATAGAAAATTCATAACCTTTCCTTTCTTTACTATAAATTTCTCATCACATCTTTGTATAATTGATTTTGATCCTTATTGCCAACATTAACATATATCTCCCACTATAAAATCCCGCCACTGAGTCTATAGAAAAAAATATTCAAACCTAGGTGAGAGCTTAGGATTTGGGATTCACCAAACAATTTAATTGTTTTAAAAAAACAAATCCTGCTACTGTCCTTAGTTTTTTAAGAATTTAGATTCTACATGGAGCTCACCAAGCAATTCAAAGATACAAAACCTAGGAGAGAGCTTAGGATTTTGGGAGAGTGCTATACCAGCATATATGTTTTTGACTAATTTTTGGTGTTTGCCAATTACTATGGAGATCAGGTGAGGTGGGTAATATACGATTCTTTTGTGCAGAATGAATTATAGGAAAATGAGGATATTGTGGTGTGAAAAATTAGAGTAAAGGTAATAAACTTCAATGTATACGTTCAACCATAATAAGTTTTCTGTAAGGGTACAAAACATTTATGGACATAGTTGAAGATAATTAATGCTATTAGATCACTTATTTGTAGAAGGTTGATGACATGGCCATTAGAGTGTTTTTACCGTTAGATTTATTACAAATCAATGACTTATAAAAGTTGTAACTCTTACAAAATTATACCAGGTGTAACTCGAATCTATTTCACACACACACACACATACACACACACACACACACACACACATATATATATATATATATATATATATATACATGTTGCAATCATAGTTGATAGCTCTTTAGCATTTCAATTCATGCAAATCACAAAAAAAATCAAGGAAATTCTTCTTTTCATTATATGATACAATGTAAATTTCCATTGTAGAGACATAGAAGTGGCAAATATATATAATACTTGCCATTTTTTACAAATATGTACAACATTTATTATTTTTTATATGTCTAACTTTACAAGTGCAATATAAACATATAAATGTCAATAAAAAACAACAGTATTTAGTTAACATAGTTTTGGGCCATGAAGTAAGTTATAAGGCTGAAGGGCAGCTCAAAAAAGATGCTGTCACTGTTTTTGAAGTCTGCAATCAGAACTTCTTCTAATAAAAAACAAACCAAAATAAGAAAAAGAAAAAAGAAAGTCTCAACTCATAGTTACATAGTACTTTTAAGAAAGGAAAACGGTAAACTTGTCAACTAAATTTATACGTTTCCATTTGTCACAAGCATGAATTATGCATAGACGAGACTATTAATTACTTTCATTTCAATATGAAATTTAGATTGAAAATAAAACCCAAACTTATATAATTGAAATTCAGATTGAGGCTGAACAAAAGGAATGAGAAAAAAGTTGGCATAACCTACAAAGACAAGAATGCCCACACCAAAAATTCACAGCCGGTGACACCATCATATAAACACCAACAGGCTGCCCCAATTCATAAAGTAAACAAAATCCCCCAATGACCAAAACACTAAAAATTGAAAAGGTTGAGCACTGCACATATCTACATAGACCACTAGCACATTTTCCCCAAAGAAACAGTAATAAACCAAATAAGCACATCTCAAAATTGCACACTTTCAATGGCCTTCATTTCCATTTAACTTAACATCAATCTTGCAAAATATTGTGACATAGTCAGTACACCAAACAGTACTAATATCTTATATCAATGCAAGAACAAGAAAATTAAAGCAAAAACATCATTTTTCTCAAGCAAACCAAACCAACCAAACCCATTTTCAATTTCAAACTCATTATTCAACCAAGACCTCAAACCCCACAATAATTCACAGCTCTCAACTTATAGTTGTCTGCGTGTTGACATGTCAACGTGCAGACAACTATAGTTGAGACTCTTCTTTTGAAGGGATTCTTTCCTTTAGTTGATTATAATCAGATAACTGATTATCATCATTCAAACTTATATACTCAGTTCCAAAACCTCAAACACGTCTGATGGTGTTCGATCTTTCATTTTTTGGTTAAAGCATTCCTCGGCCAAAAAATAAAAAAAAGGGTGTTTTTTAATCCTTTACATACTGCCAATAGAAAAGGGACTAACACTTTTTTTTTTTTTTTTTGTATGGAAAATAATGACTAAATTACTTTATTTGACAATGAATAATTTTTCTTTCCACCTAAATAAAAATACTTATTTAAGTAAAAACACTTATTTTTGTTTGGATTTCTATTATTTAAACTTTAAATAGTAGTATTATGTTTGTGCAATACACTAATTAATCAAAACTCATATCTAAACAATTATTTATTTATTTATAAATATGATTGAAATTAAATAATGAAAATTATTGTAAGTAATGTGGAAAAAAGCATATTGTGAAAGACCAAAGTTTCGAACAAAATTGGCCTATGCCCTTTTTTAAAAAATAATCCAGCATTTTTCTCTTTTTCCCAAACTAATTAGAGAAATACCCCTCTTTTGAAACTTGATTTTCTTAAAATCGTATTAAGCCCTCACTACAAAAAACGCAGGCTATAGCCGCGTTTTCAAAAAACGCGGCCAAAGGTGGACCTATAGCCGCGTTTTTAAGAAAAGCGGCAACAGGTCCACCTTTGGCCGCGTTTTCAAAACACAGCTATAGGTAATATCTATAGCTGCGTTTTTAAGTGTCTTCAGCTGCGTTTTTTTGAAAATGCGGCTATAGGCCCTGTCAAATAATTTCTTAGAACGGACCTATAGCCGCGTTTTTAAAAAAACGCAGCTATAAACCCGCGGAACATTTTTTTAACTAGGACCTATAGCCGCGTTTTCAAAAAAAAACGCGGCTATAGACCCACTGAAAATTATTCAGCTAGGCCTATAGCCGCGTTTTCAAAAACGCGGCTATAGGCCCTCCCTTTTTTCTTTTAAAACTATTCAGCTAAAAATTTTTAACAAAGACCTATAGCCGCGTTTTCTAAAAACGCAGCTATAGACCCGTTGAAAATTTTTAACAAGGGCCTATAGCCGCGTTTTTAAAAACCTATAGTCGCGTTTTCAAAAACGCGGCTATAGGTCCTTGTTAAAAATTTTGGTTTAAATTTAAAATTTTTTTTGGAAAAAAAGAAACCCAGAAATTAAAAAAAAAAAAAAACACCCTATAGCCGCGGTTATAAACGCGGCTTAAAGCGAGTCTGTAGCTGCGTTTTCTAAAAACGCAACTATAGACCCGGCTATAGGTCTAGCTGAATAATTTTATAACGCGAATCCACTTTCCCACCTACCTCTCACTTTCATCCTTTCTCTCTTTTCTCTTTCTTTTTTTTTTCTTTCTTCCTTCTTCACTCATTCCGGCGTGCTTCAGTGAACTTTTTTTTTTTTTTTTTTTTTTTCCTTTTTCTTTCTTCCTTCTTCACACCAACGTAGCTCTTCTTCTTATTTATTTTTTTCTTTGTTTCTATGGAGCAGCTGATCATTTGGAGCACACCTGCAGGTACGTTCTTCTTTCTTTTTTTTTTTCCCTTTTTCTTTCTTCCTTCTTCACTCCCCAGCACAACTCTTTTTTTTTTTCTTTGTTTCTTTGAAGCTACTTCTTCTTTCTTTTTATTTTTTCTCTAGCACACTGATTTTGTATAGATCTAGTATTTGAGTTATGATTTTGAATTTTTTGGATCTGTGCTAGAATTTGTACTATTAGAACTACTGTTAGATTTGGGTTAGTTTTGTTGAATGAGAGAAGATTCATGGGTTTGTGTTCTTATATTTTGATGCATGTTGTGTTTGTATTGTGAGTATGTTGTGTTTCATTTTGAATTTTTTGGGTTTGTGGTTGATTTTGAATTTTCTAGGTATGTGTTTGATTTTGAATTTTTTGAATTTGCGTTTAATTTTAAATTTGTTTTTGGTTTGAATTTTAAATTTTTCTGGGAAAAAAAAAAACCTAGAAACTTAAAAAAAAAAAAAAAACCCTATAGCCGCGGTTATAAACGCAGCTTAAAGCGGGTCTGTAGCTGCGTTTTCTAAAAACGCAGCTATAGGTGCGAAGACTGTAGCCGCGGTTAAGAAACGCAGCTTTAGGTCCGACCTATAGCCGTGTTTTCAAAAACGCAGCTATAGACCCGCCGGGGGTTATTGCTGCATAGCATAGGCCTGGGTTGTAAACGCAGCTATAGGAAACGCGGCTATATCTTATAGTCGCGTTTTTGGGGTCTATAGACGCTTTTTTGAAACGCGGCTAAAGACCCCGTTTTTTGTAGTGCCTATAGCGGTGTTTTTAAGGAGCTTATAGTGATGTTTTCAGAACCTATAGTGGCATTTTGGAATTCGAGCTCCATGAATTCGAGTTATAGGAAAAAAAAATAACAAAATTTGCTTATAACTCAAGTTCATGGAGATCGAGTTCCAAAACGCCACTATAGGTCTTGAAAATGTCACTATAGGCTCCTTAAAAAGTCGCCATAGGGCTTTAGAAATTTTTTTTTTTAAACTCGATTTTTAGAAAATCAAGTTACAAAAGAGGAATATTTCCCTAATTAGTTTGGGAAAAGGGGCAAAATGTCATTTTTTTTGCATGAAAAAGGCATTTGCTCATTTTGTCCCCAAAGTTTCATAAAAACAATAAAAACATAATACATTATTATATTAGATAATGCAACCCATTTTAAATTTCTTGAAACTGTGGTTAAGGGAATTTTATTTAGAGAAAACTAGGACAAAATGGGCAAATGCCCTTTTCACACAAATAAAGCAGTATTCTGTCCTCTTTCCTAATCTAATTAAGAAAATGCCCATCTTTTGTAACTCGATTTTCTCAAAATCAAGTTAAGCTGTATAGTGGCGTTTTTAAGGAGCCTATAGTGACGTTTTAAGGACCTATAGTGATGTTTTGGAATTCTAACTCAATAAACTCAAATTATAGGTAAAAAAAATAAAGAAAATTGCCTATAACTCGAGTTTATGAAGCTTGAGTTTCAAAACGCCATTATAGGCTCCTGAAAACGTCACTATAGGTTCCTGAAAATGCCACTATAGGGATCTAGAAATTTTTTTTTTTAAACTTGATTTTTAGATTGTTGAGTTACAAAAGAGGGGCATTTCTCTAATTAGTTTGGGAAAAGGGGCAAAACACTATTTTGTTTGCGTGAAAAGGGCATTTGCCCATTTTATCCGAAAAAACTATATTAGTAATTTTAACTATTAGTCGTATTACGTATGACACTTAGTGACATAGTGCTAACACTATGTATGACAGTATAAGACCTTTTTTTTTTTTTTTTTTTTTTTGTTAAAAGGAATTATATGATTATAATAAATAATAAAATTTGTTCTAAATTTGTGTATAGAATTTTTTGTTAATTGATGTAGTTTTCTAAACTTCTTGAAATGTTGGCAAAACAGTTTCACTTAATGTAGTCAATACCGTACCGATACCGGCCGGTATGTACCGTACTGGTACATATATCGGTATCGAAACGTCAATGTTTCATACCGGTTTAAATACTGGCCATACCGGCCGATTTCGGGCAATACCGGCCCGATACAGAAATTTTTTTTTTTTTTTTAGTTTTGTAATTTTTGAATTTTTGTAAGGGTATAATGGTAACTTATTTACATTAACTTATTAGTATTATTTGTTT
Source organism: Lithocarpus polystachyus (assembly GCA_033629205.1). Classification (NCBI taxonomy): domain Eukaryota; kingdom Viridiplantae; phylum Streptophyta; class Magnoliopsida; order Fagales; family Fagaceae; genus Lithocarpus; species Lithocarpus polystachyus. Next base: position 96,549,787 of record CM066163.1, on the reverse strand, counting down.
TCTTAGCATGCAATAAAAAATTAAGCTTTCTATTTTTATATTGTGTTTTTTTTCTTTTAATTGATACTAAAGTCTAAAATCATGAATAATTTGTTCTGAATTAATGTAATGTTTTATGGTAAACTTTTATATTTATTATAATACACACACACACACACACACACACACACACACACACACACACACACATATATATATATATATATATAAAATAACGGTAAATCTGAAATTGTATACTGGTATTGACCGGTACCGAAATATATCGTTCCATTTGTCAAATCAGTATAGCCTTCGGTACGAGATTGACTCTCTTAGTTTCACTACGACCAAATTATTTTAATAAATTTAATGTACTTACGGTGCTATATGGCAAAACTTGTGTGTTGTACAATTTAGTGCCCATTTGGTTCAACTTTTTGGACCCAAAGAACACATTAGCCAACCCAAAAAAGCGAAATTGAGTGTTGGTGAAAATTTTTAAATGCAGCGTTTAGCCTCTAAAACCATGCTTTTCCGGATGACATTTATTATCATTATTACTATAGGTACATACAGTGGGAAAATTATTATCTATTACCATAATTTGCTTGATGTAACATTTTTTATTTTAAACGCGTTTTTTTAGTATTTATGATCTAATTTGAACATAATACATGTAACTTAATTTTGAATATTTTAGAGATAATAACTAAACGATTGTTTTTTTTACATAATTTCACAACTCTCCTATAGTGCACAAAAGTCTTATAATTTCATATGTAATGATTTAATTTTTTTGGTTTAAGTAGATTTTAGCCACAACTCACAACTTATATGTTCTATTTCGTCTAGTTAATAATAACTTCTTGAGGGTGCAAATTGAAACAATTTAAAAGTTTAGGATTTTAATGATTTTTACTTAAAAAAATTAGGATTTAATTTAAAACCGCATCAAACTATAGAGGAATTATATAGTTTATTGAAGTCTTTAATAAGTGAAAGTTATTTGACGACAGGAGAAGGTAATCATTCGCCACAAAGAAAAGATATTCTAGGATCTAGAGTTTATTCTCAGCAAAAAAACGAAAAAAGAAAAAAAGAAAAAATCTAGAGTTTGTTATATAGTTAGTAGATGACAGGATGTTGTTACCTCTAACTTGTAATTCTTACTCTTGTCGCAGCTTCAAGTGCATGGGGAGCATAGAATATAGAGGATCCGATGTAAAAGGCCATAACATCCTATCATATTATATAATATGATAGGATGTTATGGGTAACAATAAATTTGTAATAATAATAAGTTCATGAGCCTTGTAGCTCATCAACTAGATGGCATATAGATTCTTAGAAAAAAAAAAAAAATAGTTGACATATTTTGATGTTTTGAAGACATTTAAGGTTCAAATAATATAATATTCTTCCATAGTAATCTTTTTGAATTATCAAAATAAGGGAAAAAAATAATGACCCAAAATTTGTCAAAATGTTTTTTTTTTTTTTTCACAATTATTGATATATGTTGTGATTTGTACACGATAATTAAAGTTGTGTTAATGATGGTTCATATGAAAGTGCTATTACTTTAATAAAAATTTGTCAACTTAGCAAAATAAAAATAAAAAAAAAAAAGAAAGAAAGAAAGAAAGAAATTTTTTTTTTTTTTTTTTTTTTTTTTTTTTTGTATCTAAGGTTACTTTATGTGTAAAAAGGCTAATGAATAATATTTCTGACCTCCAATAAGAAAGATTTTAGCTTAAAGATCAGTTTAGTTCATATGAAGACTAAGCAACAAAACTTGGTTGAGTGCAAGTAAAGCGAAGTGAGATGAATATGAGAGAGAGAGGGAGATATATTTTAGCAATTAAAGATCAGTTTGATTCATATGAAGACCAAGCAACAAAACTTGGCCGAGTGCAAAGTAAAGTGGAGCGAGAGAGAGAGAGAGGTTTTTTTTTTTTTTTTTTTTTTTTTTTTTTTTTTTTTTCACAAAGGGGTAATTTTGATAGTTCCATAGTTCCAGACTTATAAGGGCCTATGGGCTATTGTTTTTTTGTTGGAGCTAACTGGGCTTTGGGCAGCCTAAAGAAAGTTGGATTTTTAGGTGTGATTTATAATTGGCATTTTGAACTCCGAACGATCTTGGAACAATTATGATCACGATTTTGACAGCCTTGGAGGGAGGGGCTTCACCCATCACTTTTCTCATAAACAAAAATTTAAAAAGGAAATGAGGATTACAAAAGATAGACCTTATATAGACAAAGTTATGAGCTAAAAAGTTAATTCTCTATAGATAAATAGAAAATCCCAAAAAGAGGGAGTTTAAAGGAAACTTTCCATTTACTAAGGTTTGATTATATAGACTAACGGGACTCAGAAGAATTATGATTAGTTGCAACAAGAAGCTATATGCTGCATATATGAATTTTATATATGTTATAAGATATGATACGTTTATTTGCTAAGTTTTACATAATTACATAGTGAGAGACCCAATTTCATGTATTTAATATGCACAACATAATTATATTTATCCTATTCATTGTCAAGAGTCTTGTAGTTCAACTGACACTTTTTATTATTTTGAACTAACACATCATGCTATTACAAATAAAAGAAACACTATATACAATATAACAAGAGTAAATTAAATTAATTTTAAGGAGTAAAAAATAAAATAAAAATAATCAAAGGTATTATTACAACCTCATGTTAATAATAAAATATATTGTGTGAGAGATTGATTTACAAAGATTAAAACCTCAAGTTGTTAGGAAAAATTGACCCTTAATGATAGTTTGATACAATTTCAAATTATTTTTGGGAGAAAAAATTTAGGTTTTTGATTAAGTTAAATTTCTATTGGTCCAACATTTTGTGGTCTTCATAGAGATAGGAGAATCCCAAAATATTTTCCTATCTAATACTACCTCCGTTCTACTTTTTTTGTTCTGTTTGAAAAGTCAAATTTTTTAGGGGAACATCATTTATTGTCTTGTCTACATTTTAAAAATTTATAAGTTTCCAAAATTACCCTTAAAAAAATTTATCAAAAAATTGAATTAATAAATTAATAGGGGTATAATAGGAACATTAATAAATTAATGACTTTTATTTTTAGAAATAGGAGAATATTTTGGGACATCTCAAAATGGAATAGAAGACAAAAAAAGTGGAACGGAGGGAGTATATATAAAGGAGATGGGGAAAGAATGCACAACCCATTTAGTAGTTAGTATATAATTCTCTATTTTTTTTCTTCATAATTTAATAGTTTGGGAGAGAGGGAATCTAAACTATGGATGTTTCTGTTATAAATATCAGGAGATGCCAATTAGTTAAGTTATAAAGTTGATGAATTTTTTTTATTATCTCTTTTATTCATTGTCTAAAAATGTAATTTGATAATCATGATAATTATTAATTGAAATTTATTATTATTATGTTTTTATATAGAACTATTTGTTATACTATTTTTTTTAATATGATGTGACAAGATTCTAATGGAAAGTTTTTATTTTTTATTTTTATTTTTTGAAAACTATAAAAAGTTTAAATATAGAATAGAATTTAAAATTAGTTAAAATATATATCATAAAAGAATAATGTGTAAAATGCATGTGAGATCACAAAAAACTTATGTGACAAATATTATGAGATTAATAAAAAGTTAAACGTCTTTGCTTATATATATATATATATATATATATCATGTTCAATGTATGAGAAAATTTAACATAATATGATTTTTTTTCTCTTCTCTTTGGTTTAAATATGAAATCTATTCATTATGATAGTTATTAATAAATATTTATTATAATTCTATTTGTATATGGAACTATATATTTCAGCATTAGACATTTATTATGATCATGTTTGTATATGAAATTATATATTCTACTATTTAAAAATAATAATAACTCAAGACTCTAATAAAAGGTTTTATAGAATAGAATTTAAATTCAATTAAAAATATGCACATCAAAATAATGATGTGCAAAATTGTGACATAATTTTGTAAGATTAACTGAAAGTAAAATGTTTTCAATTTTGTATATGTTATAAATTATAGCTGCTAGGATTTTGTCCTGGAAACATTGTTGTTGTGTTTCTCTTATAGTCTATTCCAGTAGTTAATTGGTCTGGACTTTAAAATGCTTCTAATTTTATTTCCCTATATATTAATCTATTCTACTAGATTATCAGGGAAAAATATTCTATTCTGCAAATATATTATTATTATTATTATTATTATTATATGTACTTCTAAAATATTGAACTCCAAGTTAGAAAAACCACACCTCCAAACCTTAAAAGCTATTATGTACCTGATTATAATTAAATTTGTAGAATTACTAACATCACTCTAACTTAAATGCATTTTTTTTTTAATGTTTTCGAGTGGCTGCTTATTTCTAATTGTACGAGTTAGCCACTCATCTCTAGTTGTACCAGTTCAAGGAGAGTGCCCAAGGATTACGGCTAACAGATGTTGCGGGTATGTACCTTCCATGGAGTGAAGGTGTTTCACACTAGAGTGAGAGTTTCCATTTATGGTTATCACAAGGATATGCATGATAAAACCTCAAAGATATGATCTCCACGCTGAAAACATTAGGTAGAGCCATACACAGACATAGGCGTTATGGTCAAACCGCACATTTCTTGTTAACAAATCAGAGAAGGAATACAAAAAATGTAGTCTTGTTTTTTTTGAGGGGGGAAAAATGTAGTCTTGTTAATTACTTGAGGTTGTTTTATTTTCTCCTCACATTTTAATAAATAGTCATAGAATTGCGCTCTTGTAGAGATTCTTTCCGAAAGATCAGTTGCTCAACAGTCTCAATCTCTAACTTTATTTAAACCCAATATCTCACAACTCAGACAAAGGAAAAAAAAATCACAATATACCTTACAAGCAAATTGCATAAATATAGTCGTGGATCAAGCTATAGTCTCATATTGAAATAAGAACACAGAGACTCATTCCTTCCATGGCTTTGAAAACCATTTCATTATTCACTTCCATCCTTTTTTTCCTTCTACAGGTCTGCTTCTCAGATGTTGAGAAGAAGGTCGTTAAATCCTCGTATTGGTTTTTTGACAGTGCGTATCCACTCTCGACATAGACTCCACCTTTTACACCCACCTCTTGTGTACCCAAGCATTTGTTGATCCCAACACCTTCCAACTCAACATATCTAACTCAAAAACAGCCCAGTTCTCAGTTTTCACCCAAACCTTGCCGCAAAAAAACCCTTCACTTAAGACCCTTCTATCCATAGCTGGAGGAATCGCTGATGATTCAGCCTTTGTCTTCAATGGCAAGCAATGCCAGTTCCCGAAAAACATTTATTGATTCTTCAATAACAATAGGCAGGTCTTATAACTTCCATGGCCTTGACTTAGAATGCGAATACCCATCCACAACCATAGACATGACCAACCTTGGTTTACTCTTCAAGGAGTGGCGAGAAGCCATGGAAAAAGAGTCCAAGAACTCTAACAAGCCACAGTTGCTTCTAACTGCGGCTTTTTATTACTCGTCAGTATTTCGTTCATTGAGTTATACGGCTGAGGCTATAGAAAACTGTTAAGTTATGATTTTTCTCATAATATTAGTGTTAGTTTATTTCACGACAAAAAGTGTTATAATTGCAAAAATTTATTTCCTTATATTTTTGTGGGATTTATTTGTAATGGGTTTAGCATTAAGTGGTGGAGATTTGATCAAGATGGCTAAAAGTCACACGAGGAACACATGCCAGAAGCTGAAGAGCCAAGTGTCAGTTGTGGAAGTTGAAGAGTCATGTGTTAGTTGTGCTAGCTGGATTTCGCTACTTAGGCAACCCGCGAGTGACCCACGAATTTCATTGGTTAGAGGATTTTTGAGTGTGACTTATTTACCTATTACTCATACTCTATATACCCTCATTACTCGTAGAAATTGAAAGGAGCCTATTGAGAGGAAAACCCTAAGAGAAGTTTCCACAACACACCCACCTTGTTAGAGAGAGAACTACTCATTCTTAGAGAGAAATCTTTGTAGTCTCTTCTCCCTCCCTCTCCCATTGTTATACCCATTGAGAGGAGATTTGTATCCAAACACTACTCACACCTATTCAAAGTGTTGAGAGTGTTTTTGGAGCTCTGGGAAGCATTAAAAGATGCTAAGGACGGCGGATGTAATAAGGAGCTTATTGCGGGATCCGAAAAGTTAGAGGAGACATGGTTCGGCGTAACCTTGTTGGAGCAAGAAACTTGAAGGGTTTAAGTGCATTGGGTAGATTAGGCTTGGAGAGTTTATTGTTATTCATGTATTCCAACTGATTTTCTAGTGGATCATTTATCGCTTAGAGGGCGGCGGAGAGGTTTTTCATCGAGTTCTTTGGTTTCCTCTTCGATAACATGTGCCAGTGTTATCTTGTGTTTACATTTCTTTTCTCTTACTCTTTAACCATTAATTACTGCTGTGTTTGTGATTAATTATGTGTTAAAGTAGTTTACCAAATTGGGTATTGCTTATATTTCATATTCTGCATATCTATTGTTTGAATATAAGCTTGTCCTTGGAAAATTTGTTTTTGGGTCTAAAGATTCACAAGTGTTTTATACATTAAGTGAGCTTTCAAAAACAACTTGGATTGGATCAATGTTGACGATGCCAAAAATCGTCAGTTAGTCACACGGTGGCCACGTGCTCCGATGATCAACCTGCACAACACAAAAGTCGAAGACCTTAGGAGGAGTACCGGTGTGGTACCGGCCAAGGATCCTCCGAAGATTAAGTTAGTGGATATACATAACCCTAGAGTGCCAGAGTTGGGAAAGTAATAACCTACCTCCATCTGTGAGGACCTGGGGGTATTTATAGTAGTGTAGGATGGACGTACGTGGCGTGTCTGAGAAGGTAGTCCCCTACCGGAACCATTCTCCGTTGCGTGTTCCTTATGGGGCCTCTCCTTTGACCGGAACCACTCTTCGTTGCGTGTTCCTTACGGAGCCTTTTCCTTGACCGAAGCCACTCTTCATTGCGTGGAGTACAAGGTACCTTCTTGTGCACCAGCAAGTAGTGCAAGTCTTGTTGACCCCGTCAGCTTTGTATCTTCAACCCCTTTTTCCGTCAGCATCAACTCGTCAGCTTCCCTTCAGCTTTGGGCCATAGACCCTGACGGGTTCCTAGTGACGGCACAAAGCTGAAGGGTTGGTCCGAATTGCCCTTTTCTTTCGAGTGGATAGTCATGCCTCTATTTTATACTCGTCAAATGTAATGACTTTTGATTTCGGTGCACCAACTTGGAAACCAAATCTGACCGAAGCGCCAGCTGCATTATACAATCCATTCACTGAGGTTAGTGGTGATTCTGGGATTAATTCTTGGATTCAGGCTGGTTTTCCGGCCAGTAAAATTGTATTTGGTTTGCCATGCTATGGCTATGCACGGAAGCTTAAAGATGCTAATAACCATGGATTTTTAGCCCCAGCTAATGGTCCTGATATGACGGCAGATGGAGCATTAGGTTATACGCATATCTGGAACAGGATCATAGGTCAAGGCGGTGCCATAACAGCGTTCAACTACACGTTTGCCTCAAATTATTGCTACAATGGGACAACTTGGGTTGGTTATGACGATGTTAAAAGTATTCTGGCTAAGGTCCTGTATGCTAACAGTAGGGGTGGCAAAATTGGACACGACCCACGAACCCGACACGACACGACACGAAATTAGCAGGTTATGGGTTGAGGCTTAACGGGTTCGTGTCATATTCGGGTTGACATGACGGACCCGTTTGATAAACGGGTTGGGTTAGGGTTCAACCTATGGAACCCGCTTAACCCGTCTGACCCATTTAATTAAATAAAATTTTACCAATATACCATTCAAACCCTAGCTATATAAACTTATTAGTTGTTGTAGTTTATTTTCTTTGACATATTGTGATTGATTATTTATGATATTGAGATATTCTTTAGTTTTGAATGATTATTTGTAATGCAGTTACTCATTAATTTTGAATTTTATATTTAAAATATTTATTTGTTTGTTTTTTCATAAATGTTTTTCTTTATTTTGATAAAATTAGATAAACAGGTCGACACGACTGACCCGTTTAATAAATGGGTCGTGTTAGGGTTGAGGAATCTTGACCCGTTTAATAAACAGGTCGGGTTAGTGTTGACCCATATAATCAGATACGTATGAGTTGACACGACACGAACCCGACACGCGAACACGAATTGCCACCCCTAGCTAACAGTAAGGGATTGCTTGGTTACTTTGCATGGCGAGTTGGCCTTGATGACAATTGGTCTCTCTCCTAAACAGGTTAGTAATTATGAGTATATGTTATGCCAGTATGATCATGCATTCAGAAATTGGAAATCCTTTTTATTTAAAACATAGAGAATATTTTACTGTTAAGATTTTTATCTTCTCGATTTAACAATGCATATGGTACCACATCACATGATATACCTTTAGATTTTATTTAATCAAAAACCTGAAATGACGCAATTACAAATAGAGAGTATTAGAAAATTTTCTTTTACATGAAAAGATCCTATTCCTCCCTAGGTCTGTTAAGTACTAGCTTCTGTAAATATTACTATGTTGTAACATTTTTCGTGGAAAGTGGAAACAGAAAGTCTGCTAATAAATCTTGATCAAGTTTCGAGGAGTCTTGACCGTGTTATAAAGGAGAAATGTAATAGGGTTTCAATCAAAATCTTTTTTGCTTTGTCTTTGAATTTATTGGGCTTGTTGGACTTAATTTGATGCATCATCACCGTAATTAAATTCATAGTAAGGCTTGGTTTGAATGGGGGATGGAAAAATGGAAGATTAGAATTGATATATATATATATATATATAAATAAAATTATATAAATTTTATGCATGTTTAATTGCGGGTAGAAGAGTGTAAAAAATGGAGAATTCTTTTATTTAAAATGAAAGTAAGAAGATAGAAAATGTAGATTGTATAAATTTACTCTTATGCCCTTAGTATATAATTTTTTAAATAAATATTTTATAGTATTTTTTTAAAAAAAATTGAAAAAAAACCTAAACATTAGAAGTTTAAAAAAGGAAAAAAAGAAAAAAGAGGTAGAAGAAAAAGAAAATAAAGCAATAAAACAACGAAAACAGAGGGAGAAGACAGCTGATGGGTAATTTCCCATCAAATCCTTGAGCCCCACAAAAATCATTCCCCTCTCCCAATCAAACACACAAATCCTTCCTATTTTCTCCTCCCCACTAATCACCCAACCAATCACTATCTTTAGGTTAAAGACAATTTGCATATCTTTAATTGAACTAACTTGTAGTTTTATTTATTATTTATTATATTACCCTAATTATGGTAAATACACACACACACACACACACACACACACACACATATATATATATATATATAAAATAGGACTTCGTCCAATACTCATGTACACTGATAAAGGCCCGTGTCAGTTTTAAGGTTTCCTTTTAGTTTTTAAAAAAAGCAATATCTTTCCTTATGTCTTTGTAATGAACAATTTACATTAAAGGAAACATCTTTTTTTTTTTATTTTTTTTTCCTATCAAAATGTGTCTAAACATACATGTGAATAATCTTAACACTCTCAAATAACAAGCAACATGACATACAATTTGAAGGACCATTACTTGTGGCGTGTAATCTATTTATTATTTATTTAAATATATTAAGGCCATCACTTAACATAAAATTTGTTGGCAAAAATCCAAAATTGACCCTCTAAGTTTTAACTTTTGTCATTTCAGTCATCTAAATTTTAGTTTTGTCATTCCAGTCCTCTAGGTTTCAAATTTTGTCAATTAAGTTCTCCATTACCTTTCCGTTAGTTGTTGCTGTTTACCAATCAAAACGATGTTGTTTTGGCTCTATTTCTATTTTTTTTTAATTTCATAATTAAAATAAGGAGAACGACATCATTCCCCGCTGAAAACAAAACATAAAACCCAAGTAGTAAGTTCCTGTGCTCAAGTGTAGAAGGTGCCAGATTCATGTGATATTTCACATGCGTTATACTTCTAATTGTCAAACTCTAGATTATAACTTCAGGATATGGTAAGCAAATAATGATGAAGGCAACTACTTGTTTATGAAGTTATAGAACTCACCAAGCAATCATTGTTCAAAGAAGTCTTGCTGGATGAGAAGTCCAAGAATCATTCACCGTGAATTTAAGCTATCTTCGAAATTGAGGAGTACTCTGAGTTGTAACACCAAGCTATGGTCTTTCATTCAAGAGAATCAATTAGACCAAAGCTATGATAGCTTGCTTCGCCATCTCCCTTTCGCTTTCTACCTCTTTCTTTCTCCCTCAAGCCCTTAATTGTTTGCTCAGAAATCAGTGAGGCAGGGTATTGGTGGGGGTGGGGTTAGGTTTTGTGTTTTGTTTTTAGCAAGGAATGACGTTGTTTCCTCTTTTTTTTTTTTTTTTTTTTTTGGTAATAATAGTTTTACATTTTCTTTTAATTACGAAATAAAAAATAGTCCAAAACGATGTCGCTTTAGTTAGTAAACAGCAACAACTAACGGAAGGGTAACAGATGACTTAATTGCCAAAATTTGAAATTTAGAGGACTGAAATGACAAAACTGAAACTTAATAACTAAAATGACAAAAGTTGAAACTTAGAGGGCCAGTTTTGAATTTTTTCCAAATTTATTTGTTAGTAGAGGGCATTAAGGTTGTAGGGACTCAATTTTGAGACCAAACCTAAGCTGTATGAGATCTTGGCCCAGTAAGCCCAATACAATAAATTTGTAGAGAATGGTTCAAAGAATTAGGCCCTAATGAGCTGGACAACGGCTAGTAGGGATTTAGAAGATGATCGAACAAAGACAAGAAAAATAGAATTGAATAAATTAACTTATCTAAGGAGATCTTTTTCATATAAATCAACAATCATTGATTACAAGTACTATTTTGATTGATACATCGTTCTTTTTCTCTCTACCTTCCTTCTTTTTTCCTCCACTTTTCTTTAGGGGTTTCTTTGCAGTATATATCTCCCTCTTGGTGATCTTAACCCTCCATTTGTTGATCATCCAAGCTACCACTTGAGTGCCTGTCCAATCAGACACCCCTTTTAGCTTTTTGTGAGTTGCGGTGGTCAAGACAGCACTATTTAAGAGTTTTCTTCACATAAATGTGGCCAGAAAAGAAGCTGCAGCCCATTAATTGTGGTGGTAACACCTTTTCTTTAGGTACCTCCTAGCTACCACCTTTTGGTACGCTCGAGGTGTACTTTCCTGTCACGGGAGCTTCCTAGAAGATTGTTTTGATTAATGGGGTCCATATCTGGTCCATGTTTAGCTTGTTTGAGGAGGTATTCTTCCTCGGACTACCCTCTCAGTCATATCATTTCCATGAAGGTCTAGGCTTAAACCACTAATGACTATTTAATCGTCCTCAGATCTCCTATGTTCTCAGCAAAGGCTCAAGGCCCAATACTGGGTTTAGGCCTTCCCTACAATAGCCCTTCAAAATCCCAAAATTTCCCCTCTCATTCGAGGAGAAAATTGGGGTTTTGATTTTTAAGAGATAAGACCATTTATTTCTCTAGTTCATACATGCGAAATTACAGCTTTGCCCACCCCATTATTGCTACTGACGTTTCGTAGCCCGCGAGTCGTTATTAATTACTCCAAGTGGCGTTATGTTCCCCACATCCTACGGTGGGGTGTCAATCCAAGGGCTGACATTTTTCCTTGGGTTTTAAGCGGGATAACTCTCATTCAACCTTTCCCTCTATATAAAGCGTTAAGGGAAATCAGTTTCCCTTTGCTTTACGTTCTCAAGTACTCCAGAGATCTCAAGCACTCCAATTCGCCACGCTCCATACAGCCCTAAGTTTCCTTTACTCTTTTCCTTAACGGATTACCAAAAGGTTTTGCCAAAGGTTCAAGATTCGACACATTCACTTGTTTTTGTAAGTATCTGTTTCTCCAGGCCTTCTTTTTCTCCTCGACCAAGCCCCTCGGCCTTCTTCCTTATTAGAAAACTTCCTTCTTGCCATCCACGTTTGCCTAGATGGGTAGATTTAAGCACTTCGTGAGTTCTCCGGCCGGTATGGAGGGTTTTAGGGCTAAATACCGTATCCCACAGTGAGTGGGCTTACAATATTGTCCCCCAGAACAAATACTTACCAATAAAGAGGTGGGCGAAGTTGTCATTCCAATGATCGCTTTTATAGAGGGAGGAATGACACTTCCCATAGGTAGGATAATCAGAGATTATCTGCTCAACCACAAATTGTGCCCCTACTAGTGCGCTCCCAACATATTTAGAATCTTAGGGAGTGTAAATGCCCTAAATGACCAAATGAATCTTAGGCTTACATGGCACAACGTCACTCACATGTACGAGTGTCATTCCCTTGTTGGGGGATATTACCTCAAATCTCGATCCGCGCAAGGAGGTGAGATTGATATCCTGCCTTCCCAAGCCCAACAAAGGCTTGAAGGACGATTACTTGGTCATCTTCAGGGAGTGGCATGATGGTCTTCACTACCCAGTTAGGGAGGGAACACCAGGTGGGGTGCCCCAGAATTAAGTCCCTTGGCAGGGACCTTAGTTTTCAAGTTTTTCTTCTATTCCCTCCAAACCATTCGTCTTCTCGGATTATAGATGTCATTGGTTTGACCGTAATTTCCTTTTCGAATGTTCTTGCAGATAAAGATCACGTCTCTCCGAAGCTCAGCCTTGTCAACATTCTGGGGCTCAATTACTTCCTGAGGTCAGAAATATTTGTAAGTGAGGACGAACAGAACAGTTACGAGCTGCTCACCTAATCTTAGATTACGAGCCCTTGTCACGTGTATTTCAGGACACTGGCCTAGCAATAAGGGCAGGTAACCCTAAGCTTGCCCAAATAGACGTCTCCAAGTCTGGGTTTTTGGCTCGGAGGGGTCTTCCCCCCGTTGTGCTGCCACCTCAACTTGCTCCTCAACAAGTAGCTGCTCTGAGAGAGAAGTCACCCTCGTCCCGCCATTCCTTAGATGCCGAGATCGACTAGTTCCACTTTGAAGAAGAGGAAGAGGCAGCGGAAAAGCCTATAGAGCTCTTGGACTTTGAGACTGAGTCTGAAAGGTTTTCTGCCGTCCATCATCTGAGGTTAATAGTAGCTCGGCCGGATAATAGCTCCGAGGAAGAAGAAAGCATGGATTTGAAGTAAAGGACTGGCTTGAAAGGCCTAATGGCCAACAGGAATAAAGGGGGGTCAACTTCAAAAGAAGTTCCCAAGATCCAAGTTACTCCTAATCTTCCTCCTCCTCCCCTTCAGCTCCCTACTGACCTCGGATTGAAGGCCAATCCGAACCTAAGGAAGAAAATGTCAGTAGAGGATTTGGAGGAAGGTGAGGTGGCACCTCACAAGGGTGCCAAACAACAGAAGAAAGCTAAGGACCCCCAAGACAAAAGGGCCCATTCTGTGGAGAGCCGGGAGGAGGCCGAAGTGCGTATAGGGCAGTGTTTATGGGCCCCTCGTCTAGAGGTGGAGGGTGCTCACGTTCCCTGGAACGCCACAATCTTGGAGTCTCAAAGGGGGCTAGCCGGTATCCTCGCCAAGGCCCTAGAGCAGCCCCTTCTTCTCCCTCGAGACATGGAGGGCCTCAAGCGCACTAGGCAACTTGACCCCTTCATGTCATTGAAGAGGGATCTTGCAATTGTAAGTCAATCGGTATCCTTTTTCATTAAATACTAAGCTGCACGTTCATTTTTATATGTGTGTATTCCTCATGATCCCTTTGCTACTTTTATGCAGATTACCCAGCAAGTTTATGTAGCTAAGGAGTGGGTCAGGAACGCACACGACGAGGTTAGGGCTGAGGCCCACTCTCGGCTAGAGATTGAGAAGCAGTTGAGGGATCTAAGGCAGGAGCAGGTCGAGCTGTCCGAGAAGCTGAAAGAAGTGGACAAAGCTCATCAGAGTGCCTTGGCGGGTCTAAAGACCGCGGAGAGGCAAGCCGAGGATCATTGTCAACAGTTGCATATCACCAAAATAAACTTGGCCACAGAAAAGCAAACTGTTTTAGATCTTAAGGCCGAGCTGCAAAAAGTCAAGGATGTAGCTCGGGTGGCCCAGAAAGCTGCGGAGGCTGCAATGAAGGCATCCTACGAGCGCGGGGTGCGGGACACGGAGACTCAGCTGGCAGAGGAGGTGGCCGTGGTGTGCAAGGACTACTGCACCGAGTCTTGGGGAGTAGCAATGGACAGGGCGAGAGTTCCTGAAGACTCCAAGCTGAGGAGGGCTGAGAATATCTTCTTCCTAGAAGATATTTAAGAAATATTAGATGTATCCCCGCCCCCCCCCCCCCCCCCCACCCTCCTCTCCCCTCCCCCTGAGAAACTCCCTACCACTCAAGCTCCTCTTTTTGATGCCGAAGTTCCTGAGAGGGCTGGAGTGGATAAGGAGGCTTAGCCACCTCTGCATGCCAAGTCCACCGAGGATGCCTTTACAATCAGGGAGGTGGTCTCCTAGGCTAAGGACGTAGGGGCCAAGTCCAAAGCTGATAATGTCCCTTCCAAGGTTGTTGATCCCAAGAAGGACATTCCTCAGGCCAAGGCCTAGATGTAAGACTTTTCTTTATAGCTTTTCATGTGCATGTATTTTTGTAATGGTATTTTGTTGCCAGGTATAATGTATTCCTTCTTTTCGATCAATGAATGAACTCCTTTTTTTGCCTTTTGTGTCTTTACTCTATATGCTTTAAGTTCTTTGTTATTGCAAATAGACTTGAACTGTTGTTGCGCCATTTCCAATATATTCCAACAGTAATTCATTATCGACATTGCAATAGATCTAGCTAAGTATTAGCAGGGGAGAGTTATTATACACTTGTATTATGAACTAACCTTTATACAATGAATGTTGAATTTGAAAGAAATAAGTAACATACCTTGCAACTTAAGTTCTGTTTAACATTTATAAGGATGTCCTTGAATGTTAATTTCCCTTCAGCCTATGGTCCAAAGAGCCATGCAGGACTTAAGTTCTGTTTTATACTTGAACAGATGTCAAAGCTATTAATTTCCCCCAAGCCTGTGGTCTAAGGAGCCATGCAGGACTTAGGTTCTATTTAATACTTGGATAGACGTTAAAAGTTATTAATTTCCCCCAAGCCTATGGTTCAAGGAGTCATGCAGGACTTAGGTTCTGTTTAATACTTGGATAGATGTCAAAAGTTATTAATTTTCCCTAAGCCTGTGGTTCGAGGAGCTATGCAGGATTTAGGTTCTGTTTAATACTTGAATAGAGATAGTAATCGAGAGTATAGTATACATATTTACGCAAGAAATGAGCATACAACAAAGGGAACTTTCATTAATAATAATATATTTTCAAGTTTTTTACATTCTAGGGTTATGGTATAGTTTTTTCATCTAAATCTTCTAGATAATATACACCTATTCCTAGTACTGAAATGATGCAATACGGTCTTTCCCAATTAGGTCCCAGCTTCCCATAGGCCGAATTCTTAGCGTTACCCACAACTTTTCTTAATACCAAGTCTCCCGTTGCTAAAGGTCTTAGCTTCACGTTGGCATCATAACCTTATTTGATTTTATGTTGGTAGTATGCCAGTTAGACCATTACACTTTCCTTTCGTTCCTCAATTGGATCTAAGCTTTTTTCTAGCAATCCGTTGTTATTGCTCGGATCAAAAGAAGTTGTTCTCAGCATTGGGAAGCCAGTCTCTAAAAGGATAACTGCTTCGGCTTCGTAAGTCATTGAGAAGGGAGTCTCCCTTGTTGATCTACATAGTGTGGTTCGATACGTCTAGAGGACATGTAACAGTTCTTCCACTTATTTTCCTTTTGCATCATCTAGTCTCTTCTTGAGTCCGTTTACTATGACTTTATTACAGTTTCGGCCTGTCCATTCCATTGGGGATAAGTGGGGGTGGAGTATCGATTTGTGATCCTAAGACCACAGCAGTATCGTCTGAAGGCTTTGCTATCGAACTGAAGGCCATTATCCGAGATAAGGGTATGAGGGACTCCAAACTGGGTGACGATATTCCTTCAAACAAATTTCTTGACATCTACATCTCTGATATTCGCCAAGGGCTCAACTTCAACCCACTTAGTGAAGGAATTCGTGCCGATAAGCAGATATCTCTTATTTCCTACTATCTTGGGGAAAGGGCCAACGATGTCCAAGCCCCACTGAGCTAATGGCCAAGTGCTGGATAGAGGGTTGAGGACTCCTCCTAGTTGGTGTATGTTTGGTGCAAACCTTTGGCATTGGTCGCATTTCCTTACATACTTCTGTGCTTCCTTTTGCATATTGGATCACCAATTGTCTTAAGTAATGGCTCTGTGCTTTGTGCGACAAGGACCTTCCTCCAGTGTGACAAGGATCTTCCTCCAGTGTGACTTTCATAAATCCTCTCATGTAATTCTTCCAGGAGTAATTTTGTTGCTTTGGGTGTATGCATAGCAGATATGGCCCAGAAAAGGAGCGTTTATATAATTTTTTGTCCTCGGATAGCCAGAACCAAGGAGCCTTTCTCCATATCTTGTTGGCTTCTGATTTCTCTTTGGGTAGGATATCATCCTTTAAGAATAGTACTACGGGGTCCATCCAGCTAGGTCCTACCTTGACTTGGTGGACACGGACCATCTTTTTCTTCATCTTCGTGGGTTTGTACAAATCCTCTACAAGGATGATCCGAGGTAAGCTCTATGCCGAAGAGATGGCAAGTGTGGCCAAAGAGTCAGCATACGTGTTCCCACTTCTAGGGATATGCAGTTGACTAAAAGAATCGAAATGTGACTGTAGGTGTTTAACTTGGCTTAGATATTCTTGCATTCTTTCGTCTCTTGCTTCTAATTCCCCATTCACTTGGCCAACAACCAGTCTTGAGTCCAAGAACATGTTTACTATCTTTCCACCAGGTTTTTGAACCATGGACATTCCTTCCAGTAGGGTCTCGTATTCGGCTTCATTATTCGTGTCCAAAAAGGCCAGTCTCAGTGCCTTTTTGATGGTAATCCTTTTAGGAGAAATCAGAACAAGCCCCACTTCGGAGCCCCTTTAGTTCGCTGCCCCATCAACATATACTTTCTAACACGCAGGTCCTTGCAGAGAGATCGCACTAACTGATTTTTCATCCATGTCTGATGTCTCGGCTACTTCTTCTAACGAGGGTTTAGCGAATTCAGCCACCAAATCTACGAGGGCTTGGCCCTTGACGGAAGTACGAGGCATGTACTTGAAGCTGGGTTAGAACGATAACTGTGTGCGCCTGGAAGTAATGGGGAAGCTTTCGTGTAGCATGGACCACAACTAAGATGGCCTTCTCTAGTGGTAAATAACGGACCTCGGCTTCATGCAATGATTTGCTTACTTAATAAATTGGTCGTTGTATGCCACCGTCTACTCGTATTAGCACTAGGCTTACTGCATGTGGAGCCATAGCGATATAAGCAAATAAGATTTCATCGACCTTAGGACTTGACATGATTGGTGGACTAGATGTATATTCTTTAAGCCGTTGGAAGGCCAAAGCACATTCCTCGGTCCACTCAAATCCCTTCCACTTATTCATTAAGAGGAAGAAGGGTTTGCACCTTTTCGCTGATCGAGAAATAAAACAGTTCAAAGTAGCAATCATTCTGGTAATCTTTTGGACCTCTTTGGGATTTCGAGGCGGTTGTAGACTGTTGACAGCTCTGATCTGATTGGGACTAACCTCAATTCCCCTGTGAGTTACCATATAGCCCAAGAATTTGCCTGATCCTACCCTAAATGAACACTTGGAAGCGTTGAGGCGTAACTTATGTTTCCTCAGAATTTCAAAGATATCTTCGAGGTTTTCCACGTGTTTGGACACTACCTTACTCTTCACCATCATATCATCTATATAGGCTTCAATGTTCTTACCCAACCGCGGCTTGAACATTCTGGTCATCATCCTCTGATAGGTAGACTCTGCTTTCTTTAAACCAAAAGGCATCAGCTTGTAGTGGTAGTTTCCAATGGGAGTGACAAAAGCTGTCTTTTCCTGATCTTCAAGGGCTAGTGATCTTTGATGGTATCCTTGAAAGACGTTTAAGAAGCTCATCCTAAGATGGGCCGCGGTTGCATCTACTAACTGATCTATCCGATGCATAGGGAAAGGAACTTTTGGGCAGGCTTTATTCAGATCCGTGAAGTCTACACAGACTCGCCACTTTCCGCTCTTCTTCTTTACCTCGACAGTATTGGCCAACCACTCAGGGTAAAAAACCTCCTTGATAGCTCCTGCTCTCTTAAGCTTCATCACCTCGTCCCTAACAGCATTAACATGCTCTTTAGATAGGAGCCGAGGTGGTTGCTTTTTGGGAGTAATGGATGGGTTAAAATTTAGATGGTGATAGATGAAGTTCGGATCAACCCCAAAGGCCTCGTAAGCGTCCCATGCAAATACATCCAGATTTTTTCTAAGAAACCCGATCAACTCGTTCTTCTCCTGAAAAGGCTGCTGAGAACCTATTTGAAAGAACCTTTTTGGATCATCACCAATAACCACCTTCTCTAAATCTTCACATTTTGCCTCCTCGACAAGCGTATTAACAGGTGATATTGGGTTTTTTGATTGCTATAAGCTTTTTTTGGCGGAGGTTGAGGATTTCGCTTCAGGTCAATGCGAGATGGCTGCCACCAAACACTGTCTCACCGTGGATTGACATCCAAGGATTTCCATAACCTGTCCCCCGGACGGAAATTTCACCTTCTGGTGCAGAGTGGAGGCGACAACCCCTAATGTATGAAGCCAGGGTCTGGCGACGATGGTAGTGTAGGGGGAGTAAGTGTCCATTACGATGAAATCTACCTCCATCACCTCTGGGCCAGTCTGCACAGGTAGTCTAATCTGGTCCTTTGGAATGACAATCTTCCCATCAAAGCTCACCAAGAGAGAGTTGTAGGGTGTTAAATCCTCGGGCCTCAGATCCAGCTCCTTATAAAGGTCGGGATAAATAATCTTAGCACCACTACCATTATCCACCATTACCTTTTTCACGTCATAACCTTCGATTCTAAGTGTCACTACTAAGGCGTTGTCATGAGACTGTATGGTTTCGATCTTATCCTCCTCCGAAAAGCTCAACACCGGTTGAACATCCACCTTAGCCCTCTTTAGCTTTGAATTATTGTCCTCGGCTGACAGCTGAGCCACAGACATCACCCTGGAGGGATAGGAACCGGTCCTTCCCGGAGCAGCAAAAATGACATTTATCGTGCCTATAAGAGGTCTTAAGGGTGCATCTCTCTGAGGCTCCGGATTCGTCTGGCCTTGTGGACCACTAGAATGATGCAATAGGTGCTTTAATTTTCCTTCTCGGACCAGCTGGTCCAGGTGATTCCACAAGTTCCTACAGTCCTTTATGGTGTGCCCGGTTCCTGGTGGTATTGGCAATATTGGTTCTGATTGCGCCTCATGGGGTCTCTTGCCATCTTATTTGGCCATTTGAAGAATGAATCATTCTTGATTTTCTCTAGAACCTGGGCATTGGTTCTCGGAACACGGGATTAACTGCCTGCGCATTGGCAGATTTAGACTGCCTTGCAAAGTCTCCCCACGGTTGATTATTATTGTACCGGTCCTACCTGAAATCCCTCCGCTCTTGGGGGATAACCTTAGCCTTTCCCTTTCCCTGTAGCTGGTCCTCCTCAACCCTTTTGTACTTATCAATCCGGTCCATGAGTTGGCGTACACTAGTAACCGACTTACCAGTGAGGGACTTCCTTAAACCGTGCTCGGCTGGGAGGCTGACCTTAAAAGTGCCGATAGTTACATCGTTGAAGTCCCCGTCTATCTCATTGAACATCTCCCAGCATCTGTCTGAGTATGCTTTAAGGTTTCCCCCTCTCATATGGATAGGGACAGTAAGGAACCCAAAGTCAGTGGAACTCTACTATTCGTGATAAAATGAGAGCCAAATGCCCGGGTTAGTTCATTGAAGGAATCTATGAAATCGACCCTCAGACCATCGAACCACCTCATCGCTACGGGTCCCAAACTAGATGGAAAAACCTTGCACATCAAAGCCTCGTTCTTGGAATGGACAGCCATCCTCTGGTTGAAGTTGCTAACGTGTTCCACAAGGTCCGTTCGACCATTATAAATGGTGAATGTGGGTTGGTGGAAACGTCGTGGAAGTTTTGCCGCCTCAATCTTGCGCGTGAAAGGTGATTTGGAGATCTGGCACAATGCCTTGCTCATGGCATCATTTCCCAGGCCTTTATGAGACGGGCTTTTATGTCTACGCTTATGATGGTACTCCTCCTCGTGGGAGAAAGATTCGCTTGGAGGAGTTCTTGACCTTCATCTATAATCGTCGTCCTTCTCATCCTCAGAGGAGCTGTCAGAGCTGGAAGGGGCTCGCTTCCGCTGTGCATGGCACAACTTCCTTTTAAAATTGTCGATCTCCAACTGTATGGCTTTATTATCGTTTGGCCTTCGAGAGGCATGGCTTCCCACTTGAGAATGGCTTCTGCTTGTGTGCATGGTATGAACGCTACCCTCTCGATCTCTCTCATGCTTAAGATTAAGAAAATCATCTTGTTGTTGAGAACCTACAGACTCTGCTTGGTGTGGACTTGATCCCACCATTGTTGACCGTTGCACCCACTATCACCCAAGCTCTTCCCACAGATGGCACCAATTGTAGGAACTTGATTTTGAGACCAAACCCAGGCTGTATGGGATTTTGGCCCGATAAGTCCAATACAATAAATTTGTAGAGAATGTGTCAAAGAACTAGGCCCTAATGAGCTGGACAACGGCTAGTAGGGATTTAGAGGATGATCGAACAAAGACAAGGAGAATAGAATGGAATAAATTCACTTATCAGAGGAGATCTTTTTCATATAAATCAACAACCATTGATTACAAGTACTATTTTGATTGATACAACGTTCCTTTTCTCTCTATCTTCCTTCTTTTTTCTCCACTTTTCTTCAGGGGTTTCTTTGCATTATTTATCTCCCTCCTGGTGATCTTGACCCTCCATTTGTTGATCATCCAAGCCACCACTTGAGTATCCGTCCCATTAGACACCCTTTTTGGCTTTCTGTGAGTTGTGGTGGTCAAGACAGTATTGTTCAGGGGTCTTCTCCACATAAATGTGGTTAGAAAAGTAGTTGCAGCCCATTAAATGCGGTGGTAACATTTTTTCTTTAGGTACCTCCTAGTGATCACCTTTTGGTACATTCGAGGTGTACTTTCCTGTCACGGGAACTTCCCAGAAGATCGTTTTGATTAATGGGGCCCATATCTGGTTCGTGTTTAGCTTGTTCGAAGAAGGATTCTTCCTCGAACCACCCTTCCAGCCATATCATGTCCATGAAGGTCTCGGCTTAAACCACTAATGACTATTTAATCGTCCTCGAATCTCCTATCTTCTCGGCCAAGACCTAAGGCCCAATACCGGGTTTGGGCCTCCCCTACAAAGGTCATTCACATGAGTGTTTAGACACATTTTTCAAAAATTCGTTTATTTATGTTAATTTAACAAAAATAATAACTACAAGGATAAAGTGCTTATTACAAAAAGATATTTGAGGAATTAGTAAATTTTAAATTAAATGGAGACATTAAATTTTCCATGTACTTATAATTTAGTAGGAACATTACAATTTATATGTATATTAATAACTTTTTAATTAAGAAATAAAAACTTAGCAGAATGTTCCATTGTTGACCATGACATTTTTACACATGTAATTCTTTTCAAAACCGGTAATATTAAGAAATAAATAAAATAAAAATTAAGGAATCATTATTATTATTATTTTTTGTTTTGAAAAATGAGTCATTATTTGGAATTATTAGTAATATTTATAAACCTTAATAACCTTATAACCCTTATCACCATATAATTTCTACATGAAAAGCATACTTATGATAGAATCATTGGTGAACAAAGTTTCGCTCTAAACTAGTTTGGAGAGAAACTCTACAAACTCCTTGTATATTTCTATATTGAGTGTGAATTTTGAAAATCTAATCGTTGAATTTCATGTTCTTTATGTTTTTAACATGCATATCAAATTTTGTTCAAATTGGGCATTATTTACTATTCGATCAATAAACTTATTTTTTATATACAATTTTATATCATCAAAATTTGAAATTTTAACATTTGTTTGATGAGATATTAATTGATTTTGATTTTCTGGAAATTTTACGTGCATGAAGAATATAAAAAGAACATGCAATCTAATGATTAGATTTTTAAAATTCACGCTCAATATAAAGATATACAAAAAGTTTATAGAGTTTTTTTTTTTTAAATTAATTTGGAGAGAAACTCTATTCATAATTGGTGCCGTACAATTTTAGCTATTTGGAGAGAGCACCCATTGATTTTGGCTGACTACTTTTTAATAGACTCAGAAAGTACATTTGACTTACAAAGCATTATTACTAGTATTTAGTATTTTTGTTTTTTTAAGTAAAGGGTTAAGGGTCTATCGACTTGTTATGGGCATGAGATGTGTATTATCAAACCAAAAGGTATTACACTGTTTTACTTCCATATAGAGAGCAGAGAAAGAAAGATAGAGAGAGAGTTTACCCAAAAAGAAACGCTGAAAAAGGGTTTAAGAGAGAGAGAGAGAGAGAGAGAGGTGTATTATAATCTAATATAATACCCATACATCAATCAAAGTAATTTAAAAAAGAAAAGGCTTTCCTGTTCTGTTGGGAAGAAAAAAGCTAAAGACAAAATACACAGTAGAGAGAGAACAATTCAACAGAGAAGAGAGAGAGCGAGAGAGAGAGAGAGAGAAAGAGAGAAAGTCTTTCACTAAAATACTAAAAAGATTTCTGTTTTGTTGGGTTGAATCCCTTCGCTCTGTTCTGGCCATCACCATCATTGTCCATTTTGTACCACCTTTAGTTACTCCTCTACGCTATATAAGCAATGCTTGGAATATAAATTTTATTACAACTTTTATTATAATTTGTTATATATCAAGTTATGAGTGGTGAAAGTTTGGACTCATTATTTGACTTTCACCATTCATAACTTGTCATACGACAAATTGTGATAATAATTGTGAAATTTTTTATATCCCAAATATTTTACAATCTCTTTTACACGTAATTATTATTTTAAATAAAAATAATTTCTTATATAATTTTTTTTAGAAATATAAATCATATAAATTCCTTTAATATAAATATTAATGTATAACTATATATAATTAACATATTTAATCAATTAGCTAATTCAATGAATTAATATTTTACTTTGATATAAATGCAAATTTTGTTGGAATATAAGCCTAAATAAAAAAAAAGCAAGACTTAGGTATAATACTTAAGTGTTATTCCTTAAGTTCTCCTTTTAAGATTTTATCATGTGGGATTTTGCTCATAAGATGAAAGTGTATTTTTTTAGTTAAATAGCCATATGACTGAATCCTAAGAGAAGAATTTAAAAAATAACACCTAAGGTACTATATCTAAGTTTTTTCAAATATAAAAAAATCCTTAAGGAATGAAAGTATCTACTTTAATATACAAATAAATGATTTATGAGTTTGAATTTGGTAAAAATAGAATGTAAAACCCATGTTTTATACCATTCAATAAGAGATTGTCACATTATCATTTTATTTAAAATTTAATACATCTTACTATACCTAATAACATCTAAATAAACTTCTAATTTGGTTGAATTTATATATAGGTGTTAGAATTAATTGGGTGTGATTGTACTTATTATTAAATATGTAATAAGATGATTTGAAATGTTGGGATTAATGGGATAAAACATGAGTTTTATACCACATCGTTAAAAAATTTAATCTCATAGTATATATGTCGAATATTGATTTCTGCTTGCACTTGTCTCTCGACTCCCTTGCATTTGTCTCTCAATATTACCATATCCCTTCATTTAGAGCAATTACATCAGTTCGTATAAAATTTTTTGCATTTTACACATCTAAAACCTACTTTTTCTATTTTACACACTCATTTTTACAAAACACTCACATCAGTTTATCTATTCTACACATTTATTCAATAAAATATTAATTCTACCCAATTTTTTTTATTATTTTCTCAACAACCCGCGCGCATCCCTATTTCTCTCTACCTCCATCTGTTCTGATTTATATATCGCCTCTCTCTCTCTGTTCTTCTTCTCTCATTTTTTCTCAGAAACTCCAAAACCCATCTCCCTACCCAGACCGGCCACGATCAGACCTCTTCACTGGCCGACCCTTCTTCACCGGCCACGATCTAGACCCTTCACCGGCCGATCGTTCTTCACCGGCCACGATCCTTCTTCACCGGCCGATACTTCTGGACCCAGACCTCTTCACCGGCCATGATCGTTCTTCACCGGCCGATCCACGATCCAGATCTTCTTCACCGGCCACGATCGTTCTTTACCGGCCGATCCATGATCCAGATCTTCTTCATCGCCCGATCCTTCTTGACCCAGATCCTTCACCGGCCGATGCTTCTGGACCCAGACCTCTTCACCGGCCATGATCGTTCTTCACCGGCCGATCCACGATCCAGATCTTCTTCACCGGCCACGATCGTTCTTCACCGGCCGATCCATGATCCAGATCTTCTTCATTGGCCGATCCTTCTTGACCCAGATCCTTCACCGGCCAATCCAACCTCCCGAGTCTTTGTCTGTGTTGGTTTGTGTGTGGGTTTGTTTCTGTGATGATTTGTTTGGATGAGTCTATGTGTGGGTTTGTCTGTGTGAATCTGAGGTGAAAGAAGAGGAATATACTGAGGTCGTTGTGAACGGAAAAGAGAGAGAAAAAATGGTGGGAATGAAAAACTATTAAAAAAATAAATAAGGGCGCTACAGTAACCATGCATATATGCACGGTTATTGTAGCAAATGTACATTTTTGCACAACTTTACACCCACTGATGTGGGAAGTTTTTGGGCCAAAATGTGTAAAAGTACTCCCTTTTTCTATTTTGCAAGTTTTTACAAGAATTGATGTAATTGCTATTAGACGCGTTTTGTATTTATCAATTTTCCTAGACTAGAATGACATGTGAGCTGAGACCCACCCTTGTGCATCGGTTATATTAGGCCTCCACTCTACTACATGTGATGGATGACTCATGTGCTACATGCAAGATGCATTTCTCACCAGACTTGGATATTCAGTTATTCACAGCAAAGCAGCCTAAGCTAGACAGCTAGTCTTTCTTGTTATGCGCTGAGTATCTCTCTCTCTCTCTCTTAATCACTATGGTGTTTATAACTTGGGATAGCCAAAATTCTTATTTTCATGCTAATTTTCCTCTATGGTTTTAGGCACATTTTGGTTTTTGAAATGAGAGAAAATGGATTTTTGAATGAATGAAATTTAACTAGTTCACTTCTTGCTTAGCTGAAGGTCTCAATATGTTTTGATGTGGTTTTTGCTCTATCTGGTTCCTTGAAATCACTCTCATATTGTTAAGCATTACTGACTTGGTTTTTTGTGTGTGTGTGTGTGTGTGTGTGTGTGTGGAAAAAGTATTTCTAGCGTAGTAGTCTGGTTATTTTAATGTGTAAATGACTAAATGGTGTCTTAGAAATAGTCAGGCAAATCTTAAAGTCTCTGTTTTGTTTCCCCATTTGAATATCTCCTCCAGTTCATGATGCAAGCATTATTTTTATGAGTATCTAAAAATTAATGAGCAATCTCAGTCTGGAAAATAAGACCCAGAAAGTGGACTCAGTTTTGGCTTCAATGGAAACTTTGCTTTCTGAATATTATTATTGAATCTTTAAGGAGTTTTTTCATATATGTGAAATGGATATGCTACTGAACCTGATGTATTGATATTTTTACTTCTTGTTTTCTCTTGTTGAGAGAAACAAATGCATTGTGGTTTCTATTCCAGACCCTTCATTTATGTCTAGTTTTGATTTTATGCCTATAGAACTTGTAAGCTTAGTTGGGTCTGCTTTACCAGCCCTCTTTCTGGAGCTGGAATTGCACCCATATCTGCATACTTATATGCATGTCATTTATACTTTCATTAGCTTTGTAAAATTTTATTAAGATTTTAAGAGTTATCCTTTGTCCTTATTTTACTTTCCTTATTGCCTGATTTGTTAATGTCCTTGCAGGTTACCAAATTGAGTTGCAAAAATGGCAGATGGGCCACAACTTCCATCTGTAATCCAGAAGATAAGAGTCCAACCTTACCTCTCCATCACGCACTTTCCTAACCATCAAGCCTGGACTTCAAGCTTGCAAAACATTCCCAGTGCTGGTGGATATGCGATCGACAGATTGCACAAAACATTTCTCCCAGAAAATGCTGGCTTTGCCTCCTATCTTGCTTCACCTCTGCTTCCAGTATTTGTAAGAGCTCCACTGGAAAAGCCTAAGTCTCTCTCTCGAACTAGGTTAATTTATGGATCATTCCGTTTTCTTTTTGGGGTGATAACTGCTCCAATTGGGAGAGTGAAACTCCTGATCCAGTGCCAAGATGAGATGATCAAGTCAGGTAGACTACCTAAGCCTTATAAAGGAATCGTGAACTGCTTTGCCAGAACAATCAGTAATGAAGGCTTCATATCCCTTTGGAGAGGCTACATCCCTAGTGTCATCAGCGACGTTTCCCGTAGAGTAAATTTTCAGCAATTTTTTCTTTTATAACTTATTGTCCATTAACTGGGCTTCTTAAACTTGATTTTGACCATTAGAAATTTGTAGATGTTTTTGTTGTTTATTTCTTGTTTGTCTCATCTTAATCATGTTTATTAAATCCACAGTATTTATATGTACAACAGGTAACAAGCATTGGCCTTAACAACTGTTTTCTGACTTTAAGTAATTTCAAGAAAGACAAAGATGGCTACTGGAAATGGTTACTCGGAAGCTTGGGAAGAGTAATTTTTGCTGATTTAGCATCTCATTTTGTTGTTTATCCCCTGGATTATGCCCAGACTCGCCTAGCCAATGATATCAAGACAAGCAATAAGATTGAAGAAAGGCAATTCAAAGGTTTGATTGATGTCTACAAAAAAACTATAAGAGCAGATGGCATTGCTGGACTGTACCGTGGATTTGCTATCTCATGTTGTAAAAGCTTATTAAGTGATGGGGTCTACTGTGGCATACATGTTATCTTCAGGCCGTTTATGTTACTCAGGTTCCGGTCACAGGTCAGTGCAAACATGAGAATTTAGTGTCATTGGGGCTATTTCCTTGATGACATTCATAGCCCCTATACCCAGCATGCATTGCTGTTTTACAAACAAGGTCACCCTTGATTTATTTTTTTTCAAGTGTTTCTTGACAAATCCCTTTCGCTCTCTCTTTTGTTTTTGGTTACATTTGGCTTTCCCAATATTTTTAATTTTAATTGTCTAAGTGGCATCATCATTTCATGTAATTCAGAGATTTTTTTTTAAAGGTTTTGCTATTGCTGATAAGTGTGAAATAGCAATCCATTCATGATACAGAATTATGTTGAATTACACTAGCTGTTTTTGCAGGATGACTTCTTGGCTGCATCAGTAAGGGCAGTGGGAGTTGCAGTTTGTCAAAAGATGGCAACTTACCCATTGGACACTGTAAATAGGAGGATGATGATGACCTCTGGAGAAGCTGTAAAGTATCAGAGTTCAATGCATGCATTTGCAGAGATTATCAGGAATGAGGGTGTTAAGTCCCTTTATAAGGGTGGAGGTGCATGCATCCTCGAAAAATTAACTTTATCCGTCATTTTGACTGTTTTTGTCACAAGAATGCAGAATTATTTGTCCACAAAGAAGTCTAATTCTGCTGCTGATGGTGTGTCTGCAAAGAGGAATGGATCGGCTGGCGGTGGTCAATCTGCATCAACTCTCGCCATTAAATGGACATATGGTAAGAAGGACTAGGGGCAACGGTGGTGGAGGCCAACGCAGGGGAACAATGATTTAAATTTTCTTTACAATTAGAGTTCAGTTGACAGTCTGAGAAAGGTCTCCTGTAATTTAATATTATAGGGAGTAAAACAATTTACTTAGGTTTATGAGTCTGGGCTTAACCTGTTCTTCGTAGTAAACAAATGAGTTTGTATTGTGCTGACTTCTAAAAATTGGATACTCAAATTATCACCACTTTAAATCAATACATCTACTAGAAGCTTAATAGCATTAGATCGTCTAATACATTGTCTTTCATATCGAAATATTTTTCTTAGTCAATGATCTGTTACATTTTTTGAGTACTTGCATCTGAGTGTGTGAATGAGAATTGATGCTCACATGAGAAACTTTTAGCATGTGCATTCTCTCCATCGCAATATTATTTGTTATTAATTACAACTAGTTGCAGATCCACGCGATGCACGGAAAAATATGAAACACAATGCAATAAAAAAAGTTATCTCTTATTTTATAGTGTGAGAACTATTAGATTAAGTTGTAATCATATACACTTTATTAATTACTATACAAATACATGCGAATCAACTCCTATAGGTATATTTTTCTCCTAAACATAAATCAACATTTCGTTCTTTCTCATAATCAATAAATCATATATCATAAAGTGAAAATATAAAATAAAATAAAAAATTTAAAAGACAATTTTTTTTCATCATATGAACATTTGAATAAATCCTGCAATAGATAACTCTTCAAATTCATAAACCATATGATTACTTAGATTATATAGTAAATTAAGACCAACCTATCTATCATAACATTGCAGTATTGTCTAGATATAATTATATAAAAGTCATGTTTTGTTGATCTTGTCCCATTAATCCAAAAGTAAGATCTATATAGCTAATAAGATCTTTAGAGAGTAATATATGATGGGAAATTCATAGTTTGAATAACCAATTATAGATATATAAATCATCCAACACAAACATCTATTAGAAGATAGAATTTATAACTTTAATACAAAAATTTGGCAAAATGATTAAATAGTATACTACCTTTAGCTTAGTAATATTAAGATATTTTTTTTTTTTATAATTAAGGAGTGTACACGTTCAACCAAGAGGAATTAATGAAAGAATTTTTTATCACTATTAACTATGTTAGTTTGCTCTTTGTTTTTCATGGTTTCTCTTCCAAATGAAGGTGACATTGACAAATTTAAACTACAACAATTATAGAGTAGATATACAAAACTATTCAAAAAATATTATTCAAAACTTTGTACAAATAAATTCATTTTCATATTCCATATGTTGTACATACTTATGGAATTTAAAAGTTGACTCTCCATTAAGGGTTGCATTACAAATACCAATGACTTCATCATAGAAATCAACCCTATTGAGAAGTTTATGTGGTATAATGCTTAATTTGTCAAAAGTGGGGCCACCTTAGGCATTGTTTTCGTTGTTACCACAACATAAGCTTTATCTAGTTCTATGTAACAGAATTTGTACAATTTCAAAATCACAAAGAGACTAAAAGAGGAGGGGGGGGGGGGGGGAGATTAATTCAAAAATGTTATATAAATTAAGCATTGCATATATGAAAGATTTAATCAAATAATGGGACATAAAATGTTATTCAAACTAATACAAACACTAACATTCTTTTCTTTTTTTTCATAGATAGATAGTAGTGGAGGGGGGATGGTGGGGTTTGAACCACAAATATGAGACACCACAAAGAATGTATTTATCTCTAGGCTATCATTTGCACCCTTACAAATTAATCTAGAAGCCTAGAAAAAAGAATAATTGGAATTACAAAAAAGAATTAATCACAAGTTCTTCAAGTATCTATACAAAAAAACATTAATAGCATAATGATGCTCTAGAGTAAATTATATTTTGTCTTATGCTTTTTTTGATATTTTCCTTAAAGATGATCAACTACACAAAATAAAAACTTACAAAAAAAAAAAAAACTCAGATTAACTAAAATTGTGTTGTCAATTCTAAGTCAATTAAGAGTAACAAAAGTCAATATCATTAAAAATTTGGGAAGGAAAACAGCAAAATCACTTCACATAGACTAAATGTAAGAACACCAAAAAGAAAGGAAAAAAAAAAGTTCATTTCTATTTGTGTGTTTTGTTCACCTCAATGGTCATCCTATTGCCGACTTAACTTTGAAAATCTTTGACAAAAACAATCGATGTCTTCTCAAAATAGTGAAAACTAAAGCTTGATTGAAAAATGTGGAGAACAAATAGTTTTGAACTAATTTTGTTGTTGTAAATGATGAGGTGATTGTATCTAGAATGTACATTGGTAAATATATTGTAAAGCTTAAATAAAAAATGATTGATGTGTGAGTGAGAGAGAAATACGGTTGTGAAAAACTAGAAATTTGGAAGAGGACACATTGTAACTGTAGATAAATGAAGAGACACAAAACTCATCTTTGGGCTGTAGATTATGCTTGAAATTTTAATTGTATCCACTAAAAAGATAATGAATTATTCAATTTTAATAATTACTTGAAATTAGAAAGAAGAAAATGAAAAGTTGAAATCAATTTGGCTGACTGAATAGTCACACATTTGTATCTAATATATAGTAACGTTTGTAATTTGAATATTTATTATTAGATATTTAGTTTAATATGCCCACCTTCTATCCAAATCTTTTCAAAGAACACAATCCTTAAACATTCAATCTAAAATTAAGAAATGCAAATCTTGAAACTTAAATATATTTTAATCCTTCATTAGTTAAAGATTTTACCTCGGTGAATTTTTGCATTGTCAAATGCAATTTCTGGAAATTTAAGATTCTTTTAACAAATTTCAAATAATTAGGTGAAAATGTTAAGTATATTTTTGAAAAGATATTATCATAAGCAGTTTTCAAAAATAATCATTTGGTTCTTATTTACTTACAATTATTCTGAATTGTAAAGAAAATTTTTAAATTTCAACAATTATTGAAAAATCAATTGTTGAAATTTGCCATATGTCAATCCAAAAATGACACATAGCACCTTATCATCCAAAAGTAGCTCACTTACAAAGGATAATGACTAACACAGGACAATGTTAAAGTGAAAATTCAATTAATAAGACTATATATTGCATAGAAATTATTACCAACCATAATCACACAAATGAATGTAACCAAAAAAAAAAAAAAAACGTAGAGGTGAAAAATATATATTATCAAAATTATAAAAATTTGTATAAATCAAAGAAATGATTATTACACATTTATAGAGTTGGAATATGTCCCAACTCCACCACATTCTAAGTCCTCAAACAACAAACAAAGTCTATGAAACACGTTTACTTCAGTTTCACTACTTAAAGAAAAAATATTTAAATCCAAATATCATTTTCTATACAATGAGTTACGTATAAAATGTTTCTCAAAAAAAAAAAAAAAAAGTTATGTATACAAATTTTGAGTTCTAAAAAAATCTAACAATTTATAGTTTGATTATCACTCAATGAATGTTAAAAGAATCAAGTCAATTTAATGTTACAAAAATATCTCCCACAAAATATATTGATATTTTTTCATTCTAAACAACTATAAAAACATTTTAATCTTTATTGGACATGAGAACTGTGTATCAAGTTGCTCGGAGACACATTGCAAGAAAAAATTCCAAAATGAATTATTTTAATCCAAGTAACCCATAATTACAATCCCATTACATAAAATAATTCCAAACCCTAATTGATTATCTCATGAATAAAATATGTTTAAAATTATGAGAATCCATTAACACAAAGAGACCAAACAATCAAAATAACAATCTAGATATTTTTTATTTGGTGATTGTAATAAAATATTGAATTGTGAGAATAGAGTAAGAAAGAGAGAGAATAGAAGCTTATTAAGTAGAGCTGTCAAATTCATTAAGATATGAGTCTTTAGAGGGAGACAATTCCGCCATTGAAGAAATGCCAAGTAATTCTATTTGACTTTCATAGACAAAATATGCCACGCGTATAAGTTTTATGTTGAGAAAAAATTAACATATATACACAATAATTTTTGTATAAAATAGTTCAAACTTTTAAGTCTGCTTAGAAAGATCGGAACTCCAAACTACTCTAAAAGTCACTTTTATTCTCCTTCAATATCCCTTAAATATTAAAAAAAAAAAAACAAACAAAAATGATGACAACATAATTGAGTTTTTGTTTAGTATGAACTCTATTCGTTGTAAGGGCCAACCTTAAGGGCAGAAAAAAAAAAAAGGCGTCAAAAGTTAGGTAAATAAATACAAACATGATACACATAAGAAAAATGTAATGAGAGAGAGAGAGAGAGAGAGAGAGAGAGAGAGAGAGAGAGGCCTTGAAAATAATAAAGGCGCGCATTTTTTACAGACCAAAATTTGTATATGTAAAGAAAATAAGTCAAAATACATAGTCAAGAGAAGAGTTTATGAATGTTGTTAAACACATAGATAGGGGTGCCAGTGCCAATGGTTGGTAAAAAAAAAATTTGTATTGTAACTAAATGAAAAAACACAAAATAATTATTTTTT
The DNA here is from genome assembly GCA_033629205.1 of Lithocarpus polystachyus. Lineage (NCBI taxonomy): Eukaryota > Viridiplantae > Streptophyta > Magnoliopsida > Fagales > Fagaceae > Lithocarpus > Lithocarpus polystachyus. Next base: position 96,517,361 of record CM066163.1, on the reverse strand, counting down.
GTTTTAAAAAAATATGAGTTACGTTGTAGAAATATAACATCATGCACATTGTGAGCAAATTAGCATTTTGTCTTAACGTTAAACAAAAAATACTAATCATTGAAAAAGTTATCAAAAGTTGTGATACAAATATAATGATAATTCAACATTGTGAAACACACCTAAACAAAAATCAAGAGTGATATGTAAAAGAAATTGATTACCCAAAATTTCAATAAAGAATCGATAAATTCCTCTGGAATTGTAAGCAATAATCAATAGTGGAATTGAATTCTTGATAGTTTGCACACCTTTGTCTTGCATATTTACTGGGCATTAGCTAAATATAGAAATTTATGGGAAAAATACACTAAAGCAGAGACGGAGAGAAAGAACTTACAGGCATAATATATAAGATTTTGATTAGCTATTGAAAGTGGAAGGTTGATTTGGATAGAAGGCTCTAACTTTGCATTTACGTTACAAAGAAACTATTTTGCTTTCAAATTCCAATTTTAAATGGAAGGATGTGAATAGTCATAACCAAAGATAATAACTCATGTTGTATGGATAACAATTGAGACAATTTAGTATATGTAGTAGATTAGTAGCAGATGAATAGTCTTTTTTTTTTTTTTTTTTTTTTGAGAAGAAGATGAATAGACATCTTACTGGAGTACATGTTGATTAAAGTGGAGATGGAGAGAGAGAGAGAACTTACAGGAAAAATATATAAGATTTGGATTAATTATTGAAAGTGGAAGGGTGATTTGGATAGAAGACTTTAACTTTGCATTTACGTTACAAAGAAATTGTCACACCCCAAACCCAATACCCGAATTTGTAACCATGACCGGCATGCTAATATCAAGTTTAAACCTGATATTAACAAGAACCAACTTAATTTTTACAAATCTTTTACCAAAACTTCTCTCTTTCTTTTCATCATTTTTTCTTTACTTAAATGATATAATTTTCCACTTGACATTTAGAGTATCTACACTGTACTCAAAGAATTAAATAATCCTCTAGTTACTCTAATTCTTAATTTCACATAATACATCTCTTAATGTTTTAAGGTACACAACTTTCATTAGATCCTAAATACACAATACTACAAAGCTAAACATCAAATTGCTAGTTTGGGATTTATACTTTTAAAACTAAAACCAACTCCTTCCAAAACTCGACTAAGGCTCCCTCTGCTCCAAAATAAAACCTGCTAACTGAAAGAGTGGAAGGGATGAACTACATAGTTCAGTAAAGGTAAGATACATGAGAATTTAATAAGAATGCATGTAAATCAACTCATTTCATTCTATAAATATGTAGACAGGAGAACATCTTTTCATGCATAGTATTTTATACTATTTATAATAATAACTTATACGCTTTTCGTAGAAAAATAGTTGTTCTCATTTTTCTTATTAGAGTGATATTGTCAAAACCTTTCGGATTGAATTTCTTTCATTTCTTACAAAATTACCATATATATATATATATATATATATATTCTCATTAAAAAATAATCATTTTGACTTAAATCATATAATCGGTAACTTTATCTTAAACTATAAACATCTTAAAGAATAATAAAACTTTCCTTCATAAACTTATTCTCATAAAATATCATAACTTCCATAATCATAAAATTTAACATTTCATAAAGAAAAAAAAAAAAAAAAAACAGATATCTGATTACTTCTTAACCTAACTTGTACCTTCATCAGAAGCTTTATTTTTATAGCACAACAGAACTTTAGAAACTTTTATCTTTAATGAACAATTTTCTTTTCATCAGAAACTTCTTCTTTTCATAAGAGCTTTTAACTTTTCATGAAAGCTTTTAATTTTTCACAATACATTTAAACAAAATTATTCTCTCATAATTAATAACATAATCTAGCTGTTCATAAATAATTTATTGGTTAGTCCATTGTTGATAAGTTTGTACTTATTTGGGAGGCTTCTAGCACCACGGTGCTAGGCATCCAGCATTCCTCACAATGCTAGGTATTCCCGGGATCACATCATAATACATACTTTCAACTATGGGGGTCGGTTGACTTCCTCCACAAGTTAGACGTAACCAACAAGGGCGGGTACATCAGAGCCAGTCTCACTTTAATGGCCAATCATATAACATTTTCCATGGAAAGCCAGTAATTAAACCACTACTGGCAGAGTTCAGATCATCAGAGGACATAACCCGAAAACATTTCATACTTTTACATCATATTGAAATTTATAGTTTGCATAACATTTCATAATAAAAGCATTTCCATTGTTTTCTTTAAACATCATGTTCGTGGAATTAGTAATAGCATCAATATGCTTAAATCATATACATAAGGTTTCGAAAGCTCACTAACATATCTTTCTCTTAAACATGATTACATGTCGTATCTCTAATAAAAAACCTTTTTAATGCATCATATACTTTAAAATAACCTCATGACTTACCAAATGCCCATATAATTTATCCCTTACCTGAAAGCAGAGAAACAAATAGTCTAAAGTCGAAGGAGCTCAAACTTGGGGCTGGATATACCTAAACCAAATATCAAAGGTTATTACTATCGATTATTCTTTATCATAAACTTACACAGTCATCTCAAATCCTATCTCTTAGAATCAAGGAAGTCCTAATCCCACCTCAACGAGGTTTCCCCAAACATATTATGCACACATCAACAAATGATGTACCAAACTAAAGAAAAACCATCATGCTCATATTTATATCATATCTCCATAGGAGCCAACTTCATTTCAAAAGGTGCTTTGAGATTAGGGCAATAATGCATGCATAAACATAGAATCCTTTAAACATGGTCATGTAACCATATACACTCATAAGGCAACATACAACATGTTCAACAAAACAGCTTCATAGATACAACCATCAAATGGTTTAAAACCCCTCCTTTGAGTACTAAACCTTGAACCAAGTTATACAAAATTTATTTATGATCTAGACATACCAAATGATGAACATATTAAATTATAGCTTAAAACATTCACCCTAACTTCAAAATTAAATCCACAAAGTCAAGTGTATCATATGCTGTTCACTGCTCATTACTGCAGCGTAAGCCCCATTTTTAAAATACAAATGGGCTGTCCGTACACATCCAAATGTCATGAGATTTTACAGAGCTACTCCCCTGTATGTATAGTATATACCATAAAAATTTCGGAGTCAAATAATAAAACCATGATTGATTAAAAATCATACAAGGAAACATACTCAACTCTGTCCTGACAGAATTTCATGCAACTTAGAAATTGAATCATTATTTTTATATCAATCCAAATGCTGTGAGACCACTTCCATTACAACCATATGTGTCTTAGGATTCATAAGAAATATCCCTAGCATCCAAATTCACTGTATACAATTTAATACATAATTTATCATGCATAAACACAGAATCTGTCACAGCGACAGCTTTGCAACCTTTTCTTGTAAATTCACAAACAATTATCAAATGATGGTATTTTCTAATGAAATTTAATACGCACATACTGGACATATTATATAATAATCTCCAATAAACCATTTACCCATATCTATGCTAGAAAAATACAGAATTTATAATGACCAAACAGGTTAACCAGTGAGTGCAACTCTTAACAAGTTCATGAACTAACTCTTAACAAGCTTCAATTACTAAGTCAACTACACATTCAGCACCTCAAATAACAATCACTTAAGTTTAAATAGACAATAGATAAAAGAATTAGATTTTCCCTTTATCCTAGGCATGGTTCTTGGAGTGATAGAGCTAGAATCACTCTAGCTTTAAATTGAGAACAAAAGCTTGAGAAGGATTGAAGGAAACATTTTTCCTTGCTGCTGGATCTGTAGGTGTGAGAGGAAGAGGAGACTTGAGAGCTTTTCTTCTTTTGGTGTTGGACCCGTGGGTATGAAAGAGGGAGAGAGTTCTTGAGTCTTCTTTCTTTGAGAAAGTCAAAGAAGAGATAAATGTGCAGCCAATATGAACAAAGAAGGAAGAAACAAAGAAGCAAAGCAAGAAGGACCAAGGAAGTTTCTGGTGCAGCCAAGAAGTCAAGTAAAAATATCTTGGGTGATTCACGTGTATTGCTAAGGAAAGAGGAAGTTTTGACTCACCTTTTCATCTTTTAGTATTTATACTTTTCACCCTCCCATAGTTCTATATTCTAGAAAGACCCAAATAATAAAATAACTTTGCATATAAACCCTTACCTTTATATAGTTAATTAAACACCAACAACTATATATCTAATAACATAAACCACTTATATAATTTTGTACATACTTAGTATATATATATATATATATATATATACACACACATATAACACAAATAGCCATTAATTATTTAAAATCTTTACAATTCTTATTCAAAGGCATTATAAAATAATATGCTTATTAAAGACTCTTATATTAATTATAGAAAGAAAGTGGCTTAAAATAATAATTAACCATTTAAACACATAGTTTAACTATAAAATTGGGTCGGGGTGTTACAGAAATCGTTTTGCTTCCAAATTCCAATTTTGGATGGAAGGCTGTGAATAGTCGTAACTAAAGATAATAACTCATGTTGTTTGGGTAATACTTGAGATAATTTAGTACATGTAGTAGATTAGTAGCAGATGAATAGACTTTTTTTTTTTTTTTTTTTTTGAGAAGGAGATGAATAGTCATCTTAATAGAGTGCATCAACATGTTTGCCAATGATCTATAATTAATTTTTTTTATATAAAAAATAGAGAGAAATCATAAAGGAAAAAAGGATTTTTAAAAAAAAGTATGAGGTGAAGGATGAGATGACTCAACTGGAGCGTAGCAACATTAAATGTTACGTTTCAGCTTTTAGTAATACTAGCAGGTTGCCCGCGCGATGCGCGGATAATGCTGAAAGCTTTTGTGTAAGGTGGTTTTGGAAATTGTGGATATTTTCATGGCTAAAATAACCTACAATTATTGCAAAAACCTCAGAGCAAATAGCCATATTTTGTTCCCTATTATTAGTTGATCGTGAACCAATTATTTGCAAGCATTCATTGTGCATATCAAACTCCTTAAACCTATCCCTCCTCATAAGACATGTCTAACCAAGGTGATCTTATCAATCATCTTCAATAATAGTTTAACTATGACAGTGTCAAAGTCGCTTAGTGATTCATGTCTAGGCAAAGCAACAAACACAATTTGATTTTGTCAAGGCTCTCTCGGGCCATGATACCCAAACAATGGTACAATGAAATGATGGTTGAGCTAGACATGGTTCAACATATTTTATAAAGGTGTACCTGTAAAACATATTTATCAACTTTTTTTAATACCAAGAAGAAGACAGGTTTTCATACAAAAAGATTCTAAGTTTGTATAGATTCTAAGCTAACCTTCAAATAATGAAACACCACGTAATTTTTTTAGTCCACTTAGTTCTTAATTTGTACCTTTGTGGTTCTCTTTGTTTCTTTCTTTGTTTTTATTTTTGGCAACTGAGTTTTTGTCATTAAGTGGGATATATAGAGTATGGGTAGACTTGTGGTGATTACTTTAAAAACTTGCTGTCAAATAATCCTTAATCCAAAATTTGCTGTCAAATTATTCACTTAAAAATAATAAAAAACTTTCTTACCTGTAGCTAAGTTAATTTTTTTCACTCGTGTTAGTTAGAGGTTGATACACCATAGAACCAAATTTGGCATTAGCAACAATAAAGAAAACACAGTGAGGCCAACCAATCCTTGAGAACTAAACAACACCGATTAATTAGCATATAACATGGGGAAAAAAATGAACCAAAATTGGCATTAGCAACAATAAAGAAAACACAGTGAGGCCAACCAATCCTTGAGAACTAAACAACACCGATTAATTAGCATATAACATGGGGAAAAAAATGAATGCAAGTTGTGTATACGCAATTTAATAGTTTCTAATCCCCAACTAAATACAGAACAAACAAATATGATTAATAGAGCTGTCAAGTCCAAAATAAAATTTATAAATTTTCTTTCAAGCATTTTATCAAACATTATGGATTCAATATAAAATATATAATTACTCTTGGGATCTTTGCAATGTGAATCCTACAAAAGTTTGGCCTCAATTGATGTTTTGAATGTGAGCCAATCCATACAAATACATAGGTCTATGCTTCGATTGCACATGCGTAGAGGAGCTTGATTTTTTTTTTTTTTATATTAAGTTTCTTCCTCATTGATCATTCTACCTGCCCAACAAAACCAAATTACTTATCAACTTGTCTTTTCCTTAAGGTGTACAGTACCAAATTTAACAAATTTTCTTAATCACATCCCCATGTAACATATTTATATCACTTACCCGAATGAACAGAGTATTAGTTTTGTACCTCTTTGATACAGAAGAAGGGTTTGATAAATTAGGGACCAGTGTTTTTCCTCCTTGGGTTTAGTCCCGCCGATTGCAACGGGTAAAGTTGAAGCTTTAATCTCTCTTGCCTGAGTTCCCTCAAAAAATGCAAACCACAAACTAAGGGCCAAAATTGGAAATTAATATCATTTTTCTAACAATATAATTAATAGACACCGCTTTCAAACTATATTTGTTACTAGTATCTCGAGTCTAAAAGACTCGATTTAGGGCCTATAAATCGAGTCTTTGAGGCTCGATTTCCATGGTCTGATTATGTCTGATGTGGCATTTTTTCCACATGGCGTCTACATGGAAATCGAGTCTTTAAAACTCGATTTACAAACTAAAAAAACCACCCTTTGAAATTTCTTCTCTATCTCTTTCTCTCTCGCTTCTGTATCAGACACATCCACAAAATAACAATTTTTTTTTTTTCCTGAAGCAAAGCAAAGAAATGATTCCATGCCCAGCGATTCCATGCCCACCCAGCCACCCACCCATCAAAACCACAAATCACCTTCAACCCACGGCGAAGCAAAGCAAAGAAACGATTCCATGCCCACCCAGCCACCCACTCATCAAAACCACCGATCACCCTCAACCCACGGCGACCCACGAAGAGGACAACCTTTACACCTTCAACCCACGACCACCGACGACCACCATCGACGGCCACCCATGCCCCACGACCACACACAGCCACGCCGAGCTGAAGCCACCCACACCGACTTGAAACCCACCCACTCCGATCTTGATCTTCAATGGCGATCTGAACCCATGTTTCTATTTCTGGGTTTTTTTTTTTTTTTTTTTTTTTGGGTTTAAATGACGATCTGCCCAGGCAGCGTGCCCAGGCCAAGCGACCCAAGTGAGCTCTTTCTGATCTGATCTCTCTCTGATTTGATGGTTTTGAGCTCTCTCTGATTTGATCTCTCTTTGATCTGATGGGTTTTGGGAAATTTCTGTGTTTGTGTTTTGGTGTTTTGTACTAGACACTTGTGAAAATTTTCTATTTCTGTGTTTGTGTTTTGTACCAAAACTGAGCAGCAAATCAAGTGACTAAGAGTCGTTGTATAAATCGAGTTTCTAACACTCGATTTCCAAGTGGACAAAGTGCCACCTTAGACCTGATCAGGACATAAAAATCGACCCCCCAAAGACTTGATTTATAGCTCAAAATTGACCCTATTAAACTCGAGATGCTAGTAAAAAATATAGTTTGAAAAGAGTGTCTACTAATTATATTATTTGAAAAATGACGTTAATTTCCAATTTTGGCTACAAACTTAGCACCCCAAATAAAACAGAAGATAAAAATGAAAGATAGAGAGGGAGAGGGAGAGTCAACAATATTTATTTACGTGCAGACACTGATGAAGGAGTTGTTGTCCATGAGCTCGTAGAGGAAGAGTGGATCCAACAATATCTAAACCAATCAATCTTTACACTTTTTTTGGCTGCAATTGAGGGAGAGAAAGGAAAAGAAATGAGAAAAGGGAAAAGAAGGGAAGAGAAATTTATATATTGATGGAAAGGGGAGCTGAAAGAGTTCAATTTTTGCTAGAAGTACTGATCGAAGAGTCAAGAGAGAAAAAGAAGCTGAAGAGTAAAGAGAGAGAAATAAGTAAACTGTTTTTTTGCTGAAAGGAATTAAGTTCTGAACATAAATGCTGCATTGTTTTAATTTCAGAGGTTGGAATGAAACAATGTTGTTTCATAAAGAGGAGTGCAATATGCAAAGAACTCATATAGAATGCCATGTGGCAGGATCTCATTTTTGTTTAATTTTTAATAAACTCAATCCAGTTCCTCTAATTTTGTTTTAGAATAACCCAAACATAACCTTTTTTATCCCAAGTTCTTTGCAGGATTTCATCGAACACCTAGTACTCATTTTAATAACCCTCTAGAACCCAATCACTAATACATCTCCCCCAACAAAAAAAAAAAAAAAAAAAAAACTAATTAAAACAAAATTAGCCAACATTTATAAAGTTCACCAACTTCTTCTAAATCTCTCTTTTTTTTAATTTTTCTTCCTTATGTTTTTTTGTAATGGAAATTCACTCAACATTCCCAAATTTGTTTTCAATATGCAACATTAAGAAGTAGGAAAGCAACAACAAAATAGCATTGATCACATGAATAAGGACCTAAATAGGCTTGCTCTTGTGACTACATTATTAAGTCATGTCACAAATTAAAAGAAGTAATTGCATAAACTGAGAAATCAACACAGAACATGTAAGGAAACCAAATGATTTAATTGTCTAAATAGCTGTATGTTATTGCAAAAAGAGTGTTGAAATTACAACCAACAAAAAAAAAAAAAAAACTAAATAATGAATTTACTATATATATATATATATATATATATACACACACAAAATATAGAGACGAAGGATAACAATGCAACAACACATTAGGATTCCAAAGGTAAGCACTGATTAATCACATCAAGTGCAACAACAGAAATAGAAAGCTACATGATAATTTCTGGAATCTTGCAGAGAAAACAATATCGTATTTCCACATACATAAAAAATCTAGACCATGGGACCCTCAGAACCTCTCTAACAAAAAACAGAGTGCCATTTAAGAAAAACAGACATCAATTGCATACCTTATCCAAACTCCAATACCAACAGTATAGAATGCCTCCTGAACAAACAGCTATTATTATGTTTAGAAACAGAACAATCAAGCCTGTCAATAGTGCCTTGTCATTAATAACACCAAATTTAGAAAAAAACTTGAAGCATTCTATATCAGAGTCAAAGTCCCTTTTTCCCATGTACACACCACCTGTATGAGAAAAAGAAAATTAGAACCTTAAACATGAGATATTGCAAAAACAATCATCATATTCAAAATATTGTCACTCTATTTTAACTGAAAAGTTGAGATTCTTCCAAACAGAGGTATATTTATGTTTCTGAATTACATGCTCCTCCTAAAAATAACTCCATCATTGCCCAACCTTTCATTAAGCTTTGACCTATATCACATTAAAAGTAAGTCCCTCTCTCCCACCCTCAGTTTCACAATGATTATAAAATTAACACAATTATTATGTAATAAGAAGTAAATTATTGATTCCACACCATCAAAAAGAAACTATAAAATAAATTGACACAAACCTGAAGGAGAAAGAAGCCAATGATTTGAATCATTTAGGTACTATTGGGAGAATTATACACATCATAAAACTTAAATTATAAACAATAAAAATAAATTTTAGAATAAAAAACAACAGCAGAATTTTATCAAACAATTTGTAAGCATATTAATAAAATGTATATATTGATTATATCTTAGGCATAGCAAAGTTGATCAGTGCTATCAATTTCAAAAACTTAGCAGTCTCAATTTTCAAAAGAGAAAAAATACTAATTATAACGAATTTCATAAATGATCACTCAAAACCAAACCAATCTAATTCAAGCCAGAACTAACACAACAATAATTTAAAATGTTAAAAATTAACAACTGGCCAAATTACCTATCAGTGGCTTGCTAATGGAAGCCTAACTCAAAACCAAATCTAATTGAAATAGCTAAATCTAAACCAATCCAACCAAGAAATTCAAACCTAAACAATATTCAAACCCCAGATTTGAAAACGAAAAGGAAAAAACCAAAAACAATAACTTTACCGGTTACAGGTATACGGAGGCCTGTCTCTCTTTGCCTTACGGACTCTATCTGGGTGTATGATGTTCCGGTAGAAAGACCTAAAATAAGATTGAAAAAGGAAAATAAATATTAGAAATGGAATTACCCAATGATTTCAATCCTATACTTATTTAATCTCAATGGTTTCATAAAAATTAGAAACAGAAGCACCCAAAAACCCGAAACAAAAACGAATCAAATCTAAACATATCAAAAAAAAAAAAAAAAAAAAAAAAAAACCCAAATGGCCAAATCTAAAAAATGGGAAAAAAATTGTATTGGTGCCGATTCTGACGATCTGGGTGGCGGATGGTCATAGTTTTTTCTTCATGTGTGCTTGCAGTTCTAGTGGCCTAAGTCTGGTGAGGGAACAGGCAATAGCCTGCCGTAGACATTTCTTCTCTCTTGGGGCCCACGAACTCTGCTTCCTTCTTCTATCTTCGTATCCCTTAATCAAAACTGAATCTGACCCAAAATACCAATCTAAATCATAATTAACACCCAATTGATTCTCCAAATAATAACCAAAAACCCTAAATTTTTAAATTTAAAACAGAACTATACCAGTAGCGATTTTGATTCTGATAGTCGGGTAGCGAGTGGAGGCTTACGGTGATGGCAGAAGATCTGGGTGGCGCCCTTCTCTCTATCTCTGCCCCTTTATTTCATTCTTGACTCCTCTTCGTTTTTGATCCCTCAATCTCTCTCTCCTTCTCCGTTCTCTGCCTCTCTATTTCTCTCTCTCTCTCTCTTATCTCTCGGTCTCTCTTTCTCCTTTCTCCGTGTAACAGTTTTTTTTTCTTTTTTGTCTTAGGCGGTTATTTTATTTTATTTTATTTTATTTATACTGAAGGGGCTCCAAACAGTGTTTAATGGAATGAAAAATTATAATTTATCGCTTTTAAACAGTGATTTAGCATTGCAAACAATATAATGTATCGCTTTTTAAAGTTAAATGTGTCTGAATTTTAGATAGGATATTATCCTATTTGTCAACACCTCCTCAATTGTAGAAACCTACTTTCTCTCAGTTTCTGCTTTTATATATAGTATATGATATAGATGTGTGGGATTTTATTTTTGATGAGTGCTCTTTCACTGATTTACACATTTAAACTCAGTGCAAAATGAGTCTTGAAAGAAGTATATTGAGCTTTAAGACTAGTTTACTAGTTTTAAACTTCATTTGGGTCACTGGGTGCAAGATTTCATTACATTTGGCAACTTGAAGTGATTCACAACCTTTGCGAGGAATGATTTTGCCTGCAAGTGTTCTAGCACTACCTAAATTTATCAATTTTGAAAGTTTCTTCTTGATTGGTGTTGACAGAAATGTGCTATTGAAAATTGCAATGATTTCTTATTGGTGTGAGAATCTGCCATTGCATATGGCTATGCTTAGGAGAGTTATGATTAGTTCCACACTTTGACGATTAATTAATACACAGATCATTAGAGAACTTTTATTGCTATAAAGCATCTTTGGATCAAGCTGAATGGTATTGTGCTTTAGGTCAAAAGAAGCAAAAGAAGACAAAAAGCCTATCAATTCAAGCATTAGATATTGTGCTTTGGATTAAGCTGAATGGTAAACATACAATTGAACTCACGAAACCAAGCCTGAATAGACAGGAGAAGGATTTAGTCATTTTGTTACACCCAATTTGGGATATGAAGAAAAAATCGAAATAAATAGAAAAAATCAAACTTACACAGCCACATTCCGACCCGCACAGCCACATTCCAACCCGCACAGCCAACATCAAACTCACAGTCACATTCCGACCCACACAACTAACATTACAGCTAAAACTCACACATCCACCACCACCATACCACAACAAACCACAACCAAAATTTTGAACCATGCCAGACCCACACATCCCACAACCCACACCCACCCCCTAAAACCCATGCCTACCACAACCCACGCCACCACGACCAAGCCACCACCCCATGGGCCATGACCCATCGGCAGCAGCCGTTCCAAGAATTTTTTTGAGAGTGATTATTAAGAAACTTAAATTATACAAAATCTAATAAAAATAGAACTTTATACATTGACAAACACACACACACACACACACACACACACATACATACATACATACATACATACATACATATACGTAAATAGATAAAATCTTTCAATTTTCTTCTACAAAATTTTTTATTTTGAAATCGTTATATAATAATTTTATTATCAATGTTGCAAGCTACATCTCTTCAAAAGTTTAGTTAAATAAAATTTTTCATGGACTTTTTACTTTTTAGGGGAAATTTCACTAAATTCACTTGCGGTTTGGCCCAAATTCATGTTGCTTACCCTTGGTTTGAAAAGTGTCACTTTGCCGACCTGAAGTTTGCACCATTAGGTTTCTGTAACCCACCTCTATTACAAATGAGAGCAAAAATGTATTTTTGCTCACTTTTTGTCTCTCTCTCATCTCCAAACAAAGAAACCTATAAAAATAAGAGAAACTAAAAAAAAGACAGTTTAGTTACAAAATTGGTTGTAACCTAAGGCTCCAACTTTACATAATATCTTTTTAATGGAGGTGAATTTTGACAAATCCACTAATGTTGGATTACATCTTCTTCTTCTAAACTCCATACTTGCAAAATTTCTAAAAAAATTAAAGATCAATAGCTATGTCATCAATAAATTGTTTAAATTGCAAGTTTTTGTAGTTAAAAATTATGCAAAAAATATAAGCATATAGATCATATAGTAAATAATATTCAATTGACATAAAACTTGACACGTGTATTAAGAAAGTAAATAACATGCAATTCAGCGATTAGATTTTAAACATATATAGTAATTTTTATTTTATTGAGTAAAATTTTAGTCTAAGGTTACAATTAATTTCGTAGCTAAACTTTATTTAAAAGAAAAAAAAAGATGAAGAAGAAGAAGAAGAAGAAGAAGAAGAAGAAGAAGAAGAAGAAGAAGAAGACAATCTATGCGTGCATCACTAAGAACCAACAAAGGGAGGTTGGACATGGAATCAGCCACGAAAGCTTGCAGGTGGAAGCCTATTAATTAGTTGGGCTATGTTTTGAATTTACCTCTTATTACTCATTAAAGTGTGTGGCCCACGAGCTAGCCTAACATGCCAGGAAAACTGGATCTCAGCATCTTTGGAAGGGTGTCACGCCCCCATTTGTAGCTTCTTTTCTTCACTCTGATATGTTGTAACTGGTGTTTTTGCCCTGCTTTGCAGGCTGTTATGTTTGTCCTTGTCAGTTCGTTTAGACCCCTTAAACCCAAACAGATTAACCTAGAGAATTAGCCAAGTGATTAACTTAGGTAATTTAAGCAGAACTAGGTTAACACAAATAATCAAAAACAATAAAGTAGCGGAAAATAAATAACACAAAGATCTGATGACCCAGGAAAACCAAACTGGTAAAAAACTTGGGGAGGATTTAACCTAGCTATCCTCAAGGTAAAACTGAATTCACTATGAAAGAATCGAAGTTTACACAATAAGACTTAGACCACTAACATCCTATTGCTACCCAAGTGTAGGAAACTTACTACCACGACCCCATAATAGCTTCGAGATCCACGGACTCCTTCTTTCTTGAATTCTTCAGCAATCCACAAGCACACCTGCTTGTATTTCTTGAAGATCTTTGATTCTGCAACTGTATGATTTACCAAGCTCTTAACATAAGTCTTGAGTTTGTAAACCCTAAGTGTATGTGAAGGTAAACACCTCTAGATCTCACAATGAGATTCACAAACACAGCAAAACAGAACTCTAAAAACGTGGCTAGGGTTTTCCCTTATATACTTAGGGCAAAACATAAAAGCCTATACATTAAATGGGCTAGGGCTGAGTTGGAAAATTCTGCAGAAAAACAATCTGCACGACTTTTGATCGATCGAGCCTAATTTTCGATCGATCGAGTCAGGCAGAAAGTGCACAGTGAATTCTGCATAAAACTCGATTCCAACTTACATTAAGAGCCACACTTTGAGCAAGTCTAACACACAACTTAAAGAATGTTTTGATCATGATTTGCCAACATTACAAATTGAAGTTCTAATACATTAGTTCCTAATTTTTAGAACCTAACAAACTCCCCCTTTGGCAATCCGTGACAAAACACAGACTTAACAAAAAGCTCAAAGTTTACAAAATGAAACAGCCCATTACAAAATAAAAAGCCACTTAAACAATTCAACCTAACTACTATCTAACAGTTGCAAAGTAGACAGCAGCACGACTGAATCAACCTGTATATTCCTGTACCACTTAACAAACACATAAACGCATGTGTGAAAAAAAAAACAGGATATATATAAAAATAACTTCTTGATTTCACATGACACAAAATAAAGACATATATCATGAATAACATCATAAATATAAATCAATAAGCAGAGTAGTATAGTAAAACAAGAAACATATACATAAAAATGTATCTCAACAAAATATCTCCTAAACAAGAGCTAAAAATGTAAATACACAGTGAAGCGCCTAGATACAATCTAATAACTCCACAAGCTCCGCAGTATCACTACTAAGTACAAAAACTCCCCCTAAAATGAAAATATCCACAAAAATCTCCTAGATACGTATGAACTACTCAATAGAATGCACTCCCCCTTTTTGTGACGAATTACCAAAGGGCACTCACTCATCATCAAAAGGAGGTGGAGGAGAATGACGAGAACTCGTCAAATCTACTCGCAATGCACGTAGCTCATCAAGGATGTCCACCAGAAGCTGACCATGAGTAGCCTGAACGGTCACGACAGTATCAAGAGTTCGACGAAGGTCAGAAACATCATCAAATGGTGGAGGAACATCAGCAGCAGCAGCAACAGCAGGATCAGAAGATGTCCCAGCTGCAGGAGTATCTGTAGAAGAAGAAGGGGGTAGAGTGATACCGGAAGGCTCTACCCTAGGACGCTTAGAGCTAGCTCGAAGTTGAGCAGCCCTTTGCCTAAAAAAGGTAGCACCTATAGGAGCAATAACATGAACAGGCTCAGACGCAGGAAAATCACCTAAACCAAGAAAAAGGAGAATCCTATGAATAAAAACTGGAAAGAATAACGCATGAGCCGTAGAGCTAGACTGATGAACCTCGTTCAAAGAACGAAGGAACAAATGAGGAAAACTGATAAAAGCATCAGTGATAAGCGCGTACAAAAACACACATCGCTCAAGAGGGATGGTGTGGACATGAGAAATAGGCCACAAAGAATGACACGCTATCCTAAAGAAAAGGTAATGAAGCTTGGAAAACTCAGCAGAAGTGATCCAAGGATCAGAACCCCACTGGATAGAAGACCCAGTGATATAAGAAAGCACATCATCTAGAGGCGGAGACTCCTCATAAGGAAAGACGGGATGGTCAACAATGGGCACCCCAAGAGCATCAGACACCACCGTAGGGGTAATACGATACTCTACACCTCATAACCAAACCTTAACTAAGGTGTTGGTATCATAGATGTGGATAGAGAGGTTCGAATAGAACTCTCTAATCAAGGTGGCAGGAGGAGGAGGATGCTCAAACTCGAGCAAAGATAACCAACCCCGACGCTCAAAGTTACGTCTCACCTCAGGATCTACCTCATCTAGTATGACCCTACGCTCAGCCCAGATATGACGCCTAAGGTTCAAGGTCTCATAGGTCACCTGGTTTGACTTACTAGGAAACTGATCACTATCGAAAGAAGGTGAAGGGTTAGAAGTCCTATGGGCTCTAGTTTTCCTAGGCATGGTGCTAAGGAAAGAAAAGGAGAGACACAGAAAGAGAAGAGCAAAAAAAAAAAAAAAAAAAACAAGGGCAGACTACAAGTTAGCACAGCAAAAAAAATCTATATGATGCATGAACAAAATACGCGAATGATGCATGAACTAATGCAGTGACAAGTTCAAATATAATCCTAATTAACAAAATTGGCTTGAGCAAGCAACGCTTATCAAAAATACCCAATTTGAAAAACCTATGATTTCAAAACACAACAAATTGATTAATTGATCAACCCAACAGTTAATTGACACAATATAATGATCAAATTAATCTACCAACAAGCCAATTTCATCAATTTCAATCAAATTGAACAAAAACCCCAAATTTATCAATTTCAAGCCCTAGGTTTTCAAATTTCTCACAAAGCACCAAACTAATCAAATTAAACCACATGTAGTGCTTAGATAAGGTGTCCCCACAAAAACCCATGATTAAAATTGGAAAGAAACTCCCAAAATCAATTCCAAAATTAACAAAAACCAAAATGCCAAAAATAGCCCAAAAATGCATGAAAAAATGCATGAAACTAGAAAATAAAAACAAAGAAGAGGGCAAAAAGGTCTTACCGGCCTTGGGAGAGAGGAATTGAGCAAAACAATCGGAGGAAAACGACAAAATTACCAAAAATTGCTTTGATCGGTTGGTGAGGAGACAAAAACGTTTTAAAAGGTTTGAAAAGATTTGAAAAAGTAAAGGAATCACGTGAAAAAGACCTTTTTAAAACCAGTCAACCCGATTTTCGATCGATCGAAAAACAGATTCGATCGGTCGAAAATCCTTCGATTGATCCAGAGTTAATCGAGAATCGATCGAAACACACAGAGACTTTAGTGAGTTTTTTTAAAAACATTATCGATCGATCGAAAAACAAACTCGACCGATCAAAAATCTGGGAAAATGAATTTTTTGAAAATTGAAACAAATTAGCTCAAAATCTCCTCAAAGCATTAGATTTTAAGACAAAATGCATGAGTGTGAGATGAAATGTTTTTCCAAAAATCCATGTTTTCAACCCAGATCTCTCAAAGTAAGATTATCCCGTAATATCTCTCAACCAATCAAACAAGCAAACATGTTTCGCATCAATTTCTAGAAATATTCAAACTTGGTTGGCAGGCCAAAAACACACAATAACATGTACACAATTTAGCAAAGAATAACTTGTGTAGTGTGTGCAACTAGCATAAACATGAGAAACATGTGAGGTGATATGCACATATTGATTAATCACAATTTCTACAAAATCCATCACATGAAATTGAAGGAGACTATTACTTAAAGAGTTACATCATATAACTCTCACATCTCCTAGAATAAAAGCTTACAATCATGTAAGTTTCTTGATTTGCCTCATTATTCAATCTAATTGATTAGAAACTTAATAAAAGCTAGGATAATGTACACACCAATTTTATGAATTGTGAAATTATTATAGCCCACTAATGTACACACCAATTTTAATAGAGGCTACACCTTATGGTCTTTTGTGCATGTGCTACACTTTCTCGAGCACAAAATCTTACGATATGCACTAAGGTGTTCATGATTGGCTAGTAAACAGTGGTGAGATAGTTATTTATGCCTTTCTCAATAAGTTTAAGTCCAACAATCAAAGACATAAGACTTCAAGATCAAGATCATGTGATCAACAAAATAGCATCTTCCCACACAACATGCACAACAAAACTTTAGCTAGTAAAGTGCAATAGAAATAAGTGCATCAAAGTTAAACAAGGTACATAAACATGTTATGCAAAATTTGATTGACCAACCTTGTCTTCAAATTCAAGGAAAAATAGCAAAAGCACAATTTGCAAAAATTTTTTTTTTTTATTATAAAAGAAACACACATCCTAGAATGAAATGCATGAATGTTATGCAATGCAAATCCTAGAAACAAAGGTCACAAAAGGTAGAGCAAAGAAGCACAAGGACCATGTCAGACAGACTTAATTAGGTTGAGCCTTTTGCATCCAAAACTTTTTAGATGCAATTCTTGCATTGGAGTTATGATTCACATTAGAATTCTGAGCAACTCCAGGATTGGAATAAATGTTTAACACCTTTACCAATTCACCAATAAGTACCATAGGATCATGTGCTTGGAGAACATGTACTTTAGGTTTACTTGCTCGCTTTGCAACTTGCAACTTAAAACAATTTGGACGAATGTGTCCAGACTTTTGTGGAAGAAGGTTCACTCACCAAGGGTTTGACAATCTCAGATTTGACAGGTTCTCACCAAGGGTTTGACAATCTCAGATTTGACAGGTTCACTCACCAAGGGTTTGACAATCTTACTCTTAGGAGGTTCAGAAGAGGGAACAAATTTTGTGGAAGAAGGTTCAAGCACAGAAGTACTTTCCTCAAAATCTAAGCCAGTTTTGTCAAAGGGAGACTTTTGAATACTCAGTATGTGATCAAGTTTGGAGCTTGCAGACCTATTAGTTTGTTCTCTAGCAACAGATAATTCAAGTTCTAAACATTTGACTTTATCAAGTAAAAGCATGTTCTCAGTTTTCACATTATTCAAAAGCTCATTTGCATCAAACAATTTTACAAGTAAATTTTTCTTTTCAAGTTCCAAAGATGCAATTTTCTTCAAGCCTAAATCAACATTCATGGCATCATTTGCAGCAACTTTGCAAAGTTTATTATAGGCTTCTTGTAAATCTGCATTCTCAGAGAGTTCCCCATCAGAAGGGTTCTCTTCAACAGATATGCTTTCATTAACTACTGTAGTAGTAGTGAAAGCAATGAAGTTTCCATCCTCATCACTAGCGGATTCATTGTCAGAAACTTCATCATCACTAAGGATTACAGCCATAGCCTTACCCTTAGACTTCAAGTATGTAGGACATTCAGATTTCAAATGACCATACCCTTGACAACCATAACATTGTTGTCCCAAAGAATTATTAGAAGGCTGACTTACTTTCTCTTTAGATTTTTCAGTGTTATTAACCTTAGTGGGATCATTCCTCCTAAAATTTCTTGGTTCAACAGTGTTCTTGCCTCTTGCCCTTCTGTTATTATTCCTAAGAAAGTTTCTAAAGTTCTTGGCAAGATAGGCAATCTCTGTAGCAGAGAGTTCATCATCAAATCCACCATCCTCAACATCATCAACAAACTTAAGAGCCATTGATTTGGATTTGTTAGTCTTAGGGAGGTCTAACTCATATGACTGAAGAGATCCTACAAGTTCATCAACAGGGATGGAGTCCACATCTTTGCTCTCAGTGATGGCAGTCACTTTAGGTCTAAAATCCTCAGTTAAAGATCTAAGAATATTCCTAACAATTTTAGGTTGATCATAGATTTCACCCAAATTATATGCAGAATTAACAATATCATTCAGTTTAGCATAGAACTCATCAAAAGATTCATCATCATTCATTCTAATGCTTTCAAATCTAGAGGTTAACTGCTGCAATTTATTTATCTTAACTGCCTTTGTGCCTTCATGCACAGTCTGGAGGATTTTCCAAGCAGTATGAGCAATCTCAACATTAGAGATTCTCTTAAATTCCTCCATGGAAACAACATTAAAAATAGCATTCATAGCTTTGCTATTGAAAGCGGCTGCCTCTTTTTGAGAAGTTTGCCACTCACTCACAGGAGTAGTGGGCTTCTCCCATCCGTACTCAACGGAGTTCCAGACTCTCTCATCAATGGATTTCAGGAATGCTTTCATCCTTACTTTCCAATAAGCATAATTGTTTCTATCAAAGTGAGGTGGAACAACAAGAGAGTGTCCGTGTTCCATGACAACAGGGGTCAAGGATCAGCAAAAAGATCAAAAGATCAAAAACACAAGCAACCCGCTCTGATACCACTTGTCAGTTCGTTTAGACTCCTTAAACCCAAACAGATTAACCTAGAGAACTAGCCAAGTGATTAACTTAGGTAATTTAAGCACTAGGTTAACACAAATAATAAAAAATAATAAAGCAGCGAAAAATAAATAACACAAAAATCTGATGACCTAGGAAAACCAAACCGGTAAAAAACCTGGGGAGGATTTAACCTAGCTATCCTCAAGGTAAAACTGAATTCACTATGAAAGAATCGAAGTTTACACAATAAGACTTAGACCACTAACATCTTATTGCTACCCAAGTGTAGGAAACTTACTACCACGACCCCATGATAGCTTCGAGATCCACGGACTCCTACTTTCTTGAATTCTTCAGCAATCCACAAGCGCACCTGCTTGTATTTCTTGAAGATCTTTGATTCTGCAACTGTATGATTTACCAAGCTCTTGACATAAGTCTTGAGTTTGTAAACCCTAAGTGTATGTGAAGGTAAACACCTCTAGATCTCACAACGAGATTCACAAACATAGTAAAACAGAACTCTAAAAACGTGGCTAGGGTTTTTCCTTATATACTTAGGGCAAAACATAAAAGCCTATACATTAAATGGGCTAGGGCTGAGTTGGAAAATTCTGCAGAAAAACAATTTGCACGACTTTCGATCGATCGAGCCTAATTTTCGATCGATCGAGTCAGGCAGAAAGTGCACAGTGAATTCTGCATAAAACTCGATTCCAACTTTACATTAAGAGCCACACTTTGAGCAAGTCTAACACACAACTTAAAGAATGTTTTGATCATGGTTTGCCAACATTACAAATTGAAGTTCTAATACATTAGTTCCTAATTCTTAGAACCTAACAGTCCTCTTTGTTTTGGTTTTATTACACACACTTTAAGGCATAAGCTTTTACACACTTTAATATTTTTTCAATTGTGTATTAAAGTGTATGAATTAAGACGTGGAATAATATTTATCATTTACTCAGTAAAGTCTCGATGTCTTGTGCTATAAACAAAATGGACCAGTTAGGCAGCTCATGACTGACTTATAATCTGTGAGATGATATTTCCCCATCTATTTTATTGGCTTGAATGGCTTCTACACCTAAGGTATGAGAGAAGTCTTAGCTTCTGTTCTGCACTCAAAGGTGTATTCAATTGGAGCCTTGACCTTGATAGCAGATAAGGCACGCAGTAGGGTTCTTTTATAGCCTCTCTACAAATAGCAGATATCAGAAATTCAGATCGATATAGTACTGTCACATTAAAGTTACGGCATCCACTTTGTAGGAGGACTGGTTGGGACCATATTGCACTTGTTGGGTAGGCATTGGCTTTATAGAATCCCTTTCTTCAAAGTTGATTCTCTGTGCATGTGTTTAATTTGATCAGCCAATTTTGGAGCTCCACTCACTAGCGTGGTCACAACTCACAACCAAGTGGTACAAAACTGAAAATATCCTTGCTGTTATTGACTTATTTATGAAGTAGATTGATTTCAAAATTATATGGACTTGATTGAGTTAAAAGTTTCTTGAGATCATATAGTTTGTGAATTAGATGATATTTGTGTTGGGAAATATACATGTTTGTATCGCATACAAAACATACGCAGCGGAAAATAAACGGATCTACTTCATTCACAATAGATAACATGCACTATGTAGGTTTTAGAATATAAGAACAAGAGAGTGTACCTTGATGCGGTGAAATTCAAAACCGAATGAAGAAGTACTCGGGAAGACTTTCAATCTTCACTCCAATTCCACTTGATGCCCAAGATGTGTGGTCTCTCAATCAGTTCTATATTTTCTAGAGAGAATATGAAAGAGTGTCTCTCTTCCTTATGTTATCTTATTCATTAAACATACAAACCATTTTATTCTATATAAAATTCTGTATGTTTCTCTCCACATAACTGATTATCTAATTGGGCTAGCCTTTTGGGCTTTCCCAATTGGGCTTTAGTGTGTGGCTTGGAGTGGGACCAAAAGGGAACAAATAAGACACTAGCTCCAATGGGCCTTGGGCTTTTCTGTCAACTCTTGACAAGTCCAAAGTTACCATTAATTATATTTAATACCACTATATAAATATAATTACACTCTAGGCCTCATTAATAAATTATATCCCAAGACTTTATTATACATGCAACCCCTTCATAAAATATTCGTAGTAATACAAAGTCATGAATATAAACTGCCACTTTGTAAATTACTACATCTTAATCCTTGAGTACCCGGTTTAATCCTTTTGAGTTATTCACTATATATTTATAAAATCCAATTTCATAAATATATACTTTAGTCTTACTAAAGTGGTTAGGCCTAACTTTCTGAATAACTGTACCCATTAAACTTATCTCAAGGGAATATTTTATATCTCCGTTAAGAGACTATGAATTCCATCTTGAGAATATATGTTCCATCAACACTAAATGTGGCTGCCCAACATACTGAGGTTTTGACCGTTACTTTAGATCTCACTCCTAATATATCAAAGCAACCTACATTTCATGATCAGGTCCATTATTCTCTCAGGATTAAGAGTTCATGTGAATACAAGTCGTGAGATTTATTATTCAATTGACAGTCGTTAGGAGAATAATATATCTCACAGCGGTCCAGTTCAATATGTCTTAACTCTTAAAACATATCAACATATTAACTAGAAGTCACCACTTCCATGATCAAGACAAATCATCGTAGTTAATATGCTATAGTCTTCACAGATGAAATGCCCAATTTCATCACCGACTACGAACCAAAATTTTGAGTTTACAAAGAACTTGTGATCTATATCTTCTGTGACTAAATCACATAAATCACATACTATGCATCTCATGGACTATTTGATAATGTCCGAATATTCATGTTACCATTATTTTAGATAAGAATAAAACAACTTTATTAAACACAATATTAAGTCATACATCATTTCTCATATAATGTCATACATAATATCATACATAGCATCATACAATAGGATTTAAGGGCACATATCCTAACAATTTGATGTCTTGAAATTTCATATATATATATATATATATATATATATATCATAGGTGGAATGGACTATAGATTATATGTGATGTATTCTAATTTCAAAATTTGGGTTCAGATTGATGAAAGATAAGATAAAGAAAACAAAATTGATACTCTTAGTCTATCTTTTTACAAATGTGTACAATGATATACATAATTATATTATTGACAATGTTTTTTTTATTTTTATTTTTATTTTTTTATTATTTATAGAAAAAGTTCATTCGGAGTCTACAATGTAAATCTTAATTAGAATCTTACACTGATAGATAGTACAATATAAATATAAAGTCAAAAATTGAATTATATAGGTTATATATTTAGATCCAGCCTACACGGCATCATCAACTAGCTGCAATAACCTCTCTAAGAAGTCAGAGGTCTTCATTTAAACAATTAATTCATGAGGAATGTTCAAAGTTCAAACAAACTATCTTGTACGCAATTTGCATATCATGATCCAAGAACGAATCAATCAAATACTCAGAATTAAAACAAACTGATGATGCTCAAAATATCGCCAGTAAGCCACAAGACCCTTCCACGTGCTCGAAACAACCTGCACAATACAAAACAAGAAGAACTCAAGAGGGTATCGATGTGATACCGGCCAAAGCCCCTCCGAAGGTTAAATTAGAGAATGCTCGCAACCCTAGAGTGCCAGAGTTGGGGGAATTATGCGTACCTTAACTTGTGAGAGCCTTTTGGTTTTTATAGTAGTGTAGACTCGACCTTCTTTTCTTGTGCAAGAAGTCTTTTCCTTATAGGATTGTTATTAATAGGCAAATATCACGAAATTATCCTCACACTTGGATTCCACTTCCATTGGGATTTTACAAACCAAAGTTACGTGTGAGACGCAAGTTATTTCCATTTATAAAGCGATGACACGTGTCCTTCGAACCCGTCCACCCCATGCCCGTGTGCCCTTGATCCGTCCACATCAGATCTATTTGTTTCAATCCGTTATCTCAATTAAGATGTACATGTCACATTAAATTTTACCCTCTTCAAATAGCCCCTCACTCTATGGGTCCGTGACCTTTTGGGGGACGGACTTATGGAGTGACGGCTTGATTTGCCTTTTGAAAGATAGACCTAGCCTGACAAGTTGGTATAGGGTAATTAATATTGAGTTATTAATGTCGTAGGGCACGTGTCATCTACTTAGGGGCTGTTTTCTGGGAACGAAGCGTCCCTCCGTCTTCTGTGCCGTTCCTTCTATATAAGCTTGCCTTTTCATCCCTCATTTCCTACTTTCCATTGAAATTGTATGCTCAGAGCACTACTGTCATTCTTGTCAAAACATTAACTCCGTCCAGTTGAATCATCCGTCGTTTGTGCCATTTGACAGTATATCTACACCCGGTAAGTATCTTTGTCCCCTTACTAATGAACTGTCATTCAATTTTGTATCATCGTCATCTATTTTAGACTCGTCAGTCTTAGGATTTATAGTCACGTGTAGGTGACAAATGTCTAGTGCGTCAAGTAACCAGTCCATTGTTGGGGCAGGATATGATGAAGTGTACCCATTAGGTCAAAAAAACCCTGCTACTCCAAGTGAAGAAAGAAATTCGTCCACCACCTTTCCTTCCTTGAGGAATGAGGACTTGGAGACGGATAGGCTAGATGGTGGTCTTAGTAACGGCTAAGATGGAGCTAAACCCCCGATCTAGTCTGTCATTGGTCTTGACGGACTAAGGGAGTTCATAATGCTTCCATTGTGGATAGTTAATGATTTAAGATCCATAATTAAAGAAGCGCACTTCAAGACACTTAGATCTAAGTATTAGATTCCTGACAGTACTCCTATCTGTCTACCCTATAAGTCAGAGAAGTGTTATTATGAGGGAGTGGAAGGAGTTGGGGTTTATGAACAAATGTTAAAGGCGGGGCTCAGGTTTCCTTTAAGTTCACTTCACCGTCACCTTCTTCATTACCTTGGGTTGTCCATCACCCAAATCTCCCTCAACGCCTGAAGGGTTTTTATTGGGGTGGAAGTCTTATATGGGGCTATGTCCAATGGAGCCCGACGGTTGACGGTAGAAGAGTTCTTTCACTATTACCATCCAACTGAGATAGTCCAGTCAAGGGGGATGTATAGTTTTGTGACTAGGAGCCCGTTGTTAAGGCTTGTGTGCGACACCCCTGACTCCAATAGAAATTAGAAGAGTAGATACTTTTTTATAGACGGTGACACATGGATGGGTCGTCCTGGGGAAACCGAATACATGCTTGTTGATACAACATGGGGCATAATGCCCCCGTCTGGTATGCATTCTTCTTATAAACTTGTTAATTTTAGCTTTACCACTTTTCTAACCTTTTTTCCTTTTGATTAACAGTACGGGACTGTCCACAAGTTTCCTTCCAGCAATGGAGCTTCTTGGAGAAGATCTTTAAGAAAAAAAAGCTAGAGGAGAGGACGTGAGCTAAACTCGTCAACCTAGATACCCTCTACTGGTATTATGACGGACCAGAGCCAACTCTAGCTGCCCGTCGCTACGAACTCCAAGTTCGCCAACGTAAGTTCGTCACCACAATCTTACCAATAGTTCCATCCTTATATTCTTTTAACTTATATATCCGTCTTCTTTTGAAGAGATGGATGATGCTAAGAGGGGGGTCTGCCCTCCAAGGGGACGGGGATTTCCATTCTGTTAGCAAAGAGGAAACAACCAGAGAAGTCCGACTGTCTACCCAAGAAATCCAAAATTGTCAATGAACCCGTTGTGGGTCTCAAAGCGAAGACGAAGAAGATTCCTCCCCATGGGCCAGGTGTGGGCAAAGGTCTGATGAAGGCCCCCTCCGTCATAGAGAAACCTCCTGTCCTCCTTCGTGAGGATTCAAAGTACGCATTGGAAAAGCTCTCGTCCATATTCACTCCTGAAGACTACGAGGACCTAGGTAACCATGCTACGGAGGCTATGGGGGAGACAAGGCTCTTTAGCATCACTCAGGTAAATACCATGCCCAACATCCTTTTCATTTCCTTTCCTTTCATCTTTTTTTTTTTTTTTTTTTTTTTTTTTCAGGCCATGGTGATGATGAAAGGGTTGATGGGTCGTTGCCTTAACCATGAGACATCTTTGGACCATATAAGGGCTAAAGCAACAGCGACGGAGGAGGAGCTGGCTGAGCTCAAGACTTGGAAGGTGATCTAGGAGAAGAAACTGGCCCTGTCAGAGCAAGTCTGGGGTGAACTTGAGAAACAGACAGAGGTGCTACAGAAGGTCCTTGAAGATAAGTAAAAAGAGATCAACACCGTCAAGGATTAGCTCCGTCAAGCTAAGGAGGATGCGGTGCGAGAATATTGCGACTCCGAGGCGTATTTGACGGAGTTAGGTGGCACTTTCGCTGACGGATTTGAAGACTGCTTCCGTCAGGTAAAGGATTCCTATCCAGAATTGGACATGTTGGGAGTTTCTATAGATGCTCAAGCCCAAACCTCTGTCCTACCCGTTCAGTCTGAGAGCACAAAAGATCTACTTGCCGAAGATGCCCCGGTGGATGACCCTCACATTGATTTTGAATTTGTTCACAAGGGTGTACCTCAAGCAGTTAAAGGTGATGCAGATCAGCTTAATGTCCCTGCCTTAGAAGAAGACCCCGTTGTCCAGCAATAGTTTTTTGTTTTTTTTTTTGTTTTTGTTTTTTTGTTTTTTTTTTGGGTTAAAGATGTAAAGTTTTAAGAACTTATGCATTGTTGTGAACATCTGCCCTTCACGGGAATTTATTAAGTTATACTTTCAAGCTTAGATAGTTATTAATTATAATGAATGTTTGATTTTATTCAAATGGGTGTTGATACCGTCCAAATGATTTGTATGCAACGGTATCTGTCCGTCATAGAGGCTTATAACTAATCCCGTCCACTATTGAGGACTTGAATTCGTCCATCTTGTAGATCTTGTGGGCGTCATTATCAATTCCATCCGTCTTGTAAGCATCATAACTGATTCCATCCTCTTTAAGGACAATGAATTTTGCCCACTGTGAACATAATTAATTTCGTCCTCTTTAAGGACTTTCAATGAGCTGCCCACTTTGTGAACATAATTTATTCCGTCCTCTTTAAGGACTTTAAATGAGTTGTCCACTTTGTCAACGTAATTTAGTCCGTCCTCTTTGAGGACTTTTAATGAGTTGTCCACTTTGTGAACATAATTTATTCCATCCACCTTGTGGGCTTTGACCCGTCCAATTTGTGGGCATGTTAATTTTTACACCCTTAAAGGATGTATTCATCTACTTGTGGACTAATTTTTACACCTATATAGGATGTATTCGTCCACTTGTGTGGACTTTGTAGGTATGTAGCTCAACAAAAGTAGAAAAGGTACACAGATATATTTGAGTATATTCTTATCAAAAAAAGTTCTTAAAAAGGAATAGAAAGTCTACCGTTCAGGCTTATTGTAGCAAAATATTCAAACTAATAAACTTGAAGTAAAAAAAAATTAAACTAAGGGAATAGTAAGAGTTGAGGAGATGCGCCTTATATCTGCTATAATCTATTGGTAGTATTTCTTGAGATGCTCAGTGTTCCATGGATGGGGTAACCTTCGTCCATCCAGGGTCTCCAGGTGATAGGTGCCTTTTCTTACCCACGAGGTGATTTTGCAGGGGCCTTCCTAATTGGGCCCGAGCTTCCCTTGGGCGGGATCTCTAGCATTGCCTATTACTTTTCTTAAAACGAGATCTCCTACTTTGAAGTTTTCGTGTTTGATCCTGGAGTAGTGTTTGGCTATGAGGTCCTGGTATCGTGCAATCCTTTGCTTAGCTGTTGCTCTGACCTCATCTATTAGATCGAGCTGTATGCGCATAGCCTCATCATTCCTCTCTTCATTGTGATTGTTCACCCTATAGCTTATAAGTCCGACTTCGGCTAGGATAACTGGTTCACTTTCGTATGCTAACCTGAATGGTGTCTCTCTCGTAGGCATCCTAGCTATAGTCCTGTGTGCCCACAGCACGCTAGGAAGTTCTTCCGACCATATACCCTTTGCCTCCTAGAGCCGAGTCTTGATAATTTTTAGCAAGGATCGGTTCGTGACTTCAACCTGTCCGTTGGCTTGAGGGTGAACGGGGGATGAATAGTGGTTTTTGATTCCAAGCTCTGAGCAAAAGTTCCTAAAGGAGTCGTTGTCGAACTGCTTTCCGTTGTCTGAGATCAAAACTCTTGGTATACCGTACCTGCAAATAATGTTCTTCCATACAAAGCTGCGTACATTCTTCTCTGTGATGGTAGCCAGTGCTTTTACCTCTACCCATTTGGTGAAGTAGTCAATGCCGACTGCCAGGAACTTCAATTGTCTAGCTACTGTTGGGAAAGGACTTATGATATTCAAACCCCATTGAGCGAACGGCCATGGGGCCGTCATCGGTGTGAGTTCCTCTGTTGGCTGTCTTACGAAGTTGCCAAATCTCTGGCACTTATCGCAAGCTTTGGCGTTTACGTGAGCATCCTTCTGCATAGTAGGCCAGTAGTACCATGCTTGGATCAGCTTGTGGACTAACGACCGTAACCCTGAATGATTCCCGTAAACCCCTTCATGTATTTCTTTCATGACGTAGTCTGCTTCCTCGGGACCTAGGCATCTTAAGTATGGGCGCGAGAAGCTTCTCTTGTATAGGACATCCTTTATCATGATGAACCGTATTGCTTAGACCTTCAGCTTCCTTACGGCTTCTCTAGTGTCTGGTATTGTGCCATCCTTCAAGGAGGCGACTATTGGTGTGGTCCAGTTGCTTTCGGAACCTATCTCCTGCATGTCAATGGCATCAATTGAGGATGAAAGTTGAATAGAGGAAAGTACCTTATTAGGGATGATCATGTGATTTGCTGATGCATTTTTTGCGAGGTGATTGGCCTGCTCATTTTCTCCTCTAGGAATCTGCACAATCTTCGCCTGTAAGTCGTCCATCTTTCTTTTTGCTTGTTCCAAATACTTCCTCATCCTTGTGCCCCTACATTCATATTCACTGTTCACTTGATTGGTGACGATCTGAGAGTCACAGTGAACAACCGCTCTCGTGACTCCTGTTGCTTTAGTGAGGTCCAATCTTGCCACCAAAGCTTCATACTCCACCTCATTGTTGGTCATAGGAAAGTCGAGGAGAACCATGCACTCAACTTCGTCGCCCTCAAGAGAATGTAGTACTATGCCCGCCCCGCCTGCTTGTTTGTTGGACGACCTGTTCGTGTATATATTCCACAGAGGACATTCATTTGCCCCCTGGTCCTCCGAACTAGTAAACTCTGCAATGAAATCGGTGACCACTTGTCCCTTAATGGCTGTACGCGGGTAGTACTGTATGTCGAATTTGCTTTACTCTATCGCCCATAGTGCCATTCGTCTCGCAACTTCAGGATTGTTCAGTGCCCGCCTTAGGGGCTTGTTAGTCAGGACGACTATTGTGTGGGCTTGAAAATAAGGCTTGAGCTTGCGAGCCGTTGTGATCAATGTGAAAACGAGCTTTTCCATTGGTGGGTACTTTTCTTCCGTGCCACGCAGTGCCCGGTTGATGTGGTATATGGGCCTTTGTACCTTATCTTCTTCTCGAATTAATGTCGCGCTAACGGCAGCCGGGGATACGGCCAGGTAAAGAAATAGTTCTTCTCTAGCTTTTGAGGGATCAACAGCGGCGGGGAAGAAAGATATGCCTTCAAGTCGTCGAATGCCTGTTGACACTCGACCGTCCATTTAAAGGATTTCTTCAACGTGCGGAAGAATGGTAGGCACTTATCCTTTGCTCTTGCTACGAAATGCAGCAATCTTGCCATTTATGCTCTGTACTTCTTTCGCATTCTTCAGGGGTGCCATTTCTAGTATGGCATGGATTTTATATGGGTTGGCCTCGATACCCCTTTGGGACACCATGAAACCTAGGAATTTTCCCGCCGTCACCCTAAATGCACACTTGCCTAGGTTGAGCTTCATGTTGTAAAAGCGTAGGGTGTCAAAGGTTTCCTTAAGATCCTTCAGATGGTCGTCCTCCCTTTGGCTTTTCACCAGCATATCATCTACGTACACTTGGACGTTTCTTCCAATCTGATGAGCGAACATCTTGTTTATGAGCCTCTAATATGTTGCACTCGCGTTCTTGAGGCCAAACGACATTACCTTGTAATAGAAGAAGCCTTGGCTCGTGACAAACGAGGTCTTCTCCTAGTCAGCTTTGTCCATCTTGATTTGGTTGTAACTCGAAAAGGCGTCCATAAAGCTTAGCAACTGGTGTTGGGCTGTAGAGTCTACTAGGATGTCAATCCTCGGGAGTGGGTAGCTATCCTTGGGGCATGCTTTATTCAGGTCCATGAAGTCTGCACACATCCTCCATTTCCTGCTGGCTTTTCTGACCATTACTACGTTTGCCAGCCAATCAGGGTAGTAGACCTCCCTAATGAAGTTTGCTTCCTGTAACTTGCAGACTTCTTCCGCTATGGCTTGGTCTCTCTCGCGCGGGAACACTTGCTTCTTCTGGTGGACTGGTGGAAATGTAGGAGACACATTCAACTTATGAACCATGACCGAAGGGTCAATCCCGAGCATGTCTTCGTGGTTCCAGGCGAAGATGTCTTGGTTTACCCTGAGAAATGTAACGAGTGCTTGCAGGGTCGTTGGGCTGGCGAGGGTTCCAATCCTTGTTGTTCGCTCCGGCATAGAATCATCTAATGATATCTCTTTAAGCCTCTCAATGGGTTTTGCCACCATCAGATGTTCTTCATTGGTCATTGTCTGCATATGGTCATTCATCTTCATCATTGTTTCGTAACATTTCCGCGCGACAACCTGGTCTTCGCGCATTTCCCTTATTCCATACTCGGTAGGGAACTTGATTATTAAATGGTAGGTCAATGTTACGGCCCTTCACTAGTTAAGCGTTGGTCGTCCAATAATGGCATTATACGCAGATGAGCAATCGATCACAAGGAACGTAACATCTCTAGTGACTTGCTGCGGATAATCACCAATCGTGACGGGTAGGGTGACTGCACTAAGGGGGTATACTTTGGTTCTTCCGAATCCAATGAGTGGAGCATTGGTTGGGATCAGCCGTTCCTTATCGATCCTCATCTATTGAAATGCTGGGTAATAAAGGATGTTAGCAGAGCTTCCTTTGTCGACCAGGATCCGATGAATGTTGTAGTCTCCTACCCGTATGCTAACGACAAATGCGTTGTCATATGGGTGGTGGAGGCGTCGAGCATCATCTTCCGAGAATCCGATGATGGGGGTATCGACTCGTGTCATCTTTGGAATGGATCCCGTGGACTGGACATTTTGGACTGATTTGAGGTAAGTTTTTCGGGCTTTTTTGGACAAACCGGTGGCTACAGTTCCCCCTACAATCATCCTTATATCTCATATTGGCGGCCTTGGGTGCTTGTTTTCCCGTCGGGGAATCTGCTCTGGTGGTGGGTCTGCTTTTTCTTTGCTGATGAACTTTTTCAACTTCTCTTGCCTAATGAGAGCTTCTATTTGTTGCTTTAAGTCGTAGCAATCAGCCATTTCGTGACCGTGGTCTCTGTGGAAGCGACAGTACTTGTCCTTAGACCTTTTATTGGAGTCTCCTTTCAGCTTGCCTGAAAAAGTTAGTGCTCCCTCATCTTTGATCTGCATCAAGACTTGGTCTATTGGGGCCGTAAGTGGGGTGAAGTTTGTGAACCTACCAGTGGGGGGCTTAGAGCGTTTATCTTCTCTCTTGTCTCCTATCCTAGCGATCTTTTGCCCTCTATCTTGATGAACGTCTTCCTGCCTTTCCCTCTTCTTGGAGGGCTTTTCTTCTCGGCCAATAGTGCATCCTCCGCGTTCATGTACTTGGTCGCCCTGTAAAGCACATCGGACATGGTCTTTGGGTCATTCCTATATAAAGAAAATAGAAACTTACCTTTCCGCAGTCCATTCGTGAACGCGGCTACGAGTATTTTATTGTCTGCTTCATCGATTGAAAGTGCTTCCTTGCTAAAACGGGTGATGTATGACCTCGACGTCTCATCCTCACATTGTCTAATGTTCATCAGGAACGCGGTGGACTTCTTATATCTATGTCCTCCGATGAAATGTGAAGCAAATTGAGCACTCAATACCTTAAAGGTACTGATGGAGCCTGGTGTCAATCTGCTAAACCAGACCCTTGTGGAACCCCTCAATGTTATAGGGAAGGCTCTACACATTATCTCGTCCGCTACTCCTTGTAGGTGCATCAGCATCTTGAAGGTCTCCAGATGATCCAACAGATCCTTAGATCCGTCATAGCTTTCAACCTATGGCATACGGAATTTCGGTGGAAGGGGATATGAATTGACGGACACGGTAAATGGCGAGTTTGTTCGATGAACCAGGTCATCAAGGTCGTTGGACACTCGTCCTTTGAGAGTGTTCATCATAAAATCCATGTGCTCCTTTATCATCTGCATCTCCGCAACTACTTGAGACGAGATTTGGTCTGCAGTAGATGGACGGTTCGTGTCTTGCCGTTCAGGACTGCTTTGGGCATTGCTCCCTTCCGGCCTCTCCTGGTTTCTCTTCTCGGTGCTACTGGCTTCTTGCTCTTCCTCTTGGGTGTTGAGTATTGCATCCTTCTGGTGCAATTGCTCCTCTAGGTTGTGGTTACACTTTGTGAGGCATTCCACAGTTGCTACGAGTGTTTGAACCTGCCTTTCGAGAGCCGTGGTGTGTGGTTCGTCACCCCGATTATTCGTCGTGGTTGCCACCGAGCGTGTGAATACCATGCAACTTTTCGTCTAGGAAGCTCAAAGAATGGCTTTTCCTTGTGCTTCTCACAGACAGCGCCAACTAATGATGCTTAAAATATCGCCAGTAAGCCACAAGGTCCTTTCACGTGCTTGAAATAACCTGCACAACACAAAACAAGAAGACCTCAAGAGGGTACCAGTGTGGTACCGGCCAAAGACCCTCCAAAAGTTAAGTCAGAGAATGCTCGCAATCCTAGAGTGCCAGAGTTGGGAGAATTATGCGTACCTTAACTTGTGAGAGCCTTTTGGTTTTTATAGTAGTGTAGAATCGACCTTCTTTTCTTGTACAAGAAGTATTTTTCTTATAGGATTGTTATTAATAGGCGAATATCGTGGAATCCTCCTCACACTTGGATTCCACTTCCATTGGGATTCTACAAATTAAAGTTACGCATGAGATGCAAGTTATTTCCATTTATAAAGCAATGACACATGTCGTTCGAACCCGTCCACTCCATGCCTGTGCACTCTTAATCCATCCACATCAGATTTGTTTGTTTCAATCCGTCATCTCAATTAAGATGTACACGTCACATCAAATTTTACCCTCTACACAAACTAATAAGAGAAAAAGAAAAAGGCTATAAATACATGTCCACTCTTATTTCAAAGCTCAAAGTAATATCTCCTAGCTAGCTTGTAACACTACCTATACTTTCCTTCAATGGCTTCCAAAACCCTTCCATATGCATTTTTCACTCTCCTTTTCTTTCACCAATTCCACTTCTCTTCAGCACAAACGACAACTGTGGTGAAAGCCGCATACTGGTTTCCCGAGAGTGGATTCCTGGCTTCCAGCATCAATTCCACACTCTTCACCCATCTATTTTGTGCCTTTGCCGATCTCAACTCAACCACATACCAAGTCACAGTTTCTTCCTCACACTCATCTCTTTTCGCAAACTTCACCGCCACTGTGCAACAAAAAAACCCTTCAGTTAAAACCCTCTTATCCATCGGTGGAGGAAATGCTAATGCCTCAACTTTTGCGTCAATGGCTAGCCAAAACAGTACCCGTAAATCATTCATAGATTCCTCTATAAAGCTAGCCAGGTCTTACAACTTTTATGGCCTTGACCTTGACTGGGAATACCCATCTTCAGCCACTGAAATGACCAACTTTGGCTATCTTCTCAACGAGTGGAGAGCTGCAGTGGCCAACGAGTCTAAGACCTCTAACAAGACAGCGTTGCTTCTATCTGCAGCTGTGTTTTACACTTCAAGCTACTATGGAGGCTTGAATTATCCTTTCCAAGCTATTTCAAACAGCTCGGATTGGATCAATATTATGGCCTATGATTTTTATGGACCCAGTTGGGCACCAAATTTTACTGAACCTCCTGCTGGGTTGTACAATATTACAACAAGCCAAATTAGCGGAGATACTGGGATCAAAGCTTGGATTCAGGCTGTGCCAGCCAAAAAAGTGGTATATGGAATTCCATTTTATGGCTACGCATGGAGTTTAGTAAATGCTAATAACCACGAAATATTTGCACCTGCTAATGGGACAGCTACCGCTATATCCTCTGACGGGTCCATAACATATAGCCAAATCAAGGGTCTCAAAAATTTCACAGCAGTGTACAATTCCTCCATTGTTACAAACTATTGTTATTCTGGGACGACATGGATTGGTTATGATGATACGAATAGTACGTCTACCAAGGTAACATATGCTAAGGGAAAGGGATTGCTTGGTTACTTTGCATGGCACGTTGGTGCAGACCTAAATTCGATCCTTGCTCAAACAGGTTAGTATGAGTTTGTTTAATAATTTATATTTGCTTCAATTCGTACAATATTTAAAGAATGTCAAGGCTCGATGGCTGATTTTTGTGATGCATATATTGTATGAGAATGTTTCCCCTAATTGACTTTTAATATATATATATATATATATATATATAACTTTGCAAAAGTCACCCTTTTTAAACTACTGATTCCTATTAAATTTAATGGGAGATTGAAAGTAGTGGTCATGTCATTAACTCCCTCTAGCAAACTTATTAAATGTTTTGTACCCTCATAGAAAATTCATAAACTTTCCTTTGTTTACAATAATTTTCTCACCACATCTTTGTATAATTGATTTTGACCCTTTTTGCCAACATTAACATATATCTCCCACTATAAAATCCCGCCACTGAGTCTATAGAAAAAAAAATTCAAACCTAGGTGAGAGCTTAGGATACGGGATTCACCAAACAATTTAATTGTTTAAAAAAAAAAAAATCCTGCTATTGTCCTTAGGTTTTTAAGAATTTAGATTCTACATGGAGCTCACCAAGCAATTCAAAGATACAAAACCTAGGAGAGAGCTTAGGATTTTGGGAGAGTGCTATACCAGCATATATGTTTTTGACTAATTTTTGGTGTTTGCCAATTACTATGGAGATCAGATGAGGTGGGTGATATGCGCTTCTTTTATGCAGAATGAATTGTAGGAAAATGAGGATATTGTGGCGTGAAAAATTAGAGTAAGATAATAAACTTCAACGTTCAACCATAATAAGTTTTCTATAAGGGTACAAAACATTTATGGACATAGTTGGAGATAATTAATGCTATTAGATCATTTATTTGTAGAAGGTTGATGACATGGCCATTAGAGTGTTTCTACCGTTAGATTTATATATTACAAATCAATGATTTATAAAAGTTGTAACTCTTACAAAGTTACACCAGGTGTAACTCGAATCCATCTCATATATACATAACTGATAACTCTTTAGTGTTTCAATTCATGCAAATCACCAAAAAAAAAAAGAAAAAAAATCCAATCGAGGAAATTTTTCTTGTCATTATATGATACAATGTAAATTTCAATTGTAGAGACATAGAAGTGGCAAATCTATATATATAATAATAGGTAAAGCAGAGAGAAAATCCAATTACATTTCAAATTGAAATTCAATAAGTGTCTAATTTTACGCCACGTGTCTCATCTAATCTAAATTTTAGAATTTTGTGCCAAGTGAGTTAATCTATATATATAATAATAGGTAAAGCAGAGAAAAAATCTAATTAGATTTCAAATTAGAATTACATTAGAGTCTAATTTTACGCCATGTGTCCTATCTAATTTAAGTTTTTAAATTTTTGTGCCAAGTGAGTTAATGCAATGTAAAAATTGGATTTCAATTAGAGTTTAATTTTGTGCCATGTGTCTCATCTAATATAAGTTTTTTAATCTTTGTATCAAATAAGTTAATTTAGTGTAAAAAACGAAGAGTCTAATATAAGTAAACTATAAAAAATATAATTTTTGAATGATTTTATATTTATGAGTTTTTTTTTTTTTTTTTTTTTTGTATAACTAAAAACAATTCAAGTTTATAAGTTACATATAAATCCCAATTAAATTCTAAATTGGAGTCTAATTTTGCGCCAAATGTTTCATCTAATTTTTAAATTTGTATGTCAAGTGAATTATTAGATTCAAAAATTAAAGAGTCTAAATTCAATTAGATTCTAATTTGAATTTTAATTGGAGTTCAATTTTGTGCATGTGTTCCATCAATTTGTTTAATTTTTGTGGCAAGTAAATTATTGAATGCAAAAACAAAAGAGTTTAGACTTAATTAGATTCTAAATTATGTATATATATATATATATATGTAATTGTGATTGTTTTTAAATGTATCCGTGCATATGCACGGGATTACACACTAGTATATATAATGCTTGCCATTTTTTACAAATGTGTACAACATTTATTATTTTTTATATGTCTAACGTTACAAGTACAATATAAACGTATAAATGTCAATAAAAAACAACAGTATTTAGTTAACATAGTTTTGGGCCATGAAGTAAGTTATAAGGGTGAAGGGCAGCTCAAAAAAGATGCCGTCACTGTTTTTGAAGTCTGCAATCAGAACTTCTTCTAATAAAAAACAAACCAAAAAAAAAAAAAAGAACAAAAAAAAAAAAAAAAAAAGTCTCAACTTATAGTTCCATAGTACTTTTAAGAAAGGAAAACGGTAAACTTGTCAACCAAATTTTATACGTTTCCATTTGTCACAGGCATGAATTATGCATAGACGAGACTATTACTTTCATTTCAATATGAAATTTGGATTGAAAATAAAACCCAAACTTATATAATTGAAATTCAGATTGAGGCTGAACAAAAGGAATGAGAAAACAGTTGGCATAACCTACAAAGACAAGAATGCCCACACCAAAAATTCACAGCCGGTTACACCATCATATAAACACCAACAGGCTACCCCAATTCATAAAGTAAACAAAATCCCCCAATGACCAAAACACTAAAAATTGAAAAGGTTGAGCACCCCAAATATCTACATAGACCACTAGCACATTTTCCCCAAAGAAACAGTAATAAACCAAATAAGCACGTCTCAAAATTGCACACTTTCAATGGCCTTCATTTCCATTTAACTTACATCAATCTTGCAAAATATTGTGACATAGTCAGTACACCAACAGTACTAATATCTTATCAAGAAAAAGAAAATTAGAGCAAAAACATCATTTTTCTCAAGCAAACCAAACCAACCCTAAAACCCATTTTCAATTTCAAACTCATTATTCAACCAAGACCTCAAACCCCAAATAATTCACAGCTCTCAACTTATAGTTGTCTGCGTGTTGACATGTCAACGTGCAGACAACTATAAGTTGAGACTCTTCTTTTGAAGGGATTCTTTCCTTTAGTTGATTATAATCAGATAACTGATTATCATCATTCAAACTTATATACTCAGTTCCAAAACCTCAAACACGTCCGATGGTATTCGATCTTTCATTTTTTGGTTAAAGCATTCCTCGACAAAAAAAAAAAAAAAAAGGGTGTTTTTTAATCCTTTACATACTGCCAATAGAAAAGGCACTAACACTTTTTTTTTTTTTTTGGTATGGAAAATAATGACTAAATTACTTTATTTGACAACGAATAATTTTTCTTTCCACTTAAATAAAATTACTTATTTAAGTAAAAATACTTATTTTTGTTTGGATTTCTATTATTTAAACTTTAAATAGTAGTATAATGTTTGTGCAATACACTAATTAATCAAAACTCATATCAAAACAATTATTTATTTATAAATATGATTGAAATTAAATAATGAAAATTACTATAAGTAACGTGGAAAAAAGCATATTGTGAAAGACCAAAGTTTCATAAAAACAATAAAAACATAATACATTATTATATTAGATAATGCAACCCATTTTAAATTTCTTGAAACTGTACGTGGTTAAAGGAATTTTATTTAGAGAAAACTATATTAGTAATTTTAACTATTAGTCGTATTACGTATGACAATCAGTGACATAGTGCTAACACTATGTATAACAGTATAAGACCTTTTTTTTTTTGTTAAAAAAAATTATATGATTATAATAAATAATAAATTTTTTCTAAATTTCAATAGAATTTTTTGTTAATTGATGTAGTTTTCTAAACTTCTTGAAATGTTGGCAAAACAGTTTCAAACTTTCACTACGACCAAATTATGTTAATAAATTTAATGTACTTACGGCGCTATATGGCAAAACTTGTGTGTTGTACAATTTAGTGCCCATTTGGTTCAACTTTTTGGACCCAAAGAAGACATTAAACAACCCAAAAAAGCGAAATTGAGTGCTTGGTGAAAATATTTAAATGCAGCGTTTAGCCTCTAAAACCATGCTTTTCCGGATGACATTTATTATCATTATTACTATACGTACATACAGTGGGAAAATTATTATCTATTACCATAATTTGCTTGATGTAACATTTATTATTTTAAACGCATTTTTTTTAGTATTTTATGATCTAATTTGAACATAATAAATGTAACTTAATTTTGAATATTTTAGAGATAATAACTAAACGATTGTTTTTTTTACATAATTTCACAACTCTCCAATAGTGCACAAAAGTCTTATAATTTCATATGTAATGATTTAATTTTTTTGGTTTAAGTAGATTTTAGCCACAACTCACAACTTATATGTTCTATTACTTCTAGTTAATAATAACTTCTAGAGGGTGCAAATTGAAACAATTTAAAAAGTTTAGGATTTTAATGATTTTTATTTAAAAAAAAATTAGGATTTAATTTAAAACCGCATCAAACTATAGAGGAATTATACAGTTTATTGAAGTCTTTAATAAGTGAAAGTTATTTGACGACAGGAGAAGGTAATCATTAGCCACAAAAGAAAAGATATTCTAGGATCTAGAGTTTATTCTCAGCAGAAAAAAAAAAAAAAAAAAAAAAAATCTAGAGTTCCTTATATAGTAAGTAGATGACAGGATGTTCCTACCTCTAACTTGTAATTCTTACTCTTGTCGCAGCTTCAAGTGCATGGGGAGCATAGAATATGGAGGATCCGATGTAAAAGGCCATAACATCCTATCATATTATATAATATGATAGGATGTTATGTGTAACAATAAATTTGTAATAATAATAAGTTCATGCGCCTTGTAGCTCATCAACTAGATGATATATAAAAGTTACCATGGCTTTTGAATGGAGTTGTGGTGTGCCTTTGTGTTAGAACTCCTTTCTCTCTCCCTTGTGTGTGTGTGTATGTTTGTTTCTCAAAAAAAAAAAGAAAAAAAAAGAATAGATAATTGTCTCACATTTCTTAAGAGAGTGTGTTGTGTGTAGTATAACTTGCCCCACACTCCCTTAAAAGTTACCATGGCTTTTGAGTGGAGTTGTGGTGTGCTTTTGTGTTAGAACCCCTTTCCCTCTCCCTTGTGTGTGTGTGTGTTTGTTTCCAAAAAAAAAAAAAAAGAATGGGTAATTGTCCCACATTGCTTAAGAGAGTGTGTTGTGTGTAGTATAACTTGCCCTATCCTCCCTTAAAAGTTACCATGGCTTTTGAGTGGAGTTGTGGTATGCTTTTGTGTTAGAACCCCTTTCCCTCTTCCTTGTGTGTGTGTGTGCGTGTGTTTGTTTCTCAAAAAAACAAAAAGAATGGGTAATTGTCCAACATTGTTTAAGAGAGTGTGTTGTGTGTAGTATAACTTGCCCCACCCTCCCTTAAAAGTTACCATAGCTTTTGAGTGGAGTTGTGGTGTGCCTTTGTGTTAGAATCTCTTTCCCTCTCCCTTGTGTGTGTGTGTGTTTGTTTCTCATAAAAAAAAAAAAAAAAAAAAACTAGTTGACATATTCTGATGTTTTGAAGACATTTAAGGTTCAAATAATATTTTTCCATTGTAATCTTTTTGAATTATCAAAATAAGGGAAAAAAATAATGACCCAAAATTTGTCAAAATGTTTTTATTTTTTTTTTCACAATTTATTGATATATGTTGTGATTTGTACACGATAATTAAAGTTGTGTTAATGATGGTTCATATGAAAGTGATGTTACTCTAATAAAAATTTGTCAACTTAGCAAAATTTCAAAAAAAAAAAAGAATTTTTTTTTTTTTGGGTATCTAACGTTACTTCATGTGTAAAAAGGCTAATGAATAATATTTCTGACCTCCAATAAGAAAGATTTTAGCTTAAAGATCAGTTTAGTTCATATGAAGACTAAGCAACAAAACTTGGTTGAGTGCAAGTAAAGCGAAGTGAGGTGAATATAAGAGAGAGAGGGAGACATTTTTGCCATTAAAGATCAGTTTGGTTCACATGAAGACCAAGCAAAAAAACTTGGCCGAGTGCAAAGTAAAGTGGAGAGAGAGAGTGAGTTTTTTTTTTTCATTTCACAAAGGGGTAATTTTGATAGTTCCAGACTTATAAGGGCCTATTGGGCTATTGTTTTTTTGTTGAAGCTAACTGGGCATTGGGCAGCCCAAAGAAAGTTGGATTTTTAGGTGTGATTTATAATTGATATTTTGAACTCCGAACGATCTTGGAACAATTATGATCACGATTTTGACAGCCTTAGAGGGAGGGGCTTCACTCATCACTTTTCTCATAAACAAAAATTTAAAAAGGAAATGAGGAGATAGAGATAAGCTCGTACCAATTACAAAAGATAGATCTTATATAAACAAAGTTATGAGCTAAAAAGTTAATTCTCTATAAATAAATAGAAAATCCCAACAAGAGGGAGTTTAAAGGAAACCTTCCATTTACTAAGGTTTGATTATATAGACTAAGGGGACTTAGAAGAATTATGATTAGTTGCAACAAGAAGCTATATACTGCATATATGAATTTTATATATGTTATAAGATATGATACTTTTATTTGCTAAGTTTTACATAATTACATAACGAGAGACCCAATTTCATGCATTTAATATGCACAACATAATTATATTTATCCTATCCATTGTCAAGAGTTTTATAGTTCAACTGACATTTCCTATTAATTCAAACTAACACATCATGCTATTACAAATAAAAGAAACACTATATACAATATAGCAAGAGTAAATTAAATTAATTTTAAGGAGTAAAAAATGAAATAAAAATAATCAAAGGTATAATTACAACCTCATGTTAATAATAAAATATATTGTGTGAGAGATTGATTTACAAAGATTAAAACCTCAAGTTGTTAGGAAAAATTGACCCTTAATGATAGTTTGATACAATTACAATTTCTTTTTGGGAGAAAAAAATTTAGGTTTTTAATTGAGTTAAATTTCAATTGGTCCAACATTTTGTGGTCTTCATAGAGATAGGAGAATCCCAAAATATTTTCCTATCTAATATTACCTCCATCCCACTTTTTTTGTTCTGTTTGAAAAGTCAAATTTTTTAAGAGAATATCATTTATTGTCTTGTCTAGATTTTAAAAATGTATAAGTTTTCCAAACTACCCTTAAAAAAATTAATCAAAAAATTGAATTAGTAAATTAATAGGAGTATAATAGAAATATTAGTAAATTAATGACTTTTATTTTTAGAAACAGAACAATATTTTGGGATAACTTAAAATGGAATAGATGACAAAAAAAGTGAGACGGGGGGAGTATATATAAAAGAGGTGGGGAAAGAATGCACAACCCATTTAGTAGTTAGTATATAATTCTCTATTTTTTTTCTTCATAATTTAATAGTTTGGGAGAGAGGGAATCTAAACTATGGATGTTTCCGTTATAAACATTAGGAGATGCCAATTAGTTAAGTTATAAGGCTGATAATTTTTTTTTATTATCTCTTTTATTCATTGTCTAAAAATGTAATTTGATAATCATGATAATTATTAATTGAAATTTATTATTATTGTGTTTTTATATAGAACTATTTGTTATACTACTTTTTTTTTTAAAAATGATGTGAGAAGATTCTAATGGAAAGTTTTTTTTTTTTTTTTTGGAAAACTATAAAAAGTTTAAATATAGAATAGAATTTAAAATTAGTTAAAATATATATCATAAAAGAATAACGTGTGAAATGCATGTGAGATCACAAAAACTTATGTGACAAATATTATGAGATTAATAAAAAGTTAAACGTCTTTGCTTTTATATATATATATATATATATATATATATATATTTATAGCATGTTTAATTTATGTTCAATGTATGAGAAAATTTAACATAATATGATTTTTTTTTCTCTTCTCTTTGGTTTAAATATGAAATCTATTCATTATGATAGTTGTTAATAAATATTTATCATGATTCTATTTGTATATGGAACTATATATTTTATCATTAGACATTTATTATGATCATGTTTGTATATGAAATTATATATTCTACTATTTAAAAAATAATAATAACTCAAGACTCTAATAAAAGGTTTTATAGAATAGAATTTAAAGTCAATTAAAAATATGCACATCAAAATAATGATATGCAAAATTGTGACATAATTTTGTAAGATCAACTGAAAGTAAAATGTTTTCAATTTTGTATATATTATAAATTATAGCTGCTAGGATTTTGTCCTGGAAACATTGTTATCGTGTTTCTCTTACCGTCTATTCCAGTAGTTAATTGGTCTGGACTTTAAAATGCTTCTAATATTATTTCCCTATGTATTAATCTATTCTACTAGATTATCAGGGAAAAATAATCTATTCTGCAAATATATTATTATTATTATTATTATTATTATTATTATTATTATTATTATATGTACTTAAAAAATATTGAACTCCAAGTTAGAAAAACCATACCTCCAAACCTTAAAAGCTATTATGTACCTGATTATAGTAAAATTTGTAATATTACTAACATCACTCTAACTTAAATGTATTTTTATTTTTATTTTTATTTTTTTGGTAATGTTTTCGAGTGGCTGCTTATTTCTAATTGTACGAGTTAGCCACTTATCTCTAGTTGTACCAGTTCAAGGAGAGTGCCCAAGGATTACGGCTAGCAGATGTTGCGGGCATGTACCTTCCATGGAGTACTGAAGGTGTTTCACACTAGAGTGAGAGTTTCCATTTATGGTTATCACAAGGATTTGCATGATAAAACCTCAAAGATGTGATCTCCACGCTGAAAACATTAGGTAGAGCCATACACAGACATAGGCGTTATGGTCAAACCGCATATCTTGTTAACAAATCAGAGAAGAAATACAAAAAATGTAGTTTTGTTAATTACTTGAGGTTGTTTTATTTTCTCCTCACATTTTAATTTATAGTCATAGAATTGCACTCTTGCAGAGATTCCTTCCGAAAGATCAGTTGCTCAACAGTCTCAATCTCTAACTTTATTTAAACCCAATATCTCACAACTCAGACAATGGAAAAAAAAATTACAATACCTTACAAGCAAATTGCATAAATATAGTCGTGGATCAAGCTATAGTCTCATATTGAAATAAGAGCACAGAGACTCATCCCTTCAATGGCTTTGAAAACCATTTCATTATTCACTTCCATCCTTTTTTTCCTTCTACAGGTCTGCTTCTCAGATGATGAGAAGAAGGTCGTTAAATCTTCGTATTGGTTTTTTGACAGTGCATATCCACTCTCGGACATAGACTCCACCTTTTACACCCACCTCTTGAATAGTCACTCTCTTTGCCTGAAGTGCTACTATTCATTAGCAAAAGAATAAAATAGAATAAAAAATTAACAAAACTGATTAAAATATTCAACTATTATTTCAACGGATACAAATCAAACTTACCTCCTTTCTCTAAAATAAAGAGGATTTTGTGTCTATCGATAATGTTGGAGATACTTAAAAACTGAACCAAACCTAAATTATTCATAAATAGTTTGATTCACTTACAAGTTACAACCCTAATTTGTTTGAAGTTTTTGGAAAATTATAATTTCCTATTAAAGGAGTAGTTTATCTTTCTTTTGCCTTTTGTGTAAACTCGCTTGCCAATTAATAATCACACAATTTTATATTGTTGCCGTTTAAAAGAAATAGACGAGGAACCTATTTTAGGGAGGGTCCAGTTCTTGTAATACGCAAGGGCCTATGAAATGCCTACCAGGCCTTGGCCTCTCGGAAACTCAACCAGAGTCAACCTTCACCTCAGATTATGCATCAACCCATAATTTGCATAGCTATCAACCCAAAACTGCAGGTTGTTATTACACCCCCGAACCCATTTTACTTGTTTCTCAAAAGTATCTACCCCTTCTTCATAGCTTTCCATGCATGTCCGCTTGACATGATTAATTTTGCCAACTTATTTTACTATTCAACTTATTTTTGGTACTATTCATAAATCTCACTGCACTTTTTAGTACTATTCATGAATTATACTATTTTAACTAACTTTTAACTTTATTTACAGTACTTTTAGTAAAAAGTTTTCAGTTTTAGCAAAATAAGCGGATCCAT
Organism: Lithocarpus polystachyus; assembly: GCA_033629205.1. Classification (NCBI taxonomy): domain Eukaryota; kingdom Viridiplantae; phylum Streptophyta; class Magnoliopsida; order Fagales; family Fagaceae; genus Lithocarpus; species Lithocarpus polystachyus. The sequence continues at coordinate 96,473,204 of CM066163.1, read as the reverse complement.
AAGGATTTATATTTGTAGAATTTAATCTTTGTTGAGTGCAATATTTCTTCCTAAGGACTTGAGTCCACAAAGACTTTTTTCTTTTTTTGCTTGAAATCTCCAATTAAGTTTTTCTAGAACAGAGTAATTTCTTCCCATAGCTGTTTGCATCCACAAATCCCTTTATTTATTAAAAAAAAATTATGTCCACAATATTTTCACAACAAATTTTAAGTAGCAAGTTGTTACTTGTTATTACTAATAGAAAAAAAAAAAAGTAATTTTAATGGTGAGTATTTTTTAGAAAATATTTTAATGACAAGTTTAAATTAAAACTAATAATAACTTACCACTTAAAATTTATTATAAAAATATTTTAAAAATATTGTGTACATCACATCTCTCTCTCTCTCTTTTTAAATCTAATACCTTTTTTTACCAACCCACCCAATGCATTTTCTTGGTAGATATTCCCCACCGAAAGTTACGTTCCAGCTAGTCAATATTCTCCAGCCTTTTCACATTATGTTTCCTGACTTTGAAAAAAAGAATTCAAAACAAGACACCATGTTTGTCAAAAAATTAGGAAAAAAGATAAAGACTATCCGTGATAAAGACAAAAACTTACATGTCGTGTGGGGCAGTAGAGAGAGATAGCGTTATATCTCCATTTTATAAGGCCTTGGAAAGTGATTGCAAGGTCACAGCACTAAGTATGTCTGCTTGGTGCTCTCAAACAGTGGGCAATTCTTACATATTTCCGGAGCACTGCTCCGGACTCTCATAGAGAGTAGGCATTATGGTAGATCCCACGTGTAACTATAACATTACTTTCTTTCTTATCAAAACTCAACTCATTTTCTTTTATTGATAATTGAATAATCACAAGAAGAAAAAAGCCATGTTCATACTTGCACCTTTGGCCTTTTGTCATATGCAGGATGCGTCGAAGCATTAGTTGCCACGCCATTCTTCAATGACATACTAATTTGTCACCTCTTCCTCCTTTGGCCTCTCCTCCTTCTCCCTCTTAAATCTCACCTATCAAAGGTACTCGCAGTTCACAAAATCCTCTCCTCGCTCAAATACTGTCAATTAATTTGGTGACTTTTCTATATGCACCTTATATTTGCTCCTGAGAATCAAGTACCCACATACATGATGTCCAAAATTGTCATTCTACTTTTCCATATCCTTCTCTATTCAGAATTGATGCCTTCAGAAGCCCAAACTTGGATCAAATCAGGTTATTGGTTCTCTGGCACCGGATCTCCCATTTCAGACATAAACTCAGCCCTCTATACTCACCTTATTTGCGCTTTTGCTGACGTAAACTCTTCCTCCTACGAGCTCTCTGTATCACCCAGTGATGAGCAATACTTCTTCACCTTCACAGACACTGTTAGACAAAAGAACCCATCAGTCACCACTCTTCTTTCCATTGGTGGTGCAGGGGCAAACCACACCACCCTTTCAAATATGGTCAGCAAGGCTTCTTACAGAAAATCTTTCATAGACTCTTCAATAAAGATAGCAAGGCTTTATGGCTTTCAAGGCCTAGACTTTGGTTGGGATTCAGCGAACACTAGCTCGGACATGACCAATATGGGATTGCTATTTCAAGATTGGCGTGCGGCTGTGAATTCTGAGGCAAAGAATTCTAGGAAGAAAGACTTGATTTTGACTGCTGCCGTTCATTTCTCGCCAGATTTAAATTCAGTTTCTTTCCCTGTGGACTCAATTCGGAGTAACTTGAACTGGGTCCATGTTAACGCTTATGACTACCATGCGCCCGGATGGTCAAACTATACCGGTGCTTCTGCAGCCTTATATGACCCATCGAGTAACGCTAACACGGATTATGGTATTGGTGCATGGATTAGTAGAGGCTTATCTGCTAGCAAGTTGGTTTTGGGATTGCCTTTCTATGGCTATGCGTGGACGCTAAAGAACCCCAATGACAACGGAATAGGTGCTCCAGCAACAGGTCCAGCTGCCATTGCAATTAAAGGTGGTGGAGCCATTAGGTATTATCGAATCAAGAGTTATGTTCAGAGCTATGGGGCTGCTATAATGTATAATGCTACATATGTAGTAAATTACTGCACAGTCGGATCGACTTGGATTGGCTTTGATGATGTTGACGCTGTCAGAATGAAGGTTTCTTATGCCAGAGAGAAGAAGCTACTTGGTTACGTTGTGTGGCAAATCCCATATGATGATAATTGGGCACTTTCATTAGCAGGTACGGAAGAGATGCTGCACTCTTGGTATTCAATTTCTTTAAATTAATTTTTCTCTTGTCAGAAAGTTAATCTAATTGCCAACATTTTTGTTTCCTCAAAAAAAAAAAAAAAAAAAAAAAAAAATTTGCCGACATTTTTAAGGAATCAAATAGTAGACATGACAAACGGTCAAATTGGGTTGGGTTAATCGGGTTGTGGATAGGTCGGGTTCAAAAATAGATTGCTTTAAACAGGTTGAAAATGAGTTGGGCTAATCGGGTTGTGGGCGGGTCGGGCGTATTCGGGCCGACCTGTATTTACACATGGAAAAAAGAAAAAAGAAAAAAGAAAAACAAATAAATGCCAAACTTTTAGAGAGAATGAATCAAATCAATTAAGGAAACAAATTGTACATAATACCCTTTGTGTTTTTTTTTTTTTTTTTTTTGTTAACTGGGCACCTATTGTTATTAGACTATTTGTGTTACTATTATACATGTGAAGGGAAAAAAACAAACAAACCAAAAAACATAAAACTTTCCATATCCTTCCAATTCTAATAGTTTTGTGCATATATGACTAAAATTATTTACACTCAAAATAACAAAATCTTCCATGTTAATAACTCACAGGCATAATGCTTATAATTACAAACTTACAACTTGAGAGAGAGATAGATTTTAAGGAGCACAAAAAGTATATATTTTAAGTTTGCACACTTCAGATTCAAAATTCACTAATGATACGGGCTTTTGGACTTTTTCTTTAACTTTAGTTTTGTTTTGTGCTATTTAGCTTAGTGTTAGTAGCTTAGTCCTAGTATTTAACTCTACTACTTAGTATTTAACTTAGTGTTACACGTTTAGTAGTGTAGACGTGTAGTTGTAAATGATTTATCCTTTTGCATTTTATTTTTCTCTACTTCTTAGTATTTTACTTCGTTTTAGACATTTAGTAGTATAAACGTGTAGTTGTAAATACTTTTGCCTTTTGTTTTTTTTTTTTTTTTTTTTCCCTCTACTACTTAGTATTTAACTTAGTGTTAGACTTTTGGTAGTGTAGACGTGTAGTTGTAAATGCTTTTGCCTTTGTATGTTTTTTCCTTTTAATTAACATTTTTTTTTTAATAAATGGGAGTATGGCCACTACCACTACTACTAAATTGCTAAATAGTGTCAGTGTAGTGCTTTATGTCTTTTTGTCTATGCACCTAGCACCTAGGCATGTAGTCTAAATATTTTTTAGAAAAAAATAAAATAAAATAAAATTGGGTCAGGTCATGGGTTAGTCGAGTCGGATCGGGTTAGCCCGAAAAAAAAAAAGGGGCAAGCCGCGGGTTGGTTCATTTTTTATTCGGGCCAAAAAATTCAAGTTCAGGCAGGTTCAAAACGGGTGGGTTTGGGTTGGGTCAGTAAATTTTGGCCCATTTTGCCATGTCTATCAAATAATATCATTATGACTTGAAATATGATTGTATTAGCCAAAATAATTAAGAAACCAATATTTGGATGTCCCAATGTGTTTATCGAGGAAAAAAGATTCACTAGGCCTGATTCTTTTTCCACTGCATTGATAGGACTATGATGCCAAATTTTGGCTAAGGCTTGTAAAAATGTTTGTAAAGTTATTGACCCTTGGAAAACACAATATGTTTAACTTAATTGAGAATCCAAGCAGTTACTTAGGTTAATTATGCAGTCCTAGGTTAAACAATAATCAAACATATCATGCATAGCGAAAAAGTAAATAACACAATGATATGATGACTTAGGAAAACCTAGGAATGGCAATAGGTCGAGTTCGGGTCGGGTTTTTGCATACCCGGACCCGACCCGCAGGCCTGGAACTGCAACCCGAACCTGGCCCGATTATTAAATGGATTTTTTTCTCGGGTTCCGCGGTCCCTATTTAGGCCAACCAGATTTGGGCCCAAGCGGCGGACCAAATCGTGGCCTAACCAAAACAAAAAAATTTGCAGCCCATTAAGATTTTTTGCCTAGATTCAAGCCCATTCAAGCCATATGACGTAGCCCAAATGCCAAAATTTGGCATTTGGGCCACGTTTTATGGCAGCCAAATCAATCAAATCATAGGTTAATCATAAATCAATAAATCACCTGTTAATTATAAATCTATAAATCAATAAATCATAACTAATATCATAAATCAATAAATCACCTGTTAATTATACATCTATAAATCAATAAATCATAACTAAGATTTTAAATCAATAAATCACCTAGCTAAGATAACCATTTAATCATTAATCAACAAAATCATAGCTAAAATCACCAACTAAACATAAAAATAAAATAAATCCAACAAGTCCAAAAAATAAGTATCACAAGTCTAACAAGTCCAAGAAATTAAGCCACAAAATAAATCCCACAAGTTTAGAATAATTACAACCCAACAAATTAATCCAACAAGTCTAAAAATTTTAAAAGGCTACTAAATTAATACAAAATGTCTAATCCTCCACAACTGTGACACAACTCCCATCCTCTTCATTAGGCTCCCCATCATCAAGAATTGATTGAAATGTACAATCTCTAGAAATAGTTGAAGAACCTACAACAACAATGAATTAAAAAATGAATAAACTTTTTCAAATTGTAACTAGCAAATATAAAAATACAATTTTGATATAAGGGGAAAGAACAATAAACAATAAACAACTTAGGCTCTGCATTCCCAACAAACACAAAAAACAATAAACAATTTCTTCTATTAAACAAACTCTGCAGATATGAAGGGAAAGAACAAGGGAACAGAAACAATATAAGTGAAATGGCTGGATTTCAAAATGATGAAAATCCGTAACAAAGAAAAATGATCCATATTACAAAAACAAAGTTCAAAGAGTTCGCTGATTATTATGTACTTAGTAAACTAGAACAATGCAATGATCATTTCCTAAACTTAAACCGTTGCTAGTCTATTGAGCAATCATTAAAATTCATTAATGCTTGATAACATCTTATTTTTTTAAAAAGGTAACAAAACGCTATAATAACTCAAATATCATCCTCTCACACATGATTGTCAATGGAATAAAGGCAGATTCAAGCCATAGTTTTGAGTTTTCTTAAGAAAACTCAAAAAAATGGCAGCACAGAGAGGATAATTACAATAAATAATCCAACTACAATCCCAATTACTTCCCAGACCTTAAGATCAAAAATGGCAGTTTTCTTAGATAATTCAGCATTAAGATCCGTGGCCATCTTTACAGATGTTCCAATGCCTACAGAATTTAACAAAAAGAGATATGACAAATGCCAAATTCATCAATGCAGAATCTCATTTTCAGATTGACTCTCTTCCACCATTTACATAACCATATTAAAAGTTAAAACCTTGAAGTCCTTTGATATTCTTAGGCAATCATCTACAAGGCGATAAAGGCTACTAATCTTACCATGTCTTTTTTAGTATTTCAAGATATTTTTACTAATCCACACAAAACTAGTAATAAACAGAAGAGAACATGCTACAACCACAGAAACAAATAAGAATCCGAAGGATTATGAAGAACAAACATCAAAATAACAACCTGAATTGATGCATTTCAATTAACAAATTCTTAGATTGTAGACTACAATGCAAACAGAAGATATAACAATGATTAGACCACTTCTAACATCACACAATTAGACAACTTCAAGCATATAAACTAATAAACAGAAACTTTTTTCAACTTTCACAGCCACAAACAGTCTAGAAAAAAAAATGAAGCATTAAAAAATAACAACAACCACAAAATAGAATGAGAAGCAGAGCATTTCAAGTTCTTGCCTTCCTATGATGGAAGGGAAGTAATCACCAAATGCCAGCTTCAAAAAAGTTCAGATCTTTGAAACCCCTTCACCATATTTTTGTAAGCCAACAAATCTTAGATCTCTGACCCAACAAACTATGAAATACTTAAGAAAAAAAAAATTGAAGAGAAGTAGGGAACAAAGACCTTGGACCGGTGGTGAATGCTTGCTTGGGTCGGGGGTGCAAAGAGCTTGGACCGTGTGCTTCTGTGAGTGAGGCCATGTGCTTCTATGAGGCAGTGAGGCTGAGGAGGCATGAGCTGAAATGAGGGAGTGAGGGCGAGGAGGCATGAGCTGAAAAATGAGGGAGTCATAGCTATATATATAGGGGGGTTTTTAGTAATTTCAAAATAACCGAGCTGGGTCCGGATCCGGGTTTGGGCTGGATTTTTTATAAAACTCGGACCCGACCTGGACTTGCTTCGGGTTTTTTTTAAACCCATACCTGACCCTATTCCTTATCGGACCGGGTAAAACCTGGCCCATTAAGGTCGGGCCGGGCCAGGTACCTGCGGGTCGGGAAGAAATTGCCATCCTTTGGAAAACCAATGAAACAACTCATTTCAAGGTAAAAAACTTGTGGGGAACTATCCCAAGAGAATAATTCACTATATCAAATTGAGATTTATAGTCAAGATTACCAATTCGTAGTAATCTAACACAGTTACCAAACTGGGCTCTACACTCCTTAGACTTCTTTAATCTGGATCTGTTCTCACATGAACCATCAGTTCATGCCTTATTCTTCAGTACACTTGATAGCTGAAGGCTTGGTTGTAGATTTACTCCACTGGTACTAGCAATATGGATCTAATCTCCGGTAGGTACTTGATAGAGTTAGAGGATACAAAACCTTACAAATCTCACAAAAATAACTCTCAAGACTTAAAAAACGGGTTTTAGGGTTTTTCTTTCATACTTAGCAGTGTTGGACTCAAACCCTTAACATGTCGCGGGTTGTTGGGCTTTATTTAAAATTTTGATCGAAGGCTTCTCTCGATCAGTCGAGCTTGACAAATTTTGAATTCTTCTTTTTGCAGCAAGTATGTCCTTGAATCTTGACTTATATCAACTAGAACAAAGTCTAAAACACTACAAAGACACTAAGATCTAATCCCAGACAAGTTTTTGTTCTCGGTTTGCCAACATACAACACATTTAGAACCTAAACATTTATGACTAAATATTTAAAACCTAACAATCTCTCTATTTGGCAATCCATGACAAAACTTATATACAAAATGTATTGCTCAACTTAAGAACTAACCCAATTACAAGAAATTTGCCCAATACAATTCAATTACAATATACTATCTAGTTGAAATAATAGGCAGCAACATCATGAAAGAATTAAACTATAAATTCCTGAAATACTGAAAAAAAAAAACCATAAAGGCATGTGTGGAAAATACAATATAAAATAATCTTGAATCACAAAACAAAAATATAACAAGGAAACCAACGAAAACCAAGATATCTCATAAAGCATCAATTTTGTGAAACAAGTTAATACACAAAAATAAAAAATAAAAAAATAAATGATAAAGAAAAGGCTAAAGAAGGCTAAACAAAACTAAACAGACTAAACAAATACTCCCCCTAAGTACAAAACTCTCCCTCTACCTATTCTACTTCCCCTTTTTGTTATGTATTACCAAAGGCAATCATCTCAATCATTCGAGGGTGGAGGTGGAGGAAAAGAACTACTATACTCATTGAACTTAACTCTCAAAGTAGCCAGATCTGTAATAAGTGATTCCAAAAGCTGTCCATGGGCTGCCTGAGTCATCATGAAGATCTCGATCATGGTGTGGTGTATGACTGAGTCTCTAGCATGGAGCGGAGGGATGGTGTAGCTCTAGAAGTACCAGCAGCAGGAGTATCCTCATCCCCATCTTTAGCCTCAACAGTAGGATCCACAAAAGGATCAATTTGTACATCAACTTGGGAAGGATCCACTCTTTGTCGCTTTCCCTTTCCCTTGCTTGTTGCTAGGGTCTTCTTTTGAGCTCTACTTTGCTTCAGAAAGGTTGCTCCAAGAGGTGCTATCTGATGGTAAAGCTCAGAAGAGGAGGTACACAAAAATCCTAGATGTTCTAAGATCCTAAGGATTGAAATAGGGAAGAAGAGATCTTGTTTCTTGGAAGTGTTTCTATTGACATCTACAATGGTTTGGATGAAAAGAGAACGGAGACACATGGAAGCACCAGTGACAAGGGCATACAAGAATATACAACGATTAATAGCAATCGTATGTATGTGAGAGATAGGAAAGATACTATGACATGCAATCCTAAACAAAAGATTTTTTTCATCAGTGTGTTCACTAGACTCAAGTTGAGGCTCATCTTCCCATGTCATTGGTTTGCCACACAAAAGTGACATAACATCACTAAGAAAGCGATGTATGGATAAGTAGGGTGACATACAAAAGGAACAATGAGAGTATCAGCCACTACTTTCTTAGTGATTTGATTTTCATCACCCCTAATCCAAGTAGTCAAGAAGTGACCACTGGTTGCAGCAGAATAGGCAAACAAGTTAGATTAGAACTTTCAAATTATGGCTACAGGAAGAGACACTAATTTTGTACAAATGGGCCACCAACCCCTAGAACCTAGGAGCCATGTCTAAGTTCTAAGGAGTAGAAACAAAAACGGAAACAGAAGAAAACATAAGGGTAGACTACATTAGAGAGATAAACAGGAGCCATGTCTAAGTTCTTGAAAATCTACATGATGGATGATGCACATACTCATATGATGCATGAAACTAAAGCATTGAGGCGTACAAAATCAAAGAATTTTGAAAATTGATCAAGAAAATGAAGTTTTATGAAAAATCCCAAATTTATGAAGAGCATAAACCCTAGTTTTTCAAAAAAAGCACAAATTGATCATCACAACAAGTTTAAAACATGTTATAAACATTCAATCAATCAACTACAAAGATCAATTTTACCCAATTTTATCCAATTGAACAAAATCCCCAATTTACTCAAGAACACATGAACCCTAATTTCGAAAATTTTAAAGAATCATGATAATTTTGAAATTCAAGCATAGGAATCATGTATATATCATGCATAGACAAAAACCATTTCAAATCAAAACACCCGAAAAAATCAAAAAGCCCAAATTTTCTAAGTCCAAAAATTTAAGAAATTTGAATGATGCATGCATGTTATGTTGTAATTTGATAAAAAAAAGAAAGGGTAAAAGAGTCTTACCAATGATTAAGAAGAAAACCTTAAAGCTTTGATTTGGAAAAAGACAAAAAAAAAAAAAATTATGTTATAAGAGGGATCAAGAGGATTCAAAGAAAAATGGTGAGATAGGACAAAAATTGATCTGTTAAAAGCCTTTAAAATTTGAAACGAATTTCGATCGCTCGAGTGGAATCGAGCATTGATCGAACCAAGCATAGAGTTTTGGCTTAAAAACTAGACATTTTCAATTGGTCGAGAGTCTATTTCGATCAATCGAACCAGTGAAAATTTTTAAATTTTGAAAAATTTAGAAATTTTGTAGAAAACCAACTCAAAAGCAGTTTTTATGACATGAAATGCACATGAACACATCTTAAAAGTTTCAAAATCATTTTACACTTAAGTTCTCAAACTAAAAATCAAAAAAGAGGTAAAAATCACGCGATTTAAAAACCATTTTTATCAAATTCCACTCAAATTCATGAAAGTTGTATTATACACCACTTTATATGCTATAAAGATGGCCAGATTAGACAACACACACTATCTCATGTATATGATTTAGCAATGATTTGCGTGTAGTGTGTGCAACTAATAAGTGTACAAAACACTAAATAGGTGATATGTAGATAGAATTTACTCAAATTTTCTACATCATCAATCACATTGGTTTGAATGCGACTATCACCTAAAGAGTTACATCTTATAACTCTCACATCTAGAAACACGCTTGCAATCATATTTTAAAAGCATTTTGATTGTTTTTGCTTTTTCTTTTTCTTTTGGTCACATTTTTTTTTCTTTGAAGAACAATTTAGCATATCATGCATGGGTATATAAGAGAAAGAAAAGAAAATACCCTTTATTTTTACAAACACATTTTTCTTGTTGTGCAAGTACTACACTTTACCAAGCACGACTTTTATGATTTGCACACAGGTATTTACGATTGGCGAGTAATAGTGCTGAGATGGTTATTTATGCCTTTTTCCTAGGATTTTTTAGTCCTTATGATCAAAATATGTGACATCAAAATGAAGATCGTTTAATTAAAGACTAAATACAAATCACACAATCAAGCATAAAGTATCACAAACTAGTGAAGTGAAAAACAAAGCTTATCAAAGCTAAATAAGGTACACAGTCATGAATGCAAAGTTTCATTGGCCAACCTTAATTACACACTAAATGGTGTGCAATACAATTGTTTTTAAAATTTTTAAAAAAAAACACTTAAAAACATCCTAATCAATCCTAGAATGAAATGCAGAAAATAAATCCTAAACAAAACAATTTGTCCAAAGAATCAAGAAATGAAGCACGAGAACCATGTCAAAAAGGCTCATTTATGATAAGTCTTTTGCATCCACATCTTCTTAGATGCAGGCTTGAAATTGGAGTTCTTAGACAGATGAGATTGATGTTCAACTCTAGAATTGGAATTGAGGCTAATAGCTTTTACCAACTCATGTTGGTGTAAAATACAATAACAACGGAAATAACACAAAGAGAAACTGAATAGTACTTTCTAAATATTATATAGTTGAAGAGAAAATACACAATACTATTGGGACTGAGGCGCGGAACTCGCTCTCTTTAAGGAGATTCAAGCCCTTGGTTGGCTAATCTTGTAACCGGTGCAGACCTTCTATGACTTGTCTCCCCCAGGATACAACAGCCCAACAAATGTTGTATGACTAGCACAGCTTCTGCACAAAGTGTTCAAGCCCAAAGCTCCACCAGAAAGAACACCCTTGCGCACGTATCTAGCCCAATATCTGAGACAATTCATGTTAGCCCATTAATCACCACAATTAAAAAGAATAAAATAGTCTCTCTCCTTTTCAATGTGGGATTAAACATTCTCACTAACTCCTTATCTTCCCATATTCACTCTCATAATTTTTACATTTATTTTGTAACATTTATTCATTTTTATTATATAATATTAAAATGCTCTAACAACTCATGAATAAGTGTCATTGGTTCTTGTGCTTTTGGCATAGACACTTTTTGTTTGGTTGCTTGCTTGCTAGCATGCAACTTGAAGCAGTTAGGACGAGTATGCCCAACTCCACCACAAAAATGGCAAAACTTTTTTTTTCTTTTTTGATAATTCCATAATTACAAGAAGGAACTAGAAAAAAGAAAAAAAGAAAAGAAAAGAAAAAAAGTCATATTCCAAAATACAACTTTTAATGTTTAGCATATGTAGCCAAAGCATAGGATGCCACACCATTCTTCAAGGGCACTCATTACTTCACAATCGTTAGTGTTCATCGTTTGAATGCATCATCTATTACACGTATTAAACATGGAAAAGCTTTAAAATGTGAATATTGTGTATGGAGTTTACATTAATAAATAATATTTTCTCATTCTTCAGAGGTCTCCTAAGTCCTTACTTGTCATTCCCTTCCCTCCTTCCTCCTTCTCCTTCTTAAATCCGACCTATCAAAGCTACTCACAAACTCCTCTCCTTGTTCAAATATAAGAATCAGAAATTGTCAACTTGGAGACTGTACGTGGGACAAAATGGGCAAATGTCCTTTTCACACAAACTAAGCAGCATTTTGCCATCTTTTCTAAACTAATTAGGAAAATGCCCCTCTTTTGAAACTCGATTTTCTCAAAATCGAGTTTTAAAAAAAAAAAATTTCGGAGCCCTATAGTGGCGTTTTAAGGAGTCTATAGTGACGTTTTCAAGATCTATAGCGGCGTTTTATAACTCGACCTTCATGAAATCGAGTTATATGCAATTTTTTTCATTTTTTTTGCCTATAACTCGACTTTGTAAAGATCGAGTTATAAAACGCCGCTATAGGTCCTGAAAACGTCACTATAGGCTCCTTAAAAACGCCGCTATAGGGCCTAACTCGATTTTTAGAAAATCGATTTTCAAAAGAGGGGCATTTCCCTGATTAGTTTGGAAAAGGGGGCAAAATACTGTTTAGTTTGTGTGAAAAGGGTATAGGCCAATTTTGTCCCTGTACGTGTTCTTGTACGTTTTTAGACCCCTTAAACATAACCAGATTAACTTAGTTAATTAGCCAAGTAATTACTTAGTCAAATTATGAAGTCTAGGTTAACACAATATATCATATCATTACAAAGTGTATAAAATAAAGAACGCAACAATATGATAACCCAAAAAAACCAAACTGGTAAAAAAAACCTAGGGAGGATTTAACCTAACTATCCTCAAGGTAAAACAAATTCACTATGAAAGAATTGAAATTTGCACAATAGCGACTTAGACCACTAACATCCTATTGCTACCTCGAGTAGGAAACTTACTACCATGACCATGTGACAGCTCCGAGTCCCAAACTACTTCTTTCTTGAATTCTCAACAAGCACAAACACTCCCGCTTGTATATCTTTAAGCTCTTGAAAACAGCAACTGAATTGATCACCAAGCTCTTAACATCAATCATGAGATTGAAAACCCTAAGTGTATGTGAAGGCAAACACCTCTAGATCTCACAAAAGATTCACACACACAGCATAAAGAGCAACCTAAAACGTGGCTAAGGTTTTCCCTTTTATACTTAGGGCAAAACATAAAACCCTATACGTCAAACAGGCTTGGGCTGAGTTGGAAAATTCTGCAGAAAATCAATCTGCACGACTTTCGATCGGTCGAGTCTAATTATCGATTGATCAAGCCAGACAGATTTATACAGTAAATCCTGTAGAACACTCGATTCCAACTTTACATGTAAATACACTTTGAGCAAGTCTAAACAAAACTAAAACTTTTTAATCATGGTTTGCCAACATTATAAAATGAAGTTGTAATACATTAGTTTCTAATTCCTTAGAACCTAACAAACTCTCCCTTTGGCAATCCGTGACAAAACACAAACTTAACAAAGTGCTCAAATTTTACATAAAAATAGCCCATTACAAAAACATAGCCCAATATAACAAATTCAACCTAACTACTATCTATCAGTTGCAAGTGTAGACAGCAACACGACTGAATCAACCTGTATATTCCTGTAACACTTAACAAAAACGTATGTGTGAAAAATACAAGTAACATAGAAAATAACTTCTTGATTTCACATAACACAAAATAAAGACATATATCATGAATAACCTCATAAATATAAATCAATAGGCAATGTGAAACAAGAATCATATACAAATCAATGTATCTCCCCCTATCATGGACAACCTAAACAAAATGTATCATGAGCCAAAAAGATAAATACATAATGAAGCACCTAAATACAATCTAAAGCTCCACAGCTCCAAAACAAAAAAAAAAAAAAAAAAAAAAAAAAAAAAAAAATCTCCCCCTAAAAACAAAAACTCCTTAAAAAAACAAACTCCTCTACAAATGTACTCCCTTTTTTTGTGACAAATTGCCAAAGGGCACTCACTCATCATCAAAAGGAGGTGGTGGAGGTGATCGTCTAAAACTCTCCAAATCTGCTCGCAAAGCACGAAACTCATCAAGCATGTCCACCAAAACCATGAGCCGCCTGAATGGTAATGACAGTCTCCAACATACATCGAATGTCTAAATCATCCAAAGTAGAAGGAGGAGGAACAACAGCAGTTGGATCAACAGATGCCTCAGCAGAAGTATCACCTGTAGTAGAAGAAGAAGGAGGAGGAGGAGGTACACCACTTGAAGACTCAACCCTAAGGTGTTTAGAGCTTGCTCTCATCTGAGCAGCCTTCTACCTAAGAAATAAGAAAGGTGGCACCTATGGGAGTTATAATATGGACAGGCTCAGAGGCAGGAAACAGGTCTAACCTTAAATGCAAAAGAATTCGATGAATAAAGACCAGAAAGAAAAGAGCATGAGAAACAGAACTACTCCTATACACCTCAATCAAGGAACGGATGAAAAGATGAGAAAAACTCATAGGAGCATCTGTAATAAGGGCATACAAAAATGCACATCTCTCTAAAGGAATATTGTGTAAGTGAGAGATAGGCCAAATGGAGTGGCAAGAAATCCGAAAAAAAAGATAATGAGTCTCGGTCAACTCGTTAGAGGTGATCCGAGGATCAAAACCCCACTGGATAGTAGTGCCAGTAATGAAAGACATAATGTCATTCAGGGGAGGAGACTCATTGTACAGATATACAGGATGCTGGACCAGTGGCACCCCAAGAGCCTTAGCCATTATTGAAGTAGTAATGATGAACTCTTCACCTCGTATCCAAATCTTAACTTGAGTGTTGGAATCATAGGTGTGGACAAAGAGGTTCGAGTAGAACTCTCTTATCAAGGTAGCCGAAGGAGGATGATCAACATCTAACAAAGGTAACCAGCCCCGACGCTCAAAGTTTCTTCGAATCTCACCATCTAACTCATCTAACAACACTTTTCTCTCAGCCCAGACTGTCCTACGAAGGTTTAGCTTCTCATAAGTTTCCTGGTTTTTCTCACTGGGAAACCTAGAGCTATCAAAAGTAGGAGAAGATGGAATGGAGCGTACCCTATGGGCTCTAGTCTTCCTAACCATAATACTACGGTTTACAAGGATAGGCACAAGGAGACAAAGAGAGGAAAAAAGAATAAAAACCAAGGTAGATTGCAAGTTAGCACAAAAAAATATAGAAATAACAGTTTTATATGATGCATGAACAATTTCAAGATATGATGCATGCTCTAATGCAGTGAGAATAAGTTCAATTTGACTTTAATAGACATAAAATTGGCTTGAGCATAGAGCTTCTACCAAAAACCCCAAATTTTGAAAACCCATTTTCAAAAAACCAACAATTTGATCAAATTGAACATCACATAGGATAGATAATACAAAAAAATGATCAAATTCATCAATCAAACAAGCCAATTTCATCCAATTAAACCTAATTGAACAAAACCCCCAATTCGGGTAGTTTCAAGCCCTAGAAAAATCAATTTTCCCAAAATCAACAAATTGATCAAATTAATTCACAAAGATCAGTTTTATATTGTCCCACAATAAAAACCCATTGATCAATTTCCAAAGAAAAAGCTTAAATCACCAAAATCCCTAATTTTCTTAGGTTCGAAAATCACCTTTAAATGCATGAAACATGAAAATAAATCAAAAAGGAGGGGCAAAAGAGTCTTACAGGCCTTGGAAGACAAAAACCTTGCAAAAATATTAAGGGAAAACAACAAAAAATTTCGTTGAATGCTTGACTGATCGAAGAAAGAGAGGATGAGCTTTTGAAAAAGTTTGAATAGCGATAAACACGTGAAAAGTTAATGTTTTTAAAAAAGCCTCTAAACAATTTTCGATCGATCGAAAAACAGGTTCGATCGATCAAAAATTACATTCGATCAATCCAGCATCAATCGAGTAGCAATTGAAA
Organism: Lithocarpus polystachyus; assembly: GCA_033629205.1. Taxonomy (NCBI): domain Eukaryota; kingdom Viridiplantae; phylum Streptophyta; class Magnoliopsida; order Fagales; family Fagaceae; genus Lithocarpus; species Lithocarpus polystachyus. Next base: position 96,457,640 of record CM066163.1, on the reverse strand, counting down.
CGGACAAGTTCAAACCTAATTTTAATTGCATTTTCAATCGGTTAAGCAACAGGTTCGATCGATCGAAAATCAGAAAAAATCAAATTTTTGAAAAACTGAACAATTTTGTGCAGAAACACCTCAAAGCATAGAATTATATGAATAGAATGCATAAGAATGAGATGAAATGCTTTTCAGAAACACTTGAATTTTTTCCCTGATATCCCAAAATTAAAATTTTCAATCAATTTTCCTCAAAATCTCAAATTATAAATATATTTAGCATTAAAGATCAAGGAATTCTTCAACCTTGGTTGGCCAAACCACAATCACACACAATAACATGTACACAGTTTAGCAAAGAGTACTTTGTGTAGTGTGTGCAACTAGCAAAAGCTTGAGATACATGTAAGGTGATACGTGAATAGAAATTAAGCACAATTTCTACAAAATTCATCACATAAAATGGAAAGAGACTATCACCTAAAGAGCAACATCATATAACTCGAACATCTCCTAGAATAAAAGTTAATCGTGTAAGTTTCTTGAGTTGCCTCATAATATACACACCAATTTTATTTGATTAAAAACTTGTTAGAATAGCAGGGATAATGTACACACCAATTTTATTTTAATTGTGAAATTATTATATCCCAATAATGTACACACCAATTTTAGCATTTAAATTGAGGTTACACCTTATGTTCTTTTTGTGCATGTGCTACACTATTTCGAGCACAAAATCTTACGATATGCACTATGGTGTTCATGATTGACTAGTAAATAGTGGTGAGATGGTTATTTATGCATTTCTCAATAAGTTTAAGTCCGACAATCAAAGGCATGTGATTTTAAGATCAAGATCATGTGATCAAAAACTATAAACATCTTCCCACACAACATGCACTACAAAGCTCAAACTAGTAAAGTACAATAAATAAGCTCATCCAAGCTAAATAAGGTACATAAACATGTTATGTAAAGACAAAATGGCCAACCTTGATATCAAATCCAAAGAAAAATAATGCAAAATACATTTTGTGTCCTTTTTCTTCTCCCTTTTTTTTTCATATTTAAAAAAAATCCTTGAATGAAATGCATGAATGTTATGTAGTGCAAATCCTAGAAGAACAAACAAAAAAAAAACAAAGAACAAAGGTCACAAAGAGTAGAGCGAAGAAGCACAAGGACCATGAAAGCCAAGGATAACTAGGGACATAGAATCACACCAATTACTTGACGAAGAGTCTCAAACTTACTTCTATCAAGTGGTTTGGTGAAGATGTCAGCATTTTGATGTTCAGTAGGGATATACTCAAGAGAAAAAATCTTTCTTTCAACCAAATTCCTAATAAAGTGATATCTAATCTCTATGTACTTAGTCTTAGAATGTTGAATAAGGTCTTTAGAGATATCGATAGCACTAGAATTATCACAATAAACAACCATGGTGTCTTGTGATATCCTATAATCACTCAAAAGCTTTTTCATCCAAAGAAGATGTGAACAACAACTTCCAGCAGTAATATATTCTGCCTTTGCAGTAGACAAAGACACAAAATTTTGCTTCTTACTCATCCAAGCAACAAGATTGGCTCCTACATAACACCTACCAGTGGTGCTTTTTCTGTCATCAGTATTGCTAGCCCAATTAGAATCAGAAAATCCAGCAAGAGATAGATTTGACTCTTTGCTATAAAACAATCCATAATCACAAGTTCCACCAACATATTTAATGATTCTTTTAACATCATTCAAATGTGAAACCTTAGGATTAGATTGAAATCTAAAACAAACACCCACACTAAAAGCAATATCAAGCCGACTCGTAGTTAAATACAAAAGACAACCAGTCATGCTTCTATATAATGTAACATCAACAGATTCACTTGATGGATCATTGGTTAATTTTACATTTGCAGCCATTGGTGTTCTATTATGTGCAGCCTTGTCAAGTCCAAATCTCTTGACTAGATTTCTTGCATACTTTGCTTGGTTGATGTAAATTCCAAAGTCCATTTGCTTCACCTACAATCCCAAGAAATAAGTTAGTTCACCAACTATACTCATTTCGAACATGGCCTTCATTTCATCTGCAAAAGATTGAGCAAGAGAATCATTAGTAGCACCAAAAACAATGTTATCAGAATAAATTTGAGAGACTACAAAATAATCCTTATCCTTTCATATGAAGAGAGTAGTATCTACAAACCCTCTTTTGAAACCATACTCTGTGAGATATGCAGTTAACCTATTGAACCAAGCCCTTGGAGCTTGTTTCAAACCATATAGGGCTCTCTTCAACTTATAGACATCATCTGGTCTGTGAGGATCAACAAAACCCTTTGGTTGTTCAACATATACCTCTTCTTGCAACATGCCATTTAAGAAAGCACTCTTAACATCTATTTGATACAACTTGAATTTCAAATGACTTGCTATAGCCAAAAGTATCCTAATGGATTCCAATCTTCCTACTGGTGCAAAGATCTCATTAAAATCTATCCCTTCTACTTGTGTGTACCCTTGAACAACAAGTCTTGATTTATTTTTTATAACAGTTCTGTGTTCATCGGACTTGTTCTTAAATATCCACTTAGTTCCAATCACATTGACTCCCTTTGGTCTAAGAACTAATTCTCACACATCATTTCGAACAAACTGATGAAGTTCTTCCTGCGTAGAATTAACCCAATCAACATCTTGAAGGGCTTCATCCACCTTTTTCGATTCAAATTGGGATAGATAGTATGAGTAAGTAATTACATTCAAAGCTTTGGATCTCAATCTCATGTTATCATTCAGACTACCCAATATATTTGTTGCAGGATGATTTAACTTAACAATAGAAGATGGACCTTTGACCAGAGATGTGGAGGTACCTTTCTGTTTTGATGGAACACTAAGCTCACTCTATTCTTGTTGAGTTCCATGAACCGGTATGGAAGGTTCTGAACTTGATGGTACAGAAACCGCATCATTCAACACCAGCAACTCTTCCTCAGTATGCTTCCCCATATAATCATCAGGTAGTGAATCATCAACTTCCATGATCTTTTCTTGAACCGGAGAAGTGTTTTCAGAATGACTCTCTGAACTTAATTCATCATTGATCACAACATTTGAAGACTCCATGACTGTTTTAGTTCTTAGATTGTACACTCTGCATGCTCTACTTGTGGAAGAGTATTCTAAAAAGTAACCCTTGTCACTCTCTGCATCAAACTTTTCTAGGTTCTCTCCATCACGCAGAATGTAATAGTCACTACCAAATATCCTGAAATATTTGACAACAGGCTTCTTTTCTCTTGAGAGTTCATAGGGAGTTTGCTTGGAATTAGGTCTGAAATACACCCAATTGAATGTATGGCAAGCAGTATTAACGGCTTCTCCCCAGAAGGATTTAGGCATCTTCTTATTGTGTAACATGACACGTGCCATCTCTTGGATAACCCTACTCTTCCGTTCCACTATTCCATTCTGTTGTGGTGTCTTCGATGAAGAGAACTCCTGATGTGTGCCTTGATCATTGCAAAATGTAGCCAGCTTTGTGTTCTCAACCTCTCTTCCATGATCACTTCTGATTCTGGCTATCACTGTTCCTTTCTCAACTTGCAATTTCTTACACAAATGTATCATCTTTTCAGGAGCCTCAGCTTTATCTTTCAAAAGCAAAACTCGTGTAAATCTAGTAAAATCATCCATAACTACTAGAATATACCTCTTTCCACCTAAACTCTGAACTCTGGCAGGACCCATGAGATCAATGTGTAACAACTCTAGAGATCTTGAAGTTTGAACATCAGTTACAGACGGATGTTTGGACATCACTTTTTTACCCATCTGACATGGTCCACAGATGCACTTTTCTATCTTTTCAAACTTGGGCAAACCAATAACTGCATCACACTTAGAAATCTTCTCTAATTGCTTGTGACTTGCATGTCCTAACCGTTGATGCCATAAGTTAACTTGATTAATTTTTGCACTAAAACACTTATTGCTTATACTTGGTGTTATACCATAACAGTTGTTAGTTGTCCTCACATCAATACACAAACAATCACCTCCTCTATCAAGTATCTCACATTTATACTTAGTGAAGAGAACATTCAGTCCATTGTCACAAATCTGACTCATGCTGAGCAAGTTAGCCTTCAACCCATCAACATACTAAACATCTTCAAAGACCGGCAACCCTGGAATGTCCACAGTGCCACTGCCTCCGATCACAAATTTGCTTCCATATCCAAACGTGACTATCCCAATCTATCCTTCAAAAAGTGTCTTGAATAAAGCTTTATTTCCTGTCATATGCCTGGAACAACCACTATCCAAATACCAAAGACAAGAATCATGTGCCTTTAAGGCGGTTAAAGCAGTATAACACAAATAATTATCATCACATGTAATTATACCAACATGCTCAAGGAAAGATTTAACAAAAGCAACAAGAGACAAAAACAACAAGTAGACAAGTTGGCATAATAGCAAAAAGATTTTCCAAGAATCCATGACAATCGAGGTCAAGGATCAGCTCTTAGATCAAAAGATCTAAAACAAGAGAGTTATTCGCTCTTATACCACTTGTACGTTTTTAGACCCCTTAAACACAACCAGATTAACTTAGTTAATTAGTCAAGTAATTACTTAGTCATATTATGAAGTCTAGGTTAACACAATAGATCATATCATTGCAAAGTGTGAAAAATAATGAAAGTAACAATATGATAACCCAGGAAAACCAAACCGGTAAAAAAACTTGGGGAGGATTTAACCTAGTTATCCTCAAGGTAAAACAAATTCACTATGAAAGAATTGAAGTTTGCACAATAGTGACTTAGACCATTAACATCCTATTGCTACCTCAAGTAGGAAACTTACTACCACGACCATGTGATATCTCCGAGTCCACGGACTACTTCTTTCTTGAATTCTTAGCAAGCACAAGCACTCCCGCTTGTATATCTTTAAGCTCTTGAAAACAACAACTGAATTAATCACCAAGCTCTTGACATCACTCTTGAGATTGGAAATTCTAAGTGTATGTGAAGGTAAACACCTCTAGATCTCACAAAAGATTCATACACATAGCGTAAAGAGCAACCCAAAACGTGGCTAGGGTTTTTCCTTTTATACTTAGGGCAAAACATAAAATCCTACATGTCAAACGGGCTTGGGCTAAGTTGGAAAATTTTGCAGAAAATCAATCTGCACGACTTTCTATCGATCAAGTCTAATTCTCGATCGATCGAGCCAGACAGATTTACATAGTAAATCTTGCAGAACACTCGATTCCAACTTTACATATAAATACACTTTGAGCAAGTCTTAACAAGACTAAAACGTTTTGATAATGGTTTGCCAACATTACAAAATGAAGTTCTAATACAATAGTTCCTAATTCCTTAGAACCTAACAGAGACATTTCTATATGAACCTTATATTTGCTCACTCTAGAGGATCAAGTACGCATACATGATGTCCAAAATTATCATGGTTCTTTTCCATATCCTTCTTTATTTAGAATTGAAGCTTCAAAAGCACAAACTTGGATCAAAGCAGGTTACTGGTTTTCCGGCTCTAAGTTTCCCATTTTAGACATAAACTCATCTTTCTTTACCAACCTTATTTGCGCTTTCGCTGATGTAAACTCTTCCTCCTACGAACTCTCTATACCGTCCACTAATGAGCAATACTTCTCTGCGTTCACAAACACTGTTAGACAAAAGAACCCATCAGTCAATACCCTTCTTTCCATTGCTGGTGAAAGCGCAAAGTACTCTCCTTTCAAAAATGGTCAGCAAGGCTTCTTACAGAAAATCTTTCATAGACTCTTCAACAAACATAGCAAGGCTTTATGGCTTCCACGGCCTAGACCTTTGTTGGGTTTCGGCAAACACAAGCTCTGACATGACCAATATATGGGATTACTCTTTTAAGAATAGCGAGCTTGCTGGGGATATTACACAAAGTAATAATAGAAGAATAAGATTAACATAAAAAACAAAGAGAAAATAAATATCTTGGCGGCACTATATCGTTTTCTTAGACAATATTTTCCCCCTCACTTTTGTTGCTAAAGGGTTATCGCAAATTTGTCCCCAGGATACAACCAAGATGTTGGGTTCTACAGATAGCAATTCTGGAGAATGACTATAGGATCTCTTGTGTTTATGTTTCTCTCTAACTTTTGATTTTGTGGAGTTAGTTTTTCAAGAGAACATAAGCCTCTATTTATACTCATAAGGTTATGTTTCATGAAAAGGCACGTATGGAGAGTTAGTTATTTTTCAAGTGAACATAAGTTTCTATTCATGAAAAGGCACGTATGGAGAGTTAGTTATTTTTCATAAAACGGTTAACAAAGATTTAAACCTCTTTAATCTTTCTCAATAGTTACTAGAAAATTCTGCAGAAAATTATAGAAAATTCCAAAAAATTCAAATTTTCAAATTTTCACTTAGAAAATTCTAAAACTTGAATTTTCACTTTATGAAACTATATTCTCCAAACTCAACCATCATTATTACAACCTATCCTTGTATATACCTATATATACAACAATCCCCTACTAGGTTGTAATAATATATGTTTCACTTGATTGATTTCCTATCATGCATAATGGAGGGTGTCTTTCAACTTAAACCTCCCTTTAGTGTAATTGCTCAAGAAATCAACAGAGTTAATGGTGGCTTAGTGCTTAAACCAAAACTCTTATGTGTTGAAATCGGAAACAACACACACATGAGAATACCCACAACACATTTAGAAATCCACTGTTGTTAGCACTATTATGGCCTTGTGCTCTTCCCGGTTTAGTGAACATGTACAAAAGAAAACCCTTTCACTCTTGCTAGAAGCGGCATCACTCCTATGTTCACAAAGGTGAAGTTCCTTCTTATGTCTCTGTTACGCAGACATTTATTCTTTATGAACTTCATTAAGAGTGTAAAACCCATCCTCAATTACATCATAACAGTTTGCATTAATCCATCCTGAATGAGACACAAAATTAGTGCTCTTACTAACCACATATCAATAGCTTGTTGTTACCCTTTAAACCTCTTTAGATCAAATCAATTTGAGGTTGAGTTCTCACTATTGCTGATTCTCTTAAAAGAAGGGTTTTAGTCTCATTCCAATGGATGTTATTATTATCAAGTCTCGAGACACACTTTGGTAAAGGACCTATTTTATATATAGAATTACGTAGGCAATGGACTAGTCCAACCACACTTGACTTACCTTAAGTATTCTTGTCTTAGACTTTTAAGTCTAAGTTCACATTGTATACAACTCATGTATACCATATGCATTGTGGTTTTACAATTACAGTACAAGGAATGGCTTACCACAGTCGTGGCCACGACACTTTATCAAAACCTTAACCGTTTTCTTTCCTTGCCTGTTACCATTATAATCAATGCTCTCAATTTAATTCTATAGTAGAGTAAGAAATACATCTTATTTCTTTAATGCTTACACATAGCACCCCCACATGTAGTGATTATCTAACTAGACATAGATATTATCACTCACATCAATAATAGAATTAAACTTGAATATTTTATATTATAGATATTCATCACAATTAAGTAATTTGTAGTGATCATCCTCAAGTTTTTTAAAAAATTTTGAAAGTCAACACACAGTGAAGGCAATGTCTAATTTAGATTCATACATGATGCGCAACATGTATTTAATACATTAGCAAACTCAAGCTATGCATCTGCCCTTCCAGTAATCTCTTTATTTATTATTGGAATCAGAGTGTCTTTGCCTCTTTAAAGATATTAAAATCTAAGAAGTAAGTTCTCAACACTAATCTCAACACAATGAGATTACTCAAATCTCAACAAAATGAGATATCATAAATCTCAAAATGAGATTAATATAGTGCACATCTCCACTATATTTCTTTACTTGATTCACATTCATAAAAGACTTTCATTTAATTAATTAAGGAAGTACAAACCCTTAGGTTTTTCAAGAAAACTTCCTTGCCAAGATCACTTTTTTAAGAAAGTCACTTCACATATATATGATGCATACTCAAATTATATGTGGAGACACAATCCAATATTATATTATTGATCCTTGAATGTTTAATTAATGAACTCACTTGTACTCTCTTTATTTCACAAAGAGGTACTTTCAAAATAGGATCACAAAATGTGCTTGTTTAAACTCGAGACATCTACCACACATGGCAGAATTTAATCACAATGAATTTAACATCCCTCGATGTTAATTCTCAATACCTTTATCAAGCATATCTTTGATGCACATTAGCATCCTTATGAGTCCATGACTCGTTTAAGGGTTATACCCCCACACTTTCTTGGATATCATAATTCCACAATTTGAGTTTCTAAACCTCACAATTTGGGTTCTCAACCATTTCAAAATTCACATACACACACACACACACACACACCCACAATATAATTACATATATCAAAATGTAATAATAGAATATAGTGAATTTCTTTAAAATTATATGAATAGTTTCAAAGATATCAAACTAATAACACAAATAGTTACTAGTGTATAGAGATCAAAAATCTATCTTTTTCCCTTTGTTTCAAACCTTTTACTATTAACCTGAGGCCAAAATATTTTATATCTTATTCTAATACCCACCCACAGCCAATTGATTTTAAAACTAGAAGTAGATCTATTAAGACCCAATTATTATTAAATAATATCGAGTTTATCTCATCATTAATAGCTTTTACAATAGAAAGCTACATCTTTTTTGAAGCACAAAGCTTTCTCAAACTTTAGGATCACTTCCCTCAAAGAATACCATGGGTATTTAATTAGGACTACACTTTTATTACCTTTAACAAGGTAAAAAAAAGCTTCATATGAAATAAAATTTGGATTAAAATCCTTTTATTTCTCAAACTTTGACTCCACCTTTGTTCACTTGGTGAACAACATTTAAATCTTTAATATCACTTAATATGATATTTAAGATTGGAGACATTTACTCGTGTTTAAGTAGGTATTGGGGTATCCTTGAAATCATCTTTGAATTTAAACTCAATAAATTCAATATCCTTTGATTTCACTCTTATATTAGACATTAAGTCTAATAAACTACATACCCTCGAATTTACTCAAAACCTACATATACACTTTATATAGCTCTTTGACCAATTAGTCCTTTTTGGTCTATCATTTACAAAAGGTTAAACACTCCCATAGTTTAAAATGATAAGCATTTGGTCACTTTCTCATTTCATAACACATATGAAATACTTTTGAGATGAAACTTTATTATGCACATAGCATATACTAAGCAAAACTTCTTCCCATTGATCAGATAGGAACTTAGCTGATTGCACTCAAGTTTATGGCATTCATCATATCAAATAGAGTTCTCTCTTTTGACCAAACTATTTTACTAGGGTGTATAAGGGACTGCACTTTGGTGTATTATGACATGTTCCTCACAAAGAATAATATGCATTTAGAAATATTCATCATTTCTAGTTAATGCACCATTCAATTCAAATCATCATGCTTATATAAATTATATCATGCTTTGACATAAATTTCAAGAATTTGAAATTTAAACGTCTCAAACTAGCATGCCACAAATAAAGAATTAACAATATAAGCACAACCAAAACATATTGATAAATAACACCCAGATAGTAGCATATCCATTGCCTACTAATGTCCCATTCTTGGACAAGACCATTCTTAAATAACAAATTGGCTTTCTTGATATTAGGTACATGAAAATATAGCATTGGTCAAGAGAACTTCTTTCCAAAACTTAATTTCACTTCAACAATGCACTTTCCATGAACTTTTGCCTTACTATGGATGTCCACAAGCACCTCTAGTTTTATGGAAGACTCCTCGTATAAGTATTGAATTGTGCCTTGTAGTTGCACACATGCAACATTGCACCTAAATCAAAACACCAATCAGAAGGATTTGTAATTATAGCCATATTAAATATAGTGATCTTTATTACATACATCACTCACCATAGCAATAATGTCCTTAATGACAATTGCTTCATGGGTATTTCTATCTTCATCCTTCTTATTCTTTAAGAACTTACATTTTCAAATGTAATGGTCTTTCTTTCCACAAAGGAAACATGACATTCTACTTGTCATTGTTGGGATCCTTAGAATTGTTTTTCTAAAACGATTCACACTCTTATTCACATTCAAGTGTTTATTGTTCTTACTAGAACTTCTAATTTTAACATTGTTCACATTCACTTTAGAATCGGTGTTAGATACACCTCTAACCGGACTTTCCTCTTCAATTCAGTGATGTGGTCTGAATTGATCTAAAGTGAGATCTTCTGACATGTTTCTTAATGTCTTCACATAGTTTAGAAAATCACTTAGGAAAATATTCATATACTCTATCACTTTAAGAGTTTAAATTCCCATCCTTTAGATTTTCTACTTCACTTTATAACATTTAAACATGTTAAAATTTCATTCTTATATGTCAATTCAAATAAATTCGCAACACATGCAAATATTCTAACAGAGAAACTCATCAATCAATTTGAAATTCAAATTGTCCGTGAACAAGAAATCCGTACCTTCAATGTTCAAACTATGAACATGGCTTTTAACGCATTCACAATGTGAAAGAATCATCACCTTGTCTTGCTAACAAAGAAACTTGTGTCTTTAAGCCTTATTCCATTGAATCTTCTTTATGATCGAATCATCATTTGAGGAACTCTTCAAATCCAAGCCAATTGCTCTTTTTACCGTGTAAAATTGTTTCCATCAAAGCAATCCAATTTCACCAAACCATGATTCAACATCTTCAAAGTTGTACCATCATTTACTCCTTGTCTTGTAGTCAAATAATTTCTAAGATTGTTGGGGATATTACACAAAGCAATAATAGAAGAACAAAATTAACAGAAAAGACAAAGAGAAAATAAATATCTTGGAGGTACTATATCGTTTTCCTTAGACAATATTTTCCCCCACACTTTTGTTGCTAAAGGGTTATCGCAAATTTGTCCCCAGGATACAACTAAGATGTTGGGTTCTACAGATAGCCATTCTGGAGAATGACCACAGGATTTCTTGTGTTTCTTGTGTTTCTCTCCAACTTTTGATTTTGCGGAGTTAGTTTTTCAAGAGAACATAACCCTCTATTTATACTCATAAGGTTATGTTTCATAAAAAGACGTATGGAGAGTTGGTTATTTTTCAAGTGAACATAAGCTCTATTCATGAAAAGGCACGTATGTTTCATGAAAAGGCATGTATAGAGAGTTAGTTATTTTTCATAAAACGGTTAACAAAGATTTAAACCTCTTCAATCTTTCTCAATAGTTACTAGAAAATTTTGCAAAAAATTCTAGAAAATTTCAGAAAATTCAAATTTTCAAATTTTCACTTAAAAAATTCTAAAACTTGAATTTTTACTTAATGAAACTATATTCTCCAAACTTAACCATCATTATTACAACCTATCCTTGTATATACCTATATATACAACAGAGCTGCTGTGAATTCTGAGGCAAAAAATTCTAGCAAGAAAGAATTGATTTTGACTGCTGCTGTTCAATACTCACCAGATTTAGATACAGTTTCTTTCCCTGCGGACTCAATTCGGAGTAACTTGAATTGGGTGCATGTTATGGCTTATGACTGCTATATGCCCGAGTGGTCAAACTATACCGGTGCTCATGCAGCCTTATATGACCCATCGAGTCAGGTTAACACGGATTACGGTATCGGTGCTTGGATTGGTAAGGGCTTGTCTGCTAGCAAGTTGGTTTTGGGATTGCCTTTCTATGGTTATGCATGGACGCTAAAGAACCCCAAAGACAACGCAATAGGTGCACCAGCGACAGGTCCAGCCATTTCAGCTGATGGCGGAGCCATGAGTTATAAGGAAATCAAGAATTATGTTCTGAGATACGGGGCTGCTATATAATGTATAATGCTACATATGTAGTAAATTACTGCACAGTCGGATCTAGTTGGATTGGTTTTGACGATGTTGAAGTTGTCGGAATTAAGGTTTCTTATGCCAGGGAGAAGAGGCTACTTGGTTACTTTGTGTGGCAAGTGCCATATGATAACAATTGGATACTTTCTTTAGCAGATAGGCTGCACTCTTGGTATATTCTATTTCATTATTTTAATTTCACTTGTCAGAAAGATGGTCCAATTGAGCACATTTTTAAAGAATCAGATAGTTTCATCATGACTTTAATTATGATCATATTAGCCAAAAAAAATTAAGAAACTAATATTTTGGATGTCCCAAAATTTTGTTTAATCGAGGAAGAAAGATTGGCTAGGACAGCATTCTGTTTTCAGTGAAATTGATGTGGCTAACGTCAAATTTTGGCTAAGAATTGTAAGATATCGATGGCCTCCCCAGTTCAATCATTCATATATTTCTTCACTCTCTTTTGTGTGTATGTCAGTATGCGTGTGTTGCAAATAATTGAATTTTGGTCGAGTGAAGTTTATCATGTGGAAATCTGTCGACGTCTCTCTTACTAGCCACTCGTTGTTATAACATTGCACCCAACCCAGGGAACTGTCAGGAAGGCCGACATGAGCTTGATTATTTTCCTTTCGTTTGAAAATAAGTCTATGAGCATCAAAGATTTTCACAAAATTTTCACACCTTCTCTTCATCGTTGTGGTGGGCTCAAATAAGTGAGAAAGGGTGTAAAGATTTCCTCGCTAGCTGTAGAGCAACTGTCTTCTTAAATGATTTTTTTTCCTAACTTGGTAGGCGGTCAAGACCTGATTTTTCATGCATTTCATCCATTGGCATAGAAGTAGATAAAGACTTCATTGCAAGTTATCCCCAAGAGAGAGACCGCAATAGAGAGATCCCACATAATAGACCACAAATGTCGGTTGTCAATTGGCATGACAAATGACACTGATATTAAATAAGAAGATTAAATTATCCGGCATTGTGTAAAATTTGACAAAATCTGAATGACATTGTTTTAAGATCTTCTAAGACTTATTCATCTCTCGTTAAAGTTAATGAATTGCATTGTCAGCTCAAGAGGAACAAAAAAATGGACGACCCAAGTGGCGATTATTAGTGATCGTTTTGACTACAATCGCTACCTTTGCTCTCCTACTATGCCTTATTTTAGTGTGTTACTTACGGATGAGAATGCTCAAATCTGAAGGTAACTTTTGTTCTACTACACATGTAACAATTCCCATCTATAGTTTGAAGGATTACTTATTATTCCCATGATTTAAGAATTAATATTTTTAGGATTCTCTCTGCCTTTTATTCTTATATTTTCAATATTGGAATGGTGGTTACAGCTAAAAAATTGGAGTCCAAAGTTAATTACATAGCATCTGCTGGAGATTCAGATATCAATGTTCCTCATCTGCAAGTCTCTAGTTTAGCTGACATTGAGGCAGCAACAGATAAATTTTCATTTGAAAATAAACTCGGAGAGGGAGGTTATGGCCCCGTTTTCAAGGTAAAATGTTGTTAGACTAGCTACATTGTGGCATTGGCCCCACCATTATTACAGGGGGCTTCATCTTTTACACTCAAGCAATTGCTTGAAACATGAATCCATCTATAAAACAATTCCCATAGTATATTTTATCACCCAATAGGTTTAGAGACATCACATTTTTTACAATTGTTGACATGGTTGTTGTCATTTGTGTATAATCATAGTGTCATGGGTAGACCTAATAGGTTATGTTTGAAGTTGTGAAAATGTTGTGTACTTGCATTACTCTTTTATCAGCATGAGTAGAAAATGTCTTGAAGTATCTTATTAGGTGAAAGATACCAATCATAGGTTTCCTTTTATGTCAGGGTGTGTTACCAAATGGAAAAGAAATAGCAGTGAAAAAACTTTCAAAAACATCTACGCAAGGATTTGAGGAGTTCAAGAATGAGGTTATGTTTACTGCAAAACTACAACATGTAAATCTTGTGCAAGTTTTGGGATTTTGCATTGAAAGGGATGAACAAATGCTAATCTACGAGTACATGCCAAACAAAAGCTTGGACTTCTACCTCTTTGGTCTGATATCTTTTCTACTTCCAATTATAGTATTTGAGATATGTTAAATACAATTTTCTCATCTTAGTGCTCTATTAGCCCTAGTATGATTGAATAACTGATTGTTCATAATTTTATTTGTCATAGACCCTATCAGACAGTACCTATTGGATTGGAAAAAACGCATTGACATTATTGAAGGGATAACTCAAGGGCTTCTATATCTACAAGAATACTCAAGAATGATAATAATTCACCGAGACTTGAAAGCTAGTAACATTTTATTGGATGTAGAGATGAAGCCCAAGATCTCAGACTTTGGCATGGCAAGAATTTTTAGGAAAGATGAACACGAAGCAAACACGGACCGGATTGTTGGAACATAGTAAGTACTTTGCTTGATAAAGCTTTCTAACCCATGATTTCTTGTTAAGCAAATAACCATGTTTGATAATCCAATAATGCAGTGGTTATGTTCCTCCTGAATACGTCCAAAAAGGAGTATACTCTACTAAGTCTGATGTTTATAGCTTTGGAGTTCTACTTTTACAAATCATAAGTGGCAAGAAGACTGCTTGTTATTATGGCTTGGATGAGAGTCTAAACCTCCTAGAGTATGTAAGTTACTTTAACAATCATTGCTAGAACAAATGTGGATAACAATCGTGAGTTTATTTTCTCTTGCTGAGTATTATTTATGCATTTCAGAATGATGGTTAATGTTCTATATTTCAGGCATATGAGCTATGGAAAGAAGGCAAAGGCATGGAATTTATGGATCCAACTTTAGATGATACAACTTCATCGTGTAAACTAATTCGATGCATGCAAATAGCTCTTTTATGCGTCCAGGAAAATGCAATCGATAGGCCGTCAATGTTGGAAGTTTCCTCAATGCTAAAAAATGAAACTACGTTTGTGACAATTCCCAAAAAGCCTGGTTTTTCAACGAAATTAGACGAAGGTGACAAAGAAAACACCAAATTGCAGCTAGAAATTTGTTCCGTTTATGATTCAACAATCTCCCAAGTGGTTGCTCGTTAAATATGAAGGCCTTTGTGGAGCATATATATATATATAAAGTTCATTAATGGGGGAATGTATTTGGTGCTCAACTTAACCCAATCCTACCATGGAATCAGTTACACTAACGATAGTTATTCTATGTTATTAAGGCAACAAGCTGTTGTTTTCAATTTGTTGTATCTTAACAACAGTTCAATTACAGGCTCTTTGGTTCTCATCGTCTCCCTATTTGATGTCTGTCTCATATCTTATTTTATCTCTAATTGTCAATTTGTCGTGAGAAATCTTCGATGAGACGAAGAAAGTGCAGAAGAGCAATAAAATACGGAGAAAGAATTAAAATTGTTGCAACTAGTAAGTACCACTATAAACAAATCTTATCGAACTATGTATTAAATGTTTAGGAACATTATAAAGCATAGATTTCCCAAACTTTTATATATATATATATATATATATATATAATTCTTACTATGAATTACAAATAATAATTTATGAATTTATTTACAAACATAAACAATCTAATCTTAAGTACATTTTTATATATACATTCATATAAACATATAATATTTTATATATATATATATATATTTATATATTTACATCAAATATCATATTGTTATCTAGGATTCTTGGAACAATGTGATATCTTACGTTGGGTAAATTTTTACTCTTTCCCCTCTTATTAAAAGTATAGAATGTTCTTGTAAATTATGGCTAATACCAAATATATAAGTAGTGATTTCAAATATAGAGGTTAAGCATACTCTTGCAACTTTACGTAAGGCTTATGAATTTATTATTATATTTGAGTTTCACTCGTTTGCTAAATTAATAACAAACACTGAACTAAACATGAATTGTTCAAAAACAGTTTAGATCATTTAAAACTCTAATTACAATAATTGCATGGTTGAGTTAAATAGATGAATATGTGAAAATATGCAAACTTTACTACCGATGGGTAATCTAGGCAAGAAATAATATTAATATTTGATTGTTTAGTCTCCAGGAGAGAGTTTTACACACATATACACTTAGATTAGGCTAGAGTAGAAATTCTATCTTATATAACAAAAAACAAAAAACAAAAAACAAAAACCAAAAAACAAAAAACAAAACAAAACAAAACAAACAAATTATTGTTATTATGCATTATATTTTTTTAATTTATTTTGGTACAACTAAAATGTTAAGTTACAAATTTCTTATTTAAATTTCTTATACTCTTCTCTCAAAAAAAAAAAAAAAAAATTCTCATTCTTTTAAAGAGGTTATCATGATAATTAAAACTTATCATATAATTACAATTGATATTGCAACTCATTGGAGTCCCATTGCATAGTCACAATTGTAGCTCATTGCATGACTCATTTAAGCAGCATTTTATCCCATTGATTTAAGTGAGACATATAATCAACAAGATTATTGTCGATGACTTAACATTTTTCACAACTTATTAAGTTAACAAATATCCACTTGTTGAACATAGCAACTTAACATGTTTCATACTACACAGAAACTTAAATGTGTGTTATTTGTAGGAATTCGAGAGGTTGATTATTAATTTTCAAGAAAATTTAAAAGTCTAGTTATTTGTTTGAGAGGAGTAGTTTATTCTTCACCTTTTGTGTAAACTCATGTGCCAATTAATAATCACACAATTTTATGTTGTTGTCGTTTAAAAGAAATAGACGAGGAACCTATTTTATGAAGGGTCCAGTTCTTGTCATACGCAAGGGCCCAAAATATATGCCTACTAAGACCTTGGTCCCTTGCAAACTCAACCTTCACCTCAGTCAATTTCTTAGGCCCATCGTACTCAACCTTCACCTTAGAATATGCAACGACCAGTAATTTGCCTAGCTATCAACCCAAAACTGGAGGTTGCTACTTGCTATCACACCCCAAAACCCATTTTACTCCCTTCTCAAAAATATCTACCCCTTCTTCCTAGCTTTCCACACTTTTTTTTTTTTTTTTGAGAGATAGTTTCAATGTATAATATCTGCTTTTGATGATAGCTCTATCGTCAAACTGAAATACCAATCAGTTTTTGGTATAGGTGGGGATTAAACCTCAAATATCTTATTTAACTATTATAAACTTTGTAAGAAATTTAGATCCCTATAAACTAGATTGTTTAACCTAATTAACTAACCAAGTGAATACTTAGGTTTATTATTCAGATCTAGGTTAAAACAATAACAATCATATCATGCAAAGCAGCGGAAATATAAAGAACACAATGATATGATGACCCAGGAAAACCAAACTAGTAAAAAACCTGGGGAGGATTTAACCTAGCTATCCTCAAGGTAAAATGAATTCACTATGAAAGAATCGAGATTTACACAATAGAGACTTAGATCATTAACATCCTATTGCTACCTGCCTGTAGGAAACTTACTACCACGACCATGTAACAGCTCCGAGACCACGGACTCCTTCTTTCCTTGAATTCTCAGCAAAGCACAAGCACACCTACTTGTATATCTTGAAACTCTTTTGTTCTGCAACTGTATGATTTACCAATCTCTTGACATGAATTTAGAGTTTGGAAACCCTAAGTGTATGTGAAGGCATACACCTCTAGATTTAACAATTAGATTCACAAACACCGCAAACAGAATTCACAAAACGTGGCTACGGTTTTCCCTTATATACTTAGGGCAAAACATAAAACCCTACACGTTAAATGGGCTAGGGCTGAGTTGGAAAATTCTGTAGAAAAACGATCTGTACGACTTTCAATTGATCGAGTCTAATTTTCGATCAATCGAGCTTAACAGATCTGCACAGTGAATTTTGTAGTAACTCGATTCCAACTTTGCATAATAAGACATACTTTGAGCAAGTCTAAAATAAGACTAAAGATTGTTTTGATCATGGTTTGCCAACATTACAAATTGAAGTTCTAATATATTAGTCCCTAATTCCTTAAAACCTAACAAACTCCCCCTTTGGCAATCCATGACAAAACACAGACTTAACAAAAAGCTCAAAGTTTACAAAATAAACAGCCCATTACAAAACAATAGCCACTAAACAAATTCAACCTAACTACTATCTATCAGTTGCAAAAGTAGACAGCAGCACGACTAAATCAACCTGTATATTCCTGTAACACTTAACAAACACATAAACGCATGTGTGAAAAATACAAATAATATAGAAAAATTTCTTGATTTCACATAACACAAAATAAAAACATATATCATGAATAACATCATAAATATAAATCGATAAGCAATGTAGCATAGTGAAACAAGAAACATATACATAAAAATGTATCTTAAATATATCTCCCCTATCATGAGCCAAAAATGAAAATACACAGTGAAGCACCTAGATACAATCTAATAAACTCCACAAGCTCCTCAATATCACAAAAAGATACAAAAACTCACCCTAAGACAAAAATCTCAATAGAATGTACTCCCCCTTTTTGTGACGAATTGCCAAAGGGCACTCACTCATCATCAAAAGGAGGCAACGAAGGAGAATGACGAAAACTCGCCAAATCTGCTCTCAAAGCTCGAAGCTCATCAAGTACATCCACCAAAAGCTGACCATGAGCCACCTGAACAGTCATGACAGTGTCCAAAGTCCGACGAATATCAGAAACATCCGAAGGAGGAGGAACATCAGCAGCAGCAGCAAGATTAGTGGACGTCTTAGCCGCATGAGCATCTGTAGAAGAAGAAGGAGGTAGAGTGACATCGGAAGGCTCTACCCTAGGACGCTTAGAGCTAGTTCGAAGTTGAGCAGCCCTTTGCCTCAGAATGGTAGCACCAATAGGAGCAATAATGTGAACGGGCTCAGAAGCAGGGAAATCACCTAAACCGAGATGAAGAAAAATCCTATGAATAAAGACAGGAAAGAATAAAGCATGAGCCGTAGAACTACTCCGATGCACTTCGTTCAAAAAACGAAGAAACAGATGAGGAAAACTGATAGGAGCATCAGTGACAAGAGCATACAAAAACACACATCGCTCAATAGGGATAGTGTGGAGATGAGAAATGGGACAGAAGGAATGACATGCAATCCTAAAGAAAAGATAATGTAGCTCTGAAAGCTCAACAGATGTGACCCGAGGATCAGAACCCCACTGGATAGAAAACCCAGTGATGTAAGACATCACGTCATCAAGAGGCGGAGACTCATCATAGGAAAAGACTGGATGATCAACCACAGGCACCCCAAGAGCATCAAACACTATCGAAGGGGTAATGCGATACTCCACACGTCGTATCCAACTCTTAACTAGAGTGTTGGAATCATAGACGTGGATAGAGAGGTTCGAGTAAAACTCTCTAATCAAGGTAGCCGGAGGCGGATGATCTATATCTAGCAAAGGTAACCAGCCCCTACGCTCAAAATTATGCCTCACCTCATCGTCAACCTCATCTAAAATAACACTACGCTCACCCCAAATGTGACGCCTAAGGTTAAAGGTCTCATATATTTCCTGATTCTTCTCACTAGGAAACCTATTGCTATCAAAGGAAGGTGAAGGAACAGAACTCCTATGGGCTCTGGTTTTTCTAGGCATGATGCTAAGGACAGAATTGAGAGACACAGATAGAAAAGGACAAAAACAGAAAAACCAACGGCAGACTACAAGTTAGCATAACAAAAAGTATAGAAATAACAATTCTATATGATGCATGAGCAAGATATGCAAATGATGCATGAACTAATGCAGTGACACAGTTCAAATATGATCCAAATTCACAAAATTGGCTTGAGCATGAAATTTAAATAAAAAATTGCCAATTTTCAAAAACCCAATTTTATAAAACACAACAAATTGAGAAATTGATCAACACAACAGTTATAAAACTCAATATAATGATCAAATTAATCAATCCAACAAGCTAATTTCATCAAATTTCATCAATTTGAACAAAACTCCCAAATTTGGCAATTTCAAGCCCTAGATTTTCAAAATTTTCATAAAACACCAAATTAACCAAATTAAATCACTTGTAACATTTGTATAGAGTGACCCCACAAAAACCCAACAAATCAGAGTGGAAGAAAACAACCAAAACAACAACAAATTCAAAAAAGAGAATCCCGAAAATACCCATTGAATGCATGATTTTATGCATGAAAAACTGAAAATAAAAACAAAAAGAGGGGTAAAAGAGTCTTATCGGCCTTAGGAGAGAGATCTGTTGCAAAAAGATTGGAGGAAAACGACAAAAATAGCAACAGGTGGCTTGACCGGTTGGTGAGAGACAAAAGAGAGTTAAAATTTTCTTGAAAAAGTGAAGAACACGTGAAAGGAAATCCTTTTTAAAAAACTCTCAGCCCGATTTTCGATCAATCGAAAATTAGATTCGATCGATCGAAAATCCTTCGATTGATCCAAAACCAATCGAGTACCGATCGAAACACACAGAAACTTTTCAGGATTTTTTAAACCATTTCGATTGGTCGAAAAACAGACTCGATCGATCAAAATTCTAAAAAAAAAAACAATTTTTTGAAAAACAAAGCATGTTTAGTGCAAAAACTCTTCAAAGCATTAGATTTTATGAATAAAATGCATGAGTATGAGATGAAATGTTTTTTAAAAACACATGTAGTTATCCCAGATCCCCCAAAACAAGATTATCTTTTAATTTTCCCTCAAGAACTCAAACAGCAAACATGTTCTGCATCAATTTCAAGATATTTTAAAACTTGGTTGGTCAGACCAAAAACACACATAATAACATGTACACAGTTTAGCAGAGAATAACTTGTGTAGTGTGTGCAACTAGCAGAAGCTTGAGAAACATGTGAGGTGATATGCACATAGTGATCAATCACAAATTCTACAAAATTCATCACATGAATTTGAAAGAGACTATAACTTAAAGAGTTACATCATATAACTCTCACATCTCCTAGAATAAAATCTTGCAATTATGTAAGTTTCTTGATTTGCCTCATAATTAATATCAATTTGAATTGATCAGAAACTTATTAACAAAGCCGGGATAATGTACACACCAATTTTATTTGAATTGTGAATTTGTTATAGCCCAATAATGTACACATCAATTTCAGCATTTTAATAGAGGCTACACCTTATGTTCTTGTTGTGCATGTGCTACACTTTCTTGAGCACAAAATCTTACGATATGCACTAAGTTGTTCATGATTGGCTAATAAATAGTGGTGAGATGGTTATTTATGCCTTTCTCAAAAAGTTCAAGTCCGACAATCAAAGACATATGACTTCAAGATCAAGATCATGAGATCAACAACTATAACATCTTCCCACACAACATGCACTTCAAAACTCATACTAGTAAAGTGCAATAAAATAAGCTCATCTAAGCTAAACAAAGTACATAAACATGTTATGCAAAATATATTGACCAACCTTGTCTTCAAATTCAAGAAAAGTATAGCAAAAACACATTTTGCACACAACAATTTTTTTTTTATAAAGAAAAAAAAAACAACCTAGAATGAAATGCATGAATGTTATGCAAAGCAAATCCTAAAAAAAATGGTCACAAAAGATAGAACAATGAAGCACAAGGACCATGTCAGATTGACTCAATTAGATCGAGCTTTTTGCATCCAAAACCTTTTAGATGCAACTCTTGCATTAGAGTTATGATTCACATTAGAATTCTGAGCAACTCCAAGATTGGAATAAAGGTTTAACGCCTTTACCAATTCACCAATAAGTACCATAGGATCTTGTGTTTGAGGCACAGGTACTTTAGATTTATTTGCTCGCTTTGCAGCTTGCAACTTGAAACAATTTGGATGAATGTCTCTAGAATTTCCACAAAAATGACAAACTCATGCAGGCTTATCAAGCAATTTGCCCTTAGAAGAATTAGAAGCTCTAGAATGAGACTCTTGAAGATCAACCCTAATCTTCCTAGGTGGAGTAACATCTACAGATTTAACAGGTTCACTCACCAAAGGTTTGACAATCTCACTCTTAGGAGGTTCAATAGAGGGAACAAAGTTTATGGAATGAGAATCAAGCATAGAGATGCTTTCCACAAAACCTAAACCAGTTTTGTCAGAAGGAAACTTTTGAACACTCAACATGTGATCAAGTTTGGAGCTTGCAGACCTATTAGGTTGTTTAACCTAATTAATTAACCAAGTGAATACTTAGGTTTATTATTCAGATCTAGGTTAAAACAATAACAATCATATCATGCAAAGCAGCGGAAATATAAAGAACACAATGATATGATGACCTAGGAAAACCAAACCGGTAAAAAACCTGGGGAGGATTTAACTTATCTATCCTCAAGGTAAAATGAATTCACTATGAAAGAATCGAAGTTTACACAATAGAGACTTAGACCATTAACATCCTATTGCTACCTGCCTGTAGGAAACTTACTACCACGACTACGTTACATCTTCGAGACCACGGACTCCATCTTTCCTTGAATTCTCAGCAAAGCATAAGCACACCTGCTTGTATATCTTGAAGCTCTTTTGTTTTGCAACTGTATGATTTACCAATCTCTTGACATGAATCTAGAGTTTGGAAACCCTAAGTGTATGTGAAGGCAAACACCTCTAGATCTAACAATTAGATTCACAAACACCGCAAACAGAACTCACAAAACGTGGCTAGGGTTTTCTTCTATATACTTAGGGCAAAACATAAAACCCTACACGTTAAATGGGCTAAGGCTGAGTTGGAAAATTCTGCAGAAAAATGATTTGCACGACATTCGATCGATCGAGTCTAATTTTCGATCGATCGAGCCTGACAGATTTACACATTGAATTCTGCAGTAACTCAATTCTAACTTTACATAATAAGACATACTTTGAGCAAGTCTAAAACAAGACTAAAGATTGTTTTGATCATGGTTTGCCAACATTACAAATTGAAGTTCTAATACATTAGTTCCTAATTCCTTAGAACCTAATAGACTTTACCAGTTGTTTAACTAGAATCCACAACTTTCCATGCTTAAGAGCAAGGAAGTTGGTTGTTATTTGTAGAATTTAATCTTTGTTGAGTGCAATATTTCTTCCTAAAAGCATCCACAACCAGAAATCTCATTTCATCAAATTTTACTATCCCAAAAAGCCACTTTATCAATTATACAATACAATTTACAATACTCTCAGCATCCTAATTTTTATTTCCCTATTCTACTTATAAAAAATAATATTTCTACACAATAAAATAATATATCTCACAATCACCATCACATAATACAACACATTATTTATTCTTTCTCTATCTTTCTTTCTGTTCAAGAACCACAATCACCACCATCGTTGCACTACACACACCTGACACCACCACCACCACTAGCAACCCATAATCTACCGTCAACACCAAAAAAAAAAAAAAAAAAAAAAAAAAAGAACAGAGGAAAGACCAAACCCACGCAGCCACACCGCTACACCTACTGCCCTCTCCGACCATCAACACCTCCACCACCACCCTCTCCAACCATCAACACCAAAAATAAAAAATAATAAATAAATAAATAAATAAATACCACAATAACTCCCGGTCAAAACCAGACCCACCACCGCTGAAGCTTGAAGGAAGCAGATTCACCGTTGGGAACCTTGAAGGAAGTTGATTTTGTTGACCCATGCGGAGAAGGAAAAATGAGAGAGAGAGAGAGAGAGAGAGAGAGAGAGAGAGAGAGAGAGAGAGAGAGAGAGTTGCCGGAGAAGGAAAAACGCGGAGACCCACCACTGTCGATCTCGTCGATCTAGAAACCCACCACACCGATCTCCAACTCAACCGCGCCACCATGCCGATTAGAGAGACAAAGAGGATGATGACTGCTTGCGTTGCGTTTCCATTGGGTTGATGAGAGTTTAGCGTAGAGTGAAGGTAATGAGAAGAATCAGAGAGCAAGAAGAAGAGAGAGCAGAAAGAAAGAGGGAAAAGGAAGAGAGAGAAGATGGTACTGTAAAAAGAGAGGCAGAGATAATATAATAATAATTTTTAATTATACAATGTTGCTACAGTACCATCTTAGAAATAAGATAGTACTGTAGCAGTATTGTAAAATTTTTTACAATTGGCACATTTTGCAAGTCCGGCTGGAGCAACATTTGAAGGCTGTGATGGTAAAATATCTCAACATATACCATATACCATTTGGGCTGCAGATGCTCTAAGGACTTGAGCCCACTACCTTCTTCTTCTTCTTCTTCTTCTTCTTCTTCTTTTCCTTGAAATCTCCAATTAAGTTTTAGTTTTTTACTAGAGTAGATAAATTTCTTAACTTATCTATTTGCAACCTCAAATCCCTCTATTTTTTAAAAATTTTATTTCCACAACATTTTCACAACAAATCTTAAGTGGCAAGTTGTTACTTGCCGTTACTGATAGGTAAAAAAATAATTTTAATAGCATGTTCAAATTAGAATTAATAACAACTTACTATATAAGATTTGTTGTAAAAATATTTTAGAAATGTTGTAAATGGAATATCTCTCTTGATTTTCAAGTCTAGTAATTTTTTTCCCAAGCCACCGAATGTAATTTCTTGGTAGATTCCCCCACCCAAAGTTAGGTACCGCTGATCAACATTCTCCTACCTTTTTACGCCATTTTTGTGGATGAAAAAGTGTTGTGTTGTTTAAACAACAAAAACTGTTGTTTAAATACCCTACCAAACACCCCCCAGATGGTCCGAAATGTTATAGCGGTTACAGTAAGTAGTATTTCTACTTGGTGCTCTCAAACAGTGGACAATTCTTACATAGTTTCTAGCAACTCTCACAAAGAGAATGGACCTAATGGTGAATCTCACGTGTAACTATAACATTACTCTTTTTCTTATCAATGCCAAAATGGCCAAATACTGCAGTTTAGAAAAATATGTATGGATCTATCACTATTTGTGAAATATTTAGTAATTTAACTCTTTTTTGAAATTTGATTTTGTGAAACTCGAGTTTGTTGTGTAACTCGAGTTCTTTGAAAAAATAATCTTCAAATTTGCTGTGCTATTTTTTATAGAACTCGAGTTCCCCAAACTCAAGTTTCCAATTAGTAGTAGATCTTTACATATTTCTGAAACAATAATAGATTATAAAAAATTTTCAAAAACAGTAATATTTGACCATTTTGACATTCTTATCAAAACTCATGTTCTTTTATTGATAATTGAAAAATTACAGGGAAAAAATCGTGTCTATACTTACAAATTTGGCCTTCTGTCATATTTAGGATGTAGTCAAAGCACTAGTCGCCATGCCATTCTTCAATGACTACTAATTTGTCACCGTCTCTGGCATCTCCTCCTTCTCACTCTTAAATCTCACCTCTCAAATCCTCTCCTTGCACAAATATGTGGACGCTTGTGTGGCTACATATAAATATCAGATACTGTCAATTAATTTGGTGACTTTTCTATATGCACCTTATATTTGCTCCTGAGAATCAAGCACCCACATATACATGATGTAAAAAATTATCATTGTTCTTTTCCATATCCTTCTCTATTTAGAATTGAAGCCTTCAAAAGCCCAAACTTGGATCAAATCAGGTTACTGGTTCTCTGGCATTGGGTCTCCCATGTCAGATGTAAGTTCGTTTAGACCCCTGTAAACTAGGTTGTTTAACCTAATTAATTAACCAAGTGAATACTTAGGTTTATTATTCAGATCTAGGTTAAAACAATAACAATCATATCAAGTAAAGCATCGGAAAAATAAAGAACACAAAGATATGATGACCCAGGAAAACCAAACCGGTAAAAAACCTGGGGAGGATTTAACCTAGCTATCCTCAAGGTAAAATAGCAAATCCACTAGAAAGAATTGAAGTTTACACAATAGCGACTTAGACCACTAACATCCTATTGCTACCCAGTGTAGGAAACTTACTACCACGACCACGTGACAGCTCTGAGATCCACGGACTCCTTCTTTCCTTGACCTTTGCAAAACACAAACACCACCGTTTGTGACTTTGAGATCCCACTCAAAGGTTTTAGCAACACAAACTCTCCTGTTTGTGACTCCAAGACCACCCTTGAAGGTTTAGATTATCAGCACCTTTGATGACTAGAGAAGGCAGCAACTTCAACAATACCGGATCTTGAGATTCTTCAAGGAACAACACCGGTAGAAGTAATAAGAGAGGTTTTAGGAACAAAACCCTAAAAACAAAAGAGGCACACTCTTTTCTCTCTAAAAAGCCTTTGTAAAAACGTGCTTAGGGTTTCCTTTATATAGTGGGAGAAGTAGATCTGAAACCCTAATCCTTAATGGGCTAGAACTGCTATATGGGCCAACTTGAAATTCTGCAGATACAACTTTCGATCGATCGAGCCTGTTTTTCGATCGATCGAACCAGGCAGATTCTGAAATCTTCTTTCTGCAGCTTGTATGTTCTTGTGTGCTCACAATTTGCCAATTGTTCTAAGCTTTTAGAACCTAACATCAGACATAAACTCGGCCTTCTTTACTCACCTTATTTGCGCTTTTGTTGATGTAAACTCTTCCTCCTACGACCTCTCTGTATCTTCCAGTGATGAGCTATACTTCTCCACCTTTACGAACATTGTTAGAAAAAAGAACCCATTAGTCATCACTCTTCTTTCCATTAGTGGTAGTAACGCAAACTATGCCACTCTTTCATCAATGGTTAGAACAGCTTCTTACAGAAAATCTTTCATCGACTCTTCAATAAAGATAGCAAGGCTATATGGCTTTCGAGGCCTAGACTTTAGTTGGGTTTCTGCGAATAAAACAAACTCCAACATGACCAATATGGGAATGCTATTTCAAGATTGGCGTGCGGCTGTGAATTCTGAGGCGAAGAATTCTAGCCAAAAAGACTTGATTTTGACTGCTTCTATTCATTACTCACCAGATTTAAATTCAGTTTCTTTCCCTGTGGAATCAATTCGGAGTAACTTGGATTGGGTTCATGTTAATACTTATGACTACCATGACTCCCTGCGGTCAAACTTTACCCGTGCTCATGCAGCCCTGTATGACCCATCGAGTCCGTTTAACACGGATTATGGTATTGGTGCGTGGATTGGTACAGGCTTGTCTGCTAGCAAGTTGGTTTTGGCATTGCTTTTCTATGGCTATGTGTGGATGCTAAAGAACCCCAATGACAACGGAATAGATGCTCCAGCAACAGGTCCTGCTATCATTGCAATTAAATCTGAGGGAGCCATGAGGTATTATCAAATCAAGAGTTACGCTTAGAGCAATGGGGCTGCTATAATGTATAATGCTACATATGTAGTAAATTACTGCACGGTCGGATCGACTTGGATTGGCTTTGATGATGTTGAGGCTGTCAGAATGAAGGTTTCTTACGCCAGAGAGAAGAAGCTACTTGGTTACGTTGTGTGGCAAGTCCCATTTGATGATAATTGGGCACTTTCTTTAGCAGGTACGGAAGAGATGCTGCACTCTTGGGGTATTCTATTTTTTTAAATTAATTTTTCTCAAGCCAAAAAGTTAATCTAATTGCCCACTTTTTTATCGTATTAGCCAAAATATTTTGGATGTTGATGAAGTGTGGATTCATCAACTATCATGCGTGCATTCGGGTATAGCCGTCCTTCCTCCTTTATTGCTCTGAAGATGGTAGAATATCTCTCTTTCAGTGGTCACCGGTGTGGTCCCTGCCACAAGGTCTCCAATGCCAATGTTAGTACTAAAGAATTTCTTAGAAAAAGCAGAATACTGAAAATGACTAGCAATATTTTTCTTTTAAGTATATCTTGTATATGTACCTTGCGTTTATGCTGGGGAGGTTATATATGTGTATGTATTCCTAGCCGTTGTGGCTATTATAGTGGCTTCAATGTGTAACGCCTCACACTTAATTATGTGAGCCTTGATTTGGCTCCCAACGGTCTGTACAGCTATCCTTGTAACCGCTCAAGACTTTTATTTGAATGCATTGAATAGTTTCTTTACCTCCGTCGTTGGGGTGGCTCGCTTCGTTAGTGGCACATGGTAAGTTTGTCATCCAGAATTGCCTCGTCTATTTGGATGAGTTCGTTCAGGTACGTCGCATTCGTTGGCCCATCAGCTGCCCCCGGATTTTGAGGTCGTCATGATGATCTCAGAAGATGAGAGGTCTATGAGCTGTACATGACTCTTGGGATTTCGCTCCATATTAAATGCTTAGTGGCAGCACCACATGTATTTTGGCCAGGTGGCCTGTTTTGATTAATGCTCTAATTATATGGCCCTTGGGTTTCCCGCTGATTTTCGGTTTTTTGAGCTTTGGCTTTTAAGCTTCTTCTCACTTTACCTTTTCCACTGAAAAAAAAAATTTCCAATCATCTGCTCTGAGTATTTTCTTCTCCAACCTTTCTCACTTTACTTTTACCTACACTTTCATTCTTTGTCCTGGTTATTTTCTTCTCCGGTTTCCTTTGCAACTCTCCTCTGGGTTGATGGCATGGTTGAGTTTTTTCTTTCAAGGTACGCTTTTCTTCCTCTGGCTCTTCCTTCTTCTTTTTCTGCATTACGATAAAACTTATGATTTCTATTTTTGTGTTGGTTTTTGGTTTTCTGGGTTCATAGTGTTCATTTCCTTTTGACTTTGTGTTTTCATGGTTAGTAGCTCTGAGGTTAGGGTAGTGTGTCCTTCGGTTTCTTTTTTCTTTGCGCATTTAGGGGCTTCTCTAGGTGCTTCTCATACCTTTCTTCCTTTGGTTGGGAATTTTGTCTTTGAGGGTAGTAGTTTGAACATTGCGTTGGGTGAGTTGTTCCTTATACTTAGTCAATCACTTAGTTGGTTTGAGAATTTGGTGGGTGAGAGGGCGTGGATGTCTGAGGTTCGGTCCAGCAAGCTCGAGACTAGGTTGTCTTCCAGCGGCGACCCAATGGAGGGGGATACTGCTGTCTTTACTCCTCGAAAGGTTAGGGCTTTTCATGCCCTTGGTGAGATGTGTGGCCTGGACGGTGATACACTTGCCAGGTTTAGGGATAGGTTTCAATTCTCAAACAGGGTTAGTGTTTGTTTGCCTCGTGAGGAAGAACGGGCTTGTCACTTTCACCCTAGGGAGGTGTGCTTCTATGAGGCCACCTTCCTGAGTGGACTTAGACTCCCCGTCCACCCATTCATCATGGAGCTCTTAGGTCGTTTTGGTATTGCTCCTGGGCAACATATGCCCAATTCATGGAGGGTAATGGTCAGCTGTATGGGGATATGGCTGGCTGCTACAGATGGGGACATGATAAAAGTGGACGAGCTCATTCACTTGTATTGTCTGAAGGAGTCCAAGGAGTACGGGTATTACGAACTAGTGCCTTGGGAGAGAAGGACTAGGATCGTCAGGGATCTACCCTCGTCATTCAGGTATTGGAAGTCCCGGTTCTCTTTGTGTCCGGGGATGACTGGGAGACCCCTCAGGTGGAGTCTAGAGTGACCTCCCAAGGTTGCTTCGTTGGTGGGGCACCCTGAACTTAGGTGCATTAATACTTCTATCAGTTCCTTAACACTTGCTTTCTAGGCTTGTTTCATTGTCACTAACCTTTTTCATTTATTGTCTTGTGCAGTTAAGAGGCAGCTCAAGCTTAAAAGTAGGTACAAGGAGCGCGTTGAGAAAGCCATATAATACGTGAAGACTATTGGAGATTTTGACAACCTTGTGGACCCTCGAACCCTTGCTTTCTACTGTCTCAGTCCTGATCCATCAGCTTTTGTGTTGCGCACGCTCTGGATTGAGGAAAAGAAAAGTAAGTGTTAGGTTCGTCAGTGACGATTTTCATGTGGATGTTTGTTTGTTTGTTTTTTTTTTTTTTTCTTCTGCAAGGATAACAACAAAATTTAACCAAAGTATGTATGCCCGCATGAGGGCTAAGAAGAACGAGCCCTTTTCTAACCTGGGGACAAAAACTGTGAAAGTGATGGACAAGGGCGCCTCCATCACTCCTGCAACTCCAATTACTCCTAGAATTGAGACGGTGAGGACCGCCTTGCCAGCTACTTCCATGGAGGAGATTCCACCTCTACGGAAGAGGCAGCGGGGTGACAAGGCCGTCTCTGGTTCGTCTAGCATTTGGGACGATGCTGGGGTTGCAACGGCCAGGGTGTAGGAAACTTTTTCTGACGAGGATATGAAGGTGTTCTCGGGTGTGGCTCCAAATGAGCTTGTGAGTCGTCACCTTCATAAGCTCGTTCAGGTAATGTATTTGTCCTTGAGTTTAGGAACTCCCTTTTTAAGATCTGATTCCCTTTTTTTTTTTTTTTTTTTTAGGTGTTGGGGGAGAGTCTCCACCTTACTTCGGAGTTTCTCACTTAGGAGACCAGAGTTGAGTCTGCAGTTGCCCAGGTGGCTGTTTTAAAGGCAGAGAACTCTAAGCTAAAGAAGAATCTAATACCCAACATGAACGAAGCCAACGTTGCGAAGGAAAAGGTCAAGACACTAAGTGACGATCTTAAGGCTGAGCGTCAGTTGACTTTGGAGAAGGACAAGCAGCTTTTAGTGGCCAAAGAAAAGATCAAGACTATAGCTACCAAGGCCGTCGAGGCTTTCTAGCATACTGACGAGTACAATACTGTGCTCTTCAGTTGGTACTTCAAAGGGTTCGAGCTTCTCAGACAATATCTTGTTAAGCATCCTTCTGGAGTAGACCTGGATAGCCTTGACCTCGAGGAAGTGGATAAAGAGATGGTTGCAGATGAAGCTACCCACTCTTCGGCCCCTGGAGGTGATGCCCCTGACATCGCTCTTCCTCCTTCGGTTGGTGACGACGCAGCAACTACTTGACTACACTTCAAATCTATCTCTTTTTTTTTTTTTTTTGATGCCCCGTGTTTTGGGCTCTTTGCATTCTACTTTCGAAACAATGTGGTGTTTTTTGTGCCCAGTGTTTTATGGGCTTTTTACTTTTCAAGTGAGAACATTGATGACTGCCAATAGTTAATTAATTTCATGACCACATACTTACTTGCATGTAGTTCCTGCTTGTGTATGCTTGTAGTTTTTCCAACGCCAGAGTCTTTTACTTAGATAGATTTTGCAATTTGCAAGAGGTTTAGTTGCCCGATAGGTTCATCAGTAACTTACTCCCGTCTATACGGAATCTTGTTACTTAGAAATTTTTTGGCTTACTCTTTCTCCAAAGTTTTCGACAGTAACTTACATCCGTCTCGACGGAATCTTGTTACTTAGAAATTTTTTGGTTTACTCGGTCCTTAGAGTTTTCTTTAGTAACTTACATCCGTCGAGGCAAAATCTTGTTACTTAGCCAAATTTTTTTTTTTTGTGCCTTTTCTATGGGTTTGTCAATAACTTACGTCCGTCGAGGCAGAATCTTGTTACTTAGCCAATTTTTTTTTGGCTTTGTCTCTTATCTACGGGTTTGTCAGTAACTTACATCCGTCGAGGCAGAATCTTGTTACTTAGCCACTTTTTTTGGCTTTGTCCTTTTTCTATGGGTTCATCAGTAACTTACATCTGTCGAGGCGGAATCTTGTTACTTAGCCAATTTTTTTTTTTTTTTTTTTTTGGCTTTGTCCCTTTTCTACGGGTTCATCAGTAACTTACATCCGTCGAGGCGAAATCTTGTTACTTAGCCAAAATTTTTTTTTTTTTTTTTGGCTTTTTAAGGCATTGACTGAATAATACTTTTAGTGCTTTCAAAAATAATGAATACAATCACTTGTTACATCAATGTTCTAAGGCCAAGGAAGCCTCTGGTCATCCAACGTTTCCAGATGGTAGCTGCCTTGCCTGGAGTAATGCACGACCTTGTAGGCTCCTTCCTATGTGGGATCGAGCTTCCCTTGGGCGGGGTCCTTGGTTGCTGGGGTAACCTTCCGCAGGAGAAGATCCCCGATGTCAAGCCGTCTGAGCTTCACCCTCTTGTTGTAGTATTCGGCCATCTTTTGCTGGTACTTTGTCATCCTGTTGAAGGCTTTATCTCTGACTTCGTTAATGCAATCCAAGCTGACCTTTAATTCCTCGTCGTTACTCTCATCCTGAAACATTTCTCGTCTAGTGTTGGTCACTCCCACCTCGACTGGGATTACTACTTCAGCACCAAAAGTGAGTCAGAATGGGGTTCTCCCGTTGGGGTTCTTGCTGTAGTTCTGTAAGCCCATAGGACATTGGGCAATTCTTCAGGCCATGCTCTTTTAGCTTCGTCTAGCTTGGCTTTGATGATCTTGAGTAGTGTCCGGTTGGTTACCTCCATCTGTCCATTCGCTTGTGGGTGTCCTGGGGATAAGAACTGGTTCTTAATTCCTAGTGTTGAGCAGAAGTCCCTGAAGCATTGACTATTGAACTGACACCTGTTGTCTGATATGATCGTCTGCGGGATCCCGAACCTGCAAACTATATTCTTCCACACAAAGCTCTGGATTCTTGTCTCGGTGATGGTCGCCATCACTTCTGCTTCAACCCACTTTGTAAAGTAGTCAATAGCGACTAGCAGGAACCTTACCTGTTTTTTTCCTTGGAGCAATGGTCCGACGATGTTGATCCCCCATTATGCGAAAGGCCATGGCTAGGCTATCGCCTTCAATCTCTCGGCTGGAAGACGTTGGACATTCCTGAACCTTTGGCACTTGTCACACCTCTTGACGAGCTCTAGTGTGTCCACCTGCATGGTAGGCCAAAAGTAACCTGTTCTGATAACCTTACTTACCAAGGATCTGGGGCCTGCATGGTCTCCGCATATTCCTTCATGGATTTCTCTCAGGATGTACAGGGCCTCTTCTTCATCAACACATTTCAAGTAGGGCACGGAGAAGCCTCTCTTGTATAGGGTGTCATTTAGGATCGTGAATCTAGCCGCTCTTTTCTTGACCTTTTTGGCCTCCTCGATGTCTGGTGGAAGGTGCCCATCTTGAAGGAAGGATATTATTGGTGTCATCCAACTGTTTGTACTCTAAATTGTAAGCATAGGAACTTCTTCGATGCTGGGGCACTTCTAGATCTCTATGTACACGTCCATACTTGTGGGTTTCTCTTTTGACAAGGCCATTTTCATGATCTCATCTGCCTTCAAATTCTGGTTTCTTGGGATTTGTTTAAATTCCATCCCATCGAACCCCTGTGTTAGGTACTTCGTCAATCTGAGATATTTTTGTATCTTTTCCTCCTTTGCTTCATATTCCCCCTTCATCTGCCCCACTACCAGCTTTGAATCGCTCTGAAAGAGCAGGTTTTTAGCTCCCGATGCTTTCCCAATTCTTAATCCCATCAGTATTCCTTCGTACTCATCTTCATTATTGGTGGCTGGAAACTTTAGTTGGACTCCATACTTCATCGTTTCTCCCTCTAGGGTGATGATAATGACCCCTACTCCCACCTTCTTTTGAGCTGACGAACCATCGGTCTGTATCGTCCACCGTTCTATGTCGTCCATGTTGTTATCTCCGTCATTGATGGTGAATTCGGTGATGAAATCTGCCAGAGCTTGTGCTTTGATGGAGGTCCTAGGATGATACTCAATGTCGAACTGGCTTAGCTCAATTGCCCATTAGACCATCCTTCCAGCTACCTCGGGCTTGTTTATTGACTTTCAAATTGGGTGATCCATCATTACCAGGATGGGGTTTGCGTGAAAGTATGGTCGTAGCTTGCGCAAGGCTACTATCAGGGCAAACACAATTTTTTTGATTCTCGAATACCTGGCTTCAGCTCCTTGGAAAGCTTGACTGACGTAGTAAACTAGGAGTTGTTTGCTGTCCTCTTCACGGATCAGGGTTGCGCTTACGGCCGTGGCCAATACTGCCATATACAAATATAGGTTCTCCCCTTCCTTAGACGAACTTAGAAGGGGAGGGTTGCTCAAGTAGCGCTTGAGTTCTTGGAACGCCGCCTTGCATTCGTCAGTTCAGGCAAAAGCTTGTTTGAGTGTCTTGAAGAAGGGCAAGCATTTACCGTCGCTTTAGAGACGAACCTATTAAGCGCTGCTATCCTTCCCGTGAGTTTCTAGACTTCCTTGACGGTCTTGGGCGATGCCATGTCTAGTATGGCTTACACCTTTTTTGGGTTTGCTTCTATCCCTCTTTGTGACACTATGAATCCCAAGAATTTTCCCAAGGCTACCCCAAAGACGCACTTGTTGGGGTTCAACTATGTCTGAGAGTGGCGAATGTTTCCTTGAGGTCTTCTAGGTGGGCAGGTTCTTCTTTACTCTTGACGAGCATGTCATCCACACACACCTCCATGTTTCTTCCAATGTGCTTGCTGAACATTTTGTTTACTAACTTCTGGTAGGTTGCTCCTGCGTTTTTTAGTCTGAAGGGCATTACCTTGTAACAATAGAGCCCCTAACTTGTGATGAAAGCGGTTTTCTCCTAGTCTTCTTCGGCCATTTTTATCTGGTTATACCCGGAGAAAGCATCCATGAACGTCAGTAACCTATGCCCGGCTGTAGAATCCACCAACTGGTTTATCCTGGGCAAAAGGAAACTATCTTTTGGGCAAGCCTTGTTTAGGTCCATGAAATCCACACACATTCTCCATCTCCTATTTGCTTTCTTCACTAGGACGACATTGGCTAGCCATTCTGGATAGTAGACCTCTCGAATAAAGCCTACTGACAACAACCTGTTAACCTCGTCTATAACCGCCTGATTCCGTTCTGGGGCAAAGACTCGTCGTTTTTGCTGGACGAGCTTCACCCTCGAGTCCACACTTAGCTTATGATGGATGACTTTTGGGGATATATCTGGCATGTCTTCATGACTCCTTGCGAAGACATCCACGTTCTCTTTAAGGAACTAGACGAGTTTTGTCCTCATCTCAGGACTTAGTGTTGTTCTGATTCTGGTCGTCTTCACTATCTCGCCCTCGACTAACTCCACTGTCTCCAGGGGTTCCACCTTTTCCTCTTCTTTCTCCTCGATAATCCAGGTGTGGTTTTCTTTGGCTGCCAACACTGCGTGGTAGCATTCTTTGGCCAGTTTTTGGTCTCCTTTCACCTCACCCACCCCATTCTCCGTCAAGAACTTCACTTTTAAGCAGTAGGTAGACGTGGCTGCTTTCCAATGGTTGAGTGTGGGCCTCCAAATGATCACGTTGTAAGATGAGGGGCAGTCTACTACAAAAAAGTCTAACTGACAAGTCAATTGCCTTGGATGAGCCCTAACTGCAACCGTCAGCATCACTATGCCCTTGGGATACACCCGGTCCCCACTAAAACTAACGAGGGGAGAGTCAAATGGGCGTAACCTTCCTGGATCTAGGTTCAGTTGTTGGAAAGCTGAGAGATAGATTATGTCTGCCGAATTGCCATTATCTACGAGGATTCTCTTAGTGTTGAACCCTTCTATCATGAACATTATCACCAATGGATCGTCATGGGGCTGGTTTACTCCTCTGGCATCTTCTTCCGAGATATAAATGTCCCAGTCCATCCATCTTTGCTTGAATAGGGGCATCCTATGAACACTATTCACTTGTCTCTGATATGCTTTCTTAAGGGATTTGAACGACCCACCTACGGATGGACCACCCGCGATAGTTTTTATTTCCTCTATCACGTTTGACGGGAGTTGGGAGGTGTTATTTTCGTCCCTGGGTGAAAACTCACGCTGATCCTTGCTG
The DNA here is from genome assembly GCA_033629205.1 of Lithocarpus polystachyus. NCBI lineage: Eukaryota > Viridiplantae > Streptophyta > Magnoliopsida > Fagales > Fagaceae > Lithocarpus > Lithocarpus polystachyus. The sequence goes on along the minus strand of CM066163.1, from coordinate 96,422,087 downwards.
TCACCCCTGGACCTATTGGGCTTCCCTTTTCTGACATACTTCTGCAGCTTCCCCTTCCATATAAGTTCTTCTATCTGCTCTTTTAGATCCCTACAATCTTCTGTGTAATAGCCGTGGTCTCTGTGGAACTGGCAGTATTTTTTCTTGTCACGGAAGTTGGGGGACGAATGTAATGGTCTTGGCCACTTTAGGTAATACTCGTCCTTAATTTGCGCTAGAATTTTGTCAACAGGCATAACTAAGGGGGTGAATTTTACCATATGAGGGGCTTTCTTGTCTTTCCTTTTGTTTCCGTCAATAGTTCGATGATCTAGATGTCTTCTTTTTCTTCCTCTACGATCATCCTCCTTCTTTCCTTGGTCTCCTGGTTTTTCTACGTCCCTCATAGTAGCTAGTGCATCCTCTGCGTTCATATACTTTTGTGTCTTCAAGAGCATCTCTGTCATCGTCTTAGGAGGGTTTTTCACGAGTGAAACCACGAATTCTCTGGACTTCAAACCTGCTTTGAAGGTTGTCAGCTGCACTTTATCGTTTGCTTCGTCTACCTATAAAGTTTCTCAAGTGAAGCGTTTAACATATGATCTTAGGGTCTCTTTCTCCCCTTGCCTAATGGTGAGTAAGTAGTCTACTGGTCTTTTTGGGCGTTCTCCCCCAGCGAAATGACGCAAAAAGGCATTACTCAGCTGTCCAAAGTTATCGATGGACGATGTTGGCAACTTTGCGAACCACTCCCTTGAAGCTCCCTTGAGGGTAGTTGGGAAGGAACGACATAGTATTTCGTCTGGAGGTTGCTGAAGGCCAAGCGTCGTCTTGAAGGTGTTGAGGTGGTCTTGGGGATCCTTAAGTCCGTCGAAGGGCTCCAACTGGGGCAACCGAAATTTAGACGGTACCGGGCATTCCAGGATTGTCATGGTGAAGGGCGAGTCTGTTGCCCTGACCATTCTATCTAGGCTTTGGTCAGTTCTGCCCCTAATTGCGTTCCTGAGCTCATCCATCTCTCTCCTCATCTCTCGAAGGAGATTCGAGTTTTGCTCATCTGGGGTAACCGGTCCTCGACGGTTGCTCCTCCTATGGCTATTTTCCTCGTCCTCTTGATTGGCTCTGGACCGGTTCTCCTCCAATTGAAGCCGTTGCCTCATTTCTTGATCCTGCCTGGTGAGCTCTTCAATGGTGGCCGCCAGGACCTAGACTTGTTGAGCTAAGGTTGCTGAATCCTAGTTAGACTCCATCCAAATGCAAAAAATGATTGAAAAGCTTACGTTTTCAAATCAAAAAGGTTGTTTTTCCCCACAGATGGCGCCAAACTGATGAAGTGCAGATTCGTCAGCAATCATGCGTGCATTCGGGTAGAGCCATCCTTCCACCTTTATTGCTCTGAAGATGGTAAAATATCTCTTTTTAGTGGTTACCGGTGTGGTGCCTGCTACAAAGTCTCCGATGCCAAAGTTAGTACTAAAGAATTTCTGAGAAAAAGCAGAATACTGAAAATGACTAGCGATGTTTTTCTTTTAAGTATATCTTGTATATGTTCCTTGCGTTTATGTTGGGGAGGTTATATATGTGTATGTATTGCTAGCCGTTGTGGCTATTATGGTGGCTTCAATGTGTAACGCCTCATGCTTAATTATGTGAGCCTTGATTTGGATCCCAACGGTCTGTATAGCTATCCTTGTAACCGTCCGAGGCTTTTATTTGACTGCATTGAATAGTTTCTTTACCTCCGTCGTTGG